>JAQFVV010000073.1:5621042-6270560 GCA_028023455.1 Epiperipatus broadwayi | reverse complement strand
GCGTGTAAAGGCCTAGCAAAACGGAAAATGTTACAATATATAATAATTAAAACAAGTTATAAATTTCGTAACTTGCTATTTTATGATCACTAGATGGAGCTTTACCGATAGCTCTAAACAACCTTTGTTTACATAAGTGCCAAAAGTTATTGTGGTGATATGACAGATATGCATATATAAAAATATATGACCCAGAACAGAGTTTACTATTAGAGAATAAGGATTATAACTTTCATAGAATTTAAATTTAATAAAAGAATATGATATATCAGAAATTAATAAAGATAACATGAACAATTTAAATAAATAAATATATTAATATACACCTGGGTCTCATTTTATGTGGTCGATAGGTTCCTCAGAAAATGCGCACAAAAGAAATCACACAAAAATAGACTTAACTTACCTTGAAAAATGGGGGATATGTTCCAGTAATTTTCAGAAATTGTATAAAAGCAAAGCAACAAGAAAAAATTACTTTAAATTTCACATTAAAAAAATAAAGAAATCAAGTACGACTAATAAAAATTTTCAAATATTTGAAAAAAATTAATACAAGACAAACTTTTTTTATTAACTACAGTATTTAATTGTACATTTTTCATACTTATTTTAATCATTACCACTATTTGACAATATGCATCATTTGTGAACTGATAAGAAATCAGATTTGTGATGTGATGTATAACTAGCGCCACTTTCAGTCTTGTGCTGTGTTAATGGTTTTCTGTTTCTATATTAAAAAAATGAGATCACAATTAAAACAAAAAGATTTACTATTAGAAAGATTATTTTTAGTTTAAAAAATCAATAAAATCTTTGTTATTTATTTTAACAATCTAAAAAATTATGTTATATCTAACAAAATACATTTTAAAAGTTTAAAATTTTTGAATATTTATTGTGATATTTTTATAAGTAAGTATAATCTATTATTATTATTTACTCATTAGTATAAGTATGTTATTTACATAGAAGCTAAGATTCTAAATACAGCTTCAGGCCATACTCATGTTAGCTGCTAATATAACGTTATATTTTTGAAAAAAAAAAAACTATTTCAAGTCAAAATAAGTCATTAATAATTTAAATTTCTTAATATCTAATAAATATGGTGAAATATGAAAGATATTAAGAAGATATATGAATCACATAACTTCAAAATCACATTAAAATAATCCGCATAAAACGAGACCCATGTGTAATTAAATAAATGCCTTCCATACTTAAATCACTCTGGCCACACATAAGAATAACAGTAGTTAAAAGTGCAAAAATTTACTATCTGACCATGGTGAGATATAGTAGTACTACATTCTGTTTTTAAAATTGAAATCAAAGTATAATTTACATAGTCATATGCAATACTAATAAAATGAACCTTGTGGATAAATGCATTCTGTTAGTAAAATTTCTGCTTGGCACATCACATTGTCCATTGAATTATTTCATAACAATCTACTATTTATTTTAATCTAAAATAAAGCAATTGCTGAGATATATGGGCTACACATTGATTCAAAAGTTAAATCATTGGTTATTTTACAGTGATATTTAAGAATATGATAAATAATAAATTTTAAGACAAGATAATTCCAAATGTTAAAATTTACAAGAAAAAATATTTAAAGTTAAAATACTTATAGAATAAGGCCTTTTAAAAATATATATTTTTGCTTGTAGAAAATTTGAATTTTCCGGTACATTTTATACATGTAGTTTCATGGGATTTTGAAAGAGTTTTTTAATGTAGTTAAAATAATTATGGAACATGATGCTAGACAGCATTTTTTAAATAATATTTATATTTTTTTCTTTTGATTATTTAATATGTCATGAGTAATTTTTTAAGAAAGAATATCTAAAAATAAAGAAAATGCTGCAAAAATAATGTGTATTTGAGAAGTACAACCATTATGTTTATGTGAAGAAATGTGAAAAAAAATTTAAAACATTGCAAAATTGATTTTATTTTATTTAAATAATAAAACACATATTTTATTTTTATTTTTAGTTACAATCTAAAAATTATTTTTACAACTATATCTATACTGATTTTGAAATTTGCAGTATTTCTCAGACACAACTTACTATTGAATATCACATGATCACCATCTCTTATGCTAGCAATCCAGAAACTAGTCTGGAGATATTGGATAAGTAGGCACTAGATAGGGATTTTATGCACAAGCCTTCTGACATCTATTGATTACTCTGGTTAGCATAGGGTGGCACTACTGTATGGAGAGTTAAAGAAAAGAAAAGGTTTGGTAAAGAAACTAATAGTATTTTCATATAATAAATATGATGTAGCTAGAATTGTATGGAAAGGAATTGCAGTAGCAAGGTTAACATATGGTAATGATGCATTATGTGTTAGTAAAAGGATTTTAGATTATTTAGAGAAAGTACAAAGGGAAGTAGGAAGACATGCATTAGATGCAGAGATGTGGACAGCAAAGGAGGCAATTTAAGGAGAAATGGGATGGTCAAGTTTCTATATGAGAGATGCAAAAAGTAAAATGAAAATGTTTGGTAGGTTGCAGTTTATGGAAAGTAAAAGAATAGCCAAAATAGTGTTTAATTGGATTATGAGTAAAGGACAGGTAACAAGATGGGTGAGAAAGGTAATGCGGTATGCAAAAGATTTGGATAAAGTATTTTTATCGGTATACTTGTATAAAAGGTGGGATGATTGTGTTAGGAGGATTGTTGAATGTTATAGTGGTAAGGAATGGGATAAAAGAATAGAAGTATTAATAAAAAATAGGGAGTTGGAGAGATGGAGAAGTAGTATGGAGGGTAAGAAGAGTTTAAATATATATAGAAGTAAACGGAATATTGGAAGTGAGTTAATTTATGATAATAGTAAGGAAAGTAGTTTATTGTTTAAGGCTCAAACGGGATCTTTAGCAACAAGAGAATATACATGTAAATGGAAAACTATGGGTGATTTAGCATGCAAATTGTGTAAGCAAGGTATAGAAAATATTAGGCATCTGTTGATTGAATGTAAATGCTTGAAAGCAGAAAGGGTACAGATAATGAAGTTATGGGAGAATAGGTATGAACAAAGTGACTATACAGAAAGTGAGTTAGTAGTTTTTATGCTGGGTTTGTGAAAAGATAAGGGGGATTTTGATTTAAAGGCCATAGAGTTGACAAAGATTATGTTGTGGAAATGGGATGGGGCAGAATATGGGAAGACTTAGAGTGGGGAATGGAAAATAAAGTGGCTAACAGGTTTATCTGGGCATAGTTGCTGAGATATTCTTGACTTCGTTTAAGGAGAAGCCAAATACATCACATCACATCATGAATGTAAATGTTTGAAAACAGAAAGGGTACATATAATGAAGTTGTGGAAAAATAAATATGAAAAAAGTGATTATACAGAAAGTGAATTATTGGTTTTTATGCTGGGTTTGGGAAAAGATAAGAGGGATTTAGATATAAAGGTTATAGAGTTGACAAAAATTATGTTGTGGAAATGGGATAGAGCAGATTATGGGTAAATTTAGAGTGGGGAATGTAAAAGAAAGTGGCTAACAGGTTTATCTGGGCATAATTGCTGAGATATTCTTGACTTCGTTTAAGGAGAAGCCATAATACATCACATCACAACATCACATCAGCCTGTTTAATATTATTGAATATTATGCACCCTTATGAAATATATGTTATAATCAAACTGGCAGCTTAAACATAATGGTTTAACATTTGTCACATTCAAATTCAAAAATAGTCATGATTTTCAACCTATGCCCTCAGATCAGCTGCAACCTTCATAGGCTCAAATCCCATATTATGTCAAATTCAAATAATACATATTTCAAATAGTGACAGCACAATATTTGTTTTTGACTAAGCACATCGGCTACATTGACTCAAGCATTATTTCATATCACAGACAGATAATCTTTTAATAAATAAACAAAATCTAAAGCTTTTTAATCCAATGTAATTAGTATTAAATGAAGATATTGATTAATCTTTCTTACCTTATATGTAAGTTGAATACAGATTATTTGTGTTAATAATAAAGTATTTAGAACTTATTAAAAATTAATCCATGATTTGTTTAATATTGAAACATCTTATAAAGCTATAATGTTTTTAATAATTTTAAATCATAATTAAATAATGCATTTAATGTTTATACATTTAAATTATAGAGAAGTTACATTTATAGTTGTCATAAACCATATTTTAATTAAAACAGAAATTCTATCAAAAATTCACACCTTTAAATCTGATCAAATATACCAGTTATCGAAATGATGATAAAAGGTTATTATTTATATATATTGTCTACTGAAAAAAGCATTTACATAATTGGTTTGTTATAAGAGAATGGAATCCCTTCAATTGTAAATATCTTCCGGTAATAAAAAAGATTTAAGCATAAAGTACATGCTGATTATTTTAATTATAATGAAAAAGGATATTTAAAGCAATAAATAAGGTCATTCTGTGATCTTTATATTAAAACAATATTAAAGATTCAATATTAAACTATAATTGTATTGGGGGAATGTGTGACTAGAAATAGTAAGTTCAAACAATGACGAATTTATTAATCGATTTAAAATTAATAAGTAAATATACACTAAATATAAAGAGAGTACTGTACAGCTAATTGCTACAATTTCAACCGCGTTATCTAGTGTTTAAAAATCCAAGTCTGAATTACGCATCTTAGATAAAATAATTTCCTTTAAACTGTACCTAGCTTTATGTAGTCTTTAATTTACTAAGTATATATATATATCCAAATTGTATTTTATAAAATCTAGATCATAAAATAAATATGTTAGATATTTTAAATATATAAAATATTATTTAAAATTAGAAGAAAATAAAGAAAAACAAAGTAAGTATAGATAAGAACTTGATTATTTAGAAAATTAGATTTAGTAATAAGTAAATAGCTTAGAGAAACGTCACCTGTTTATAAATCAAGGCATTAAAGGAAAACAGGCATATATTGGAATCAATAATATAATGTTTTAAGGGAAAAAAATAAAAATTGAATTTTCTATGAAGTAAAACTAGTATGGCAAAGCTTAGTTAATATTGCTAAATGTAATCATATTAGTTATAATAAAAAAGTGATATTGGAGTAAAGACTTTTAGTAAAAAGAAAAAAACAGTATTAATAGTTTAGGATCAACCAAACCCAGAAAGCATTTAGAAATCAATGTAAGTACTATTATAAGATTTTTCATGAGTTTAATACTTGAAGATAATGCTTTTACCAAACAACATATTAAGTTTCCCCTTGAGCTATATATATTTTTTTGAAAATGTGTGCAGATTATTTTATCAATCTGCTGGTCTAGTCTTTTTAGAAAACCTTTGTTGAAAATACATGTTTTATTGAAAACTGATCAATGTTTGAATGTCTAATAGTTAAACCTCCAAAGATATATTACCAATTTATGAAAAAAAAAAAAAGAAACCTTAACAGAAAAATCTCAATGCAAGGGTAGTTCAGAAGAATTCACTTAAACGGCAATCATCCCCCCCGGAAAACTCATAGCCATTAGAAATGAAGGAACTTAAAAAATAGAAAGTAAACAAAAATAATACACAGTTTAACCCAAAAACTACTTTATTTACATCATATAACTGTGAAAACATTAAATATAAATATATATATATGTATGTGTGTCTTTGATTAAACCCAAGGTGAGATTACTTAATCAAATAATAATTCCAACAAATTTAAGATCTACCTGTCATAATTTTATTTTAATTTTAAAATGTTGTATGATTGACTAAAAAATTTTAATATATATATATATATTATTATTATTATTTTCAAAAAGAAAACTTAATATAGTAGACAGCATTTGTTGCTTAGAATTCCTAATCCCCATTTCTATATTTATCTATATTCTTATACTGCATAAAAAATTAGTCTTATTAAAACATTAAAATCATTTTTGATACAAAAAATCATAATGTATTAAGCCAGTAAACAAAAAAAAAAATGAAGTTGTTAAAGTAATAAATATTTATAATTAATTAATTACATGAGAACTAGGGATATCTGGATTTATTATATGTAATTATTGGTATTATCCCTGCTATGATGTATTACTCCAGTGATGTTTTTGTTTGATAATATTTGTTCAAAGTTTCTGTTTATGATGTCATGGCAACCAAAAATCCTGACATAAACTGACTCTTTCCATTTTAGAAGATATTAAACAGTTCATTCCACCATAGTGACCAACCACCACCCCAAGTACACAATATAATACATCTCACATCATTTGTAAGTAATGTAGTTTTATATTTTAAAAAAAACATTTACTTTATATATTTGTGTTTTGTTTTGTTTTTTGCTAAAACTTTGTGGATTTTTAAAAAATATTTAAAATATAATGTTCAGTTCTTCACAAAAGTCATATTTGATATTTTAGGCAACATGATGGTGCTGTGATCATTATTTTTCTACATTGTTTTAAAGTATTATATATATATTAAATTACAGTGTGTAACAAGCTGCAGCAATTCCTTCTATGAATTTTCCATTTTTAATGTTAAAAAATTCCAAAAGATGTCAGCAGTATATGCATCTTTACAGACATTTGGGTCTGATTGCCAGCATATTCTATTGTTCTGACAAAGCTATCAAGGATGATGATGATTTGTGTTTGTCTGACTTTCAATAATTGTTAGTGATTATGACATAATATTTTGTAAAAGACATTAATAAACCAAAAACTATATCACATGGGGAAAATTGTCTTTGAAAACATTTTTTTAAAAAGATTACTCTTAGAAAGTATGGAAAGTACATTATGAGAACCGGAAATAGCCATGAAAACAGTCATTACAGGCTAAAAAGAAAATTGTTTTTGTAAAAACTGTAAGTGAAATATTTTAATAACAATTAATAATATATTAAGTTTTACAATTTTCTTTTGTTTCTTTGATAATTAATTCTAAATATATCATTTTTAATAACATAAAATTCTAATATCTAATATTTTGTTCTTCAAACTTTTTGAATAGATATCATGAAACCAATAACAATGTATTTCTTTGTTGTTGTTTTTTCCTCATGTGTCATAGCATCAGCTGGAAAGTGAACCCGCTAACCCGGGATAACTTCTTGTAAAGCAGCTGTCGCTGACCCCTCGACCACCAATGCTCGACATGTATTTCTTTGTTATCAGTAAGATTTTCAGTTAGATACTTATTTTCACAATTTTAAAATATTAATTTAAAATATTTTTATTGCACTTACTAGAAGACGTAAATATTTATAATGTAATATATAAATTACATATATAATATATGTAAAAATGATTTAATTACACACAAAAAAATCAACATGGTATCATATTGAAAATAATAGTCACTAGAGTCTATTCAAAAATTTGTGGGTGGGGTTGACACTACTGTAGTTAATTAAACTTGCAGCAAATGTATCTTATTATTTTTTAATTAAAAATATATTGGTAAAAGCTGTTATACTTGTGCTTTTTTTGCTAAACTTTATTTTCTACAATTTAAAAGTTATTATATTGTGGTTTTTTTAAAAAGATATTTAAAATATAAGGTTAAACTTACTGTTCACCATTTTTAGATTAAGATACAACTTTATCTTACAGTTGGTCATTTTGTTTTGTTTTTTAGGTTAAAAAAATAACAGAAATCTAAAACTTTGTCACAACTAAGTATTTAAAAAATGTTTCAGGTTCTTTTTTATACTTCTCTCTTTTTCTCCATCATTAAGACAAGCAAAACTCACTATACGCATTGCCGCACACAGCAAGCCAGAAGGTTTGTGCATAAAATCCCCATCTAATGCCTACTCATCCAATATCCCCAGAAATAGTTTCTGGCTTGTGGCCTTCATCAGTGAGGAGCCTTGGATCTGAGAGCACTGTACCTAGATCTTAGGATCTAATGCAACCCTCCAGCAGCCACCTTTTATCTCCACTTAACTACAAAACTATGAGTCTTAAACTGAAAACACATTAATGTTTTCAATCCAAGCCCATTAGCTTATATAGTCATATGGGTCTGAACTCAGTTCAGCATCCATACATTTTGGTGTCTTTGGTTCTTTAATAACCATAGCCACCACTATCCTATTAGGCAGGATTGGTGCAATATGTATAGTAAGTTTTGCCACACAAGCATATAAAGTGGTGGTCATGTGATGTTTATTGGCTTCTCCATCATTGTAAAGTACATATTTTTTTTAGATTTGAAGTTTGCTGTTACATGTGGAATATGATGGGCAAAGTGCCATAGTATGTTGGGAGGATGAAGGATGGCTTTGATGGCACATAGTTTTATATTTAAAAGTCATAACTCACAAGAACCTATTTTATTTAATATCATATCTTTTTTTCCTTTTTTTGTAATGAATATATGTCTCCATTATTTTTTTTAGATTTAAATTTTCATATTACACATGCTATGATTTATTACTTCCAGTGATATATTATTCTAAGTTTTCAATATGTTTAAAATAAAGTTTCCATGGGATCTGTGGACAAATTTTATTGATTAAGTTTGTCTACACATACCTGGAGATGTTATTTTAAACCTATCACAAACTTTGAATAATATCTTATTGGCATAATACATCATAGCAGAAATAATACCAAAGTACCATTAAATGTATATTATTTTTCATGAAATGTCATATTATTAATTTGAATATTCATATCTCCATTAATTTTTTTAATAACTAAAATTCGATCCCATCTTTATTTTCCTATACATTTTATATCTATCCTGTACATGATACTATAGTTTATCTAAATATTGCTATTTAAAGAACTATGCTGCATTTAATTTATAAATTGAGATCATAGAGAATTCTGGGTATCAGGAAAAGTTGTGATACATGAATAACCCAGATAATGGCTTTCCAGTGATGAGATTATAAATTAAACTATTTAATAATAAATAATCTCATGGTCACTATATTTGTAAGGTTAGCAATCAAGTAAAAATCTTTATAATCATAGGGAAGAAAATTAATCTCCAGTCATGTGGTGCTTATAAATGGATATTAAAATCTCCATGCAGAATCTTTATAGGAAATATTTGGTAAAGTATATAACAGAAAGCATTTTAAGTTATACATGTCAATAGATGACTATAAGTAAAGAAATATATATGTGGATTACTGTTAATCATATGACCACTTCAAATTTTACCTTAGCATCATTTTCTTTCTAAATCTAATCCATCTCACATTACATTTTAGTTGACCAAATATAAAAGTATTAGAAGATATAGAATTCTTTCATGCTCTAATCATTGTTTATGTGTCCAGTTTATCCATCAGATCCATATTGGAATACCAACATGTGCATGTCTTTTATTCTCTTTTTTTTTTATTAAATGCATATTACCAGATATTTCATTACATATATATAAAGTTGGAATATAGAGAAGTTATATATATATATATATTCAGTTGGAATATAGAGAAGTTATATATATATATATATTCATTCCAAATATATTTAAACAATATTATTACTGTAAAATTTTTAATATTATACATATATTTAATAAAATGCTATCCAGAAATAAATAAAATTGAGAAATTTTTATTTTATTTTTTTTTGTTTATATTCGTATAAACAAATTTCCACTTAAATAAAAATATGCTCAGCAGAAATAAATTAAAACCAACAATAAAACTTCTTTAAGCCCAGAAAATATTAATAGTGAAGAGATATTAATATTATATTTAATTGATTACATTTCTGTAATTTAATTTTTTATTATAAACATACATATATGACTAAAGTATTGCATACCAGTGTGTAAAAGTAGATACTGTTTTAAGCCAATAAACATCACATGACCACCACTGTTTTATTGGTTAGATCTCAATTCTTATAAATATTAATTCTATAAAAATTTAATCTGTTTAATTATTGTTTTTTGTTTTTTTATATAAATACAAACCAATTAACTGTGATTACTAGAAACTCCTACATATAGAAAAGTTATATTTTTTGGATTTATCATATGTAATTAACACTTAAATCTACTTATATTTCTACCAGCCAGATCATACCTATGTCAATTGAAATATTTATCCAACATTAGTATTATTTAACTTACTCTATTTCTATTCTTTTTTTTTTGTCTATATAAATTTATATAAGTCAATTTTCATTCATTTCCTAATTTTTAATCTAGTTGAAACATTGTATATACAAATGTATTCATAATGAGATTATAAATATAGGGGATTTGAATTCAGATTTTCAAGCACCCTTTAACTATCCACACTATCTCATACAACTGATACACATGACCACACACATGTAGAAATGATAAATAATCACCAATATGTGTATTTCGTGCTAAACTATTAAAGTATGAAGATTTGCTATCTTAATATAAACTGAGCACTGATTATATATATATGTGTGGGAGATGATAATCTGGACCAACTGATGAGTGCTGGTTTAGCATGAAATACATATATTGGTGATTATTTATCTTTTCTATATGTGTGTGCTCATGTGTATCAGTTGTATGAGATAGTGTGGATAGTTGAAGAGTGCTTGAAAATCTGAGTTCAAATCCCCTATACTTACAATTAAGCTCCCAGGTTTGTGAAGAGTGCCTGGTTTTCAAATATTTTCATAATGAAATATTTTTTTTAGAATTTTCAAACAATTTTAGTAGAAAAAAATAGTAAAAAATTATATTTTAAATTTTGTATGTCATTCATTTTGAACGCATGCAATTTTGTTCAACATTTTTTTAAAATTCAACTTATATATATATATATATATATATATATAAGTTGAATTTTAAAAAAATGTATATATATATATATATATATATATATATTGTAACCTATGAACTAAGTGAAAGAACAATTGAAAAGGTCTAGGTCTAACAATTTGTAACCGACATGGGTAGACTAGCTCTTATGCTGCTGTAAGACATAACATCTGAACAGGAGAGTTCTAATACTCTCTAAACTAATCTTATACAGCAGCGTAGCAGCGTACAAAATCAGATTACATTAAAATATTATTAATCAAAATAAATGTATTTTAAGGAAATCAGACTTCTTAACCAAAATGAATCTTTTTTATTTAAATCAGATTTTATAAATTAAATAAAATTTTCTTAATCAAAGCAGATCTCAAGATTTTTGTTATAAAATTCTTGCATAAACCAATATAACTTATTCTTCATCTTAAGTCTTTATTCAACTCATGAAGGTGATCCTAGTAAATAATAAAAAGACATGATTCATCTTTGAATATTATCTTCATGCAATAAATAATTATTACTTTAAAATTAATCATGACACTCTAATATAAAATAATGATATAGTAAACTAGGATTGCATTCATAATACTATGAGTATAAAAGGGATTTTGTTGCTACCCATATATCACACAAAAAGGTTCTCTTATAATCTTACTCCAAAATAAAATAAATCAATTTTATCCTTGGATGTTAATTTAACATCAACAATATAAATTCAAATAAAGTAACTTTTATATTCTTCTTGTACTCTTATATTATAATAAAACATATGAGTGATTTATGGATTTCTGAGAATGAAGATGATGATAAAAATATAAATTCCAAAATTAATATTTAAAACAATATTTATTAGCACTGATAAAGATAACAGGAGTAATTATTAAATATTTAAATGAAATAAGAAATTATAATTATCACTGGTTTAAAATAAAAGTATAAATTACAATTAGAAAAATAAATAATCCCAATATGTTTTACCTATGAGTGCAGACAGCTCTCACATTTTATTAATTTAATTTTCATTTACATATGTCTCTGTAATATTTACTAAGGCTGTAACCTCAAGAATGTGTGCATAAAAATGTGATAGTAGGGACCTCTACAGGTCTTAACCACAAGCTTATGTTTAGGAAGAGGGGAGCCCCAGGAAATATATTTAATAGTATTACTAAATAAATTTTAACATTACAATAATAGTGATGAATTGGAAAATATATAATTTTAGTGCCACATAAATAATTATAAATTCAAAATACTTTATCAAGGTTTTTTAATACATATCATATACACAAACTAGGCATATCAACAATATAAACATTCATAAACTATTTTCATTTTGTCTAAGAGCAAAATAAAACATGGTTACCATCACACAAAACCTTAATATATTTTAGGGGCAAAAATAAAGACATGGTTGCCATCACACATAACCTTAATATATTTTAGGGGCAAAAATAAAGACATGGTTGGTATCATACATGACTTTAAAAATCTCACCAAATTAAACATTCAGAAATATAAACAAAAGTTAAAATGATGGAATAAACTCAAAAATAACACTTATCTAAAATTGCAACTAAAGAATTAGAACTTTAGCTCTAATCTTAAAAAATGTATACAAAGAATAAACCATCACAAAAAGAGTTGCCTAAATATAGCATCATCGTTTGTCACTTAAGACAAACAATATCTCACTAGCATGATAAGAGCAATATATAAAAACAGAGATTATCCTTCTATCTCATATGGCAATAATGAATAAACTGGTAAAATATAACAACTAGAGCAAAACATAGCTAGGCATATAAATTTGTGGCTTAATAATTTAATAAGAAAAATATATATCTACTCCATTATTTTTCCATCCATTTATATACATTCTAAATAATTCCTTACAGGATTAATATATCACATTCTAATTATACTTTTTAAAAAACAGTAATATTGAGAAATATCATGATAAACATATTAAAAATCATATATAAATAATACATAGGCAGTATCAGAAACATAAGACACATGAATAAATCTTACAATCAAATATTTATACTTTTTACTAATTAATAATTCATAAGTCCTTTAATCTTGTTTTCTATACCATTTGGTAGCACAGTAGTTCCAATAATAAGTCCTTGGACATGCTGAAGAATTAGTAGAATATCAGAACATTAAAATCAAATATTGGCAAAATAAATAATTCAAAATCTGAGGTATATAAAATAATTAAGCACTGATATTACTGAAAGGCCATTCAAAGTAATAATGAAGTATTTGTTTAAATAATACAGTGATAAGAAATATAATATTTTTTGAAGCAATTCAAATATAAAACTTACTTTAGGTACTTCTATGATTATAAACAAGGCAAAACTCTCCATACAGTAGTGCCACCCTGTGCCAACCAGAGTAATCAATGGATGCCAGAAGGCTTGTGCATAAAATCCATTGATTACTCTGGTTGGCACAGTGTAGCACTACTGTATGGAGAGTTTTGACTTGTTTATAAACAATTATGTGCTAGTATAATGGATGGTGATCATGTGATGCTTAATGTTTTTACTTCTATGATTCTTAATTCTTGCATTATGAGTATCATTTTTATAATACAAAATAGTTTTAACAATCATATTATAGTATGAAATAGCTGTTATAATAATACTGTATCTATAATATTTATTAATGAGCATGTTTTCTAAGAATATCTTTTAAATAAATAAAAAAGAGATCACAAGATTTTGAAAATAAATGATATGATCATAAGCAGGATTGGCTGCATTGACTGCACAATGCATGCATTTGAATAGAATGGCAAGCTTTTAATCATAGAAAAATTGACCTAACTATATAAAAATAAATTATAAAGTAATAATTTATTTCTTCTAAGAGTTTAGGATATTAGAACAGGCAAAACTCTCCATATAGTATTGCCACTCAGTGCAAGCCAGAGTAATCAATGGATGCCAGAAGGCTTGTGCATCCATTGATTACTCTGGATTGCACTGAGTGGAAATACTGTAAGGAGAGTTTTGTCTGTTTTAATAACAGTTATAAGCAAGCATAAGAAATGGTGATCATGTGAAGTTTAGGATATTGTTAGTTACAATTTTATATAATAAAATTTTATTGCACTATATAGTTTTTACAAATCAGTCATTTAAAATAATGTAGTAGTATTATATTGTGGTTAACATCATACTGTGTGTTAATATTATACAGTATGATGATAACAGAATATCTTTTATTTTGCATTTATTTCTGATTCTACTAATGGATAATTGATTTTGACATGACATTAAAATATATACATAGCAAAATTGTTTGATAAAGTATAATAACATATTCTTAATGAATATCAACTAAAATTTCAGAAAGACTAAATTAATTTGCAATTTTATATGATATAATAGTGTCTATTATTTTGTTTTTGATGTATAATTTCCTTAAGAATATTTCTATTGTTACTGGTAATGGTTGCAAATGAAAAGTGGAGGCTTTCAAAATTAATGCTTATTAAAACTTATTTACATTTTACAATGGCCAAAATCTGGCTGAAATGTCTTGCCATGACTTCAATTGAAAATAAAATTGGTCAAAAACTAGATTGCAGTAATCCTATTTGTAATTTTGTGAAAATAAAAGCAAAAAAGATTTTGTTTTTAAATAGTAGGTTTACATTTTTAATAGTGAAATTGTAAATGAACTTGTAATAAGAGATAAAACCTAAAATAAAATAAAATTATATTTTCTTTAGTTAAATGTTTTGTGATTTAGTAGATCTTCATTCTGTATGATATGTTGAGCATTAGATATATGTAAATTAATAGTAATTCATTATTTTCCTTTTTTTTTTATCCAAACACCCATGTGTATATATTTTTGTATCCATATATATATATATGTGCGTGTGTGTGTGTGTGTGTGTGTGTGTGTGTATAAATTATATATTTCAAAAGTACAATTAGAACTTATTCAAGCATTTTGGAAGGTTATAAATTATAATATTTAAACTTATTTTCAAAAATAATAAATTGGTTTTGAAAAAGGCTTTTTATATTTTATTATAAATAATCTTGAGTAATAAATTCAAAAATCTTATCAATTAACTCTAAGATTATATTTGTATAATTATGAATGAAAATCAAAAGGATGAGTTTTGTCTTAATGTAAATTTGTTGATATAATTATTAATAAATTGTTTTTCTCTTCATCAATGAAAATTGTAATTATAAATATGTGATTTTTTTTCGCATGCGTTAGTGAAGATGTGGACTAATTAAAAATTCAAGCTCATTTGCATATATGTACAATAAATCACAACAGTCTTCATTCTTAAAGCTATGAGTATGAGATTTAAATACTAAATCTCGAAAGCGAAAGGTAGGTATATTAAACATTATAATACAATTATAGCTTCACTAACCCATGCGAAAAACAAAAATCGCATATTTATAATTATAATTATTAATGTACAATTTTTAATATTTAATTTTTTATTGTATTTTTTATTAATAGCTTTATATTTAATCTTAAACTTGATTTTGTTTTATTATGTCTTTATTAAGGATACCTATTTGATATCTCTGCTCCAAATGTCATAATTGCTTACCTTTAGTAAAGATTAATATACAACGTTTTAGAGAAGTTTAAAACAATATTTGCAGAAAGTCAAGAAAGTTGCTATTTTATCACACTCCCATACCTATAAAAATAGCTTTCCAGATTTATATCCATATAAGAATGTGGGCTTCAACAAAAACTCTAACAAAAGGGTTTTTATAAGTTTATGAGAAAAATTGTTTAGCCTCAGAAATTATCAATTAGTAGAAATTGATAATTTCTTGATAACATCAAAAGTTGAAGCTGACTTCAGTTTACATAGATATTATCTTCTCATAATTTCTTGATAACATCAAAAGTTGAAGCTGACTTCAGTTTACATAGATATTATCTTCTCATTTGTATTCTTTATTATAATAACAATCCATGAAAATATTTAATTCAATATATTAGAATAAATTTTACAATATTCAGTATACCAATATATAAAAATAAATAATAGCTATCCTCAGGATGGCAGACACTCCTTAAGCTGGGTATAGCTTTTATTTATTTTTTATATATGTGTCTCTTGAATATTATAGAATTTATTCTAGAATTCTTTGTTTATTATATTTATTTTATCTGATTATATAAATATAATTACTGCACTTGAGAAGTAGATATAATCAATTGAATTCCTGATTTAAAAGCTACACTTTTCATTTAAAATTCATCATATTGTAAATTAATTTCTATTGTAATAATTTAAGACTACGTCTCTCACTATACGCACACTTCAAATTAAAGTTATCCTCATTAGATACTTCTAAACTTCTAAGTCACATGATGAGATTAGGTTCACACCTAAAATGCATATATAGTGAGAGGTAGCAATCCCAAATTTTATACAAGGAAAACAATATACCATATAACTGATAATTCAAATCTGCAATTTGATTTGTTGCACACACACACACACACATATAAAAAAAAATTTCTTGACGTTCTCACACTTCAAACATGTTATTTCTAATACTTGAAAAAAGATATTTATATATACCTATCTTATTTTTTGAGCTTCTGATATTAATTTATTAAACATTTGAGAAATCTCTAGTTATAGTTTAATATATATATATATATTATTATTAGGTCTTGATGGTAGAAAACATTTGAATGTATAAGGATTTGTTTGAAATTTAATAAATTATAAGTTAGAAAGGAATAATTATCTTATAAGTTGTTAGATAGATACTCGCAGTATATATTTATATAATTAATTTCAAATGCAAAAAAAAGTTATTTTTAAAATTTTTTATTAATCTTATTGACTAAAAAAATAACTATTATTATTACAATTTAATTTAATTTGTTAAATTTATTTTTCAGATTTTGAACCAAAAAGCTTTTAGTAATTTAAAATCAGTATATTTTTTTTCGACGACTTATTTATTCTTTTTGCTGGATAAAAAAAAAAAAAAACTTTATTTTAAATGAAATTAATTTTGCTTATATATATAAAATCTTTACGTTTACTGCTTTGCGAGAAAAAAGTTTATTTTTAAATAAAATTAGTTTAAACTAGCAAATAAAGTCTAAAAATGTATGTAAAAAAAAACGTGTAATTCAAATATAAACGCAGATGTATTAAATATATCGTCACTTAACGCTTTAAAAGAAATATTTTAATAGTGTTTAACAAATCTAGGCTTTTCTATTTATACATCAAATATTTATGAATTAAAATATGACAAATTGAGTGTATAATAGTTAGTTGTCTCTGAGAGAGTGGGAAATGTATTTTCTTATCCTCTAACCGTTAGAAGATAAGAAAATACATTGTCTACCCTCAGAGACAACTAAATAAAGTCAATTGCAGCTCTGAAAATATCAAAAAATATCTTGCATGTTTAACTTATCTTTAAAAGTGGTTACCTCCCGAGCTATACATTTCTTGATTGATTTCTGAGAAGATTTAAACTTTCTATTTTGTCTATTGTCTATTAGTAAATAGTCAAAATTACTCAACCAGCTAGATAGTAATCACATCATTTATTTACCACATGAAATATTCCGAAAATATTTAATGATTTAGTTTTTTTTGTTTTGTTTTATTATGGCAATTAAATAAATGGCCACTGAATTGCCCGTGATATTATTTATAACAAGATTATTAGATTGCTCGTTACTTCTATTTGATTTAGTTTTGAAAATATATGTAATAAAAGTGTCATAAAAACAAATTAATAGCTAATCACATATACGAGTGCATAGAGAAAAACCAGACACTATCTCGTATCTGAGAAATTCTTAAATAGGAATCAAAAATCTGTTTTTTCACGTGGTATGATGGTGAAATAAGAAATTTTAGTGCTGAAACTGATAAGTTGCATTGATTCAATTGTTTACATATCTTTACAAATGCTGCTTATTAATTTCATATATAAAATTATAAAATACCAAAACAGAGTTTAAATATATTGAATGAGATTAATTAAATTGAGTATAGCAGAGATGGGGGACATTTTTAAGTCAGAGCCTTTTTTTTTCATATGTCATAGCATCGGCCGAGAGGCGAACCCACAACCGTCTGCAACCAACTACTTGCTTGCAAGGAGGCTGCGATGACCTCTCGGCTAACAACGCTTGACAAGTCAGAGCCATTTTGACATAAAAATATAGAAAAATTAAAATTTAGGGAGCCTAAACTTGAAATCAATTTCATTCATTATTTATCAATTTAAAAATTTTAAATATGCACATACAAGATTCAAACAACTCTTAAGATTGCATATAATATTTTTGTGTATGAAACAAAAAAAATGTTTTGACTTTTGAACTATTATGTTTTCAGCCAACTTTTTCAAATTTGGAGTACATTTTGTGCATTTTAGTAATAATAAAGTCTTCAGACATGAATCGATTAGCCGGCTCCTATATTTATTTTTCACATAATTCATTGAAGACGACAAAGTGCGGTACCCTATTTTAAATTTAAACCATTTGCAATCGTCATAATAATTTATACACATTTGTATTAATTGTGTTAATTAAATTATAATAGAATTAATACAATTAGTTACAAATTATATATTAACATACATAAATAAAATATTATTTTATAATATATTAAATTTTTACTATGATTTATATATATATTCAAAATAAGAGAGACTACTTTACCACTAAAGAGCCACTTTCGGTTCTGGAGCCGCTAGTTTGCGATTTCTGGAGTATAGTATATTTTTGACATGTGTTTATCTTCTTAGCAAAATAATCATGATTATGACACACACACACACACATACATCGAAAATTTGCATGGTTTAATTTATTTCATTCAATATATTTAAACTCTGTTTTGGTATATATATATATGTTGATACGAAGACTTTCACGGGTTGCATATATAAAAGACATATTTTGCGGGTTCATCCGTGATAAAATATTTTAAATATTTATATACAGACGTTTCGACTTGGTCACACAAGTCATCCACTGGGTGATAAAAGGTAGAAAGACGGTTGTAGAGGCACTACAATCACTGATTTGAAAAAAACGTCAAAGTCCCACCAATAGCAAAAATGTTACATTAAGATTGTTTTTTAAAAAAATCTTTCCAAATAGGAGGAAGTTTGCATGTATCATCTCGCTTATTGATACAATCTGGCCTTTTAAGTATCTCAATAGCTTCTCTAATTTTGCACTGGTAGAGATTATCACATCTGGATATTGATCCTGGTACTAGAAAAATCAATTTTATGATCTGAATCCATAGTATGGAGTGAGAGTGCTGATGATGATGAATGTTGTTTAACTACATTATCATGCTCATCTCTCCTAACACTGATGCAATGATTACTCATACCTATGTAAGAAGCCTTACAATTTTCACATGAGATTTGATAAACACCATGAGATTCAAGAGGGATTGAATCCTTAGACTTGGTCATTATATTGCTGATCTTTTGAGGAGTAGAAAATGCTGTATTTATATTATAGCATTTTAATATATGTCCAATACTGTCTGTAGTTTCTTTTAATATGAAACACAAAACGTAATAGCTGATTTATCATATTTCAGTTTCCTATTTTGTCCATTTTGGGCTTGAAATAAGGCTTTTTTAATAAATTTATAATTATGACTATTTGCTAATAAAACACTATTAATATGATTTATTTCTTTTTTCAGATGTGACTTATCTGAAAGGTTAATTGCTTTATTTAAAAGAGTTTTGGCTACAGAAACTATCTGAGTTGGGTGATGATGAGAATGAAAATGTAAATCAGCTATTAGGATTTGTGTTCCATATGTAAATGGAACTACAGACAGTATTGGACATATATTAAAATGCTATAATATAAATACAGCATTTTCTACTCATCAAAAGATCAGCAATATAATAACCAAGCCTAAGGATTCAATCCCTGTTGAATCTCATGGTGTTTATCAAATCTCATGTGAAAATTGTAACACTTCTTACATAGGTATGAGTAATCATTGCATCAGTGTTAGGAGAGATGAGCATGATAATGCAGTTAAACAACCTTCATCATCATCAGCACTCTCACTCCATACTATGGATTCAGGTCATAAAATTAATTTTTCTAGTACCAGGATTATATCCAGATGTGATAATCTATACCAGTGCATAATTAGAGAAGCCATTGAGATACTTAAAAGGTCAGATTGTATCAATAAGCGAGATGATGCATGCAAACTTCCTCCTATTTGAAAAGATTTTTTAAAAAAACAATCTTCATTTAACTTTTTGCTACTGGTGGAACTTTAACGTTTTTTCAAATCAGTGATTGTAGTGCCTCTACAACTGTCTTTCTACCTTTTATCACCCAGTGGATGACTTGTGTGATCAAGTTGAAATGTCAGTATATCAATATTTAAAATATTTTAACATGGATTAACCCGTAAAATATGTCTTTTATATAGATATCAATAGTAAACTGTTAAATTTTGACTTACAAGTACTAAACATACTCCACTCACAACTTTGATGCCACCCACTCTAGTTAAATACAGTAATATTTATAACTAATCATTTATTAAACTAGAGATCATCTCTAATCCAGAAATGAACTTTAAGTCTTAATTATACATTAATATGTCTGACTTTTTAATTAAACACAGATACACATGGAGTTATTCACATTTCTCTGCCCCATGCATAATGGAGGTTATCTCAAGTAGTTAACTCAAGTTAGAGATAATGTCTACCTGGAGAATAGTCAAAGGACCTCCATTATTAGATTCAACTGTGAATAATCAATAAGCAGTATATGTCTTGCTGCTTTTTAAAATATTTTATTTACTAATTTTTATTAGTCATTCTTTAGAATAGATATGACTCATTTCACTACACCTGCCTTGCGAGAGAGGTGTAGTAAATATTAGATATTTAGATACCACTTTTGATCAAAAGTCTTTTCAGTTTTTCTTTCTATGTTTGCCATCATTTACATTGGTTTAATGCTATCAGATATCCCTCTGCATGAAGTAAGATAATGCTATTGTTTGTTTTTGCAACCAAATATTTATCTTTCAATTACATAAATAAAAAAACACTTATTTATAAGTAAGTTTTAGTGGAGAAGATATAAATTAAATATTAATATCGATAGGCTAAACGTTTACGAGGATCCACACCTCATAATCATAGCCATCATAAAAAAATTATATAATATATAGGGGTACATGACCATAGACTTTCACACGACCCACCACTCTTCACTCTATCTAATAACAGTGATACACTTAAACACATATACGTTGAAAAGATAAATAATCACCAATATACGTATAATACAATATATGCAAAGATATTTAAATAAGCCAGTGTTACGTAGCCCATTTCTTCGAAATCTCGAAGCAAGTATTTTTTCTATTGATAGCATGGATGTTTCCGTTAATGTAGAATACTTCTTTTATTTTTCTCTTATGATCGTTTGATTCTGAGCATAAGATTATGGGATTGGCAGGTGTGAAGTTGTGTCCAGATTACTTATGACTCTTTTTTTTCCTTATTTTTATATATGCAGGTATGAATAAATATGTACATTTTTAAAAACTGAAAGTTATGAAAAATTAGTAATGGAAAAGTTTTAATATACTGGAATTTCTTAGTTGTAATCCTGCATGATTAAAACAGGAAAAACTCACTATACGTATTGCCACACACAGCAAGCTAGAGTAATCAATGAATGCTAGAAGACTTGTGCATAAAATCCCTATTGGCTTAATCCTGCATGATATAAATCTTTTTGGAATTTGAACAAGAGTTTTACTCATTCCTGTTGCATATTTAATCACGTTTTTTAACAAAAAAAAAATAATAATAACTAGAAGGAACTATACCAGTCTAAAAGTGGCCTATCTTTTAAAATATAACTACATTGTCATGCCAAGTAGATTGTTTAATCAATCAGTAGAAATAATTGTAACATCACTATTGGTGTGTAATAGTGAGTTTGAGATAATCATAAATATTATAGCTTTCAATGAATTTATAAACTTTAATTAATGGTTATTCTTCATGATCTAAATTAAGGATAATGCTTTTATCTAAAGATTTGAAAATATTATTGATATTATTTTGCTATGTTTAGAAATAAATAAAGTATAAGTGAACTAAATAATATTTATGAGAGTTAAATAACTGCTATAATTAGAAATAAATAAAGAATCTTGTAAGTATATTAAATAATACCATGTTTTCCCAAAAATAAGACCAAATCTTATATTAATTTTTGCCCCAAAAGACATCATAGAGCTTATTTTTAAGGAATGTCTTATTTTTTTCATGTATAAAAATCTACATGAAATAAATTTCTTTGCATCAATAATAAACTTTTTGTAACAATAATTCCAATCTCTGTAGTCAAGATGTAATCTTTAGTGTCTACATAAGTATATTAGACCATTAATAAGAGTGGGATTCCACCCTTATTGTTAAAAGGAGGTTGCCTTGACAACAGTTTGAAAAAAAAATTTTTTTTTTCTAAAAAAGATTTTTGAGACATTTGAAAAAAAAATAAAAATTTTACAGAGGTTTCAAATTATTAAAGTTCTGATTTTAAACCAGGATGCGAAACTAACAGGCATGTGACTGTAGTTGAGGTGCCGGTTACATACATGCAAAATCAACTCTGGACCATGATTCCTTGTGTAGCCAGTCAGGGGTTAGTAAGCGATTTCTGATACAAATACTCTTCAATAGTCCTATGAAAGTTTCAGTAACATTGGAGTTTGCTTGACCAAAAATATATCTACACCTGGTAATCCAGACTGCAAAGGAGAGAAAAATGGAAATTCTGATAATTGAGTAGATGTCGGTCTTGATGGCATTTTGGATGGAGTGTCTCTATAATCAATAAACACTCTCTCACTAATGAAAGATCTGAGTAGTCTGAGGAAAGGACAGATGTGTAATAGGTGAGGGATGGTTTCATCCGCTGTTGAACATAATTGACACTGTCGATTGAGGTTAGCAAAGCCTCTCATCCATACCAGAAAGTGGTTCATCGGCTGAGAGGAGAGGTTAAGCTTCAAGAGAAAGTCAATGAATTTGGGTTCAATGTACCAATTTTTTGATTTGTAGATTAACTGTTTGTTATTTAGGCCAAGAGGGTTCTGGAGTGCCAGTTTGAAATTGTTATTAATATTGGGATTATCTACATGTTGACTAGTTTTTAATGATAATTTATAAATCCATTTAACCATGAGAATTATTACACTTATTATTTAAGTAATACTTTGGGTGAAATTTGAAATTTATAATTGCAGTTTGTAATGTTATAATTGATTATTAATTAGTCTGCATTCAGAATAGGTTTTATTTACCTGTTTAAAGAGATTTATTTCAACTTCTTTGTATTAATAATTTCAATCTCTATGGTCAAGTTGCAATATTTAGTGTCTATATAAGTATATTAGACAATTAATAAGAGTGGAATTCTACCCTTCTTGTTTAAAAGAAGGTTGCCTTGACAACAGTTAGAAATTGTTGATTATTATTGATATTGGGATTGTCTAAATGAAAAATCTTCATATATATTTATGTATACATTTATTATTTTACAAGGCTGAAGAAATTCTGTTTTCTTTTAGGAAAAATGATAGAGAAAACAGTTGTCTTGCTTGAAACAGTTTACAAGCTAGTTGCTCTAGAAAAGCACAAGTTTACAAGTGGTTTAATAGATGAGTCCAATTCACCATATCCCAAAACAGTGAGGCTAGTAAAGTCAAATGTCAAGATGGTGTTGATTTTTTTAATGCAAATGGCATTTTTATTCAGAATTCATACATAATTATCAGGTATTTAAAATCTTTAAGTTCTGAAACCTTGGTATGATGCAGTAAAATGTAAACATCCCATTTTCTGGCAAAGTGAGAAGTGCATGTTTTATCATGACATCGTTATCACATAAAGCTTAAGTGTGAAACAATTTTTAATTAAATTCATCATGACACAACTTATCCATCTGCCACATTCACTCAATCTTGCTCCATGTGACTTTTTTAATCTCTCAAATGAAGGAAATGTCTCAATTTTTTTTTTGCAAACTTGGAAATCGTGAAGAAAAGTGACCGAGAATTATTTTTTAAAATAAAATAGTTGATGAAGAGAAATCCAATATGGGAGGTATAAGAGTAAATAACTAATACCAAAGAAATGAAATTGATTGACATTTAATTAAAAAATAATTGTATTCCTTTGGACTCCTACAATGATGTTTTACTATGTGAAAAAATATGATAACAATAAAATGGTAATATTTAGAAAAAAATTTTTTTTTTAGATATTTGGACCTAAATAATAAAAAGAAATAACATTAATACTTTTTAGGAATTTGTGTTCAAAAACTAAATTTTAGAATTAAGATTTTATAAAAATATATTGAAAAATTCAACTTTAATTGGGTAAATAATTATTAAAACAATATTTTTGATTAGTTTTTTTAAATTAAAAAAATTGTATGAGATTTGAACTAGGGATCCAATACTGGATTCCAATCATCTTTTCAAAAAATAAATACATATTCTTTATAAGTAAAAACTAGAAAAAAACAAAATTACAAAAAACAAAAAAAAGCAATGGCATGTCATATCATGGTATATTTGATTATATGACATGATTCTTTTTGCTTGTGCCCACAACACCTATTAAAAATTTTCATTGCACACTTGTTTTCAAAAAGGTTAGCCACCCTTGCTGTAGATGATAAAAAAATGAGCGATTCCTGCATTTAACATTACATTATTGATTATTAGTCATTTACATACAATATGTATATAATTGAACAGTTAAAAATGTAGATTATTGTTCATCTGTTTAATAATATTACAGATACTTTTGAGCTTTATTAAATTTAAATCTATTTCTAAGATTAAAAATAATACAATCATATTTTGAACTTTCATAAATTAGGGTCCAGAGAATTACTGAAAGATAAATACCAAAGCATAGTCTTTATTAGCTTGCAAATTTTGATCTTATCTAGAGAAAAATATAAATAATTATCTGTTTAACACATACAAGTTTTCTAGAAACAGCAAATAAAATAAATATTCCACAATAAATAAGATTAAAATAAAATAGAATAAATACAATCCATAACAATTAAAAAACATAGATCATCATCATCATCATTTCCAATCATTATTGATCCACTGCAAGATGAAAGTCTTTCCTAATACAATCCATCTCCTATATCTAGCTTCTCTCCTCCTCATCACCAAGCATACTTTATTTGATCCATCCATTTCACATGTGATCTTTTTCTAGGTCTTTGCAATCTCTTGAATCTAGTTTAATATATTAATTGACCATTGATTATCATCTAACAATATATCCAACCCAGCTCCACTTCAGTCTCTTCATTCTTTCAATGATTCAGTAACACCTGTTTGTTCTCTCCCTCTCATGTATTTTGTTTTCAATTTCTTCTTGTTACTTCTAACATACATTTCTCCATACATTCTTGAGTGAACTAAAATCTCTGTATAGCTTTTTTGTTGTGAGTCCATGTCTCAGATCTGTAAGTAAAAATTGATAATACACATTTATTGAAAACCTTCCTTTTCTAACACATAGGCATATTTCCTTTTAATATAAAATTATTTCTACTTAAAGCTCTCCAACCTATAATTAATTTCATCCATTATGTTTCCATCTGTAGTAACAATCTGATCAAAGTATTTGTAGTTGTTAATTTCTTCTAACTTATTATTTAAAATGTTTGTTTTCTTCTTTTGAGAAAATCCATTGAACATTGCATTAACCTTTTTAACATTTCCCTTTAATCCTCCTTTTTTACTTTCATCTAATAACTCTTGCTATATTTTCTAAAGCTTTAAAGCATTATTTGCAAAAACAATTACATCATCTTTAAAATCTAAAATGATTAAAATAATCTTCATTTAATTTTATAACTTTAGTTTCCCATTTTAATCCACAAAATTCTTTTTGCAAAACTATTATATAAAGTTTTGGGGTGTCTTACACCCTTCTCAATGTTACTCTTTTTAGTATCATTATGTAGATAAATGTTGCAGTTGTATTTTTATAAATATTTTTCAAAATATGACAGTATTGTGGGTCTAGTAATGCAATGAATCATTGAAGAAATGCTTACAAAATCAAATGCCTTTTCATAATTTATATCTCCAAAGCATAATGAGAATTTATATTTATTGATTCTTTCTATAACTTTTCTCAATACTTGGATATGATCCACTGTACTAAAACCACTTTTAAATTCAACTTGTTCTTTTATTTAGTTAAAGTTCAAAGTCACTGTAGATGAGTTGTAATTATTTTGGTAAAAATTTTGTATAGAACTGATAAAAGACTTATAGGTCTACAATTTCTAATATCTTCTTTACCACCTTTTTATAATATTAATACTGCATTCTTTCAATCATCTGGTACATCATTATTATTTAGACATTTTGTATATAACTTTGCTTTTTTTCTTATATTCTTCTCCTGCTTATCTGGATCTCTTCCCTTTTTCATAAATTTAATTTCATATCTCACTTCTTCATTCAAAATTCTGGGAAATTCAGAAGATATAGTCATTATAGGCAATAATTTTTCTTGCTTTTTATTGCTATATAATTTTTTGATAAAACTTCTAATTTCATGATGTCATCTCTCTTTTTAGTAATAGTTCCATCTTTTTTATTATTGCAGAAATAAGTTTCTTATCAATACCAAGTCATTGTTTTATACTTTTGAGACTTTTATTCTCTTCTACAGCATTCTTTGCTAGTTTACACTTATCTTTCTTATATCATTATCAATTCATCAGCAAAGGCTTTGAGCATTCTATCATCAGATTTTCAATGATATGGATGGCAGAAGAGTTGGAGGATGGAGTAGACCGAAGCATGTCTATTAAAGTTTGAAAATTTGCTCTCTTAATATAAACTGATTGTTGATTATATACGTGTGTGGGAGATGATTATCTAGACTAACTGATGAGAGTTGGTTCAGCACGAAATATTTATATTGGAAATCATTTATCATTTTCGCATGTATGTGGTCATGTCTATTGGTTGTATAAGATGGAGTGGGTAGCTATAGAGGGCTTGAAAGTCTGAGTTTAATGTCTAGTAAATGGATATCTACGTTGTTTTTAAGCAAAGGCTAAAACAAGAAGAAAAACCTGATAGCCTTAGACCTATTATATGATTAAACAGTTGGGAAATGTTTTTTCTTTTCTATTTCTCTATGAAGAGTAGGTGGAAAACCTTTGCCCTGCATTGTGATATTTAAAAGTTGTTGTGCCATTATTATAACGTAGCATAAGTTTCTCATTTAAATAGTGTGTATTGTGTTAGAATACAAATTTGCGAGATTTATTTAGGTTTTTATTGAAACTACTAAATCAATCATCAGTAACAGCTTTACTAGGTACTTTAAAAATAAAGTACTTAATTTCTTTTTTTTCTTATATTCACAATAATAATTTTAAATTTTTTCTTTCTTTCTTTTTTATTTTCAACGATTTTCTAAAACGTGAAGAAATCAGCAATCTTTCTTCTTATCACGATAAACCGTTTTAGAAAATCACTCCGCTTACTGAACCATGCCAGTTAAAAAAAGATTCATCTTCAAAAAGACTTTTAAAAAGTGTAGATTTTAACTTGGTTAGAAGTAGACGAAATAGGGAGAGAAAATGGTTGACTTGTTATTTTCTTATTGCAATTCATTGATTTTCACAGAAGAAGAAAGGTTTATTTTTCTGTTTAAATCATCAGACAGAACTTTGCACGGTGTTTAAGATATATCAAAATATATTTATTAACAAAGACAAAAAATTAACACTTTGTTATATTATTAATAGATGAGTAAATAATAACACAATTATCATACATTTATTATTCCTTAAAACAATACCTATATATCAAAAATTAATTAGAATACATATAGCATGTGTATAAAAAATATTCACATATATGTGTGGGCGTAAAGATATGTTCAGATAAAATTCTGTCTTATAGTAATTATCTGTATTTATATAACATTGACCATAACTTGGGTTTACATCTGAAGTACAACCAAATTTTTTACCGAAAACTTTTCAAATAAACATCCAAATTGGCTGCATTTAACCTAGTTAGCCACTCAGTATAACTGGTATCAATCTTAAAAACCCTTTACTAGAAGAAAACCTTTTCAACTAAAAATAGACATTCAATAAGTGTGATAAAATCTAGTGATTGAAATATGAAAGACAACTTGATTGTGACTTAGTCAAAAGCTCTAAAAAAACATATTTAAACAAATGCATAATGCTAGACAGGCATCTTTATTAACAAATAAAAACCCAATAATCTACATTTGAACATAGTCATCATGTCTTTTACCCATCTAAGATTCTAAATCTAAGATTATAAATAACTGCAACACTGTAACAATAGGGAACCTTTAATTTGGAAAAATATTATAATAACAAAGTTGAAAATTTTTCTGTTTTCAGTCTATAAGGCAACATTTGTTATATTTTGTAAAAAAAATATTTATAAACTAAAGATTAGCTTTTCAAGCTAATGCGCATGCACTTTAAAAATCTTAATAATAAATGAATACTTTCACTTCTAACACAAGATAAAGTCTTTGCGAAAGAAAAGTATAAGTTTGTGCACTCCAGAAAAAGTAGAAAATATATTAGAGAAATATATTTAGATTGCTAACTGATAAGTGACAAATTTAATTAAATAGTTTACATTAATTGCGATAAGAACATTACTGATCGAGAAATACCAAGAAATATTTGCTGATCACAAATATTTCTTGATAAGAGACAAATTAATTAATGGAATAGACTATAAATTACCTTATATGTAAATGAATTCCTAATATACCAATTAGTTATAGATCTAAAAACATTACCATATATGGATGAAAATAATTAATTGTGTGAATAATTAAAACTATAAATAGAGTAAGCAACAAAGTGTGTGGTTCATTCTCCCAGTTCATTTTCCAGTTCATGTTGGTGAGAGATGTAAGTGACAATAGTTGCAGCATTCAGTGATAATGGGTTCATGGGCAGCAGCTGAACAGGTCCAAAGAGTTAGGAAAACTAAGCCTGAAGAAAACTGTCTGAAAAGCAGCCAGATATGAAGAGCTGATTTCCAGTGAGTTTACAAAGTGGACGGTTGAAGAGAGATTGAAATAATTGCTTCTAAAAAAAGCTCATAGTGATGTTTTCACTTGTAGCTGAACTGGACCAGGGACAAAGTGCTTGGGAAACTGAGGCCAGTAGTAACCATCTTGAAAGCAGCCAGTAGTAAAGTGCATCGGGGAAAATGAACCAAAGATAATTATATATATATATATACATTGTGTTATGTGTGTGGCAATGCCCTGTCAGGGGAAGTTAATCAAAGTGAACTATACATGTGCATAGTATGTTACATGTGTAGCAATATATTGTCAGGGAAAATTAACCATAGGGAACTATATATATATATATGTTATCGGTTAATCTAAATTCTGTTAAGATGAGCATGCGCACATATTGAACATGAAAAAAAAATATGGCGACATGCCAGGGTAAGAAGCAATTTTAAATCTTTTCGCCTTGATTCAGTCATAAGGACGGTTATTAAAGTATTGGCTTTTACTTACCTTTGAAGGATTACTTTAATTACAACCTCTCACACCACTCCCAGAAAGAGAAAAAATAATTCCCCCTCCTGAAAAGATATGCAATGCCAAATATTATATTAAATATAATAAAACAAACAAAAATCTAATAGAAATAAATATCCTAATGAATAAAGATGTAAATTCCGATAAGTTGGTATCCCATATGCTAGCTCAGCATTCTCTTTATCCCAGGTAAAGAAAAGGGAATCACAAAACTTATGTAATTATCTAATTATTTTAGAGAGACAAATACAAATAAAGTATCAAAGCAGTAAGGCAATTCTATAAGTTATGAAATAAATATTTATTGAACCCAATATCTTTTTACCAATTACAAAGATAAATACAATAGTAATAAGCCCCAAATGCAGAGAAAAATATATATATGATAATATAATAGTTATTTTTATAAAAGAAATATAATGTTAAAACATAAAAAGAAAATAATCAATTAGTGAGAGAGAGGGGTCTGAGAATCATAGCCTTGCACACGAATACATTATACAAATACTAAATAGTACATTAAATAAGATTGATATTTTATGCAAAGAAATACATAAATGAAAGATATATAACACGATAATATATTATAATGATCGAAATGAAAGTGAAGATCGAATCTAACCGCAAACTACGATATCTGCTCTATGGGGCACCATCTAGGCATTTAAACCTAGAAAAATTTATAGAGTAGGCAGATATGCGCTGTTAAGATTCCACTTTATTTAAATATTCAGATCGTTAGCCCAAGTCATTAGCTCAGTGGGGTAGCACAGATAATAAAATATAAATTTTATATCTTAAATATAAAAGAATAAAAGCCACTGCCAGAAATTAACACATAAAAATATTTATTTATGCACATATAAAATAACATTTAAATTTTGAGGAATAAATTCAACATTTTAGATTTTTCTATTAATCTTTAGTTTTACCTTTAAGTAAATTACAACCATGAGTTTAATATTTATTTAGTGAGTCGAGTATGAATAGACTGCATAGATCTGATTTGAAAAGAAAATATTCTTCCCTGATTTAACCTTAGGCAACAAATTTCGCAATCAAACCGGTGCCAATCCATCTGATACATTTATGTATTCAATGTAGCATGAAAATACGACAACACAAAATACTATACTGTCAGGAATGTACATCTGATCAGTAAGTAGAATTAGAGAAGACATTGTCTCTCCACCAACAGGAATGTTACATCTGTTGCGAGTAGAACAATAAACATAAAACTCCATAGGAATGGACTGCGGTCCTTTGCCATCTTACAAACCTATCCATAGGCAAACAGAAGGTGTGTGGCATATATATATAATCCTGCCCATAGCGGATCTCATACTACATCTACAATTACACAAATATATCCAATCCATTGAACCAATTCAACTACGAAATGAATAACCTAAGATTACCCTTTCTTAATATAACTTTACAAAACTATATAGCTCTTCATGCCCGACTTAAATTTAACATTTAAATACGTTCGCACAGATTATTTTTATACAATTTGCTTTATAATGTCGAGTATAGATCGGCTGCACAGATTCCACAGTCAAAAACATTCCAAATTAAACACAACTGATCAAAATACAAGGTCAATCGATAACGTCAATTGCTGAGGGAATACAGGAGACCCTTTGGTGTTCATCATAAGACACCGCAGTGGCATCGTTGACTTATATATTCTAATCGACTGTGAAAACCACAACATAATCAACCACTAACGAATCTATGCAACGTCTATACCCAACTTAAATGTAATGCATTTAATAATTTCTACAATAAATATTATTACAAATAAAATTAATAAAATGGAAATGATTTTAGCAAAACTTAACTATATAAATTTAAACAATCAATTATTAATTTGAAAATCAAATAAAAGTTTATTTTAAAATTTAAATTAGCTGAATCTTTAAAAAAAAACAATGACGAAGGTTCTTAATTACTTTTTTGTGTTGTTGTTAATTTGTAAAGTTCATAGCTCACAGTAGAAGAGTCCAGGTTTCTGCTTTTAATTCCCGCAATGCCTCCATTGGAAGATAATGTTCTGGAGATGGCAATAGCTGGTTCAAGGTATCACAGTCTTTTCATTTTCTTTTTATAGAGAGTGTGGTATGTGCGTCCTACCACATCTCTCAAACACAAAATGCTGGAACTCTCAGAAAAAACTGTATTTCCCTTTTTATATTATCCACACGGATTCAATCGACAAAATGTCACTAATCCTACACTTTCATTAGGGTCCAAGCCAAGGCTTAGTGCTTCCATTGGTCAAGCTAATTTCTCTTTACTTTCTTATTTATCTTTCATCAGATCATTTTAATTATACAAGAGCCCAAGACTAGCTTGCTTTTCAAACAATTTATAAACAATCATTTCCATTTACAGATTACAAAAATTAATTAATACCTGTTTTTATTTTTAAATCTTGTACTTTTTTTTATAAAAAAGTACGTTCAAATACTTATTTATTTGTTTTTTAAAAAAAAAATATTTTTAAAGTTTGGCATCTGTGCGAATGTATATACGTTTAACAAACATTTTAATTTTAGCGTTTAGTTTTTTACTTTTATTTGCGAACTTTTAAGTTTTTATTTTAAATTAATGTAACGACATATTTATATATCATTACAATATATAAAATTAATAAAATAGAGTGTACCATATAAAGTCTTTTTCATCCTTCTCTAGGCTCTGAGTAGACTATTCATCTGTTCATCCAGGGTGGTGAGGACTTCTCTGGAACATGGCACTATTTAGCAGCTTTCATAATCACTTGATGGCTGGATCTAGAAGACACATTTGATGGCATTATTCAGCAGCTTTCATGATCATTTGATGGCTGTATCTAGGAGACACTTCTGATGGCAGGAGTGGAGCTGTGTGAATGTGCTGACAAGAGGTTCCTACCTACGTGATCATTTCATGGACAAGAATACACTTGTGTTTCAGGTTTAATCATAAATTTCCTCTTTGGTCAATGATTACCCACTAATAAGAGTGTTTTCTTTTTGGTTTCAATAGCACTGGTGGTTTTTCTCTTTTACTTTGATTTTCAAATACCAGCACCTTCCAATAAACACAGTTCTGTACTGCACTAATAATAATTGGCTAGTTGGAAATCATCTTGAAGCTACGTCAGCATGATATAAAAGAAATATCTAAAACTTGAATGGCTGACTGTCTGCCTCTGTATATTCTGCTCCAACTCTCTAAGTTTAACCAGGCAGGTTAAGATAAATTCAATAAGTCAGCAAGCAAGTTAAAAAAAAGGCCAATAAGTTAACATGAGTGAATGAATGATTGACTCAGAGAGAGTGTTAGCGAGAGTGAGTGACTGAGTGTCCGAGTCCCGCAAACACCTGGTGAATAGCTTATATAGCCCACTCATTACAATCCCAATCTAGGTATCCCTCTGAAAAACATTTAATTAGCTAATTTTGATTTTTGTTAATGGGTCCAGACGATGCACAAAGCATTTCTATGTAATTTTAATTTTTTTTATTTTTAATTAAATTTATTATCTATGACATTTTGATAATCAGATTACACCAAAAATTTTTTTTTTAAATTAAACTAGATATTTTTCTCCACCGCATTAATATAAGTTTTAAGAAATTCTTTTGTCTAGTTGAAATACTTGAAAATTTAAAAAAGAAACAAAATTACTTATCTACTAAAAATATAAATGTCTTTAGGCTTTTCTTAAATCTAAAACAATGTATTTGTAGAGAAAAATAACTAGTAAAACTTTTGATTTTAAAAATTACTTACTTGTTGGAAGATTTAATAATTTCCATCTTTTTTTCCTTTTTACAAACACTTCACAAAAAAATATAAATGCAAATTACACATAACATCTTTGTGTTTCTTAAAAAAGAAATGAACATAAAATAATAATAAAAATTTATTATAAGCATATTATGCTAACACATCGAATTATAAATTATAAGCCTTAACTATTGGTTTTCTTATGTGTGAGAGTATATGATATATCCACAGACCCCTCTCATCTACTTTAGAACAGGACTTAATTTTGTTTATATAGATGGGATACACACCCCCTTTAATGGCTTTGTTACATATTTTAGGCAATTTGCTTATTTAATATCATCTTATACTTGGCCATATGAAGTGTGCCTGTCATAATATATTGTGTTACAAAAATAGTAGACTGCTACTCATATTAGATTCATTATTTTGTTTGTTGGTATTTGGAATTCTTGCATTTCAAATACACAGCATGCTGGTGTAGATGCATTTCGAACCTGTGAGTATCGAATAGGTTTTGAATACACAAGCTTAGCCACATCCATGAGAAACCTGATGAAAATGGAAATGCTGGTTAGTAAAATGCTGATGCAGTAACCATAGAACTGGTGAGAACACAAAATGTTGACAAATGGAAGTGAAATTTTTAAAAATATTTGCTGCTTATCTACAAGATTTGATACGGTGAAAGTTAGTAAATAAAACATTTGTGCAGTCACCATTGAAAGTTGGTTCCACCATTCTTGTGCAGTCACCATTGAACCTGTAAGTGGTGAAGAAGTTCAGCACCAGTTTGAAATGGACACTTCTAAAATGAAAGAACAGGAAAAATCAAGTGTTTCTCCAAGTTGGGGGGAGGGAGCACCCAAGTCGGTGAGGGATTGCAACAAGGAATTTTCTAGAGTGGAGAATGTGTTTATTTTGTAAAAATATTTATATTTACATTAGTATAAGTTTGTGCACTTCAAAAAAAGTAGAAAATATATTAGACAAATATATTTAGATCACTAACCGATAAGTGGTAAATTTAATTAAATAATTTATGTTAATTGCGATAAGAACACTGCGATCAATAAATTCCAAGAAATATTTGCTGATTACAAATATTTCTTGATAAGAGACTAATTCATTAATAAAATAGACTATAAATTACTTTATGTGAAAATGAATTTCTAAGACACCAATTAATTAGTTATAGACTTAAAAACTTTACCGTATATGGAAGAAAGTAAATAATTGTGTGAGTAATTAAAAATTAAAAATAGAGTAAGTTTTTAAGTGCATGGTTTATTCTTTCAGTTCATTTTCCAGTTCATATTGGTGAGAGATGTAAGTGACAGTGAAAATGTGTTCATGGGCAGCAGCTGAACAGGCCTAAAGAGTTTGGGAAACCGAGGCCAGAGGAAACCATCTGGAAAGCAGCCAGATATGAAGAGCTGATTTCCAGTGAATTTACAAAGTAGATAGTTACAGAGAGATGGAAGTGATTGCAGCTGAAATGAGTTCATGGTGATGGTTGTAGTGCTATGTGATGAAACTAGATGTGTTCATGTGCAGCTGAACTGAACCAGGGTCAACATGTTTGGGAAAATGAGGCCTGTGGTAACTGTCTTGAAAGCAGCCAGTCATAAAGTGTGTTGGGGGAAATGAATCAAAGAGAACTATATACATAGATTGTGTTTCGTGTGTGGCAATACCTTATTGGAGGAAGTTAACCAAAGTGACCTATACATGTGTATAGTATGTTATGTGTCTACCAATACCTCATCAGGGGATGTCAACCATTCTTCAAAATAATATAGTATAAATATTTGAAAATACAGTACTTAAAAGTTTATAAAAATATATATATATAACTGTTACTTAGAAGCACTTTCAACTAACTTGTAGCTTTGTCAAATATCACTTTTAAAATGTCAGATTTCCCATAATTCCACGATGTCAACATTAAGATCACAGAATTATGGGAAAGTTGACATCATGGAATTATGGGAAAGCTGACATTTTAAAAGTGAAAGTTGACAAAGCTACAAGTTAGTTGAAAGCACTTCTAAGTGATGATTATACATATATGTTTTATAAACTTTTAAGTACTGTATTTTCAAATATTTATTTATAAATTTACATATATATCTATATATATATATATATATTGTACCGGGTTTGATCCATTAGGACTCGCTCACTTACTCTTCCTAAGGTTTATCTGTGTTCAAACCTAATTTATAATATATTTATCATCTTATAAATATTATATGAACGAACCGGCAAGTTCAAGCAGAGTGGAGAATATTATTGATAGCAGAGCTGTCAACAATACCTATGATCAGGTCGAGTTATGCAATGCATAACACAATCACATTTCCAGATTGTGGCCCACCTCGGGTGCTAGATTCAAACTCTTACTATCCAAACACTTTATTTGTTTAGGAGTAAACCCCGGATGCCAGCTAGTCTAAGATTAACATGTTCAGACAGTAGGCCCATAATCCAGTGCTCAAAAAATCCCTTAACTAGCTCAGTCTATTTTTAATCACTAACAGATTATACAAAATTAGTGGTGAAAAGATGATAAAAGAATGGTAAAAGAATTTATAAAAGAATTGATAAAAGAATTGACTGACAAATAAAGCTTAAGTTTAAGGACAATTTATTTAATTAACATTTATACTCTAACTTTAAATATTTTTATAAATCTTATTTACTAACATAATACTGGTATTTTAAATATAATGATCACGCACATATTAATTCACACATTGACATATATAATAAAGCATTAAAGAATCTAAAACCCATATATTTAGAACACACAAATTAATAGTTCATTTTTTATGTGCTATAGAGTTCTTAAACTTGGCTCTTGAATTTTTTATGAATGCGATGGCTACTTTTAGAAATGAATATAAGAAAATGTTTTACCTAGAATTTTAGAATGTGGATGCATCTTGCTGTTTGCTGCTTCTAATGAAGTATATCTAACCAGTTAGATCTGAAGTTTTTTGAGGAGGTTTCTTTCTTATTTATTGGTATTATTACTGGAGACAGTTAGATATTGACAGAGATTCTTTAAGCTGTTATGCAGACATTATTTTCATGGGCAGATTTTTGCTGTTCTACTGAATTCCAGGCTGGAGAAAGCCGTATGTTTTCCGAAGTTTTAACACTGCATTCTTGATTTCAACTTTAATCTCAAATTATTTCTGAACTGTAGTCTGAACCGACTCTGATACAATTAACTCAACTGAACTGTCCAATAAAAAATTGGCTATTTATATATGACACATGTTTTCATTTTGGTATCCTCCGGCGATATCTGTTGTCAAAATTCCTTTGATAATCTCATGTTCTTGAAGATCGTTTAATTAGTAGTAGCCCTGCAAACGTGTTGTTTTTTATATTTTTATTAGTAGCTAATCCTTTGGAGATAAGCTTTTTAATCTTGTTGTTTTATACTTTTAATTAGTAGCCCATCGCTGAATTTTTTAATGATAATCTTCTGTATTCATTTATTTCATTTTACCATTTATTTATTAACAAACATTCATCATTTACACACATATATAATTTAAGATTACCTTTTTTTCTTCAATTCAAACAAAAAGAGATTTATATTTTGAAACTTTTAAACTATTTATGTTAACAAATACTAATAAAAAAAACTCGTTGCTTCCTTTTATAAAACTTTTAGTTTGATTTTTTCTAATGAAAACCCCTCTCCCCTTCTGATTAATTAATTGTAATTTTTATTTCAAAAACTAATGATAGAAAACTATTTGTCTCTTACTTTTTTCGAAAACAAACTGTAATAAAACTCTTAAACTTTTACATATTATTTATTTTAATGAAAGATTTTTGTTTTACTAATTTTTTTAGATAAAATTATTATGTACCAACTTCGATCTCGGTACAATATATATATATATATTGTGTTGTGAGTGTAGCAGACTGTTCATTATTCTTATTATTCCTTATTTTGTTTGTTAGTATTAATTACTAATATCTTCAATAATCTTTGAAAGTATTTTATATAAATGGATAACAAATATAACATTGCATAATGCTATGCAGTCATCAACCCACTTATACTTCAAATGACAAAAAAATGTCTTTTTGCCAATTCATCCCCTGATGAATTTTTCCGTAAGTATTATATGTGAAAATGTGTGTAAAACAGTATATTTTATTATAATAAATTTTTTGCTTGAAATTGCTGCAAAAAAACATGAAATTCAAAATTCCCACTCTAACAATAGACATAAGTCATGCCTGACATGATCAGCCATTATGTGTTGCCAACGCCATAAAACTTTCAGCATTTTATGACATAGAAATTTCCAATGACGCAAAAACATGTTTATTTGTGAATTTATTATGGTTTTAGATATTTGTTTAAAAATAATTTACACTATATTTATTAGATATCAACAAATATAAATTATTAATAACTTATTTTGACTTAAAATATTTTATTTTCAAAAATATAATGTTACATTAGCAGCTAACATAAATATGACCTGAAGCAAATTTGGAGACTTGCTATGATGTAAACAATTTACTTATATTTATGAGGAAGAAAATAATCACAATTTTGCAATAAATGTTTTAAAAATTTAAACTTTTAAAACATAATTCATTAGATATTAGAGAAATAAATAATTGTACATTCAAGTTTTTAAAATATTCAGAAACAAAGAAGATTTTCTTGATTTTATAAAATGAAAATAATCTTTCTAGAAACAATGACATATAACACCTTTGTTTTGATTAGGGTCTCATTTTTTTAACAATTACAGAAACAAAATGTGAACATTTAAAATTTATTTCAGTAGTAAACAAGAATATCTATCAAAGAAAGTCAAATTTGTTATTTTCTGATAAGTAATAATCATTTTATCATATATTTTACATTGACATAAACTGAAAATAATTTTTCTAGAAACGAGGATGTATAAAGTCTTTGTTTTGATTACAGTCTCATTTTTTTAATATTTACAGAAACAAAATGTGAACATTTAAAAATTATTTCAGTAATAAACAAGAATATTTACTAAGGGAAGTCAAATTTGTTATTTTTTGGTAAGTAATAATCATTTATCATATATTTTACATTGACGTGTAAGACAAAGAAAAAATGTCAGAAATAGGGAAATTCAGTAGGGTTAATCAATAAGTAACAGAACAACTTCCACTTGCAAATATATCACCCATTTTTTAACAGGCATGGACAAAAAGATAACTTCTATTTTTGTCAAGTTAGAGTTGCCCTCTGTAATACTAAGAGACATGGCAGATATTTGTAAATGTAGATTATTGTATTAAAATAATTTTTACTGTTCACATTCTGTAACCATAGAAATAGAAACAACAAGTGAGTTTTAAATAAAAATATAAGATTTTATATCTATCAATAATATTTTGAGTGCATGCTATTGTTGCACATAACTTCATAATTCTTCAGAAAATAACAAAAGCATTATTCATATAGGATAAGATAGCACGGGTTCTGATTCAATTTTATACTTTTTGTACTCTTCCATATATATATATATATGTGTGTGTGTGTGTGTGTAACATTTTAGCTAAATGTATAAACTTTTACTATCTGCAAGTAATTTTGTTTTTTTAATTGTTTATTTTAAAAATCAATTATAAAGCATCTCCAAAAAGTCATTCTCTGTTTTCAAAATGTATGATCATTATCATATTCAATTTTTAATGTTCATAAATGTAAATAAAATAATAAAAGTATGAAGGTAGCACTTTGCTATCATTAGTTTTTCTTTACATAATTGTGTTAATCTAAAAAAATAACTGCATTTAATTTTAGTTAAAAAAAATAAATGTGGTTTTTAAGATAGATAGATAGATAGATAGATAGATAGATAGATAGATAGATAGATAGATAGATAGATAGATAGATAGATAGATAGATAGATAGATAGATAGATAGATAGATAGATAGATAGATAGATAGATAGATAGATAGATAGATAGATAGATAGATAGATAGATAGATAGATAGATAGATAGATAGATAGATAGATAGATAGATAGATAGATAGATAGATAGATAGATAGATAGATAGATAGATAGATAGATAGATAGATAGATAGATAGATAGATAGATAGATAGATAGATAGATAGATAGATAGATAGATAGATAGATAGATAGATAGATAGATAGATAGATAGATAGATAGATAGATAGATAGACAGATAGACAGACAGATAGACAGACAGATAGATAGACAGATAGACAGAGACAGACAGAGACAGACAGATAGACAGATAGATAGATAGATAGATAGATAGATAGATAGATAGATAGATAGATAGATAGATAGATAGATAGATAGATAGATAGATAGATAGATAGATAGATAGATAGATAGATAGATAGATAGATAGATAGATAGATAGATAGATAGATAGATAGATAGATAGATAGATAGATAGATAGATAGCTCTACCAGGTATCTGATTTTTTTTATTTCTCAGTTGATATGAATATCAAGCCATGTATGATTTAATGCAGTGATAGAATGATGAATCCAAAAGGTAAATTCACTATTCAAAGTTTAACTTTGTGACCTTTAGTGCTCAAAGGTCACACAATCTTAAAGTAATGATTGATATGGGTGTTATATATTTCAGTGACTTAAAAAGATCATAATGTTTGTATTTCAACTAAATATTAAGATGCTAAAATAAAGTATGTTAAAGGAATAAAAGAATTGCTAGATCATAAAATCCTATTATCAATTTGCCTCACCTTACCTTTGGATAACAATAAACATATATCCACATCTGCCATTATCTGAATAAAAAGGTCCTGCAGAAGCACTGCAAGCAATTAGATTTTTGAAAATTGTCACACAAGAAAACAATGCTAATATGTCAAAACAAACAAATACTGTTTAAAATGTGAAATGGAATGATAGTAGTACATATTGAAAAACTTTTTTATTTCCATGCATATGATAATTTTTTCCCAAAATCTGGCTGCTTTCAAGGCCTCTACAATATTTTTTGGCTATATGATGACAGGGGTGAAAATTATACATTTTATATCTTTTACCACAAAAATCTGTAATTTAATATATCTATATATGTGTGTGTGTCTGTACCTGTATAATGAGAAATTCCATGTATTTTTCTAGATAAACTTTAACTATAATGTAATTAATTCAACAACCAATTAAAACTAGCAATTGAAGTCACTGCATTTCAGTCGTAAGTGATTATTTGACTAAATACTTCACAGCAATCCTCACTATTTATAACTCACAAGCTTAAGAGATAGGGTCATGTGATCTATGACTTATTTTGACTATTTATAGTCTCTGCCTTAAGTCTTATGCAATGTTATATTGCTAAGACTACTAATATATGGTATGGCTGAAGATCTATCAGCCCCATATAGCTATTTGAGTTGGATAGTTGGGTTTGAAAACATGTAGATGTCTGAAAATTTCAAATTTTTCACTCGATAGGTAACTTTTAGATAAGTGCTTGGCTTTGGGTTGGTATTTTTAGATCTAGTGTCTGAACCTACCCTGGCACCACTCTAAGGAGTGGAAAAGCATGAAACCATGGTCAGGGGTTGTGGGGAGGTTCCTGACAAAGATATTTTAAGTGCTGGTTCTGGTTAAGCATTTATCACAAAGCTTGTTGAGGAATTGGCAATCCTCGCTGTTTATAACTTACAAGCTTAAGAGATAGGGTCATGTGATCTATGACTCTTATTTTGACTATTTATAGTCTCTGCCTTAAGTCTTATGCAATGTTATATTGCTAAGACTACTAATATATGGTATGGCTGAAGATCTATCATCCCCATATAGCTATTTGAGTTGGATAGCTGGGTTTGAAGACATGTAGATGTCGGAAAATTTCAGATTTTCCTTTTAGATAAGTGCTTGGCTTTGGGTTAGTATTTTCAGATCTAGTGTCTGAATCTACCCTGGCACCTCTCTGAGGAGTACCAAAGCATGAAACCATGGTCAGGGGTTTGGGGGAGGTTCCTGACAGAGATATTTTAAGTGCTGGCTCTGGCTAAGCATTTATCACAAAGCTTGTTGAGGAATTGGCAATCCTCACTGTTTATATCTTACAAGCTTAAGAGATAGGGTCATATGATCGATGACTTATTTTGACATGAACATTAATATTCTACTTTGAACGGCTGTCAAAATCTTCTAATATATATATATATGCATATTTATCTCTTGTATTTATATCAAATTTTGTAGATTAATAAAAACTGACTAAGTAATAAATTTATTAAATATCGTATATATGTTATAAATAGATATATTATGAAATAAATTGAAAAGAAAAAAACAAAAAAGAATTGATAAAATTACATAAACATTTGAGATATAATTTCATTTTCTTATTTTTTTTCAAGTCACCAGGTAGAAAGCATCTAAAAATTTATTATTTTTATTTAATTTTCCAAATCATTCATATTTTTGATCATAAAATATTATTTGAATTTATTTTTATGGATATATTTTTTTCAAGAAATGATGACTACTTTTACATTTTTCAAATTAGATTAATTTCTGGTTCCAACAAAGAGAATGTTGCTTCTGGGTACTGGTAAGTCTTAATGGAGTCATAAGAATAACATTCATAATTTCTCTGTTGGGAAATGCTATTAGAAGAAACCAGGCATCATCATGAATAAATGTATCTCAATAGGCGTTCCTTTGTTATAATGCTTGAAAGCAATAAAAATTAGATTCCTTTAATCTGCGTTAAATATCTCACATATGTCTTTTTTTTTAAAAAAAATTAAAGCAACTCCAGTTTAGAACTTTTGCTATAATATGACTGAAAACTTTTTTATTCTACGTTTTAAGCTTTCTATTCAACTATTAATATAAGGTTAATATGGATCTATATATAAATTATACTATAACGTATCATTCCACACCTTCAAACATATATTTACAGACACTGGGAAAACATGCGAATGAACCTAAGATGTATTTTGAATAAATAATTTTTAGTTAACTCGGTTGCATCACACAATGGTAAGTTGTGGTTTTAAAATATATATAAGATCTTATACGTGTTAAAGAAAGTTGAAATATTGGAAAATGAAATTGTGCTTATATAGATATATATTTGGTCGTTAATAAAAATTCAAATCCGTATTGGAAGTCAAAGAGATATATAACAATTTCTAACATGATAAAGAATGAATGGCGATCATTAATATATTTATTAAAATATTGTAATAGACAATCAGTATGTGCTAGAAATATGTCAACTGTAACTAAAATATAGCTTTAAAAAAGAAATGGGATCAATTTAAGATCTTCGTGCTTTCATTCTAAAGTACTTAAGATTGATCTATATAAATAAATATAGGTAAAAAGGATAAGACAGTCCATTCTTATCTTTTCAAAGACTCTCTGCTCTTCAGATACAACCATGTCTCTTCTAATAAAAAGTATAAATATTCAAAACTTTGTGAACCTTAATGTCTAGTCAAGCGCTGGTGGCCGAGTGATCAGCACAGCCGCCTTACAAGCAGTTGCCGCGGGTTCGCTTCCCGGCCGATGCTTTGACACATGAAAAAAAAATTACCTGATCTAAAATTTATTGCAGTAAACTTTTTTTTTTATAAAGTCAGCAGATTTTATGTTACAAATATCAATTAATTTGTGCTTTGGATTGATAGTATTTTATGGACTCAATAAACCAGTGTTGAATTGTTAATCTAATTAATATATAATATTAACCACTAACAAATGTTTGTATATATATATATATGTGTGTGTGTATAAGATATATTGTCTGGAATGACTCATATATAATTCAGTGCTATGTACCAACATTTTGGGTTAGACAACACCTGATGTCATCTGGAAAAGAAATGCTATTTGAAAAACCATTGAAACGCAATATAAACAACAATACATTGACTAAGATGAAAGATTCATCCAATAAATAATGGAAATAAAAAATCTTAAAATATGAAAATGTGAGAGGAGTGACAAGTAGATAAAATAGTTACAAAATTAATGCATATATAAGTATTCTTATTAATGAGCATTAAAAACTTTTTCTAAATGGAATATGCTTGTATCATCATGTATATTGATATAGTCAGACTTCTTAAGAATCTTAATGGCTTTAGTGATTTTTTTTTCTTATCCAATTGATGGCTGAAGCAATTCAGACAAAATATTGGTACAATATTACTATTAATTATGAACATATAAAGCTAGATAATTTATTTTTTACATCCTTATGTCCATGAAAATTCTTTTATTATAAATATTACAATACTTATATATATATATATATATATCATCAACCATTATCAATCCACTGCAGGATGAAGGTCTCTCCAAGTTTAATCCATCTTCTCCGATCTTTAGCTTCTCTTTTCCACAACACCCCTGCACATTTTCTTATTTCATCCATCCATCTCACATGTGGTCTCTTTCTGAGTCGTTTACAATCTCTTGGAATCCAGTTTAAAATTTCAATTGTCCATCTATTATCATTTCTTCTAGCAATATGTCCAGCCCAACTCCATTTCAATCTTTTAATTTTTTCAATAAGGTCAGTAACACCTGTTTGTTGCCTTACCCATACATTGTGTTTTCGATCTCTTCTTGTTACTCCCAACATACATCTCTCCATACTCCTTTGAGTAGTCTGAAGTCTCTGTATTGCCCTTCTATTAAGTGTCCAAGTCTCAGATCCATAAGTAAGAAATGGTAAAACACATTTGTTAAAAACCATCCTTTTCAAACACATAGGCATATTTCCTTTTAGTATCAAGTTATTTCTACCAAAAGCACTCCAACCAAGTTTAATTCTATAATTAATTTCCTCAATTATGTTTCCATCTGTATTAATAATCTGACCAAGGTATTTGTAAATGTTAACTTCTTCTAATTCTTCATAATCAATCTTTATTTTTATATTTTGAGCAAATCGATTAAACATTACTTTAGTCTTTTTAACATTTATCTTTAGTCCTACTTTTCTACTTTCATCTGATAACTCCTGCAACATTTCCTGCAGCTCTGAAGCATTATTTGCAAAAACAACTACATCATATGCAAAATCTAAATGACTTAAATACTCTCCATTTACTTTCATTCCTTTAGTTTCCCATTTTAATCAACAAAATACTTCTTGCAGCACTGCTGTAAAAAGTTTTGGTGATATAAAGTCACCTTGTCTTACACCTTTCTCAATGTTGATTTTTCCAGTATCATTATGTAATCTAATTGTTGCTGTTGCATTTTTATAAATATTCTTTAAAATATGACAATAACCTGGATCTATACCTTGATGATCCAATGCTTTAATCACTGAAGAAATGTGTATAGAATCGAATGCCTTTTCATAATCTACAAATCCAAAACATAATGACAACTCATATTCATTTGTCCTTTCTATGACTTCTCTCAATACCTGGATATGATCTATTGTACTAAAACCACTTTTATATCCAGCTTGTTCTCTTGGTTGGTGGAAATCCAAAGTTCTCTGTAGATGAGTTGTAATTATCTTGGTAAAAAATTTATATAAAACTGATAAAAGACTGATAGGTCTGTAATTTCTAATATCTTCTTTATCACCCTTTTTAAATATTAATATTATTACTGCATTCTTCCAATCTTCTGGTACATCTTTATCATTTAGACATTTGGTATATAACTTTGCTAAAATTGTTTCTATTTTTTCACCTGCTTCTTTTAATATATCAATTATAATTCCATCATTTCCTGGAGCCTTTCCTTTCTTCATACATTCAATTGCATGTCTCACTTCTTCATTTAAAATTCTGGGCAATTTGGAAGATGTAATAGATATAGGAGGTACTTGTTCTTTATTACTATATAATTCTTGATAAAAATCTTCTACCAATTTCATGATGTCATCTCTCTTTTTAGTAATAATTCCATCTTTTTTTCTTATTGCAGATATAAATTTCCTACCAATACCAAAATGTTGTTTAACATTCTTGAGACTTTTATTTTCTTCTACAGCTTTCCTTGCTATTTCACAGTTATACTTTCTTATATCATTTTCAACTCTTTTCCGTACTATTTTACAAAATTCGAGATATTCAATTCTTTTTAATACATCACTTTTGTATATCTTCATATTCCTTCTTTTCTTCATAAATTCTCTAGTCTCAGTAGAAATTTTATTAGTCAATTGCTGCTTTTTTCTACCAGCTATCTTTGTTGCAGTTTTTAAAAGTGTATCAGTTATTTTCATATTAATTTCATTCAAATCTGAATCATGTTCAAAATCTCCTAACACTTGAAACCTATTTGTAAGTTCTAATTTAAATTCATTAGAATGTTTCTGAAGATTAGAAATATCAACTGTAAATATTGTTTTTTTTAATAATTTTTGTCTCTCTAGTTTTACATTAACACGTAACTTACACCTTACTAATCAATGATCACTTCCTGTGTTAAATTTATTAAGAACATTACAATCTTGAAATATGTATTTCCTGTTAGTCAAAATATAATCCAATTCTGCTGTACCTTCATTTGGATGCTTCCATGTCCATTTCCTTTTAACATTTTTCTCAAAAATGAATTCATAATATAAAGTTTTTCTTTTTCTGCAAACTCCACAAGTCTATGTCCTCTCTCATTTCTATTACCATAACCAAAATTACCTACAGCATTTTCATCTTTCATGTGTCTACCAATTCTAGCATTAAAGTCTCCCATAACAATTTTAAAATGTTGTTTACTCTGATCAAAAGCCTTTTGTACATCCATATAAAAATCTACTACTTCATCACTATGAGAACTTATTGGGGCATAAACCTGAATTATCTGCATTTGGTATCTGCTATTAAGTTGTATAACTAATCTTGCAACTCTGTCTGATACACCATCAATCTCCACAATATTGTTCTTCCACTTTTTATTTATAATGAATCCTACTCCACTTGTATTTTCAATATGTGTGCCTTTATAATAAAGTATATGTCCACTTTTTAAATCAATTGTTTCTTCATCTTTTCTTTTAACTTCACAAAGTCCAATAATGTCCCATTTAATATAAGACAGTTCTTCTTCTAATTCTTGCAATCTTCGTTCACTTGAAAGTGACGATTTTTTTATTACATATATAAAAATAATAAATATAGGAACTAATTAAAGGAAAAATAAAAATATAATAAAGAACACATAATTACTTCTCTATAAAGCTGCTTTAATATTTCAACCAGCAGACTGGTTTTCAGTAGAAAGCACAGCAAAATGGGCTATTTCATTTTGCTGCGCTTTCTGGTGAAAACCAGTCTACTGGTTGAAATATTAAAGCAGCTTTATAGAGAAGTAATTATGGGTTTTTATTATATTTATATATTTATATCTCATTTCTAACTCCTATCCCTTCACTGATGAGAGCAAATCAGCTTGAAATCAGCTGATCTGAGGGTGGAGCAAAATGAAAGAGACAGTGAATATTGACTCTGACGTTTATGTAAACAAATACGCTTGTTTGGAGGTCTTGGTAAAGCTCCATCTATTGATCATTAATACAAGCGATAGCAGGTTTTTACGTATATAAAACTTGTTTTGTTTTTCATATATATATATATATATAATAAAGATGCCTATGCAATATTTTAACAGGTGTAGGCCTACAAGAAGCTAACTTATTTAATGTTTATAAAAAGAGAAAAAAAATTGATTCAACTTTAAATTTAACATTGTTAAATTCATAAAAAAATTTCATGAGATTTGGTGTTATTTTGACAGTTTTCTCATTAAATTTTCTTTATATGGTGATATTTTTTACTTCAATCCTTAAAAATTTTAATTAATATCTCTGGAACTTTCTTCGTAAAACTGCCCAAGGAGCTTAAATTGAATACTAATTTTAAAATGGTATTTGCATTAAGTAAATAAGGTTCTCATTTGTATTCCAGTCCATCCAACAATTAATGTGAACTTTGGCCCAGGTCATCTATATCAAAGCATTTTGAAGAAATTTTGTATAATTTTTTGAACTTAAACTGAGAACTGATTTTAAAATGATATCCACAACTAAAGGGTTGGTCTTTATTTCAGAGTATTTTCAGCTTGTGTTTAGATTACATGGTAGATAAACATCATTTGTACAAACATGCAAAAGAAATTTTGTTAAAACATTAATATATATATATTGTAACCAGTTGGCTTACGTAGCATACACTAATATGGTGTGGGTGCATAAATATATACGTAAAATAATGGAAAAGTAGAAATAAATATAGAATAAATTTTTGTAGATATTTTTCTATATTTCCTAAAATAAAATAATAATAAGCAAAGGGTTAAATAACTCTGGGTTTAAAGTAAAATTTCGTTGTGAAATAAGTATTTTAAAAAGGTCTGATAAATAATATTTGTAATTCTGATTTGGAAATTAACAAAAAAAAAAAAGGCAAGCATAATTTATTTTTTTAAATCTTTTAATTAACACTTGTATAAAATATCTTTTTTAAATAATGCTTGTTTGCAGTTCTACTATGTAGTTAAAAATCTTTGTAGATTAAAAATTCTAAAGGATTATCACACCTTTGGTCAAATTCCAAAGATTAAAGTAAAAACATGAAAATCACACTTTGATAGAAATTTCCACCTTGTTTTCAAATGGATTAAAGTTAATTGAAAACAGCCACTGTGTTTTTGTCACCTGACCTACCCAAGGTTATAAAAGAGTGATAAAAAAATATCAGTTAGTTTTGCTGACAGTTTTGTAAGAGTTGACCAGAAGAGTCTGGTTGTAGCATTTTAAGCAGTGGCCAACTAGACCAACTGAAAAGTTTTGGCTTGCAGTTTTGTAAGAGTTAGCAGAAGAGCTAGCTGTAAAGTTGGCTAAAATATTTTGTGAAGAGTTGGTAACTGTAGCAGAAAATGGCCATAGTAAAGCTAGCTGCAAAGATGGCTAGAATAATTATCAAGAGAACTGCCATGAGGATGTAAGAATTCAAGGAAGTGGCTGCTATAACAGTTCACTGGAATTTGAATTTACATGGAGGAAACGGGTCAAGATTCTTTGTAATTCATAGCCTTAAAAGTGTTTTGGAAAAACAATTTGCTGACCTGAAGCTTACAAAATCCAAGTATAAATGGAACTGACTACAGAAGGGAAAAAACCAACCATACCTGAATTATATACTTTTGCCTGATGATGACATTTGCCCAGATTGACAAAAAACCAGCTTGCTCAAGAGGAATACCAGCTGAATAAAGAAGTAATTATACTTATGCTACTGTTTATCTATACATGCAAGGAATCAAGATAAATATGTCGTGTACATATACAGTGAGTTATTTTATTTTAATATTCCTTAAAACAACTTTTAAAATTATAAATTAATAACTTAGACTTAAAACAGAACATGTAAATAATTTGCTTGAGTCAAATGTCTAAAAGAAAGACGATTTGATGTATATTTTTGAAGAAATTGTTTTGGTAATTCCATAGAAAAAGTGACATTAAAAGAAGAATATACAAATGCAAGCATAATTTTGTTTGAATTAAAATCGTAAAAGCAAATCTTTTAAATTGGTCTAAGAATGCTGATAATTAATCAATAAGTACCTGTCAAACAAAAGTTGACTTTATTTAGTTTGATAAAAATAAAAGAACTTATAAACTGAAACTAAATTGTAAATTATATCTATGTTTTGTTTATACACATGTATATGTGTGAAATTTATGCATGTTTTCCAAATGGAATTAATTAGGAAAATATATTATTATTGTAACAAATTAAAATAGGTTATTTCACACACATGTATATCTGCGTATATTGTCAATTATAACACATGTAAATTTTAATCATTTTTTTTTGTTAGTGAATATTAATTGTATATTATAAATTGCGCATCTGTGCACACATATATGTAAAACAATGTAATAATATGAGTATTGAATGATGATTATGTAAATCACCAATGTGATAATTTTTTTATTGTACAAGACTTAATTTTAATGTATAGATCTTAAATACCATTTTTTATTGTTATTAATAAACTTATTTAATTGTTAAAAAATGTTTCCATCATCTCTTGTTCACATATAGTAATAGAGCTTTATGTTCTCTGAGTTAGATTCGAGCACAGGATGAATAAATAAATGGGGATGTGTATTTAGTGCTTTGGGGCATCCAGAGATGATCAATCATCATCCTGGTTGGCGCAAAAGAGGATACTCTTTAAAGCCCATGCACTATCTTTTATTTTAGTTTAGCCTTATTAGGAGTCAAGTTTATCGTTGGCCAGTACATTAATGGTACTTAAGTGGTCAGAGCATTGATGATGATCAGAATGTTTTAAATGTCCCAGCATTATTGTTTTGATTTCTGATTATTATGTATTCTAGTGGATGGGCACTAATCTGGTGCATCCAAGTTATGTTTAAATAATTGCCCAAGCTGGCAAAGGCTCAATAGTTAGTCTGGTCTACAGAAGACCATTTCCAATCCAGTCACAAGGTTGATTGTTGATTTATATGTTTTATTGTCCAAATCCAGTCACAAGATGGACTGTTGGTTTTATTCTGATATATTGTACTGATTTGTTTATTCCCATCAATGATGATGATGGATGGTTTATTTTGAGTATTACTCATAATTATTCTGATTTATTATAATGCTGGTGATTTATAGTTGCTTGGCTGAAATTGCAATGTTCTCAGAGATTCTCTAATCTCATTTTATTAATTAATATACTTAAATATTATACTTTTGTAAATTTATTCATATTTCATTTTAAATTGATTGGGAGGGATGATGTTTTCCCATCATCCAATTCAAACCAGATTTCCTTCACCATATCACCTACCCCCATCCGTTACAATATATATATATATATATTGTAACAGTATAGGGGAGTTGATTAAAATATGAAATTGATTCTAATCTATAGTAAAAATTCTTAATATAAATAATGAGACTTTTATGTATGATTAACTCTATTTTAGCTGTATATAAATGGATAGATGTGAAAAAGAGGCTTAATAACAATATATTGAGAAATCAAAGAGCAATTTTATTAATTTCAGAATATATTCTAAGAGTCAAATAATCTGTAATCTTATGATAAGTATAATATTTATTTAAGCCTGACATGAGCTTGAATCTGTTTTAACAAGTGAATAGGAAGAAATAAAACAAATATGAAATACTTTAACAAAAAATCACATTTTATTTAATAATCAGGTACTTAAACAAATATATAGATGAGCTTATTAAATTTTAGTATCTACAATTAAAACATGAATATTGGTTTATAAAAATTATTTCAAAATTGATCAATGCAAACATCAAATGAATCTTTTCATAAATCAAAATAAATGCTAAAGAGATAGAGAACCCAAACAAAAGGATCTTGGAAAGTACCCCTTTAATTTTATTAACTAGAGAATTATTAATCCTTTGTTTTGTTTTGCTGTAAAGGAAAAGACACACATATATTGTGTTATCTAAGTAATCTATTCTTTCATGTTCTACTCTTATGTATGTGCACATATCAGAAAATATTTTATACAAAGTTAAGTTACCTGGTTTGTTAATAGCTTCTTTCAGAGTTCTAAATATATAAAAAAAACATACTGTAATCTTTGGAAGCTAAGCTGAACAAAATACCAAACAAGATAGGCACCATAATAATTATGGATTTGTATAAGAAAATGAGACTTCTTACAGACAAAATATACTACAACACAAATATAAACAATAAAATCTCAGGTTCTTATTTTATCCAAATCTCAAGTTCTTTTTCTATCCAAATCTTATGTTCTTATTCTTATTTAACATAATAAATAATTAAACCCTTAAATACACTCAAAGGAGATAACAACATAGATTTTTTTATGCACAAGATAACCTTATATCGCATTTTAAAATAAATAATCAACTGAAAATTGATAGGTATTCAAATATTAGAACACGTCCAATAATCTTTAGCTAGCAATACAAAATACTCTAAAGTATTTAATGTTCTTATCTTATAAATAATTATATTAATATAACTAGTGGGTAAATCTTCTTAAAATATCTTAATGCATAATCTTATACCAAGCAAAGTAAAATAATGCTGTAGGAAAAAAGAGTGCTTTTATGCTATCCATTACACCATTAAATATATTTGTGATAAAAGACAAAACAATATAACATTTTATTTAAAATAATATACAGTTATAAAAATAGATTGAATAAATAACATTGACACGACTTAAAATGTACTCTTATGTTTAACAATATTTGTTATAACTTATTAATTAGATTTTTTGGGTAAAGTTTTGTGATGATGACAATGAAAACATTTAATTGAAGGGGATACGTTGTTGATGTGTTTCCAGAAAGTTTGTAGCAATGTTTCATCATGTGACCAAACGGTTCTAGTAAACTATTAACTGTGCAGCCTTTGGTGGCGCTGTTTCTAGTTAAAAACAGTGCATTATAACATTACCGAGCCGCTAGATTTTTTTATCTAATAGATCGTATTTTGACATACGGCTGTAATTTTTTTTTTAATATTTAATATATTGTTGTTGTTTGTTTTGGACATAATTTTTTTTTTTTTAATATATTGTTGTTGTTTGTTTTGGACATAATTATTTTTTTGTTTTTCATTTGATAAATTTCAAACTATAAAGGAGACTTTGATCTTTTTTTTTTTGGATCTCAAATGTACATAATTTTTTACATACTCCTGGGGGGGGGGGGGGATTTCCCTTCTAAATTTACTGTTTCTTTTTTACAGATGTCTTTTATTTTTTTGTTTTGGATTCGATACATTTCAAAGTAATAAGGGACAGTTTTAACTTTTTTTTGTAATATCTCAAATATACACAATTTGCTTTACATACGACTTTCTTTTGTTGTTGTTATTTAAAATTAGAATCAACACTTTCTTTTTGAATTATGTTAAAAATGAGGGGGTTTGCTGTTGATTGATTTAGCAACAAAAAATTCAAACCTGTCCGACAAACTCTGCCTCAGATGTCTGTATTTGCTTATAAATGAAAAGAATTGTTTGGTATTTTATCTTACATTTATAAATACGGAGTTTTTTTTTTTTTGGTCGGAGTGTTTTGATTTTTTTGTTTTTTTTAATAATAACAAATAAAACGAGGTTTTGATTTTTTTGTTTTTATTAATAATAATAAATAAAACGGGACTTCTTTTTTCTCTTAGATTTATAAATACGGGTTTTTTTTTTGTGTCAGTGGGTTTTTATTTGTTTTTGCTTTTTTTAATAATAACAAATAAAACGTCCCAAACAAAAACCAAAAAGTCAATCGCGGTATTGTTTTTTTAACACAAAAAATATGTATGTTAACCGGTTTTGTTACATTCTGTAGGATTTATTTATTTATCTTTTTTAAGAGTCGTACAAGTTTGTTAAAGATTTTTTGTTTTCATAACAAATAAAACGTCCGGTATTTTTATTCTTTTTTAACAACAAAAATTAAGCTCAGGTTCATTTTAAAATCTACTTAACGTGCTGTTTATTGATTTAAAACAACAACAACAAAAAACCTCTTTTTGCTTCTAAACGGAACTAATAGGTATGTCAAAAGAAGAAGTATTTTTTTTTAAAAAAAAAATCAATCAATCAAGAGACGTCCAACAAACTACGCTGCCCCTTTTTAACACTGTCATTCTGGGTGTTAATTACATGATTTACAGATAAAAATAATCGCAAACAAAACACAAATTTTTTCCAGAAAATAAATTTATTAACCACATATGACTGAACTAAATCAACTGTAATGAATGGCAGGATGTTTTGGGCTTGCAAAAATGCAACTGCCTCACTTTCTCTGTTTGGGATGTCCCACAAATATAATAATGTGGTAGACATTTTGTTCTTCTTTTTCAACACTCGTCCAAGTCATGACAGAAATGGTATTTTTCCGCAAACAACTCCAATCATCTGCCAGAGAGCTTGAGAAATTTTATTTTGTCTTTTTTGACCCCCAAAAAACCCAAAATTAGCCAAAAAAAATTTTTTTGACAAATATCAATAATATGCTGAAAATTACTAGTATGCAAAAATCTTTCAGTTGGGAAATACAGAAAATCATAAACATCAACAAATAAACACTAGAAAAAGATGACAATGCTCACACTCTCATCTTAAATTCTAGTGACAATACAAATTCTGTCAATATGCTTAGGAATTCAACCTGCAATGAAATCAACGGCAAACTATACGATCATAGTATTGTTAGCAGACATAGTGTTATTGAACGTGGAAGAATTGGCCGTGAATTATAACCACTACATACGATCACTTGTATATTAATGATCACTCATATATTAGCCGTAGGTTCGGCCACGAAAGCGGTATAATTCTGTGTTTTTACACAGAAACAGCACCACCAAAGGCTGCACAGTTAATAGTTTACTAGAACTGACCAAACAACAAACTTATCATCCACAGAGTGATGCCAAACTTTAGGTGGATATGGAATAGTTTTTATGTATGTGTTTTCAAGTTCTTCCATGTAAATATTGCTGATCAGGGGAGACAATAGTGAACCCATGGCCATTCTTTGATTTTGTTGGAAGAATTCTGTGTTATATGCATAATGTTAATAGTTCCATTTTACTATCAATAGGAAGAGCTTTTCTGGTTTATAAACTATTATCACCATTTAATCTTTTCCTTACAATAGACACTGCTTCTTCACATAGTACATTTGTGAATAAATTTTCCACATCAAAGCTTACCAGTAAGTCAATTCTTTCAATTTTCATATTCTTGATTAATTCTACAAAGTGTCTAGAATCCCTGATAAAGACTGGGTCTTGTATGCCAAAGGACTTAGAACTTTGAAAAGAAATCTTGCCAAATTTTGACAAGGTAAATCTCCAGAACTAACAATAGGTCTTAATGGAACAGGTTCCTTATGGATTTTAGGCAGACCATAGAGATAAGGAATTTTGCTGAAATATGATGTTATTTTACTTTTGTCTGAATCAGTGAAGTACCTGTGATGCTTTCTTAGTAATTCTTGTAACTTTGTATATCCAATATAAAAAAAACATCTAAAACACCATCGTCACAAAACCTTCATTAATCGTTTGTGATTTATATTATTTTTAAATTGTGAAATTTGCTATTCTATAAAGTCCAACATAATTTATATTCTGTTTAGACAAATTATCTAATATTAAGCAGTTTTTGTGTAAGATAAAAATAATTATAAACCCATTTTAGTAATATTAATTAATAATTATTGTAAATTACTAAATTATATATAATTTCAGCAGATATAGTGAGATTAATTACAAAAAATAATAGCAGTGTACTTATTCTCTGAAGTACTAAATTGACAGTTTAGTTTATTGCTAGCTGCTATTATAATGTAAAATAAATTATCACACTAAAGATGTTTCAGCTAGTTAAATTGGCAGTCTCATAAAATGGCTAAAAAATCAGAATCTCTTCTTTTATTGTTATCAGAACAGTAATAAAAATGACTTCTAACTAATATAATGTTATATAATTTATTTTCAAAGTGAAAATAAATAAATAATCAAACAGTTTATAATATTTCTGTAGTGTAATTTTCACTACCCTACAGTCACACAAAATATAGACTGGTTTTTATCCCCTTTTAACACCTTGTGGACATATGTAATCATAAACGTAAGACCAATGAGATGTGAAAAAAAATCCCCAAGATGGACATTTTAGGCTGAACCAGCACTCATCAATTAACCCAGGTCGCAATTTGTTACACATAGTTTTATCACTATTCAGTAAGATATATGTTATTAAAATAGGCAAAACTCTCCATACAGTATGGTCATCATGGGATGTTTAGTAAGATATGTGCTAAACTGACTATCCTCACAACTGAGTTCCACACAAAATGTGCTTTTTGTTGATCATACATCTTCTTAACATGTCTTTAATCATATGTTTATGATTGCATTCCTTCACAAGATGTTAAAAGCAAATAAAAACGAACACATATCTTGTGTGAGAATGGTATAGTCAAAATTACACTGCAGAAAAGCTATTCATTAAGTAGATAATCTCTAGTCTAATGAATAACTAATAAAAAGTATTAAATCAAGTGGTTTGTTTCTGAAGAAGTCATGTGACATTTGCATATTGGTAATAACTGAAGTGATTCCTGATTCAGCAACTTTAACTTTTGAGTGTGCCACTCTACCATTGTACCAGAATATGCAGAATGAAAATAAAAGGTTAGCCTCCAGGAGGTCATGTGACATGGAGTCAATGGATGATGGTAGAATTTGATCTATGATCAAGGGATCTCTACCTTTTAAATTTATCATTCTATCGCTGTAGCAAACCAGTACTTTTTTTTTTACTCTCACAATTCATGATTGATATTGTCTCAATGTATTTTACTTTAAATTTGAGACTTCTAATAATGGCATGCTTCCCTTATTGATTATAATTAATCTCTATGTGTTAATAAAATTATAATCATTATTTTAAAGACCTTCTAGAGAAATGCAAAATGTATTGTTTCTATTTGGAAGATATTGCTGAGAATAGAATACAAGAAGAGCTACAATCAAATATGGTATTGAAATCTTTCAGAAATAAAAGATTTCTGCAGACACAAGTGTCACAAAATATTAAATAAATAGTAACAGCTCAGTATTAAAGAGACCATATGCACTGATTTTACTAAGACAGGACTGTTTTTTTGGCCATTAGCTTTGGTTAATTGTCAAATGTAACCAGTACAGTTTAGGAAATTATAAGTATTTTTGTACCTTTTTTTTATTAAAACCATTTTGCTCTAATTCTACAGATGATTATTTAGTTGTATTTCTTTACTTAATGACAAAAAAGATAAGAATATTCCATAATATATTTTCAACTTATATTCTATGACAGCAACTATACTCATGCTGTCTGGGCTATTTCAAATGCGTGGTTTTAAATTTGAATAGCATATTCTACATATGGACATATTTGTGATATACTGATTAGTTCATATGGTCATCATAAAACTTATCTCTGGTATATTATTATTTTTTTGTTTTATCTCTCTTGATTGGGGCTGATAATGTTAGTGAATAATATTATACATAATATAGTATTTATAAAAATTGATTATTAGTGAAAGATTATTAAAATGGCCCTAAAATAGTTTCTGCTTTATAATAATATTACACTATTTGTTTAAACATAATATAACTTATTATCATACGAATAGCAGCTTTCAAACATTAAAATTTAAATATATAGTATTATGTTAGCTATAAATAAACTATCTATTGCAACATTGATGTTAAAAGTATGTGATTTACCACCAGTCTATTTGATGAAGCAGATAGTTTACATAGTTAATGTAAAGCCCCGATTGTCTATGATATGGTTACTGTTAGTAATGCTTAAAATGTACTGAATATTACATTTGGCTGCAAATATTGGTAAGTACACTTTTATTTTATATGGATATATATTTCATGTTACAATATATAATATTATTCATGGAATAATTAAATTTGAATGTGTATACCATAACAGCTATTCACAAGCCAGACTCATATAGAGTTAATAAACATGCAAAGAACACCCATTTTCTCATATAAATACTAATTTATTAGATAAAAAAAGAAGTTTTATCTAATCACCATTTTGTTATATAGTAAATAAATCAATAACTGAATTCAAAAGATATGAAACTTTTTATTTACAATGATATATTTACCATATAACAGTGTAGTAGTTGAATAAAAGTGGAACATTCTTATATAAATGATAAAATAGCATTGATAGAAAATGTAGGCATTCTTTGCAAATCTACTAAAATGCCCACATGAGTCTAATTTGTGATTTGTTTTATGCTACATGCATTCAAACTTAGTAATTTCCATAATAATAGATATTCTCAATGCTTCATATTTAATAGCAATAATTTATTTAAATGCTTATTATATTTATTAGAATGTTATTATACACATGTATAAAAATTTTGAGAATTGTTATTCCCACTATTAAATAGAATCATATACTTGTAATTTAAATATTATGCATTACCGTATCTCCATATTGAATAGGTCTGATATTATATCTGGTGAGATTTGAAAAAGTTTCAGTTATGGAACAAATACATCTAATGCTAAGGTAGTTGTTTTTTTCTTTGCACTGATATGGTTGACTAGCTATTTATTTTTATTTATATGATTATTTGCATTTAAATAACTAACTTTATTATAAACATCACATGATCATTATTCTTTATGCTTACACAAACTGTTTATACAGAAGCTAAACTCTGCATACAGTAGCACCTCTCAGTGCAAGCCAGAGAAATCAATAGATGCAAAAAGCTTTGTGCATAAAATCCCTATCTAGTTCCTACTCATCCAATATCCCCAGACTAGTTTCTAGCTTGTGACTTCTTACATCCACTGATTACTCTAGCTTGCACTGAATGGTGCTATTGTATGAAGAATTTAGTCTCTATGTAACTTTGTTATATATATATATATCATCAAAAATGGAAAGTAATGTAATTTATTATGCTATTATTTTATATAATTTTTAAGTAAATAATATAATATAAAATATTATTTATTATATAACAGCAATAATTCTATATATTTATTATAACAATAATACAAAAAACTTTTTTTGACAAATATGCTCTTCTCAGTATGATTATAAATTATTTTAAAACTTCCGTTTATATTGCATAAATAATGACATCTAATGATTTTTTTATATAAAATTAATTAGAATCAAAAATAATAAGAAAAAAATAATCCTATATTTACAAATATAACATACAAAAGTAAAATTGATCAGTTAAACAATACACAACAATTATACAAAATGTAAGAAAAATGCACTATATAAAGATATATTTTGTAATTCAATACTAGTGCTATAAACACATTAACACAAAGCTAATATTTAATATCTTATTAATGCCACAGGTTGAGTGCTTCTGAAAGTCATCACTCTCATAATCATAGCTCTTTGTCAAGTAACTGATTGTCCAATGTTATGCAAATCTACGCAAAGTTCAAGTATTCCATTTTTGGATATAGAATAACACATTTCCTTTCTGTTAATGGTGTTGCTATCAATTTCCTTAAAGTAGGCCTTAAAACTTTGCATAGATTTGCATAACATTGGACAATCAGTTACTTCACAAAAAGCTATGATTATGAGAGCCATGACTCTCAAAAGCACTCAGCCTTTGGTTTAATAAGATATTAAATATTAGCTTTGTGTTTATGCATTTAAAGCATTAGTATTAAACTACAGAATATTAACTAAACATGCAAAGTTTAAAATTAAGTTTGTATTTCAAAGATATATTTTATAACTTTCTACTCATTTTTAATTAACCAATTATTAAGTTAATTGATATTCAATATATATTCATACAACTATATTTATTGCAGTTAATATAATTAGTTTCATAGATTTTCTTCCCTTTGGTTCTTCAATATAGCTTAAAGGTTTTATATTTTTTATTATCCATATTTTAAATATTGAACATATAATGCAGATTAATTATCTCTCCTCTTAATTGCATTATTATATTCTTTTGCTCTTTCATCATAACTCATTTGTTATCAATCATTAAAATATCTACATATCTAAAATAATATAATAATTTTTAATTTATTATTATTTTGCTTGCATTATAAATCACATTTCAACTGCTGCATTTAATTTTATATACAATTCCTTTTTTATATTTTATATCACTTTTTATTTTATAATTACATGTTAATTTGTCAAGATTTTTATTATTTGACAATCTTATGTTTATATTTATATATATATATATAGTCCCAATGCTCCACTGAGGTGAGCCACAAGCTCGAAATCAATTCGCCTGGAGATAGGGATTTCTGCTAGAGATTTTGAATTCTTTCTCTTTCGGCACTTATAAAATAAGACTTGATTAGAACTATTGGTAAGCTCCATCTAGTGATCATATATATATTTATTTATTAATGAATTGTAAATTTTAGGGCAGTATGAAAGTTTTATTTGTTTTTATTAGAACTATTGTTATTACAATTATTATTATTTATAATAGAAATATTATTATTTTATTTAAATGGTTTGTAATTTAAAAGTCCATTTTTAATATTCCTAAGGTTATATACATAGATTTTATATAACTCAATAAATTGTTCACTTTTTAAATTAGCCATACTTTTATGTGTATTAATATCATCTTTATATTTAAAAAATTTAATAACTGACCTTTTATATCCATGCTTGTTGTGAATCTATAAAAATTATTTTTTTTAATTTATCATCTTTCATGAAATGTTTTAATAAACTAAAGATCAGCATTTCAAGCTAATGTACATGCATTTTTTATGAATGTTAATAATAAATAAATACTTTCATTTCCAACACAAGATAAGGTCTTTGCGAAAGAATAGAATGAATCCACCTATTCTTTCAACCCAAATGCTTAAGTATGGGCAAATCTTAAGCACTGGAAATGAAAGCATGGTGAATTCATTCTATTCTTTCACAAAGACTTTATCTTGTGTTGGAAATGAAAGTATTCATTTATTATTAACATTCATAAAAAAATGCATGTACATTAACTTGAAATGCTGATCTTTGGTTTATTACAATTTATATACATCGTGCTATATAAATAAATATCTCATTTACATATGAAACGTTTTAATATAAAATTTTATTATCGTTAATTTCCACTGCTAAATATTTTATTTTAATTTCAAATTCTACTTTTGTAAATTTAATATTACATATATTATTATTAAATTCATTATATTATTCATAGCTCGTTTGTTACCAATCATTAAAATAGCATCTATATATCTAGAATAATGTAATATTTCTTGATTTATTATTCTTTTTTAACCATATTAATTTCTAATTCATTTATAAATATAGATCGCATTTACCCACTAATTGTCAACCCATTAGCCATTCTTTATGTAAACTTTAATATTTATTATTATGTATCAATATTAAACCTTCTGTAATATGTATTACATTTCATTAATATGTGGATATAATTTGTGTATTAATATGTGTATATTTTTAATTCTTGAATAGTTGAGTATCTATTGTAATTATAATTTGTACTTTGTTTTATATTTTTTCATTTATTTATAATATCATGTGTATTATTTATACAAAATTTTATATCCTACAATACTTACTAACCATTTATTTACATTTTTTGCAAAATTTCTGAAGAATAAAATTGATAAAATTAATTACATAATAATCTCAACGGATTATTATCTTTTTAAATTCAACTTTAGTAAAAATATATGAGTTTTCATAAGAAAAAGAATATAATAATTTATATTGATTTATATTTATTATTTTGTGGGGGGGGGTCCATTTTATTTAAAAACTTTTATTACATTACTAGGATCTTTTGCTAATTTATTATATCCTTTTTTATTTCATATCATTAAAACACATAATAACAAATCTATTATTTTTGTTTTCTTTACATATTGTAATTTTTTTAATATTACAAATATTTTTAATATCTTTTATGATTCTTCTCTATTTATATTCTTCCTTAGAAATTTTTCTTTCATATAAATGTTTATTTAATAAACAGTGTAGTTTTTTTTTTCTTCTAGTGAAATATTAGTTAATTCTAATTCTGAAAGAGTCTTCTTATTAATATCAAATTCGATGAAATTTGTAAATGATAATCCTTTAAATATTAAAATATTTTGTCTGTAGAAAATTTATTTGTTGTCAACTTTATGAAATTATTTTTTGTTTCTTTATTATAATTCGTATAACTATAAAATTGTATATCATTAACATCAACATTTGAATTTTTAATGCCATATTTCTTCAATATCCATTTCCTTTTGTTGTTGTTGTTGTTGTTGTTGTTGTTGTTGTTGTTGTTGTTGTTGTTGTTGTTGTTGTTGTTGTTGTATTTAATATGTATTCATTAACTCTATTTCATTCTGCAGTTATTAAAAATACTTTAAAAAATAGAAGATAGCTGGTCCTAGGGGCCTTTCTATGAGCAGCCTAATATTTAGTACTGCATGAAATAAATTTGAAGAAGTTCTTGCTAAGTCCTTTAATTAAATCCCAGGTCTGTTATACATGCATACATGGATGACGTTTTTATTTGTATCCCAGAGGTGCAAATTAATGAAATACAGCACAATTTTATACATAACTATTTATTATAATGGATTATAGAAAATGAAGATAATATAAAAGAATTAAAATTTTTGGACTTATATATTCAGCATGAAGGTTGTCAATTAAATGTCAAAATAATGGTTAAGACTGTCCCCATGTGAGGTGTAATATGCCCTGAATCATTGATGCCTATCGCTCACAAATTTGCTAGTCTCAAAATGTTTTTACATAGAAATTACAACATATATAAATTTGAATCTGACCATAAAATTAATATTGAAACATACATTAAAGATTTATGTGATATCAGATACAAGTCTTCAGTACTCATTCACATTGCTAAACATTCTATACCAACATCATGAACAGTCCTACCCTAGATGACCAAAAACCTTGGATATCTTTACCCTACATACCAGGCACAACCCACAGTATAAATAAAATGATAGAAACATATAATGGTAGTATTCACATACCAATTCCTAAGTTGTGTATAAAATTACATGCAGCAACCCATAGTGTAATGCAGCTTTGGGGAATTTTGGGCCAATCTTGTGCAATACAGACACCAATATAATAAAGCCAAAACTAATGCAGTTATTAAATCCATATTTTTTGAACACGAAACCAAGCCAAGACACCTATTTGAACTACATCAACCTGTATTGTCTGCTTCAAGAGAAATTATGCTAAACACAAAGTTTAGGAGGCCTGGCATATTGCAATAATATAAATACTATTGACAAGAAATATCACTGTGCTTCACATCTAAAAAATGGCTTATCTAAATAAACTGATTTGTTATTCAAATTTATGTAAATCACCACTTCTCATGCTCAGTATACTATTTAGTACAATGTATCTAGCATATATGTTTCAAAACATTAAACAAGCTATTCTTAACATAGGCTTTGTACATATTATCATTTATTGATTACCCTGAATTACTGCTGTTATATAATGGTATTATATATATATATTAATCAAAAAAACATTAGTTTTTAATTTAATAAATTTGTCGTATCTATGATGCACTGCACATCTATTTTTAGTGATTTTTTTTTCAATTTGTCTATATGCACATATATGTGTATGGGGGTATGCTTTATATATATATAAATAAATAAATGCAATATTTAATTGAACTAACAAATGCAAATAAATAATAAATAATCACCCGAATTGGTTGCGCCATATGTAACAGAATTTATAACTAAGTAATGGAATCTGAGACCATTAACATTAGCCAATGAAAAATAATAACTAATTCAACAGAAAAACAAAAGTTAACTTAATGTTGAATGACAAATTTTATCTGACAGTTTTTTCCACAAAGTTGTAATTCACTGTTAGATATAAATAAGATCAGCATTACTGACAGCATTTCTGAGAAAATTGTTAGATATGACTCCAGGTCCAATATTAATAAGGGGAGAACTACTTTTTTTTCTGGTCGATACAATGTTTGAGTGGCACTTGTTAACATTGGCTGCTCTCAAAATTAAGTAAATTGTCATTGCAGTCTTATCTATTGTATGTACTCTTTATAATGAGCAGTTACTCGGACATGTGGATGAGTATAAATATATGAGTATATGTTAGGTACCTAAATCCATGCTGGGTAAAATGTCTATCATGGTCCTCTTGGACTGACTACCTGAATTAAGAGAAAATTATAATAACAGGTGTTCCATTAGACTAGAATAGCTAGATATACATAAAAGAAATATTTTGCCCACAGGAGAATTGGCTCTTCTCAATTAAAATTGATGTGTAGTTAAGCAAGATTGACAATGATGGCATCAAAATGCATCATGCATTTGTCAATTACATCTCATTACTTGAAACTTTCACTGTGCAATGCAGAGATGCAATGGACAGCATTGAATGCATTCAATCACAAAGCTTATAACTGTATGTTTGTTATGACCATTGCATAAATTTAAGTAGTTTGTCATAAAAAAAAATTTAAAAGAGGGATGTAAACATCGCATGATCACTATTCCACATGCTTACATGTACTATTAATAAGAGTGCCACTCCATATAGTAGTGCCACCAAATGCAAAATGTATGCACGTTATAGGTCTTGGAAATGTGCCATTTTTAAAAAAAAGGGAGATAAAAGACATTTACAATCATGCATTTAAGTTTTGATAAAGATTTTCCATCAAAAAGACAATTAAGCAAACAAAAATTTAAAAAATTTAAGCCCAATTAATCTATCAACAATCATATTTTATTAAAGCCATTAGTAAATCTCAAGCTATAATAGTTGCATCACTTCTTGTTAACAAAACATAAGAATCTTTTGCTGATAGAGAAATGATAAAAGAAACATTTTTAGAAATCGGTGATCCATAAAATGAAATTATTTCCTGCAATTAAAGATTACAATTTTCCTGTAGAACTGTCATCCATCCTACAGAAATTATAAATTACAATTTCATTGAACAATTAACTTAAGTTGTAAAGTAACTGCATTTTTTTAAACCACTAAACATCACATGATCACCATTTCTTATGCTTGCTCATAACTGTTATTAAAACAGGCAAAACTCTCCATACAGTAGTGCCACTCAGTGCTAACCAGAGTAAGCCTTCTGGTATCCATTGATTACTCTGTCTTGCACTGAGTGGCACTACTGTATGGAGAGTTTTGCCTGCATTTGTTTTTCATTAAAGTTTTATGAATCTCCTGACAATATTCCTCAGCTCTGTATTTTATAATAATAGTATTTAAAAGTAAGAATGTTAAAAAAATGATTAACAACAGAAATAAAGATATTTACTGCATTCTCAAAAAATATATAGAGGAGAAAAAAATCCAGTTTATAAAGTTATATTGATGCCAACTGATGAAGTATTGTCAATAACTGGACCAATCAATAAATTTTGGCTGTGTATCACACAATGATTTTGCAAATTTCATTTCATATCATTGCATTATTCATTAGCAGACTTCTCAGTTATAAAACTTTTTAATATATGTCCTATTATAAGAATCTGCATGAAAATTGTGAACTCCATTTGAAATAAAAGTCTTCTAAAGAAAATTAACTATGGTCAATTGCTACATTATTGAGGTGTTTATTAGTTAAGCCAAGGTATATATTTTGCAAAGATTCATGGCTTATTATAAAAAGTAAGAGTTTTTAAAATCAAATGCTGAAGTGAGCATTAAACTAATGATAATGTTTGGTTTGTGAATTTAGATTTTGTTGTCAACACATTTATCTTTATAGAATGAATTTACAATTGCAAGTAAGAAACAAAACAATAGCTGGAATAATTTGATATGTTAATACTTTTAAAAATAAATTAAAGTTGTTATTTGCTATTTGATGATGGATGAATCGAAAAATTTTAAAAATATTTCTGAAGAATTGTCAAAAAATGTAAGTATATTCAACAATACAAATATTACGAGGAACTAATAACTCTTCAAGTTTTCCAAGAATTTATCAGAGTAAAGCCACTAATTACTTTCATGAGTTATATATTTGGCCATGCTGACGTGGAATAATCACAGAAAAAGTAAATAATACATTTTAGGTGAAAGAAAATAAATTCTCCTGCAAAACAATATAATTTTAAAAGCAAACAACTCAAAATTAAAATTACTTTTATAGTCCAATGGCCAAAGAAAGATATTCAAATTTTAAAAAGAGTACATTAAATTTAACATCGGTTTTAGGCACTACTTACTTATGTGAGTTTACATTTTCAGCAATGAATATAATTAAGTTAGAATCCCATTTTTGTCTCACAGACAAGGATTTACAATCCTGTGCAAGAGAAGCCATTAGTAATTATATAGTCAGTTATTTGCTATTTGATGATGGATGAATTGAAAAATTTTAAAAATATTTCTGAAGAATTGTCAAAAAATGTAAGTATATTCAACAATACAAATATTACGAGGAACTAATAACTCTTCAAGTTTTCCAAGAATTTATCAGAGTAAAGCCACTAATTACTTTCATGAGTTATATATTTGGCCATGCTGACGTGGAATAATCACAGAAAAAGTAAATAATACATTTTAGGTGAAAGAAAATAAATTCTCCTGCAAAACAATATAATTTTAAAAGCAAACAACTCAAAATTAAAATTACTTTTATAGTCTAATGGCCAAAGAAAGATATTCAAATTTTAAAAAGAGTACATTAAATTTAACATCGGTTTTAGGCACTACTTACTTATGTGAGTTTACATTTTCAGCAATGAATATAATTAAGTTAGAATCCCATTTTTGTCTCACAGACAAGGATTTACAATCCTGTGCAAGAGAAGCCATTAGTAATTATATAGTCAGGCATTCAACATTAGCAAACAGGATGGTGTAAATCTTGGACAATTTAATCAATTTTCATTAACTCTTTCTTGGAATTTATATTTTATATTAATTTTTTGTTATATATTGAATTTTTTGATAATAAATTAGTATTATTTATAATACTTGATGATATTATTACTACTACTATTACCATTATTATTATTGAAATAAAATACTAGTTTTCTACTTCACCTTACCACTAAACATCACATGATCACCATTTCTTATGCTAGCACATAACTGTTATTGCAACAGGAAAAACTCTCCATACATTAGTGCCACTCAGTGCTCTCAGATCCAAAGTTCCTCACTGATGAAGGCCACAAGCCAGAAACTAGTCTGAAGATATTGGATGAGTAGGCACTGGATTGGGATTTTATGCACAAGCTTTCTGGTATCCATTGATTACTCTGGTCAGCACTGAGTGGCACTACTGTATGGAGAGTTTTGCCTGTTTTAATAACTATAATACTTGCAAAAAATTACAAATAGCCATTGCTCTACAAAAGCCTGCTCATCTCTAATCTATACAGCTTTCTAATAAAGAAAACCATAATTATAAACAGTATCATTATGTTTTATAAAAGTAATATTTTTTTAAATTCTGACAATTTAATATGTAATACAATAGACAGGGTATGAGCACAGACTTTCACATGACCCATCAATCTCCACACTATCTCATAACACTGATACACCTGAACACACATATGTCGAAAAGATAATCACCAATATACGTATTTCATGCTAAACCAGCAATCATCAGTTGGTCCAGATTACCATCTTTACACATATATGCTACAAGTGCTCAGATATATATTAAGATAGCAAATCCTCCTACTTCAATGGACAGGCTTCAATGTACTCCACACTTCAACTCTTCAACTGTCCATCCAATTGAAAATCCGATGATGGAATGCTCAAAGGCCACCCTTAGGCCGAGATTGTTGTCACACCCATGTCGACCTAAAGCTCAATCTGACCCCTCATGTACAGGACATAATCCATTAAATACATATACAAGGGATAGGCAGACATCTCTAATATGTAATAGATGAAATACACAGGCTTATAATTACCTGTGTCTTGCTGGTTTAGCATGAAATATATATATTGGTGATTATTTATCTTTTCGACATATGTGTGTTCAGGTGTATCAGTGTTATGAGATAGTGTGGAGAGTGGTGGGTCATGTGAAAGTATGTGCTCATACCTTGTCTATTACATATATAGACACAGGTATATATAAGCCTGTGTATTTCATCTATTACTTAATACAATATTAAAATGTATTTTAATAATACATAGGACTAATGAGAATTAACTAGTAGCACTAAAAATTGGGATGCTATATAGATCCCCTGATTAAGAAAATTGAACAATGCACTCAAGGTCTTTTCCTTCTTCATCTTGGAACTACAAGTCAAGTCATATTCTTCATTAATGAGGTCCTGATAATCTTCAACAAACATTAACTTGTTCCACAATATAGATTTGCAAGTTATTTTTGTGGCAACTGTTTACAAGTCATGAGCTACCACCTTTCTTCCTGGGTAACGTCTCATTCTTTCGTGGGATCCCAATAAATCTGTCTAAAATGCAATTAATCCATCTTTTAATAAGTCTCATTATAAACACATTCAGTACAAAAATAAAGGCATTTTGTCTGAAATGGTGTATTCCATTATGAAAGTGAATGTTATTCTTAGTGAGATACTTGCCTACCATAACCCATGGATGAGACTTTTTAACAAGACCTATTATAAACTTCTATCTGTAATAAAACCATACATCTGGGCCTCTTCATATCTTCTGCCCCTTAGACCAGAATGCTTTCTTTTATGCAAAGGAGAGTTAAATTTTATATGTCTCAAATCTTTGGTAACCTATATTAGGGCCAAAGAATCCTATTCTCCCTCCAATACTATTGCTTATTTCAACTTCATCTGTCAAATGTTCCTTTTCTGAAATCATACTATCAAGCATGCTAATCTATTAGACCAGTATGATATCAAATCTCTCATTGTCATATTATTTAAAGATTCAAATGACACTAGCCAGACATCTATGGACAACCTTTTCGGTTTCTAAAACTCTAACCAAGTTTTGGAACATTTGTGCTTTCTCAATTATGGTTGAAATTTCTTTTTAATTTATTATAGGGTACAATCCAACCCAAATAATTTTAATGACCAATTCAAGATAAATCTTGAATCCACATGTTTTGTGCAATAATTATTCACAATAAATACTACAACTTTTCAAATTTTCCTGTACTTCTCATCTATATGCCTATTTGTGTTTTATAAGCCTGCAATCAACCTCAAGCAATTATATATAATACTTTGATTCCTAGAGTGCATCTGTAATTATTTACACATTAAGAACCATGCCACTTGCATGCTGTTCTTTAATATTTAACAATAAGTACAATATACTCAAAAGAAATAACAAGGAATGGTTCAACTAATACTCTCTCAAATTTTTACTCAGGAACATCATGACCAAAACTTGGCAATCAACAATCTACTTCAGTGCTCTGTCATAGCTTAAACCTTTATTTTCATTAACACTTCCCATCAGATTTCATTCCTAAATATTTGAACTCTTTTTTGGTTTAGTATCATGATTTTTAGAATATGATTCTCTTCAAATTTGAATTATGTCATTGAAGTTAATAACTCATCCTATCAATGCAGTTGTAATTTCAACAAAATTTTGCCTATAAATTTATTCTATTATAAATATATGAATATTTGTATATAATGTATATTAATAAAGTTTTATATATATAAAAAAAAATATTGGGATGCTAAAATAGTTTGTGTTAAAAGGATAAAACATAATGGTAAACAATTAGCAACAGAATCGAGTATTATTATTTGATCACAATATTCTGTTGCTTAGTGACTTCTACATGCCTTTATACATACAATTTAACATAATTATACAATATTAATTTAAAGTGATAATTTTGCATTTAATTGTTTTTTATGCTTTTTTTAAATTAATGCTTGGCTTTCTCAATGTTTCAATTGACTTGCAGTCTTGTTCAGGTTTAAAAATGATGTTATCTTAATATTTTATAACATATAATTTTGTAATATATGTAATAAAAAATTATTTTAGATATTTATGATTTTAAAAATGTAACTTAATATATATATATATATTGTAACCGTCGGAATTGTTGAATGCTGTATTCCATTTAAATTGAAGAAAGAAGGCCCAAAATGTTGGTGCCAATTTGTAACTGATTGAATTGATGGATGAAGGTGATGGTTAGGATGATCGATCTGATCTGATAAAAAAATCTAAAAATCTAATTTAAATTAATCTGGTCTAGCTCAATCGGGTCGCCGTTATGTAATAAACCATCACAAAGCACAAATAATCTCTCTTAAAGTTTAATTTACTTAAGTTATATGTGAAATAAAGGAATGATGAGACTATCTGCTCCAGACATCAACAAATCCATCACAATTACAACATGAATTGCAAAGAGCAGTGAAACCAACTACTATTGCCCTAAACAATAATATAGGATTAGGCTAACTACTTGATTGGCAATCTAATCAAAATCAAATCCAATTAATAACTAAAACAGATTCCAATATATATTTTATTAGCCTGTTACTGTTATAATAATTTAAATCTACTTTATTATTTAAAGATGCTGCCTTTTTAACTTAATGGATAAGCTTCTAGGTACCTGTAATAGTACTTCACAAAACATTTGTTTACATATAGACATTATTTAAATATCAAAACAAAATAATACTTGAACCCAAATATATATATATCTATCTTAATAAACGCTAAATAGAAAGATAAACACTCGTGTTAATAAGCGCTATATATTTCTTTCTACTTCAATCTCTAATTAATAATTTTCTGTGGGCATCAACTGGTTTTGTTATAATTTTATAAACACTTTGAAAATTTATGCACTCACTTAAATATTTAAACAAATTAATATACGTATATGGTTTACTAAGAAGCTACAAAATAATTTATAAATAATTTATAAATATCTTCCAATAAAGTGCTGCTTAATTAGTGCTTCGTTTATGTTTTTAAAATAGAATACTTCACTGGAGTTTAATATCAACACTCTATTAGCTCATCTCTAAATCTACAATGTCCAACCACATTACATAAAAGACATATCAAGTTTCTATTGGATGTTTATTCACCTGTGAGTATTAATACAATCTGTTTGAAATTTTAAACAATTGAATAAAAATTGACCGGCAACAATTAAAACATATGATTATAATTGATATTTGTACAAATCAAAATAATATTCAATTAAATCGGTCAATGAAGTTTATTCCCTTCATTTTATAGGAGTTTAAGGAAAATATCCAAGACGAATTATTCTGAACCAAACGATAAAGTATAATCTATTTAGATTTTTATGACGGAATCAGACAAACATGAAATGATTGACTTTGTAATATTAACTAAGATAAATGAGAATATGTATATATAATATTCGAATGCAAATATAAATACAAAATTCATATGGAAACAAAATAAAATACTAATAAGCAAAACATACCTTATCTTATATTCCAATTCGCTTGCCAAGCTGAGTTTGAATCCTATTACTTAAATAGCTACGCTGTCTTATATAATCCAAATAAAACAAAATAAGTAACCTAGTCTTGATATCTAAATTAACTCAATTTATTAGATTATAGAAAAGAAAATTGACAATATTAATGATAAAATACATCGGAAATGACCTTATATTTTAGATTGGTTGACTAAATAAAAATGATCAAATTGCTATGTGTATCTCTGAATATGTTGCAATAACAATTACGACAAAAAAAAAATGAATGAGTAAATGACGGGAAAGGCTTTTGGATATTTTACTAAAAAAAAAATTTACATATAACCGATACCAAAAAAAATGTGAAATAGGAGGGTATCAAAATCTATTTGTTTATCAAAATAATAACGGATAAATGAATATGAAATAATAAATATATTTGAGTCTTTCCGATCATCTTCATTTAATAAATTATATTACTTTTAGAGATAATAAAAAAAAATCATTCCCTTTTATTACATATAAAAAAATTAATACACGCACATTTTATATAAAAAAAAATCATACCATATATATATGAGTCTGTTCGTTCACTATTTATTGGCCCATTGATTGACTTCAGTTCTTATGGTGTAAAGAGAAGTTTCTTTGTCAGAAATAATAATCGCAAACTTTATAAGGCTTCACTAAAAGTTTTCTTTTTCCATCCGAAGAGGTGAGTGCACTTTGATTATCCCTTTTATGATGTGAATTGATCCAGTGGGTTCCTGTTCCTTTAATCGTGAGACGATGTTTACGCAAATCCATTTTTTTTTTTTTTTATAAAGCATTTTCCTTTACCTCATAGGTTTTTTTTTTTTTTTACTTTGCTGCCGCTTTCCCCGGAAACTTTTCGCAACTGCCCGCTAAATGATTGAACGGGCAGATAATTCCACTATTTTTCCATGTTTTATGGTTTTACACACAAAAAAAAAAATATTGAAAAAAACTTTATTTGTTAAGACAGAAAATATGTCTGTCCTTGACTATAGCAAAATGATGAAGAAGATCCTGTTATATTCTGTCGCGTCTTTTTTATATGTTCTCTTTCTGACGTTTTTCGTATCTTGACGACCATTCAATATTACTCAATTAAAAACTCAATTCTATCAATTTTCTTATAGTGGTTTTTGCATGGTTTTGGGGTAAGTTCGGAGAAAAAGATACATGAAAATTAAATCCAAATTCGATTACAATTTTTTTAGTATTTACAAACCAAAATACAAAATTGATATAATAACCTTTTTTTAAATTATTGATAAACATCAATAATTTACACATATCTATATTTTTTAATAATAATATTTTTTTAATTAATTTATAAACAAGTATACACAACATAAAAAACATTGAACTGTATATAATAATGTTACTATGGTGACTGCATTCATATATGAAATATATAAAATAATATCGATCCTATTTAGTTAAACTTATATTGTACTGAATTGTTTATTTTTTATATATATATATATACCTGGATCATCAATTTGAACATTCACAACATATATATATAATAACAACAAAAATAATAAATATAATGATAATTAACTATTATATACAGTCTTTCAATCTGCAGAAGTACTTTTGGTTAATTCCTTAACCCTCTTCAACTACCATTAAATTCAAAAAACATAATGAAAGCAAATGTCATCAATTCAAATCCTATAAATTCCAAATTTTAATATTAGCAGCTTGTCTAACATTAAAATTTAGAATTCATGGGATTTGAGTTGATGTTTGCTTTTGCTATGCTTTTAAATTTAATGGCAGTTGAAAAGGGAAGACATGGTGATCATGTGATGATAGTTGAGAAGGGTCAATGAATTAACCAAAAGTACTTTGGCAGATTGAAAGACTGCATATAATAATTAATTACTATTATATTTATTGTTTTTGTTATTACAATAGTTTTTTAATTAATGGGCATTTTATTTGTGTGTATGTATATATATATATATATATATATATGATGCAGAAACTGAGCAGAGTAATTTTTTATTGCAATTGTTATTACTACAATATTATGTATGTGCTAAAAAGAAATGTGTAGACTATTCACCAATACGCATAATCCAGCATGGTTAGTTTATTGACATTTATTTCTAAGTATAAGACCAAAATGTGCAATAAACTTTTTTCAGATGTATAATAATTTTTCACTAACAAATCAGCTGGGCTCACTTGAAAACAGAATGCAAGAGTTAATTAGAAGCCAGATATTTGGAAAAATTTTAAATAGAGTTAGAAAATAAAAAAAGTTTCAACTTTTACCTTGAAATTTAAATCCTGGTTGTAATCATGGCAGACATATGCTACCATTATACTGAGAGTCTCTACTATGTGTGTGTTCATGTATGTAGTATTTATAGATTATTTACTTCTTGATAAATCTTAATTTTATTAATGTAGGAAGTATTTTAAGATAGTTTAGAATTATTAACAATACAGTTATAAACGTAAAACTTGTTTAATTAAATAAAATATCACAGTTTATAAAGTACTTGAGAAATCTGTAATTCAGTAAACTTTCATAGGAGCCTTATTAATAGCATGTAAAATTTTAAGATGACAGATAATTTAGTTTCAAAAATCTGCATGTCTTAGTGCAGTGGTAGAGTCATCAATTCAAGAGTTAAAGGTTCTTGATTTCCAGTTGAATAAAATATGTATAACTGAATGAAACTACTGTGCTTAACTTTACATGATCTCCTGATCAACTATCCATATGATTGTATATCATTACAAGCATTAATAAGCATTTTTTGTATGATGAAAGATATTTTTTCATTTATGACATAAATAACTTTATTGATTTACAGTATACTTTTTATATTAGTTAGATGGGAAAAAACCCATAGTTATAATATTCAGAAATAAAAAGATTGTGAAATAAAAATATATTTCCCAAACCAATAAGAAAAAAATATTATACTGCAAAATTCTGAGCATTTAAAATCTCCAATACTGCTACTTAATTTATTTATTTTTTATTGACTATTTATAGTCTTTGCTTTAAGTCTTAAGTGATGTTATATTGCTAAGACTATTAATATACGGTTTGGCTGAAGATCTCTCAGCCCCATATAGCTATTTGAGTTAGATGGCTGGGTTTGAAGACATTTAAATGTTTGAAAATTTCAGATTTTCTACTCAATAGTTAACTCTTCGATAAATGCTGGCTTTGGGTTGGTATTTGTAGATCTAGTATCTGAAAATACCCTAGTACCTCACTGAGGAGTCCCAAAGTATGAAACCATTGGTCAAGGAGTTGTGTGTGTTTTCTGATATATTTTAATGCTTTCTTTTGGTTAGCATTTATCACAAAGCTTGTTGAGCAATTAGCAAAACTCCTTGTTTAGATTTTATATAACAGTTGGTAATTTTGTATTCTCTTAGCTATAATACTATGCTCTATTTTTTGAATAATGCTACTATGAAATTTTTTTGTAGACAACTAAAGACATTATATATTCATCTATTTATTATAAAGAAATGAGTATCCAGATATTTCTAACTAGTGGATAAAACAATAAACACTTCTTAACCCTCATCAGCTAATTATCCTTGTGATTAACAGTTATTTTTTTTAAGAAGAGATGATAAAGCAGTTTTTTTGTGGATAAAGATTTAAGTCTGTTTTATTAACATATAAAAAGTATGATAAAAAAAATTTGCCTCCATATGGCAACTCAAAAACAAACCCAATTTACATTATCAGGATGAAAAAAATTAATTATTGTGTTGAAAACTATTGAAAGTTATATGAGTTTGGCTTCTTAGTTTAAATTATTTATTACTTCATAAATACTTGGCTCAAATACTGAAACATTTTACAATAATATTTTAAAAAATGATATTACTTATAGTTTAAATGTTTTAAAGCTCTAATTTTCTTTCAGGTGAATTTTTAATGTTAAGCCTTTATTATTCAAATGGAATATTTTTCTTCTCATAACTATTATTTCCTAATTTTTCTGTGGGTGATAGCGTGGCAGACTTTGGATCTTAAGTTTCCCGGATTCTGGCTCCATTTTATTATTTCCAGTGTTTGAACTTATGAACGCTCATCTCATGAATTATTTGATTTTTTTTTATTGTTTTATTTAATTCAGAAAATTTAAAAAAAACAAATTGTTTTAATATAAATGAAAAAAATCATTTGATTTTTTCCCCCCTCATTAACAGTTTATGACCCACTTTAAAAATGAAAATGATAAAATTTTTTAAGCTAATGTATTTAAAACTTTTTTAGTATTTTCAAATTTATTTATAAAAATAAAAAATCTAATTATAATTATTATTATAATTAAATTGTAATGTACCATGAATTAAATGTTTTCTTTTGATAATAAATTTTTTTTTTTGTCTAATTATATATAAAATGACGTCTTTTGGTAACTGATGTTTTCAAATATAAAAAAAAAAAATATTTTTATATAAAACAATTATCCCATGGTGTTTTTTCTCCACAGAAATAGTATTAATAGACTGCTAAATATTCACTTATAGTTTTCAATGCATTCCACCTTAAGACTTTTTGATAGTCATTATGAACTTTAAAAATAATGTGAGTAGCGAATTTCAAATGATAGAAGTAAAAATTATGCTCTTCCTGAAATAAATATTTTGAATGACTTATCGTAATAAATATTTTGTAAAGTTTATGCATAATTACAATGATTGCTTATAATTTTTTATGAATATATTGTATTTCTTGCTATTAAATATAGTAGTAGATTTTATTATCTATATGGTTTTGAATATAGCAAGCAGCATATCAGGAGAACGTTATTATAATTATTCTTTTGGAAGATGTTTATTACAAGAGAATTGATTATCAACAGTTCCTTTACAGCATATATATATAGCCCCCACCCCCACCAATTCTCATAAAAGTGTCAACAAACAATTTAAATAAAATTTATATGCATCAAATAAACTAGCTTTGTTCCTTATAGAAACATTTTCAAAATATCTACTTATAATGATGACATGTTTCTCCTCCTAGTGGTCATCATTACAAATATAATATATTAAGGAATAAAAAATGTATAAAGTAATACAAACGTACTATTTTATATTTTATAAAATCAACTTTATGTAAAAAAATATTTTAAAATTACATTTCTAACGCTTCCAATCATTGAATAATGACCTCTTCTCTATTGCATTGATCCTTAGCCATGTTGACAGATTTATTCATATTTTTTCTGAATATATAGTTTCATGAGTGTTCAAACATTGTGAATATAAAAATCTGTACTCTTTTTTTTGATTAATAGATTCTGTCTTATTTAATTTGATAAAATTTTATATTTAATCCTTTATTATATTTCCTGGTTTTTTATTCATTTTGTGCTGTTCCTGTTTATTTATGTCTTCTATTATTTTTCTGTTATATTTCAATTCATCCAAAAAAAATCTTCATAATTGGTATTAAATTTTTTCTATTCTTTTTTTAAAACCACAATTAGTTTTAATATAGATTTATCTTGTCAATTTTTTTATATTATCTTTCTGTTTTTTTGTTAGCAACATTATAAATTTTTTGAATATTATTTAGTTTTAAATTATTTGGAATATATGCAGATTCATACTAATTATTGTTTTATCATATGTTTTTACAATGAGTAAATATTTATGATCTTTTTTCAGAAGCCATATTTATTTATCTATAAAAATAGCTTTTGACATATTTACAAACTATTTTTTCTTTTCTTCTTATTACTATTTTTTATTTTAAAATGATTACCCTTTTGCTTCTTCAATTCTATTTCTTTATTACTCAAGCACTTTTATTTGTATTCATATTATATATCTAGGTTATTTAGTAATTGATTACTACAAACTATTAAAAAATGTCCAACATTTTAATAAATTCTTTATATATATAGTTTTTAATAATATTTTTCTTTCTACTGTATACCTTAATATTCTTATTTATTTCTAGATATTTTTCTTTTAAAAATCATTCTAATAGTGTTATTTGAATTTTATTGTACAATCTTCGTTATTTTTAATTTTTAGCTATTAATTTTAATCTTGCATAATGAAAGTATAATTCCATCATTTTAACATTGATTTAAAAAGTCTATTCGTATTTTAAGTCTTCAATTTTTGTGTGTGCGTGTGAATATTTCATATCTTTTTCAACATAATGAAATTAATTTTATTTAATTTTTTATACAAAAATTCCCAAAAGCTTTTTATGCTATATTATTCCACGACTAAATTTTTTTATATATACTATAAAATATTTTTTTATTACTTCTCTTGAATCAATAATCTAAGCAACAAATACGTCTTATTTCAAATGGTTAAATTTCGATCTTTAAATTGTTTATAATGTTGGTTTCTTTGTAAAATATATAATATTGATCAACTTTATATCTAATTGAACAATAGACAATTTAAACTTATATAAAATTTATTTACATCACCAGAACTAGTTTTTATTCATAAACTTATAGGAACTTTTTCAAAATGTTTCTAATTATTACGTGACATAATTTGTAGTGATCATTATTAAAATTATAATGCACTAACAACAATATATATATATATGTGTGTGTGTGTGGGTAAATTAATAAGTAAAGACAATCTTCTTTTTTTTTTCATGTGTCAAAGCATCGGCCGGGAAGCGAACCCGCAAACCCGGGACAACTGCTTGTAAGGCTGCTGTGACAACCATTCAACCACCAACACTTGACAAAGACAATCTTCTTATTATATATATTTACAAAATTATCTTTATATAAACAATATTTTTAAATGGCAGTGTAATTTGGTAAGTACTAGATTGCTAAACTCTGGAGTTTAAGATTCCTAGCTACCATTTTTTGGTGTTTGCACATTTTGTGAATTCCCGAATAATAAAACCTTTCAATTATTATTTTTATATCTTCAAGTTATGCCTTTAATTGCATGGACAAATTCTTATAGAACGATTATAAACTATAATAAAAACAAATCATCACATTCGTTTTCTTAGTAGTAGAAGAACTTTATTCACAAAACAACAATAATTAAGTCAAGCATTGGTGGTCGAGAGGTCAGCGACAGCCGCTTTACAAGCAGTTCTCCCGGGTTAGCAGGTTTGCTTCCCGGCTGATGCTATGACTCATGAGGGGAAAAAAACAATAATTAACAACTAAAATACAAGCTTATTATATACCTGTATTAATATATGGAATATATCGAGTATATGAGCACAGACTTTCACACCACTCACTGCTCACCACTCTATCTCATATCTCTGATACACTTGAACACATATATGTTGAAAAGATAAATAATCAACAAAATACGTATTTCATGCTAAACCAGCAATCATTAGTTGGTCCAGATTATTATCTCTACACATTTACGCAATAAGTGCTCAGATATATATTAAGATAGCCAATTTTCATATTTTAATGGACAGGCTTCAATCCACTTCACACTCCAACTCTTCGACCATCCATCCAATTGAAAATCTGATGATGGAACACTAAAAGGCCACTCTAATGTTATGGCCAAAACCTGTTAATAATACTCAGAATTAATAACAAAAAAAGAATGTATGGTTTTATAGTAGTTTATGATTATTTGGAAATGAAAAAGATAGAAGTTTGAAAGGTTTTAAATTGAAAAATATTACATTAATATTAAATACTGAAAACAAAAAAAAAAAAGATATGAAAATAATTTTAAATAACACAAAAGTAATGAAAATAATAACAATAATAAAAACATACTCATAAATATAAGAAATGCTTTTATATCATATTCAGTGTATGTATTAAAAAATAGATAAAGAGAAGTTATCAGATAATATAAATGTAAAATAAAAAATAATACATCTTTACAAAAATGGGCATGTAATGTAAAAATAATGTCAATAATAACTCTATGTAAATGCATTCACCATGTCTAGTAATAAAAGATTATATTTTATCCTCAACTCATATGCTTAGCATGCTTTCAACTATTATATAGTCATATTCACCACAATTTAACATTATAGTAAGTGACATCTGTTATATTGTTATGAATATGAGTACATAATAGTTGAAATCATGATAAGCATATTAATTATGGATAAAATATAATCTTTTCTTAATAGACACAGTGAACGTGTTTACATCGAGTTACAATTGCTGTAAGAAAACAGGTTAAATGTTAATAACAGAAATGAAATTTGAATCGTTCATAAAATTAATTGTGAATAATGCAATATATTTTATCTTGGTCAGTTTAAAAAATATACAAATGAAAGAGGTAAAGAACATGATAAGGAGATTAAAAAAAGATACAAAATCAGAATTTCATGTTTTTTAAATACAGATCATAGAATAATGAACTGGGAACAGAATGTACAAGTGACAAAATATATTAAAAACTATAAAGAAAGAAGGTGCAAAACTTGGTATATTCATAAACCATATCAACATGGCTAAAGAAACAATTCCAAGTGATGGGGGGTGACATTATTGGATAATGGGAAGCTTTAGAAATTTATTTGAAAAATTTTATTCATATAGAGTTGATTTTTAAAATAGAAAATTATACATTTGTATTTATTTATATATTTTTTAATGTTAATATACTGACAAGGAAAGTTTTATAAGAGAAATTTCAAAAGCATAAAATAACACTTTGATACTGGGAAAAAGTTATTTTAGCCATAAAAAGAAAATATTGAACTATTGCTAAAAAGAGGGATCATATCATAAAATATGTGAAAGAATGTTACAAAGAACTATAAATTAATCAATCATTACCATTATAATATCTTTTAAATTGGCAAGTATTTTAAATGAAAAGGTGAAACACAATTAATTTTAAGGGGAAAAAACTCTAGGGAGTAATAGAATTATTGTTGATATCTTAAAAAAATAAGTGAAAAAATAGAAATGTTATTGAAAAATTATATACTAAATGTCTAAATGACAATTATATGCCACATAATTAAAAGAATGCAATAGTAATAATGATATTTAAAAAAAAGTGATAAAAATATACACCTGGGTCTCGTTTTATGCGGATTATTTTAATGCAACTTTGAAGTTATGCGATTCATATTTCTTCTTAATATCTTTCATATTTCACTATATTTATTAGATATCAAGAAATTTAAATTATTAATAACTTATTTTGACTTGAAATACTTTTTTTTTTTCAAAAATATAACGTTATATTAGCAGCTAACGTGAATATGGACTGAAGCTGTATTTAGAACTTAGCTTCTATAATATTTAAACAGCATTAAACTGTTGCACATGTGCTTTGGATTTTAACTATAAAATGAATGAATACTAACAATTCAAACGCATGATAAAGTCTTTGGAAAAGATGGAATGGCCATCTATCTTTTCGAACCCAAACGCTTTTGTATGGGCAAATCTTAAGTGTTTGAAAGTGAAAGCATGAAGATATTAAATAATTACTTTAAATTACTTTTACATGCTTGAATGAATGAAGTGATTATTTAATATCTTCATGCTTTCACTTTCAAATGCTTAAGATTCACCCATACAAAAGCGTTTGGGTTCGAAAAGATAGATGGCCATTCTATCCTTTCTAAAGACTTTATCGTGTGTTTGAAGTGTTAGTATTCATTCATTTTATAGTTAACATCCAAAGTGCATGTGCAACAGTTTAATGCTGTTTAAATATTACAGTTTATAAACATTGCGCTATATAAAATAATTAACTTAGCTTCTATGTAAATAACCTATTTATACTAATGAGTAAATAATAATAATAATAGATTTATACTTATATTTAAAAATATCGCAATAAATATTCAAAAAATTTAAACTTTTAAAACGTATTTTGTTATATATAACAGAAATAAATAATCTTTTAGATTTTTAAAATAAAAAATGAAGATTTTATAAACTGAAAATAATCTTTCTAATGATAATGTATATGATCCCATTTTTTAATACAGAAACAGAAAACCATTAACAAGACCCAAGACTAAAAATGGCACTAGTTGTACATCACATTACAAATAAAAATAAAATGGCTAACAGGTTTCTCTGGGCATAATTGCTGAGAGATTTTTGACTTCATTTAAGGAGAAGCCACAATACATCACATCACATCCAATCTGATTTCTTACCAGTTTACAAACAATGCTAGCGGTAATGATTAAAATATGTATGAATAATGTAAAATTAAATACTGTAGTAATAAAAAAAATTTATCTTGTATTAATTTTTTTTCAAATATTTGAATTTTTTTATTAGTTCATACTTTATTTCCTTATTTTTTTAATACAAATTTTAAAGTAATTTTTCCTTTTTGCTTTACTTTTATGTGAATTCTGAAAATTACAGCACCTATCCCCCATTTTTCAAGGTAAATTAAGTCTATTTTTGTGCGATTTTATTAATGCAGGTTTTCTGTGGAACCTATCTACCATATAAAACAAGATCCAGGTGTATTAGAAATTAGAGATTTTCGAATTTTCTATCAGTTCAATACAAAATCATTAATAAAATAATTGCAAATGTCTTCTGTGAACTGGGAATTCAAACCAACCAAAAAAACAAGTTGGATTGAAATGTGATTTTGGCACATTGAATTACATTCATGTATTGAGAAAAGTTACAGAATAATTCAAAGAATATGAATGATCATTATGCTTTGGATTTGTAGATTATGAAAAGGCATTTAATTATATAAGTATTTAGATAGTAATTAAAGCTTTGCATCATTAAGAATATAGACCTGGTTTAATTGCCATTAAGAAGGGTATGCAACAGGGTGATTCCATATCTCCACTTTTTTTTCAAAAGTTGACAAAAATTATGAATTAAAATGGAAAGTTAAGGAAATAAAAAACATATATGGAGATTATTTAAGTCATTTTGGAGATGGTGTGGGTTGTTTTTGCAAATAATACTTCAGAGTTTCAGAAAATGTTACAACAGTTATCAGAAGGAAATGAGGAAGTAGATCTAAAGATGAATTTAAAATATCATCTACACAGTTTTCTTTTCAAAAATAGTTCATAACTTTCAGTATATATAAATGAATATACCAAACTTCTTAACTATTATACAAATGTAAGTACACACCAACGTTTTGACTATTTTATAATATAGTCTTTTTGAAGGACAACTGAAAAATAAAAATACAAATATATAATAATAAATATAAATATCACAGATTCCAAACAAATTAAAAAATATTAAAAAATACTCTTTACTTTAAACCCTTTCTATTACAAATAATCTCAAAACTTTATCAATTTTTTTATATTTATATACCCATCCAAAAATACCATAAAAGAATTTAATTAAAAAATCTATTTGTTTCTTTTTTCTCTTCTATTAAAATTCTAATCAATTTAGGCGTAATTTCACTAATGTAAATTCCTTCCTTTATTATTTTTTTGTAGTATGATTGTATACATTCTAAAGGTTTTACTTCAAAATCTTTATGTTTAAATTTGTTCATATCGTTATAAATAGCAGAATTTTTATCACTTAAATGCCTAGTTTCTAATTTATTTTTCTGCTATTTATAATCTTATGAATAAATTTAAACATAAAGAATTTTGAAATAAAACCTTTAGAATGTATAAAAATCATACTAAGAAAACATAATAAAGGAAGAAATTTACATTAATAAAATTAAGTCTGAATTGAATAGAATGTTAATAGAAAAAAAAATAATAGATTTGTTAATGAAATGTTTTAGGGTATTTTTGAATGGGTATATAAATGTAAAAAAATTGATAAAGTTTTGAGATTGTTTGTAATAGAAAGGGGTTGAGATAAAGAGTATTTTTAGGATTTTTAAATTTTTTTTTGGAATATGTGATATTTATATTTATGGTACTTGTAACTTTATCTCCATGTGGCCACCAGAGGCACTATTTCCTGTGTCAATCACAGAAATAAAGTTACAAGTACCATATTTATTATTATATATTTATATTTTTCAGTTGTCCTTGAAAAAGACTATATTATGAAATAGTTAAAATGTTAGTGTGTAGTTGTATTTTTATAATAGTCATATAAAAAACAAGATTTAAAAAGAACTTTGGTGTATTCATTTATATATAGATCTAAAAATTAAATGCTAAAAAGATTGAAGTAATATTAAATATATTTTCCCAGAAAAAAATCATCTTAATTAACTGATACACATGATCACATACATGCAAAACAGATAAATCATACTAATACATGTATTTCATGGAGAACCAGTATGGTGATATTTACATTTTTTACATGGTCACAGTTGTTTGAGATGGAGGGGTAGATGAATATAGGCTGAATACTAAGTTCAAATATCTCTATTTACTATAGTAAACTTTCTGTATACTGAATGAATATGTTAATTAAAATAAAGATTAATAATCATGAATTATAACAAATTAAGAGTATATATCAGGAATATTTATATTCTGAAGAATATTGATCCAAATGCAATAATGATGATTATATTACATGGTAACACTAAGATTAACTTTGCTAAAAGTGTATGAGAGAGTAATTTCTTTATATCTAAATTTTTTACAAATGATTTGAAAAACGCATTTTATGGATTAAAATGGAAGCTAAGGAATAAAAAATCTATAGAGATTATTTAAGTATCTAGACTTTGCAAATGATATGGATTGCTTTTGCAAATAATGCTTCAGAGCTTTAGAAAATATTGCAACAGTTATCAAATGAAATTGAGAAAGTAGATTTAAAGATAAATACAAAGCGATTCAAATAATGTTCAATAAATTTTCCCAGAAAAAAAAAACAAATAAAGATCATTATCAGTGAATTAAAAAAAAGTTAACAATTACATACACCTTGATCAAATTATTAATATGGATGGAAACATAGTGGATGAAATTAATCATAGAATTAGACTTGAATGGAGTGTTTTTGGTAGGAAATAGTATTAAGAGGAAATATGCCTATATGTTTGTAAAGGAAGATTTTTTAATGTATGTTTTACCAGTTTTTACTTATGAATCTAAGTCTTGACAATTAACAGAAGAACAATGAAGACACTTTAGAGCAATCAACAGAGTATGGAAAAATATATACTAGGAATATCAAAAGTTCAAAACTGTGATATTTCATTGAGAAAACAAATAGATTCCATAATTCGAGACTGAAGTGGATCTGAGCTAAACATATTGCTATGGGAGATAATAATAAATAAAAAGAGCTCAAATATAAAATATTTTGGATGAAATAAGGAAAATTGTTGGTGTGATATAGAGAAGAGAAGCTATAGATCAAAGAATTTTCAATCTGAAATGGATCAATGATGACAGAAAGGGGTGATGTTGATTTTTAATGAAAATATTCTCACAAGCAATTGAAAACTAGTTTGTAAATAAATTTATTTAGACTTAAATTGACTATTATTTCAAATTGTTCAATGTTATATATTTTGTAAGAAGATCAACATTATGTATAATTTAATGCTTTAAAATTGATCTGAAATGACATTAAAAAGTCTTTAAAGAATCCACTTACAGTAAAAAAAGATTTCTCCAATAGATAAATAATCATAAAAAAAGTAATCATTAACAGACAGTTAACTGGGATCGTTGGACCTATGTCTAAAGAAAATCTCTAAAGCTCTGATTGAAATTTGAAAAAATCTCAGAATTACTCATCTTGGAATCCAACCCAGATTAAAGTCTGGTAAGTGGATGTAATGTCATTACATACACAATCTATCAAGTACGTCTAATGAAATATAAATCATGATAGCTGAATTATATATCTATTTCTTTAAAAACACTTGAATTATAGGCATTTTATTTACTAAATATATTAAATATTAATATGTTACCGATGTTGACACTTTAAAATTATTTAAAAAAAGTTTAACCGTTACATAGAAATCTCATCTTTAAATTTTAAAAAGATTATTATTATTGGAATACATTTATCAAACTTTTTATCTTTGCAAAATGTATTTGAGTCATTAGCTATCCTGCACTTTGAAAGTCACAAAAATACTTTCTTTGAAATATCTTTTGAAATAAACACCTGAAGAAAAATATCTTATGTACATGAGCTTTGATTTCTATCAGAAACAAATAAAAGTCTTAATGGTTAAAATGTATTTCATTCAAAGAAATATGTTTTAATACCTATTTTAAATTATCAAATATCATTCTCCAATCTCTTTATATAAATTTTATGAAGTTAGCATTCTTTTCAAAAAATTATATTTTTTTTCCTCATGTGTCATAGCATCAACCGGGAAGCGAACCGCTAATCCGGGACAACTGTTTGTAAAGCAGCTGTCGCTGACCTCTCGACCACCAATGCTTGACAAAAAATGATATTTAATGATAAATATCTCACCTGCTCAATTTTTTTCTATTAGAAATTTCAGAACAAATTCTGTTCATTCGAATGTTAAACCTGTATTTTATTCTAAGACTATAGTTGTGTTTTGTATGATTCTTTTACATTCACACGGACTTTTTTTTTTATTAACAAAACATCACGTGCCTTTTTTTCTTATCTATTATATTCAAAAATACTTTTCTTCATTGTATATTAGAGCAATCTATTTTAAGCTTAAATAGTCAATGAACACTAGATGGAGGAATTTACATCCAGTTTTAGAAATTATCTAATGTTCATTGATTTCCTAAATTCATAATAGATGGCTCTGAAATAAATTGATTTTTTTTTTTTAAATTATTTAATTCTAAATAATAATACTATAATTGCTTTTCTTTTCATAGTAAGCTAACATTTCTAATTCTGATATTTTACATAAGCAATCATAACTATATATTCTTCAAAATTATCAAAAAACTATATATTCTTGGTCATGTAGTCTCCCTGCTTCTTTCTACCAGTAAAGATCTTCCAAAATCACTGACGTCCATTTTTTTCAAAAATTTCCAGTTATATTTGAGTATCAAGTATATATTTATATAATTAATGATGGCCTCTTTAAAAACAGTAACTTCTAAAATATATCAATTGATTTCTGAAAGTAAGGAGTAAAAAAGAAAACAGTGATTACATTATTAGAAACAAAATATTTATTTAGGATACTAAAAATCTTAAAAAGTTTTATATTTCTGCATTATTGTTTTTAAGTATATATTTGCAAAAAAATCTATCAAAAATAGTCTTTTTCTAATTCTTTTGTGGAGAATATATGTGGGAAAAATTATTTAAACAAAATAATGTTAGTAATAATAACAGTATCACATAACATTTTCCCATGCTTATTCTATGCTTCCAATAACGTTTAGTTATATTTACCTTTCAGGAGAGCCATCTGCTGTAAATCTTAATAATCAATGGACAATTAAGAACTTTTTTCCATTTCATGATATATACTTTAATCACACGAATAAAAACATCTGAAAAAAATATAATGATTATTAAGATGTACTTCGTGTTAAATCAATTATTATTTGGCCTAAGTCATGATCTCTTATATGTCATCATTATCCTTGCTTAATTTTTAACTATATCAAACTATTACAATTTAATATAAAGTTTCCAAACTTTCTTCATTCACAACTATGACATTCAAATTTCTAGGTAATTGCTTTAATGTATTATTAATTCACTTTTTAGGCTAGAAATTATCGAATCGTTTTTAACCCAATTATACAATGTAAACTTTAATTAAAAATCAATATATCCATTATTATTAAACACAGCAACATGGAATGATTTAATTCAATTCCATTCCACTTTTTTTTATGAGTAATATCTTAAAAGTACTTAAAAGTTTTCTATTTCACCATATATATGTAAATTACATAAATAAAAACATCTGAAGAAGATCAATGTTCCCTCAAGATATATTTCATGTGGAACCAGAACTTTAGATTAAATTGTAATAATTTGTTATTCATAAACATTGAACAAGAATAATGAAGACATATGAAATATTGTAACTTGCTCTAAGTTGGAGCCATATATTTTCTTTGTGAATGAAATTAATGTACATGTGGTAAAATGAAAAGTTATAAGTATATTTAAAACATTGCACATTAAAAAGTGTAGAATGGATATAATTGTTTTATGTAAATGTGTTTAATAATAATAAATAATACTAATATGTAAATAAAATTTGAAGAAGGTGTGACATAATTTATAGCTTATTAAATGATTACTAATAATTAAGATATTTCTAGGGAAAGGATGTCATCATTGTGAGTGTAAAAGATTTAGCATCTTTATATTAATTTGTAATAACTTGAACAGTGAATTAAAAGATAGTTGTGAAATGCATGAGGAATTAATTTCATCTTTGAATCCTATTCTTTACAAATGAAAGTGAAACTAAGAAATTTGTCTGGAGATATGATACATTATGGCTTCTCCTTTATCGAAGTCAGGAATCTGTCAACCACTATACCCAGAGATACCTGTTAACCACCTTACCTTACCTTTCCATTCCCCATCCTGAGTTTTTACCATATTCTTCTTTGTCCTGCTACATCCCATTTCCACAACATCATATTTGTCCACTCTTTATATCTATATTCTCCTTATGTTTTTCCAAACCCAGCAAAAAAACCAGAGCTCACTTCTGTATAATCAATCACTTTATTTATATTTATTCTCCAACAACTTCATTACTTGTAACCTTTTGCATATAAGCATTTACATTCAATTAAATTATGCCTAATATTTTCTATAACTTCCAGACTAAATCAGCCACATTTAGTAAACTACTTTCCTTGCTATTATTGTAAATTAACTCACACCCAATATTCTGTTTACTTCTATATATATATTTAAACTTTTTTACTCTCCATACTAGTTCTCCAACTCTTTATTTTCTATTAATGCATTTATTTTTCTATACCATTCTTTACCACTATAACCTTCAACAATCCTCCTAACCCAATCATCCAACCTTTTGTATAAGTATACTGACATAAAGTCTTTATCGAAATATTCTGCATACCAAACTACTTTCCTGACTCATATTGTTGCCTGTCCTTACTCATAACCCAATTAAATATTTTTTGGCTATTCTCTTACTATCATAAATTGCAATCTACCAATTATTTTCATTTTGCTTTTTGCATCCCACATATAAAAATTTGAGCATCCCATTTTTTCTTGAATTGCCTCCTTTATCATCCACCCATCTGCATCTAATGCATGTCTTCCTATGCCTTTTTATACTTTTTCTAATTTAACACACCTTTACTAACACATAAGGCAACATTACTATAAGTTAAGCCTCCTACTGCTACTCCCTTTCATACATTTCTTGCTACATCATATTTATTACATGAAAACAATGTATCAATACCTTTCTTTTCTTTATTTATCAACTTAAGCTGATTCCCAAATAGTTATACATTTTCACCACATTTAATTTTATATCCCCCAATAAAAATTCCTTTCTCTTCTTTTTCCCCAGCATTTATCATCATTACTTCTGATGTATTTTCACTAAATTTAATCCCCATCTCTTTGCTCACCTTTTCACAGGTCTTCAAAATAACTTCCATATCTTCCCTATTTTCTGTACTCAAGAAGATATCATCAACCAATAAAAGCCCTGACAACATATACACTCCCTTGCTATCTATTAATGATATCATTACTCCTCTTCCTAGTCTTTCTATTGCTCTCTCCATTTTTCTTAAATATAATAAAAACAAAATAGATGACATAAAGCATCCTTGCCACAGTCCCACATCAATTTTAACTCTAACTGATTCTATATTTCCTAATTGATACATATAGTAATTATTTTCATAAAATCTCTTAATAAAATCCACTGAAGCTCCATTTATTCCCAAATTTACTAAACTTATCCATAATCTATTTCTATTTAGTCTATCATGTGTCTTCTCTATATCTATAAAGACCATATACAACCATATATCTATATTCCTACTCATATCTATTAATTGTATGACTACATAAATTACCTTCTATACACCTATTCATTCTAAAATCTTGCATTTCTCCCACTATATTATTTTCTTCCATCCATTTTGCCATTCTTCTAGCCACCATACATGCAAAAACTTTATATAACACTGATGTTACCACTATCAGTCTATAATTGTTTATCTTTCTATGGTTCTTACTCTTTTCTTTAAATAATAGCCCACTCTTGTATTATTCCAGATATCTGGAAATTCTGTCCTCTGTGCTATCTTATCAAAACATGATAATGGATTTAATTGTGTCCTATTTCCCAAATTCATCACCATCTCTACTGCACATCCATCTTAATCTCTTGCCTTTCCACTTTTCAATTTCTTTCCTGCCTCATTCAATTCATTTTCTGTAAAAGTAATTTTTCCATTACTATATGCTTTTATATTTGTTATCATTCTGTCTTCTACATCTAACATCTTTTCTATATCTATTACATACTTATTTAAGATTGTCTCTAATTCTTCTCTAGAGTTACAAAATTTTTTCTCATCATCTAGTAATACTCTCTCTCTCTCCCTCTCTCTCTCTCTCTTGCATTTCTTTTAATGTATTTTTAAAATATTTTACTCCCATCTCTTCCACTTTTATTAATATCATAAATAATTTACTATTTAATTTCATTCTATCTTTATAAATATCTATTTTATCCAACTTCTTTTTTAAAAAATAGTTTTCCCATTTAATATAACATCTTTTTCACTTTTTTTGTTTTTAATAGCACATTTATATTACTTGCATGCTTTCTTCGTCACTTTTCCACTTTTATTAATTCTCATTTTTCTATTATTTTTATTCTTCTGAATATTCTCAAACCTAAAACCATATTTGAATATTCTAAACCTAAAACCATATTTGCCACTTTTCTACTTCACCACACCAGTTTTTATATTCATCCCCAACAATTTTTTCCATGATTTCTTTTACTTTTACTATATATGCTTCTAATTTATTCTTATCATTCATTCTCCACCCATATCTTTCACTATCCTTTCTACTTTTATTAATATTTTCCATCACATTATCAACCATTTCTATTATAAAGAAATTATGATTCTTATTTCATACTCTCTCTTCATTATCAAAGACTTCAACTTTTCATACTTTATTCATTTACTCTTTCTCTACTAATGCATAATGTATTGTGTGAAATATATTATTTCTAGACCATGTTTATTGCCACTCATAAATATTTGATAAATTTCCAATGTTCAAATTTACTCTCTGACAAAAAAATTTCAAAAGCTGTCCATTCTGGTTACCCACACCATGAATTTCTTCAATATGCCCATTCTTACCTCTTATAACCATTATATTCTTCCCCTTTTTTTGAAACTCTGCATTTCCTTAATTAGGCATTCATATATGCTATTATTTCACTCCATTATAATTTGGCTATCCCCAGTGGTTATATACACTATAGCCACCATCTATTCTTGTCTTCCTAACCTTATCTCAAATCACAAATATTCTTGACACTTTACACCAATATTATCACTGTCCATCAGGATAAAAATTTATACCACTCTCTTACTATACATACATTTCACAAACAATTTTCATTCTTTTTTTTTTTTCATATGTCATAGCATTGGCCGGGATGCAAACCCACAACTGTCTGCAACCAACTACTTGCTTGCAAGGCGGCTGTGATGACCTCTTGGCTAACAATGCTTGACAAACAATATTGCTTTAAGTGAGATATTGTAAATTTCCAGAGCATATTAAAATTATTATTTTATCCTTCCATGAATTATTTCATTTAAATATTTGTTTTATTTTAATATTTATTAAATTAAACACAATTATGTATTATTTTATTTTATTTAAATTGTTTAATTATCTCAAATATCTGAAATTCCATGCCCATATTTTGGATTGATATCTCCATTCAACAAGTGAAGGTTGTTCGTGAAATGCATGTACAGTGAGAAACAAATCTGAGTTCTATACCTTTGGATAATTGTGATATAATGGAATTAAAATGAGGGATGAATTGATATATATATATGAAAAACAAAAAACAAGTTAAGTTGTTTTTTTTTCCTCACCCACTCTAAAGGAAATAGATAAAAATGATGAAGGGGGGGGAAATTAGAGAGGGAGAGAGAGATATTCTGTTGTGTTTTAAAAAAAAATTGAAGGAGGTTTTGGTATAACATATATTGTCATATATATATATATATATATATATTGAACTGGATGGGGAAATAGATCGAATAGGAAACAGAATCTAGCATAAAATTTTAACTCTTTAATATAAGACTTTGTGAAAAGCAAATTGTAAGACTTACTTATATATAGAAAATATTATTATAAATTCAATCTGCTCCAATTGCAATTTATAGTATTTGCACTACACTGGTCCCTTAGGCAGAGAAGCATAATACCCAAAGGATACCTATGACTAGGCTGAGCTATATAAGATACATAACTATGACTACATTTCCAGGCCACAGATCTTTTTGATTGCTAAATTCAATACCTGTCATTCAAAGAACTTTTTTGTTTCAAAGTAAACTTCAGGCACCATCTAACTACCAGAGTAGTTAACGTACTCTGAATGATGGCAACTAATTCAGCACCTAAGAAATCCCAACTAGCTCAATCAAAAGAATAATATAATAAATTGCTGCTCTAATTTCTCTGCTAAATTGTTTTTTAGTAGTATAATTAAGAAAATTGACTGACAAATACTAATTTCTAAAATAATTTATTTTAAAATACACCTGGGTCTCATTTTATGCGATAGATAAATTCCACAGAAAACCCACATTAAAAAAATCGCACAAAAATAGACTTAATTTACCTTGAAAAATGAGTGATAGGTGCTGTAATTTTCAGAATTCACATAAAAGCAAAGCAACAAAGAAAAATTACTTCAAAATTCGCATTAAAAAAATAAACAAATAAAGTATGACTAATAAAAAATTTCAAATATTTGAAAAATATTAATACAAAACAAACTTTTTTTACTTTTTTTATTACTACAGTACACCTGGGTCTTGTTTTATGTGATAGATAGGTTCCTCAGAAAACACACGCAAATGAAATCATGCAAAAATAGACGTAACTTACATTGAAAAAGGGGGGATGCGGTCTGTGATTTTTCAAAATTCGCGTAAAAGCAAAGCACCAATGTAAAATTACTTTAAAATTCGCGCAAAAAAAAAAAAAAAATAAGGAAATAAAATATGACTAATAAAAAATTTCAAATTTGAAAAAATTTGATACAAGACAAACTTTTTTTTAACTATAATATTTAATTTTATTCAAAATAATATATTTTTATGCATAATTTATAGTACAGTAATTTACATTTTTTTATACATGTTTTAATTATTATGATTTTCTGGTGACAATGTAATTAGTAATTAATCTTTGAGACGATGATTTTATTAATTGTTTAAGAAGCTCGTGATATCCAGACATACAACCATTTAGCTCTCGTTGAAATTTAAGAAGACGTTAATGATTAGTGTCATTAATAAGAAAATAATAATTGATTACATTCTTTTTTAAAAAGCAAAAACAGAATGTGATTTAAATTGCAAAATTAACACGCACAATGTTTGAACAAATTTACATTATAATCTTGTAAAATTTAATATGTGTATACATAAAATGTGGAAATCATGATTTTAATTTCATTATTGCATAAAATCTTACTATTATAAAGCACTGAAAATATTGAAATTACTAAGATGAAAGTCGAATTCCAATAATGTGCTATTACTTTCAATATAATGTAAGTGCGTGAAATTTATTATTTAAAGTAATAGCGCATTATCGGAAATCGACTTCGCGTAACTTCAAAATCGTGTTAAATAATCCGCGTAAAAAGAGACCCAGGTGTATTTAATTTTACATTTTTCATACATATTTTAATCATTACCACTAGCGTTCATTTGTAAACTGGTAAGAAATAAGATTCAATTTGATGTGATGTATTGTGGCTTTTCCTTAAATGAAGTCAAGAATCTCTCAGCAATTATGCACAGAGTAACCTGTTAAGCCACTTTATTTTTATTCGTGATGTGATGTACAACTAGTGCCATTTTCAGTCTTATGCTGTGTTAATGGTTTTCTGTTTCTATATTAAAAAAAATGAGATTGCAATCAAAACAAAAAGATTATACATTATCATTAGAAAGATTATTTTCAGTTTATAAAATCTTTGTTTTTTATTTTAAAAATCTAAAAGATTATTTATTTCTGTTATATATAACATAATACATTTTAAAAGTTTAAATTTTTTGAATATTTATTGCGATATTTTTATATGTAAGTATAAATCTATTATTATTATTTACTCATTAGTATAAATAGGTTATTTACATAGAAGTTAAGTTCTAAATACAGCTTCAGGTCATATTCACATTAGCTGCTAATATAATGTTATATTTTTGAAAAAAAAAAGTATTCCAAGTCAAAATAAGTTATTAATAATTTAAATTTCTTGATATCTAATAAATATAGTGTGCCAAGGCCAAATTGGCACATGTATATAAAATAATTTTGTCATAAAAAAATTATTAAAACAAAAAAATCTTTCGCAAAAGAGTTTGAAATAAAAGTTGAAAAATCATTGATTTAAAGTGGGAAGGGGTTTTTCTTAAAGTTAAACTGAAGGTTTTATAAAAAGGAAGTAAAGAGTTTATTATTATTAGTGAAATACAATTTAAAAGCTTTAAAAAAATATATAAATCTCTTCATTTAAATTAAAGAAGAAAAATAATCTTAAAACTAGTTTTGATGTGTAGAGTAAAATTATATATGTGCGTGCGAATGTAAAAAAAATGTATCAGTATTAAATATTATAAATAAATGAAAAATGTATTTAAAAAAAAAAACACAGCGGTGCGCTACTAATTAAAGATATGAAAACAACACGTTTTGAAATAGCTACTACTAATTAAACAATCAATCAAAAAACACGTTGTCTTAGGATTAATTGCTAAAGAATTTTGACAACAGATATTTGCCGGAGGATATCAAAAGGAAAACACTTCGTCGGTATAAATACGGAATATTTTATCGGACAATCAGTTAAGAGTTTTTATTCAGTCTAGTTTGCAGTGACAGTCTTGTGCAATTTCTATTATGAATCCAGAAACAAACATGCATTGTTGAGCAGCTTTTGGAAATATACGCTCATGCTCCAGCCTTTTTAGTCCAACAAGATCATCAAAACCTGCCTGAGAAATAATGTCTGCATAACAACTCAGAAATCCTCCATCAAACATTCAACTGTCTTCAAGAATAAAGCAAATGGTTTCGCATAAAATCTCTTCAAGAAACATCCAAATCTAACCGGTTAGATATAATCCATCAGAAGCAGCAGAAGCAGTCAACAACAAGCAATATCCCCATTCCAAAAATCCTAGGTAAACATTTATTTATTATCATTTATACGTAGTAGCCACTGCTGTAATTCGTAAATATTCAAGATTCAAATTATATGAACTCTTATCATACATAAAATGAACTATTGATATGTGTGTTTAAGTTTCAAATGCTATTAATGCTTTATTATTATGAGTTAATATGTGCGTGATCATTATATCAGTGTTATTAGTTAAATTATATAAATACCAGTGTTCTACTATTAAAATCTACAAGAATATTTAAACTAGTTTAGAAATGTTAATTTAAAATGTGTGTGTTATTTAGATTTATAAAAATGTTTAAAATTAGTAAATGTTAGTTAATAAATTGTCTTTAAAACTTAAACTTTATTTGTCGGTCAATTCTTTTTACCAACCTTTTATTAATTCTTTCCACCACCAATTTTGTATAATTTGTTATTGAATAAAATTAGACTGAGCTAGTTTAAGGGAATGTTTTGAGCACTGGATTATGAGCCTACTGCACAAATACGTTAGTCTTCAGACTAGCTGGCGCCCTGGGGTTTACCCCGAAACAAATAAAGTATTTGGATAGTAGGGGTTTGAATCTAGCAGCCAAGATGGGCCATTGTTGATAGTTAAAGCTATCAATAAGATCTCCCATTTTGCTCGAACGTGCCGGTTCATTCACGTAACCTTTATAAGATTATAAATGTATTATGAAGGAGTTTGAAACCGGCCAAAACTTATATATACGTATAAGTAAGTGGTTTCAGCGGTTCGACCCGGTACATAAATGGCTTTTCCCAACATTGGGGCTGGACCTAAGAAACAATAGTAAATAAATGCTTTGTTTCTTGTTTAAAAAATTTTTTCTATACAAAAGCTAAATTACGTATGTTAAAGCGTTTTAATTTTAAAAAAAAAAAAGAATTGACCGAAAACTTTGTTTTCTTTAAATGAAGAGAGATTTATGCTATTTACGTTAGTTGAAATAAATCATTATGTTAAATTAGAGACAGGTGGATGTTTGGGCGGAGTTAAAGCATTAAGATCGGGTAGAGAAAAATGGACAAAGGAGGGGTGGAGTCAGCGTGTATTTCCAGTTTAGTAAGAAATAAATAAAATAATAATTAGTAAACTTATTAAAGTGAATAAAATACGGTATTAAAAATAATGATAAAAAGTGTTTAAAATTATAAATTATAAAAAAAAATAAAATAAAGCCAAAATGGAGACTCAAGGTAAAAATATAGAAAATAGCCCCAACAAGGAAAAAAGAGAAATCATAGCTTTACTAACCAGCATGTTTGAAAAACAAAAAGAAACAGCCGAAGAATATAAAAAAATAGCTGAAGAGCTTAAAAACCAAAATAATGAAATGAAGAGTAAATTGGAAGGGCAAGCTGAAATGCTTGAAAAGTTAAAGGACCAGATCGAAAGGGGCCAAAATAAAATAAAAGAAGAAATTAGGGAAGAAATAGAAGAGATTAAAACACAAGTAAAAAATCAAGAGATCGTAGAAGTAGATTTTGTCAAAGAAAATAAGGAAGTTGAGGTCATCAAAGAGTTAGTAGAGTCAGATAGTGGTAAATATAGTAGTTTGGAAATAGAAATTAAATTAGAATCAGATAGCGTTGCTACAGAGAAAGTAGAAACAAATGTAGATCAAGAAATAGAAGAGAGACATAAGTTCAAGGTAGAAGATAGCGTTGAAAAGTTTTTACAAAAAGTTAAAAAGGTTAAAGTAAAAGTTCACGTTTGTTTTAAACGGAGATTTAAAATGAAGAGAAAGAATAGAAAAAAAATATTCACGGTTAGGAAAAATATGGAGGTCTGTGAAGCTTAAAGGTTTTCTAATTTACAAGGCAGAAAATAAAATGGAAAGAGAAAGAGATAAAATAAATTTTAATCGAAAGAGAGATGTGAGAATATGGAGTATAATTTATATTAGTGAGTTAGTAGAAAGAAAGAAAGAACCGCCAGACAAAAATTAAAAATATGTAATCTGACGGATTCGCCGGTTTGACCTAGTTATTAACGACCATGGACTTGGAATAACGGAAAATGTTTAACAAAGTTTAATGAAACAAAAATAACCTATAGTTTTTCTTTTTAAACAAAATGTAAAAATGAGTATCAAAGTTAGCTTGAATAATGAAAAATAATTAAAGTTAGTCTTAGTAAAATAAAATAACAATCTTAGAGTTTTTAAAATGTCAAAGCATCTATAAAACAATTTATGTCAAAACCCTCGATTATGTCTTATCGATTATATTGATATCCCAGCTCATAAGTCTAGAACATAGCGGAGCATGACGCAAACAAAATAAATGTGTAAAATCAAAATAGACAAGCAAAATGATTATGTCAAAAACCCTCGATTATGTCTTATCGATTATATTGATATCCTAGCTCATAAGTCTAGAACATAGCGGAGCGTGACACAAACAAAATAAATGTGTAAAATCAAAATAGACAAGCAAAATGAAAATGTTTTTTTTTTTTAAAAAAAAAAAAAAGGAGAGTAAAAATAACGCTTTAAAAATAAAAATGAAATAAATAAGTGTATAATGAAAGTATTAATGAAAATAAAACATTATCAAATAAAATTAAAAAAAAAAAGTGTATTAAATTAGGATTGAGGTGTGTGCGAGTATTTGGGCAAGGAGATAAATTCCAGGCCTGACTTTTGTTGGATTAAGCCTTTTCTTGCGGTGACTTTGTTCTACAGATGGGTAGTGCGAAAAATAAATAATACTGATGATGATGCGCCAGTAGAAAAGTCCTGGCATATAAAAGTTAATAAATCTGGAGGAAAAATTCCCAGTAACCAAATAAAATAAATATTTTAGTAAGTCGAATGTGCAGTAGAGATAGTCCTGCCATTCGCAATCTTAAAGTCCCTGTTCATGATCCGTTGTGCACAAAAATGCCCATGCTGTAGTCACGACTTCCGCAAGAAATTAAAAGTTGGTTTAAATCAGCACAAAATCGATCTGTGTGTTGAATTGCCTCATACTTTGCTGCCGGCTTCTCTTAATATTACATTTATTACCTAATGATGAAAATAAAAACTAAAAATGCACTCTAGAAAAATAAGAATTTGAAGTAGGTCAAATAATTAAAATAAAATCGATAAAATCAAGTTAAATAAATAAGCGTAAATATATCTGTAGTAAATAATAATAAAAAGTGACTCGTGATAAACTAATAGATTTTTTTTTTTTTGGAATACACGCACGGTAATAAAAGGAAGTAAATAAAAGTTGAGTAAATAATGAATCGTAATAAAGTAAAATAGTTTTTCTGAATACACGCACATAGATAAAAAAGTTGAGTAAGGGTTGAAAATAATATTCGAGATTAGATTAATATAAAAACTGATGTCCGTGGTAGTTTAGAATAATATTGTGAAATTAGATTAATACAAATGTTAGAATAATGTTCATATGAATTTAAAAATAATATTATAAGATTAGTGTAAATAAATATTTTAAATAATGTTTCTTAAGGGTTATAAATAATATTGTAATATAAATAAATAGTGTAAGATATTGTTCATGTGAATTTAAAAATAAGGTTGTAAGATTCATAATAATAAAAAAAAATAATAAGTCAATCTAAGTGTATAAGTAAACATGTGTATATACGCGCACATACACTGCAAATATTCGGTAAATACGATACCTTATGATGAGTATCTTAAATGTATTTATCCAGATATCCTTTTAGGTTATTTTCTTGGTACTGCTGCACCTTATGATGCGTGCAAAAAGGGATTTATTTATTATAGATTCCCTGTAAGCAAGTCCAGTAATAACTCGATATCTAGAATATTAGTAGGTGTAGAATTATGCTGCACGTATACACATGTGTAGGAATTATCTAAAATAATAAATTAATAAATCTTTAGAGTCAAGAATTAAAATTGCAAGAGATAAAATGGTCAAAAATGATGCATTTTACTCTAAAACAGAGGGGGGTGTAATGTGCCAAGGCCAAATTGGCACATGTATATAAAATAATTTTGTCGTAAAAAAATTATTAAAACAAAAAAATCTTTCGCAAAAGAGTTTGAAATAAAAGTTGAAAAATCATTGATTTAAAGTGGGAAGGGGGTTTTCTTAAAGTTAAACTGAAGGTTTTATAAAAAGGAAGTAAAGAGTTTATTATTATTAGTGAAATACAATTTAAAAGCTTTAAAAAAATATATAAATCTCTTCATTTAAATTAAAGAAGAAAAATAATCTTAAAACTAGTTTTGATGTGTAGAATAAAATTATATATGTGCATGCGAATGTAAAAAAAATGTATCAGTATTAAATATTATAAATAAATGAAAAATGTATTTAAAAAAAAAAAACACAGCGGTGCGCTACTAATTAAAGATATGAAAACAACACGTTTTGAAATAGCTACTACTAATTAAACAATCAATCAAAAAACACGTTGTCTTAGGATTAATTGCTAAAGAATTTCGACAACAGATATTTGCTGGAGGATATCAAAAGGAAAACACTTCGTCGGTATAAATACGGAATATTTTATCGGACAATCAGTTAAGAGTTTTTATTCAGTCTAGTTTGCAGTGACAGTCTTGTGCAATTTCTATTATGAATCCAGAAACAAACATGCATTGTTGAGCAGCTTTTGGAAATATACGCTCGTGCTCCAGCCTTTTTAGTCCAACAAGATCATCAAAACCTGCCTGAGAAATAATGTCTGCATAACAACTCAGAAATCCTCCGTCAAACATTCAACTGTCTTCAAGAATAAAGCAAATGGTTTCGCATAAAATCTCTTCAAGAAACATCCAAATCTAACTGGTTAGATATAATCCATCAGAAGCAGCAGAAGCAGTCAACAACAAGCAATATCCCCATTCCAAAAATCCTAGGTAAACATTTATTTATTATCATTTATACGTAGTAGCCACCACTGTAATTCGTAAATATTCAAGATTCAAATTATATGAACTCTTATCATACATAAAATGAATTATTGATATGTGTGTTTAAGTTTCAAATGCTATTAATGCTTTATTATTATGAGTTAATATGTGCGTGATCATTATATCAGTGTTATTAGTTAAATTATATAAATACCAGTGTTCTACTATTAAAATCTACAAGAATATTTAAACTAGTTTAGAAATGTTAATTTAAAATGTGTGTGTTATTTAGATTTATAAAAATGTTTAAAATTAGTAAATGTTAGTTAATAAATTGTCTTTAAAACTTAAACTTTATTTGTCGGTCAATTCTTTTTACCAACGTTTTATTAATTCTTTCCACCACCAATTTTGTATAATTTGTTATTGAATAAAATTAGACTGAGCTAGTTTAAGGGAATGTTTTGAGCACTGGATTATGAGCCTACTGCCCGAATACATTAGTCTTCAGACTAGCTGGCACCCTGGGGTTTACCCCAAAACAAATAAAGTATTTGGATAGTAGGGGTTTGAATCTAGCAGCTGAGATGGGCCATTATTGATAGTTAAAGCTATCGATAAGATCTCCCATTTTGCTCGAACGTGCCGGTTCATTCACGTAACCTTTATAAGATTATAAATGTATTATGAAGGAGTTTGAAACCAGCCAAAACGTATATATATATATATATATGTATAAGTAAGTGATTTCAGCAGTTCAATACAATAGTGAAATATGAAAGATATTAAGAAGAAATATGAATTGCATAACTTCAAAATCGCATTAAAATAATCCACATAAAATGAGACCTAGGTGTATTTAAAATTAACTGAGGACTAATTTATGAATTCAACATTTCTTTTTCTGAATAAAATAATAATACATAATAGCATATATCTTTACACATATTATAATAAACATAAGTATCAAAATATTCACTCTATCATATGATCTGTTGGTTTGTATGATTTTCAAAGTTCTATTGCTATCGGTTTATTATTTCAACCTGCACATACATAGTTCATTTTATCCTGGCTATAGAGTTCATTTATTAAACTGATACTGGGAGGCTTCAAAGATTGCAATGGATACATTAATTAATATCAAGAATTGAAATAAGAGAATGTTGTTACATATAGGATTTTCAAATGTGGTGGTTACTGCTGCATGTGTGTTTGTCCAACCGATTGGATTTTAGGCTTCTGTTGTGGTCCTGATGATTGCTATTATGTGCTACTTCTTTTTCTAGCAGTTAGACATTCCTTGTGGCTTCAAATTATTAGATGGGCATTGCTTCTATCATGCAGACTGATGATGTTCTGTCAGACTGAGGCTGGAATCTAGCTGTATGCTCTGACTTTTGGCTTAACACTGCATTTTAAAAACTATGTCTAACAGATTATTGGAACTAAATATGTGAAAGACTGCTATGTGACTGACTTACAAAATTTATGGCCCTATTTATGTAATGACCTCGTTGTTATCCTTTTTAATTACTTTTTAAATTCGTCCACTGCTTTGATTAAATTCTTAAGATGTCTTTTAATTAATCCTGTTGATTATGGATTTTAATTAGTAGTCATTGCTAATCTCATTTTTAAGTAGCTTATCCATGTATACAATCTTTGAGAGAAATTCTTAACTTCAATTATGAGCTTTCCTTTTATATTTAATTGTCAAATTTTATTTTATTTTTAACATGCACACATTTTATTATTTTCTTAATATTGAAATACAGTCTTTATTCACACACATATATATATTTTTTCATTTCTTTAAATTAAATGAAAAGAGAGTATTTTAATTTCATGTAAAAGATTTATTTTTAAACTTTTAACTTTTCTAAGTTAAATTCTTTCCCCGAATTACTTTAAATTAATTAGTAAAACTTTATGAATGATGCAGGGTTTAATCCTCGCCCCCCCCCCCCCCCAGGCTAACTGTATTTTTTTTAAAAAAAAAAACTTCAAACTTTTATAGTTTTAAAAGAATTTTATTTAGGGAGAATATTGGTTTTTTTATGCATTAACTTCTTAAAGGGCATTGACTAAACAGGAGTCTATAATGTTACTACAGGATTGATAGTGGATGATTTGTAGAGATATTAATCCTGGGTATGGTCCAAACTTTTATAAACAACAATTTTCTCAAACTTATTCTGACTTACATATTATTTATTACAACCTTCATTTCTTTTTATGAAACTTATTTTAGTCATAATGATTTTATTTATTAGAATTTTAATTTTAAAATCTTTACTTGTTTATGGAATTTATTTTTTAATAATTTTAAAAAAAAATATTTACAATATGTAGCAATATTCATTAGCAGTACAATATATATATATGTCATATTATTCTTACTATTTGCGGGATATTCCATGTAGTGAAAAAGCTAAGTGCTGACCTTTCAATACAATATCAAGTACCTTCCTCAGAGCATCCTCTTTCTCAAATCATATCATTAGTTGCTTTTAAGCTTGCATTTAAACGATCACTAGATGCAGTTTATCAATAGCTCTAATCAAGCTTTATTTTATATGTGTCAAAAGAGAAAGAATTCAAAATCTCTATCAGAAAGTCCCTATCTCCAGACCAATTGGTTCCAAGCTTATGGCTCATCTCAGTAGAGCACTGGGACTCTAGAAACTGAATCTAAAATACTAAAAATCAGCACTTATAAAACATGTTGATTTGAAAGCCTGAACTTTTCTGGCACTTAAATGTCTTCAAATCCAGCTTTACAAACCAGATAGCTATATGGGTCTGAATTCAGCTCACTTTCACCATATAGTAATAGCTTCTGCAATATAGCATTGCAAAGGCCTTAAAAGGTACACTTATAATAATTAATAAAACAAGTCATAAATTTTATTACTTGCTTTTAAGCCTGCATTTAAATGATCACTAGATAGAGCTTACCAATAGTTCTAGTCAAGTTTTATTTTATAAGTGCTGAAAAAGAAAGAATTGAAAATCTCTATCTAAAAAGCTCCATCTAGTGATCATTTAAATGCAAGCTTAAAAGCAAGTAATGAAATTTGACTTGTTTTATTAATTATTATAAGTGTACCTTTGAAGGATTTTGTGATGCCATATTGCAGAAGCTATTACTATATGGTGAAACTGAACTGAATTCAGATCCATATAGCTATCTTGTTTGTAAAGCTGGATTTGAAGACATTTACATGTCTCAAAAGTTCAGGCTTTCAAATTGATAGAAACATGTTTTATAAATGCTAACTTTTGAGTTAGTATTTTAGATCTAGTTTCGAGAGTCCCAGCGCTCCACTTAGTTGAGCCATAAGCTTGAAACAAATTGGTCTAGAGATAGGGAGTTTGTGATAGAGATTTTGAATTTTTTCTTTTTTGGCACTTATAAAATAAAGCTTGATTAGAGCTATTGGTAAGCTCCATCTAGTGATCATTTAAATGCAAGCTTAAAAACAAGTAACAAAATTTATGACTTGCTTTATTAATTATTATAAAAGGCTATTACTATATGATGAAACTGAGCTGAATTTAGACCCATATAACTATCTGATTTGTAAAGCTGGATTTGAAAACATTTACATATCTGAAAAGTTCACACTTTCAAATTGATAGAAATGTGTTTTATAAGTGCTGACTTTTGAGTTAGTATTTTAGATCTAGTTTCTAGAATCCCAGCGCTCCACTGAGGTGAGCCATAATCTTGAAACCAATTGGTCTGGAGATAGGGACTTATGGAAATTTTGAATTCTTTCTCTTTTGGCACTTATAAAATGAAGCTTGATTAGAGCTATTGGTAAGCTCCATCTAGTGATCATATATATATAATAAATAAAATGTCCATTAATTAAAAAAATTGTAATTGTAATAAAAATAATAAATTTAATGGTAACAAACTGTTATAAACAATCCTCAAATCTGCAGAAGTACTTTCGGTTAATTTCTTAAACCTGCCTCAACTGCCATTAAATTCAAACAAAAAAAAACTGAAAATACTTTTGCGGATTTAAGGATTGTTTATAATAGTTTGTTACCATTAAATTTATTATTTTTATTATATATATATATCCCAGCTCTTTCATGTATAATTTATAGTACTAAGGTACTGATGTTTAGGATGAGTCATGCCAGCCATCAACTGCATAATGACTATTATAAAAACAGTTGAAGTGCTGCAAACATTAATGTATAACAAGATTGAAAGTTTCACCAATAGAAAACAGTTTAAAAATTTAAAATTTTGAAAATGTGAAGGTTTTTTTTTTCAGATTAATTGGATTTAATTGGATTTCAAAATTCTTCCAAATAGAAAGTAGTTTCATGTGTCATCATGTTTGTTTGTTCATCCAATTTGGACTCTTAAGAATTTCAATGGCTTCTTTGATTTTACACTGGAGGAGAATATCACATCAGAATAGAATCACATTGGATAGAATTCTGGTATTAGAGAAGTCAATATCATGACCCATATTCATAGCAAGGAGTGAAAGTGCTGCTGAAGTGCATTAGCATATCCAACTCTTCTAGCACTGATATGACAACTGCTCACACACACATAAGAAGCTCAACAAACACCACCGTATTTCATAAACTCCATTAGTCTCAAGAGGGATTGAGTGCTTAGGCTTGGACAGAATGTTACCAATTTTTTGGATTTAGTGTATAGTTGTTGCTTTTTTTCTAATATTCCACCCTCATCTTTATATTTTTAAAATTTTAAAACATTCATCTGCCTTTATTGGCATAACTCTACTTATAGCATCATCACAATTGGTTTTTTTTATCATATTCATTACCCAGTTAATGGACAGTGGGCTCAACTGAAATGTTGATATATTAATACTATAGATCTTCATTTTATATATATATCCATAGATGGCATTCTACCAAAAACACCGATCAAGCGTATGTTTTGTTTACATAAACGTCAGAGCAGTATTCACTATCTCTAACTATAATTCCACTTTCAGATCATAATTATACAAGCGTTAGCAAGTTTTTTGACTTGCATTTTGTTTTTTCATAAATGAACCTTTGAGGTCTTTCTTGCAATGATATAGATTGCAGAGGCTTCTACTATGTGGTGATGCTGAACTGATATCAGACCCATATAGCTATCTGGTTTGCTATGCTGAGTTTGAAGACATTATGTGTCTAAAAGATTCACGCTTGCAAGCTGAATAGAAACTGTTTCATAAACGCTCAGAGTTTGTGTTTAGATCTAGTTTCTTTATTCCTATCTTTCACTGATGATAGCAAATAGCTTGAAATCATGATCTGAAAGTGGAATTATAGTTAGAGATAGTGAATACTGCTCTGACGTTTATGTAAACAAAACATACGCTTGATCGGTATTTTTGGTAGAACGCCATCTATGGACATAAATACAAGCATTAGCAAGTTTTTTGACTTGCATTTTGTTTTTCATATATATATATGGGTGGGTGGGTGTGTTAGAAATTAAAATGGCCTCTAAGCTCCCACTGCAAGGCAAAAACAGCTCCAATCTCTCATAGAAGAGTAGTAAAGGTTAAGGCAATATTCATCAGGGATATCAATAGCCAGATAATGAGAATTTGAGCTTATCTTTTCTTTTACTGTCTATCCATCTACTTACTGATATATAATGATCAAATTGCCTAAATAAAATAAATTTTAGGCCTGTTGTTTATTTTTTTTAATTTAGACTTTTTACATTTAAACCCAATCTATAAGTAAATTAGGTCAATGCATAATATATTGCTTATAATCATAGCCTATATATGTAGTCGATAACGGACACAAACATCTGGGAGAGAAAGGAGTTGTAGTTTTATCGAAAGTTCTCATAAATTTAAAACTAAGTTAGATTAACTAAAGTAGTAATACAATTAAACCAAGATGTACAGAAAACATTTCAGTAATTCCATTGATATCGGAGAGAAACTCACTTTATAGCATTCACTATATAATATTATACGTGTGCATATTAAAAATTGATTTAGGTTACAGATGAAATTGGGAAGGGAAAACTTGATCCTTTTTTTCTTTTCTTTTATCTTTCATCAAGACATCGATTTATAAAATAACTCGTAGAAATCAATATTCCATTTTAAACTCTTTTCACAAAAAATAAAATTTTTATAAATACATAGAACTTTTTTTTTTTTTTCAGAAAGGATTTCACTCCAATGATTTGCTAATATCTCATGAAGTGTTATTGATGTTTTTCATCTTGTGTAGGTGGTTTGTATTAGTGTTTTCTCTTTTTTTTTCTTTTTCTTTTTAATTTTTTGCTTTGTATAATTTGTAAAAAGAAAAAAAAAGTGATAATGGATATACAGTCGCACAACGAAAACATTTTTTATTAAACTAAGAACGTATTAAAACTGATAATAATAATATATTTAAGAAGTTTATTTTTCATATATTACTTTATTTATATAAGTATTATTTTATAACTATTATGGGTGAAGGAAGCAGATTTCTTAAAATTTTAATAATTGTTCATATCCAAATGACTAAATTTTAAGATGTGATATGTTGGACTATTTCCATCATTTATGAGTGAATGTTGTCCAACATATCACATCTTATAATATACCATCATTACAAACCTTCAGGCAAAAACTTGGTTCTTTTGAGGGGGAGGACTGGGATGAGGGTGTTGTGGGGACTGTTGCGAACGTTGATTTTCTCATTCACAAAAGGAAAAAAAAATGCTATTCGTAGCGGTTTTAGCGTTCTTATTATAAACGATTATATCCAAATATTATTGCAAAATAAACCGCAGTTTGGCCTAATGATTCTAATTGCAAGTGATTCACCCTATTTAAATTTATTATTTCCAATGTTGTTATCTCCAAGTCTTTTCCTATTATCAACTTATCTATCGCAAATTGGACTTCTCAATATTGTGCTCCTAAAATGCTACTCATATTTAAACTTTAAACTTTAAAATAATTCGTAATTGTAACATTTATTTGTCTTCAATAGTTAATACACACCCTTTTCACATCCCTTTCCCTTTTCATATGTATCCTTTCCCTTTCACCATGTTGCTCCTGAATTTCATTTTTACCATTCTTTGTAAACCTTATTTAACTATATTTGTACATTGTTTTGATGAATAAACTTTCATCACTGAGAAAAAAAACAACTAAATTTTAAAGTTTATTATAATGTATTAGAATGGGAAGAAACCGGAACTGGGATATATTTGTGATGATCATTCATGTAGAAAAATAATAGCTATCTACTCAGAGAAAGCTGTAGAAATATAATAATATCTCTATCATTGTGATATATATTATTAATGCCCAGAGCGGTTTGGTGCGGTTGGGAAAGCGTCGGACATGGGATTCGGGAGATTCCAGGATCAGTTCTGACTCTTGAATTTATAAACTCCCAAACATAAAGGCATATGTCTTTTTTGTATATATTGTTAATGTCAATTATTATTATGAGCAGAGACTCCTAAACGACTGTAGCTATTTTAAATCCAAAAGGAGAGGTGAAAAAGATAAAGAACAAAAAAATTAAAGATAGGTTTTGGGGTGATTTTATAAACTAACTTATAACTACAAATGCACCCACTTATATCACATGCCAATCTTTTAGACTTTTTTTTTGTCATCTTGTTTTTTTTTTTCATATGTCATGGCATCGGCCAGGACGCAAACCCATACCCGTCTGCAACCAACTACTTGCTTGCAAGGCGAGTGCGATGATCTCTCGGCTAACAATACTTGACTGTTTTTGTTTAACTTTTTCTGCAGCAAAGTTTTTGTAAAAGTCTTTAAAACGCTATACCTAATAGAAGTTTTCCATTGTATTCTATTCTTAATTTTAGCCTTCCAAAAATAAAAGACTATAGTGCATTTAATTAGGATCTTTGAAATAATACTTATAAATAGAGCATGTCTCTCCCATGAAATCCACACCCAAACTCAATAAAATATTTATTTACAAACGATTATATATATATGGTATATGAGCACAGACTTTCACACGACCCACCACTCTCCACACTATCTCATAACACTGATACACTTGAACGCATATATGTTGAAAAGGTAAATAATCACCAATATATGTATTTCATGCTAAACCAGCAATCATCAGTTGGTCCAGATTACCATCTCTACACATATATGCTATAAGTGTTCAGATATATATTAAGATAGCCAAACCTCATACTTTAATGGACAGGCTTCAATCCACTCCACACTCCAACTCTTCAACTGTCCATCCAATTGAAAATCTGATGATGGACTGCTCAAAGGCCACCCTGAGGCCGAGATTCTTGTCACACCCATGTTGACCTAAGGTCAATCTGACCCCTCATGTACAGGACAATCCATTTAATATATATACAAGGGATGGGCAGACATCTCTACTCTGTAATAACTGAAACACACAGGCTTATTATATACCTGTGTCTATATATGTAATATATAGGGTATATGTAATATATAGGGTATATGAGCACAGACTTTCACATAATCCACCACTCTCTACACTATCTCATAACACTGATACACTTGAACACATATACATAGAAGTGGATTAGTATTATCACATCCAACAAGTTTAAAAATATATTTCATTGTTCTTAAATTTTTTAGAGGAATATAGCACAATGACAGTGATTTTTAATGACTTATTCTGCATTGATAGATGTCCATGTTTCATTACCATAATATAAATTTGACTAAATAATAAATACATTTAGTTCAAAAAATAGATTATTTTATTCATAGTAGTATAAATTATTCAATTAAAATTAGTTTAAATTAGAGTATTTCATTCATAATGATGTATCTTTTAACTTGTTCAATGCAGTGGTAGATCTTTAAATTCTGTGTTGAGCCTTAATATTGAAATCCATCTTTCTACATATAAAATTTCAAAGGATACTTAAATTGACATTTTCAAGCTGGTTATTATTCACTTTAAAAGTTATGAACAGTTTTTTTTTTTATATCAATGACTGATAAAACAATAGATTTTTATTTTTTGCATTAATTATTAAACCAAAGTGATTATCTTCTTAGATGATGGTAATAGCTTAACCATTAACTTATTGCAAATATCAAAATCAAAAAAGTGAAGATACTGTTTTGCTTTTAATGAATCCAATCTTATCTGCTAAGAGTCCCATAATTTTAGAATTAAGATGATATTCATGATGACTTTTTTTCTTTTAATACCTTCTAAATTTTAATTTTTTTAATTGAATGACAGTTCTAATATCAAAATATCTTATTATTATTATAGGGTGCAATTAATTTGATATCTCTGATAAAACAGAGACCAATTACATATTTTGCAAACCTTGTGGTAATTTTTCATCATAATAATTTTTAAATGTGAAGGCAATTATTGACTTGCACTTAATTCTTCCACAAGAAAATTGAGGATTATAACAATTTTTCAATAATTTATTAGTACAATTCATACTTTTAAAACTGTGGTTATGGACAATAGTATGTAAAGCAAAAATACCTTCTGTAGTTGCTAACAGTTTTCAGCCAATCCAAAAGTAGGAAGTATGAAAAATTCTGTTAGATGTTGATGCTGCTAGGCCAAGGTGCCATTATGTTTATCTGTATTGATATACTTTGTTATAGCAGATTTTCTACTTACATTAAATTATTGTAATAGATTTCTCACTATAAAATCTTTCCATTGACTCGTAGTAAATCGAAAGATTTCATGACTATTAATGTGTAATAAGAAATGTGGACTTAATTAGTGAAGTATTGAGTAACTTCACGCTCTCAGATCGAACTGCTTCAGCTTCACCTATTTAAATAGAAAGTAGGTTGAAGTAAAGAAGGGTTCCCCTCTTTTCTTCCAAAGAGTAAGCTTGTGGTTTAAACCTGTAGAGGTCCCTACTATCGCATTTTTATACACATGTGCTTGAGGCTACAGCCTTAATGAATATTACTTACGTAATCAATGTGCGTTTAAATAAATTTATAATTACTTACTGTTATGAAAAATTCTGCTCCACAAATTGTACATTTTTCACAAATGAATCTTTTTTTTTTCTTTTTAAATATTTAAATGCCATTTTTAATCTTTTTGAACTCTGCATTCTTAATTCTACAAACATGTAATAAATAATTTTTTGGTTAAATATTTTTAAAAGTCCAAATTATATCTGTATTTAAAAATGGTTATTTGTCATTAATACCAAACATTAAAAAAAAAATTGGATTAAATGAGACCTTAAAAAACAGGTGTTAAATAATAGAATCATCAGATTTGGCTCCTTTGTTAAATTATTATTATTTTTTAATATATCAATAATTCAACAATTTGATCTTATTTTTTATTTTATTTTATTAATTTATAGATTTTTGACTATAAGTATACTTATATATACTTTCTTGGAGTTTATACATAATACAAGGGATTTGAACACAGATTTTAAGTTCCTTTCAATATCCACCCTATCTCATACAACTGATACACATGACCACACGCATGGAAAAAATATAAATTATCTCCAGTATATATATTTTATGCTGAACCAGCACTCATCAGTTGATCCACATCATCATCTCCATCAACATATTTTCAATTGTATGGATGGCTGAAGAGTTGGAGTATGGAGTAGATTGAAGCCTGCCCATTAAAATTTGAAGAATTGCCATCTTAATATAAATCAATCACTCATTATATATATATGGAGGGGGAGATAATGATATGGACCAGCTGATGAGTGCTGAGTTCAGCATGAAATATATTGGAGATTTTTTTCATATGTATGTGGTCATACATATCAGATGTATGAGATAGAAAGGATAACTGAAGGGGGCTAGAAAATCTCTGTTTAATTTATAGATTGTAAAAATATTATTAAATGGTCTTATTAGAGACACACCATTTGTTTTCAAAGGTTTTATCTGATTTACTTACTTTTTGAATACTCATCATGACAATATAGTAAGTATAATTATGCAAAACAAATTCTAACACATAAACAATCCAAAATCACCTATCTTTTTTAAAGGAATCAATTTAAATGATTACTATGTACAACAAATTTAAAAACAAAATGAAGCAATTGTGGACAAATAAAGAACGTACATTCAGCAATAATATATAAAAATACAAAAAACGGGGGATACTTGGACTTGTACTGCCATCTAGCGAATAGTCTTAAACTATAAGTTACTGTTATCCAATGAAATGGTACTAAATTTAAATGATCAAAAAGGTAAAAAAAAATTAAAATTACTGGCATGAAGACCCAAATAGCATACAAAAAAATAAAAATAGGTACTTTTGAAGTATATGTTTCAAAGGGGTATAACAACTAAAAAATAGTGCAAATTTTCCCAAAAGGAGCATGGTTTTAGTCATCTTGTTGTTATTAATCATTTATTAAAATAAAAATTATCCCTAGTGCAGATGAAACATTAACCCCCAGTTAAGGATTAATATATCTGCTTTTATATAAACATATGTCTTTATCTCTCACTTTCCATGTGTAATATCTTTTAAAATATACATCAAACCTGCATTCCACCACACTTTCTCGAAACATAAGAATAAAGATATCTGAAAAAGACAAATGATCTCCAAAATGCATATTTTGGCTAAACCATGTTTTATTAGGTGCTTAGTCATTTGCATAAATTATGAACTATTTTCTTACAGGTTATGACATTCATCGTGTTTTGCTTCATACTCCAGTGATATTTAAAAGACAGTTATTTGTTATTTCTAATTGTTTATTATTATTAAGTTCATCACATTCATTTTCACATATTCATGGGCATTATAAATTATAAAAATTCGACATTTTGTTTTTTTTTCTTTTTCTATGTATTTTTTTCTAAAACAAAATATAACAGAATGTTATACATTTAATAACTTCTGCCATAAATTATGAAATTCTAATGATTGCTTCATTCTCTACATTACTAGTATGTTAAAAAAATATCTATATTCATTGTATTAATCTTTATTTCATTCTATTTTTGTATTTATATATATATTACATATTATTAAAGTGCCACATATTTTTTCATTTTCTATGTTATGTTTAATAATTACTCCATCAATAAATTTTCAATTCCAGATATCTAAATTTCTAACTTATATTGCAAATTATTGTTTTTTTTTTCCTTCTCTATATGTCAAAGCATTGACTGGGAAGTGAACCCGGGCCAGCTGCTTATGAATGCAGCTATGCTAATCGCTAGGCCACTAATGCTTGACATGCAAATTATTGTTTTCACTATATTTGCTTTCCCATTATTTATTTTAGTATTAAATATATATATATTATGAAACATGTGTTTATCTAATTCTCTATATTATATTTAAATAATTGCCTGGCATGAAATTCAAAATTTAATATACACACTGGATGTGAATTGCTTAATTATAAATTATTAACTTCAGCATGTATATACTTACATAAGTCAATATGTATGCATTTCTTTACATTATAAGGTCAGTATATAAAACAGTAGGAAACGCTCTATATAGTGGTGCTATCCAGTGCAAGCCATAGTAACCAATGGATGCTAGAGGAATTGTGCATAAATGCACTATCTAGCATCCACTATGGCTTGCACTGGTTGGCACTACTGTATGAAGATTATGTTGTGGAAATGGGATGGAGCAGAATATGGAAAAATGTAGAATGGAGAATGGAAATTTAAGTGGCTAACAGGTTTATCTGGGCATAATTGCTCAGTATTCTTGACTTCGTTTAAGGAGAAGCCACAGTACATCACATCACATCACATTACTGTTCTAACATCATGGGTAAGCATAGGAAATAGAGATCATATAATGTTTAAGGTTAATACATCCTTCTAAATATGTCTACATTATTGAAATTCCGTAAGTTTTAATGAATATCAAAATAAATTCAGAAGGAAGAACGATATCTACTGATCATGAAAAGAAAAATGAGTAGATTATTTGATATTATAAAAATAATAAAAGAATTAAATTTTTTTGATAAAGAAATTAATTGAAGGCACCAATATTCTAATGATTATATTATATCTATAGTTTTTTTTAATCTTTAATTTCATAAAGATTTTTTTCCCTTTGAGATATGTTTTTGGTTTTATAAAAGGAGGGACAATGTGATCAAGTTTTCAGAAGGTTATATTAATGTTGGTGATTATTCTGTACCATTTTCTCATTGAGGTTTTTAGAAGAATTAATGATTTTAATAATAATGAAATTTGAGTATTTGATAGTCTTGATATTGAAAATATGAAATATGTTAAAGATGAAAAAATATTGATATATTTTTGATATTAGAAGATTCAATATTTTAGGCATAATGATAACTTTTATAAAATTGAAGAAGGTTAGGTTATTGGTTATGTTATTTTTTCATTAATGTGTCTGTTTATATAAATGGTTTTTTTTTTTTAAAAAGTAGTATGATTTGTTAGCATTCTGTCAATAGATACCAAGATTTGTCAAAATACTTGTTCTGGTCACAAACACTATGACTATCCTTTCAGCAGTGCCTCTGTGTGTTTTTGGACACAGAATTTATTCAAATTATACTTTGGAGACCAAAAATGGAATTGTATTGTGTGCATTTTATATGGGCCATCATAGTTTTTTATTGTTTATTGCTTTTCCTGTTGTTGTTTTTTATGAGAAATAATATGCAAAAAATTTGATTTTCAACCATGTAGAGTTCATAATTACACATTATTGGATGAGTATAATAATAAACAACTCCATACTTCAGAGAGGTGGTAAGGCTGATAAAAATAATTGTCTCAGAACCTGATATATTTGAAATGCATATCAAACTAAAAATTTTGAGCTAGGAATGGCAGCATATCCTAACAACATTGTGAAAACATTACATAATATAAAAACATGATAGAAATGATGCTCCAGTATGATTAATGTTATTTAAATGTGTGTGTGTGCATGTATGCAAAATGTAAATTATATTATTGATAATGATAAATTAATGGATTTTTATTGCATCAAACAACTTTTATTCTATTATTAAATTTGCTGATGAGAAAGATACTTAGGATTTTAATAAATTTAAGTTTTTAGATTCAATGTTTATTAGCGATAGTTATTTATATTTTGATTTACAAACTTAATTTTTTATTTTATTTTAAGTAAGGCCTTTATTAAAAAAATCACACAATCGATATACATTTCCTACAAAATAACTAATTATATGTTGTTATTTTTTCTCCCCCCCCTCTTTTCTTCCCCCTCTTTGTTCTTCCCCTTCTCTTTATTTCTTCCTTCTTTTTCCTCTTTCTCCACTCTTCCTTCTTACCCTTTCCACACTCTTTCTTCTTACTCTTTCCAATTTCTTTTCTGTAAATTATGTAATATTATGTAGAATTTGAAAACTCTTTCAAATTTAGACATTTCTTCTTAAGATAGATAGCCGGTGCTCATTTGTAATGGCCCATTCCCTCTCTATAAACACTAGGATAGTGGTAGTTCTAGACTTTAATTTAAAGACCATTCATCACTTTTCTTTAACATATACTTGGATTTTGAAGATTCAATTCCATATCTCGCATACTGTTGGCACAGAGCACCCCAAATTTTTTCCATATTCTTTCTAGGCAAGTATTTTAGTCACTGATTGAAATATTTATCCCAATCCTTGTCCAGTTTCCTAATCCAGTTATACTTTTTATTATCGAAGATCATAAAACATCTAACTGACCATATTGTTTTTCAGTGTATGCATCACTATCATTGCATTATGCAAGTTGAAAATTATAATATGTTTTATTATTATATTTTTTAAATTTAAAATTGGAGTATGAAAAACTTGGTTTCTTATTTGTTGAAAGGTCCTGCATTCTTCAAACAAATGCAAGGTTTCTTTGCTACCTTTACAGAATATACATGCAGACTCCAAGTTCATATGCAGTCTTCTATTCGGATAAGTTGTTGCCAGAAAAATCCAATTTTCCAATCTGAAAATAAATTTAATGTAAGCCTGGGGGAGGAAGCAAATATTGATTGTAAATTTCTCAAAACACCCTTTATTGATATGCCAGGCCAGACCTCTTCTCGACATTTGACACCTTTTTTTAAGTCCCTATATTTAAGTCCTTCAAAGCTGCTTACTTCCAGGTCATCTTGCAGATCCTTGTAAATTATCAACAAATCAGTCAAAAAGGATCTTCCTTCTGTTCCTATCTCTCTGTAGATTTTTATATCAATCATTGGTGGGTTGAAGCAGTTACTTTTAATTACATTTATGTATGTTTTGGCTTTAATAAAAGAAACATTTTCTTAGGTCAATCAGATTAAGTCCACCTTTGTTAATTGGTGTTTGCAAAGTTGAAATGGATATTAACTTTGATGCCTACCCCCAAATACATATTTTTGCTATATGATTAATTAATTTCTTGTCATTTTATTAAAAATATTTATCCAAGGGGCATAATATCCCAAGATTCCTGCTACAATCACATTAAATATTTTAGCCCTTGTGACATCTTAAAGTTTCAATGAGGAAAAGTTGTTAATTTTTTCTGTAATTTTTTCAGCTATTAGTTTATTTAGATATCTATTCTTGGAGGTTTTAGACTGAACAAACTTAATTTTAAACTTTTCATGTTTGGTTAATAATCTGTAATTTAATACTAGTGCTGTAAATGCATGCACACAAAAGTGTTATGCCCATGGTTTAATAAGATATTAAATATTAGCTTTGTATATATGTGCTAGTGCTAGTATTGAATTACAGATTATATTTTGAATTATAAACATTTTATTAAAGATGAAAAGTGCAAGAAACATGATTAGATTTACTGATTATTAGCTGTTTGGTCACAATTAAGACTGTAACGAGTTTTTATCATGGGAATAAAAGATTATAAAAACTTTGAAAATAATGCATTGTTTCGAACAAAACAATTAATAATGATTACATGGGATTACATAAATTTATAAAAAGTAAGAATAATTATAATATTTACCTGAAGAGTGCAGTTAAGAATAATGATAAAAGTGTTTTTCTTTTGCTTTCTAAATTGTCAATTTATAAATTTAGTAATAAACATAGTCATTTATGGGAGAAAGATTTTGCTTTTCATTCATTATTGAATAATATTAAAGAGTTAGTAGATAATAAAACTATTCCAGAACTAGTTTATAATATTTCCTGTAGGTGTTTTAAGATATGTAAATGAAATCTTTATGAAAGAATTAAAGTTCACAAAGTAGAGTTAAAAATAGATAGCTTAGTTCAGCCTTATATATTTATGAATATAATACTGGTCATAAAATGTTGTTTGATGGTTCAAATATTATCTTTAATGAAAGTAATGTAATTAAAAAAGCGGTTAAAAAGTTCTTTTAATTAATCATTTAGAATCCAGTCATAAATTGTATGAGAACTTCTTTTAAGTCATTGGTAATGATAATTGATACTTCACAAAATAATGTGATGGGGTCACTGTGCTTTGGCTTTAAATCATTCTCCTTAGTATTGTTTTGCTAATTTTATATTCATCTTATGGTAATAAATTCATTAGTTCAAAAAAAATTCTGAAGATGTCAGCAATCTACAGAGTAATCAATATAGAAAAACTTCAGCCAAAACAGCAAATGTTTAGACAAATGCTAATTGATAAATTCTTTAAACTTGAGCATATAAATAAACTTCTAACTTCTTTTTCATTAATGCTAGTGAATAAAAATTGCAATTATTTCATAGTTTATTTAAATATTTATGATTATTTTTGAAAAATATTAAAGTAAAAAAAATATTCATGTTAATACTTTGATTTTTAAAAAATATGTTTCCACTTCTAAAAATACAAATTGAAAAAATTAAAATAATATTTTGTATAATTATTTATTCACATTTATAAAATGGAATTCATTCAACAAAGATTTTTTTAATTTACTTATTTTAGTAGTTTTATGATAAAGAGTCAATAAAAAAGTAATTGTCCTTTCTATCTATTTTATTGTATTACTTACTTTTATATTTGGAAAATTCAAATATGATTTTTTTTTAATGTTTTTTATTTGTAAACATATTTCTAACAAATCAAAGCTATTTATTGATTCATAATAATTAATAAAGATTTTAATGATAAAATTAAAATATAGAACTATTAACTCAAATTACCATTATGGGATGGTGGGAAAATGTGGAATGTGGAAGGGTTTAATGTTAAGAATGATTGAAAATGTCTTTAGTGATTTGTTACTTTTGTTTATAGTTTTCATTTGAGAAGATGTATTTGCTTAATAATCATGATGAAGAAAATTTTGTAAATTTGGATTACTAATAATTTTCTTACAATTTTATTCTTTTTTGATATATATATAATTTTTGGGTGAGTGCAAACTATGTTAAATTTAATTAAACATCTTATTTTTATCAAAGTAGTTGTTTTTGTAAATAATGCTTTAGAGCTGTAGGAAATATTGCAGGAGTTATCAGATGAAAGTAGGACTAAAGATAAATGTTAAAAAGACTAAAGTAATGTTTAATGGATTTTTTCAAAGTATGAAAATAAAGATTGATTATGATAAGTTAGAAGAAGTTAACAGTTACAAATACCTTGGTTAGATTATTAATACAGATGGAAACATAATGGATGAAATTAATCATAGAATTAAACTTAGTTGGAGTGCTTTTGGTAGAAATAACTTGATACTAAAAGGAAATATGCCTATGTGTTTGAAAAGGAAAGTTTTTAATAAATATGTTTTACCAGTTCTTACTTATGGATCTGAGACTTGGATACTTAGTAGAAGAGCAGTACAGAGACTTAAGTCCACTCAAAGAAATATGGAGAGATGCATGTTGGGAGTAATAAGAGATCAAAAATGCAATATATGGGTAAGAGAACAAGCAGGTGTTACTGACCTCATTGAAAAAATTAAAAGACTGAAGTGGAGTTGGGCTGGACATATTTCTAGAAGAGATGATAATAGATGGACAACTGAAATCTTAAACTGAATTCCAAGAGATTGTAAAAGACCCAGAAAGAGACCACATGTGAGATGGATGGATGAAATAAGAAAGTGTGCAGGGGTGATGTGGAGAAGAGAAGCTAAAGATCAGCGGAGATGGATTGAACTTGGAGAGATCTTCATCCTGCAGTGGATTGATAATGGTTGATGATGATATGATCATAAAAGAGACAAAAATGAAAACAATTTGTTTTTTATTAAAAAAACCAGTAAGGGCAATTTGTGAAACTCTTTATTAAATTTATGAAGCTGTTTTTTTTTTTTTTTTGCAGCCTAAACCAAATTGACTTTAAATAATATTCATAAGATAGAAAGTTTAATTATTCATTTTAATATTGTACAAATTTCTAATTTATTGTAAATAAATAATACTGTAATTAAACAGCATTTATTATTGTATATTTTTTAGCAGGAAATAAAATCTTCAATCACTATCAATATTAAATTTAATTAAACAGATATATATATTATAACGATTTAGAGAAGTTGGACTTAACATAATCTGCACTACAGGGTGCCATCTAGGCATCTGAACCTAGAAAAATTTATAAAGTAGGCAGATACGTAAGTCAAAAAAAAATTTTTTTTATTTTATATATTTTGATTCCGGTCATTAGCCCATTGTCACTAGCACAGTGGAATAGCAGAGATTTATATTTTATAATAAATTTTTATAAAATTAAGAGCGTGCTAATAGCTCTAAACAAGCTTCTTTTTTTTTTATTTATGATAAATGCTACTACAAGAGAAGGCATTCAAATCATTTTTATCTTGGATTGTCCCCATCCCCAGACCGGTTTCGACCTATGGGTCTCTTCAGTGAGGAGTTGGGACATTATATCTAAAAAACCAACTCAACAAACATTTATCTAAAAGATAATTGTTAGAAGAAGATCTGAAACTTTTAGACATCTACATGTCTTTAAAGTCAGCTCTCCAACTGAAAAATCATATGCCTGAACTTAATTCAGATACTTATATATTAGTAGGTTAGCTCTTTAATTTAGCTAAAGCCACAACCCAAAATAATAATAGTAATAATAACAAGTCAGATGTCACATGACTTATATAGCTTCACTTACAAATATGTAAAATTAAGAGCCAATAGTCTAAACAAGCTTCTTCTTTTTATTTATGATAAATCTACTACAAGAGAAGCATTCAAATCATTTTTATCTTGATTCCCCATCTCCAACTTCACCTATTCTCTTCAGTGAGGAGTTGGGACATTAGATCTAAAACTAACTCAACAAAGCATTTATCTAAAAGATAATTGTTAGAAGAATCTGAAACTTTTACATCTCATGTTTTAGTCAGCTCTCCAACTGAAAAATCATATCCTGAACTTAATTCAGATCTCCATATATTAGTATTAGCTCTTTAATTTAGTAAAGCCACAACAGCAAAATAATATTAGTAATAATAACTCAGATCACATGACTTAATAGTTGCACTTACAAATATGTAAAATTAAGAGCATGCTAATAGCTCTAAACAAGCTTTTTTATTTATTTATGATAAATGCTCTTAATTTTACATATTTGTAAGTGCAAGCTATATATAAGTCATGTGACATCTGACTTGTTATTATTACTATTATTATTTTCTGTTGTGCTTTACAAATTAAAGACTAGCCTACTAATATATGGAGTATCTGAATTAAGTTCACCCATATGATTTTTTCAGTTGGAGAGTGACTTAAAGACATGTAGATGTCTAAAAGTTTCAGATCTTCTTCTAACAATTATCTTTTAGATAAATCTTTGCTTGAGTTGGTTTTTTAGATCTAATGTCCCAACTCCTCACTGAAGGACCCATAGGTCGAAACCGGTCTGGAGGCAATCCAAGATAAAATATTTGAATCTTCTCTTATAGTACATTTATCATAAAAAAAAAAACTTGTTTAGAGCTATTAGCCCTTAATTTTACATATTTTAAGAACTTAAAGTCATGTGAATCTACTTGTTATTATTACTTTAAAAATTTTTATCTAAGAATATATAAAAAAAAGAATAAAATAAGCCACTGCCAGTAATTAACATACAAACATTTATTTACGCACATATATATAAAATTTAACATTATTATTTTAGCATGTTTACTTTAACATTATTTTTAACTTTTATTTTAGATTTTAATTTACATTTTAATTTTTATACTATTATAAGTTCGTACAGATGGCTTTATAAAAGTTTGTTTTAAAATGTTGAGTATAGATCGGTTACATAGATTACACGGTTAAAAAAACATTTCCAAATAAACATAAATGATCAAAATATAAAGTCATTAATACTGTCAATTGCATAGGGAATACAAGAAACCCAATGGTATTCATCATAAGATACCACAGAGACACCAATAACTTAAAAGACATCCAAATAAATACATTTTAGATACTCATCGTAAGGTATCATTATTTACCGAATGTCTATATATTTTGATCAAATATGAAAACCAAAAACATAATTAACCATTAACCGATAACATACCCAACTTAAATTTAACGCATTTTTATTTAGAGTGTCGAGTATGAATAGACTACATAGATTTGCATTTGAAAGAAAATATTCTATCCTTATTTAACCTTAGGCCAAAGTTCGCAGTCAAACCAAGGTCAATTCATCTGATATATCGATGTCTTCAATGTAATTTGAAATACGGCAGCACAAAAGGTTAAGAGAAGAAATTGCCTCTTGTCAGATAGAAATACTACATCTATCTGACAAGAAGAGCAATAAAAAAAAACTCCATAGGAAAGGACTGCGATCATTTTGCCAACTTACGAATCGCATTACATAGGCCAAAAAAGAAGTGTGCGGCATATAAAGCGATTCTGCCCATAGCGAATCTTGTACTACATATACTAATTACACCAATATATCCAATCCATTGACTTAATTCAACTACGAAACAAATAACCTAAGATTACCCTCCCCTAATATAACTTTACAAATCTATATAGCCATTCACGCCCAACTTAAGTTTAACATTTATATAATTTAATTTATCGCAAAACAAAAATCACAAATAAAACTTAAAGAACAAATAAAAAATAAATGGAAATGATTTTAAAAAAAATACATCAAATAAAATTATAACTAATTAATAAATAATTTAGTTTGGTCAGATAGAAATCTATTTCTATTTTTTTTTAAATACAGGGAAAGTTTATATTTTAAAGTTCTTAATGTTTTCAAATGTTCATTGATTGTATATTTCTTACTGTTTTGAAAAATGTCCGTAGTCTCTGATTTTTTTGTAATGGAAGGTGTTAATTCCCACGAAGTCATAAGGAGATTGGTGTGCAGTTAACCGTTGGTCCTTTATGGTTGATGGTATTCTTCAGACTTTGATGTCCTGTGGTCCACAATATTGGAAAATGATTTCATTTTTTTGAACAACTGAAGGAATTGAAAGTGCGTCTTTCAATCCCTTCTCCTCCAACCCTCTCCAACTTAACACATATCTGTCATCTTGTAATAACTCTCTATAATTTCCAAACTTTTCCTTTTATATTAATTTTAAGGATTCAATTGACATTACGTCATCGATGTGATGGTCCTTTTGCTGAGGTCTGATTCCATTGTTTTTCTCTCCTATCTGACCATTGCTTATACATTTAAATGCCCAAGGGCTAGCTTACTAATTAAAATAATCATTTCCGTTTTACAAAAGATTAATTAATTTATCTACATTCTTGAAGATATATTTTTATCTTCAATTAAATCTTTTTAAGTTTTTGCTTTTAAAATACTTTTTCTATTTTTAATAAAGTTTTATTTTAATATTTTTTTTCCATCTGTGCGATTTTATATATATACGAGTTTAAGATAGATTTTTTAATTTTCAATTTTTAATTCTTAAAAAAGAAGTTTTTATTTGCGAACTTTTATTCTTTTCATGTTTACTAATAAAAAAACAATGTAACGTCGTCTGTGCCCATTACAATATATATATAATTAATATGCTCAAACATTTGTCAGTCATAATAGATAATTTATTATGTAAATAATAATAAACAGTGGCATGTATGTTCTTCTCCCATTGAATGTTGTAATAAATTATTACCATCTATTATAAGATATGAATATTGAGACATTGATTAATTAAATACCATATATATAATATTTAAATACATGCGCATTATTCATACTAAACTTAATGTAATTAGAAGGACTTGAACTCAGACTTTCAAGATCCCCATTAGTTGTCCACTCCATCTTATACAACTGATACACATGACCACATTCATATGAAAAAGATAAATGATCTCCAATATACATATATTGTGCTAAACCAGCACTCATCAGTTGATTCAGATCACCATCTCCCTCTCATATATACAATCAGTGGTTAGTTTATATTAAGATAGCAAATCTTCAACCTTTAATATACAAGCTTTAATGTTCTCTGTCTTCACCATCTATATCATTTCAAATCCGAGGAGTTTAATATGAATAATATACAAGTATTTAAATTTTACATATTCAGCCTGTTTTCTGCCTATCCTGCTTCTGTGTATTTAAATGGACATATTAAGGTCCTATATGTGAGGGTGAGAATGACTTAAAGTTAATATGGGTATGATAATAATATTAGCATCAACAAGGGTTTTGAATGTTTCATCCTTGAATTTTCAATGAAATGGATGGCTGAAGAGTTGAAGGGTGGAGAGGATCGAAGGATGGAGAGGATTGAAACTTATCCATTAAAACTTGAAAATTTGATATCTTAATATAAACAGAGCACTGATTGTATATATGTGTGGGAGATGTTGATCTGGACCAACTGATGAGTGCTGGTTCAGCACAAAATACATATATTGGAACTCATTTATCTTTCTCACATGTATGGGATCATGTGTATCGGTTGGATAAGATAGATTGGATAGATATGGGGAGCTAAAATCTGAGTTTAAATATATATATATATATGTACAACCTAATAAATAAAAAGGCCAATGTCAAAGTGAAACTATTTTTAATTAAGACACGAAAATAAAAACCTGTCTATTATTTCTATATAGATAATCAGGTATTTAAAGACTCCAGTTTATCTGCCAAATGGGATTTTCCATGAAATGCATGCGTAGTAAAAACGTTTGATCTAGGAAAATTTACACTTACGATAGGCCTTGAGAATTATAGACACATATATAAGATTTGATGGAAAGGAATTGAAAATTATCACTAGCAATAATCATATATTTTATGTTGTTTACAATGACTTTTTTTGGGGTCATAAAAACTATTTTTAATAGTTCATTGAATATATATATATGAACATGAATAAATATGTGCAAATTATAAACGTAAGCGACGAATGGTATAGTAAAAATTAAAATTTTTGCGTTTTTTTTATGTTAATTTTTATAAAACATGATAAATATTTCATGTTGTTGTCAAGAATTGAAGTTTTTTTATTTTTGTAAATTTAAAAAGGATTAAATATTTTACAAGTTGTTTTAAATTTATTGGATAAAAAAGATTAAAAGTGTTGAGTAAAGAACACTTTTTTTTTCTTATCCTGAAAAATAACAAAGTTACAAGAAAAAAAACAATAAAATAAAATTTTCTCATTTGTTTACTGCGAAAATTAATAATAACAAGTAGTAAATTCTAAGAACTTTTGAACTAGCGTTTAAAATATTCTTTGATTTAACTTCAACATTAGCATCTAAAGGTTTTCTTTTATCCGTTTGTGAGAGTGTATATACGTCTGAAAAAATGAGGCTTGTTGAATTTAAACTTCTGTATGGAAAAAGAATTATATACATAGTATATATGGTTTTAAAAATTAATTTGCAAAAACCTGCAACAACAAAAAATTGTGTATTTTGACGTGGTATGCAACGATACTAATATATATATTCTCAATTAGCATGCGATTCGAATAATTTTTCGGACATATATTATTGCAATTTTAATCACAATAAAATCAATAGCTACATAAATTAAATAATTATTGAATGGTTTATCTATCAGAGAGATCATGGGCTATTCAAACCCTTGGTAAAACAGAGTTGAGTTTCGATCAAATTAACTTTTGTTCTAATTCCATACTATATCCTGATACAACTATGCAGATCTCTTTCGAACGTATGAATAAAATAAATAAGTCATATATTATTGAAGAAAGTATTAAAAGATTTGCCAAACATTTATACATCTATTATCAGTTATGATCAAATATTATCACATGATCGGCTATTGCCTATCTATCTCTTTAGGCATACAATTAACTACCCTTTATCTTCCAACAGCAAGTAGATATTCATTTTCTGATTGATACGGAATGAGTGACTGAATAGACTGCGATTGATTACCTGAAAAAAATATTAATTTTATTTTTAAATTTTCTTAACTATCTGAATATAATAAAAAGGATCATTACATAGAGAAGTGAGGGTTGGCAAATGAAGGGAAAAAAAAGAAAATTGGATATTATTGAAATGGTTTGCCGGTTAAGAGTCACAGAAAAAAGAGAATGGATAAACAATGTAATAATTTCGAAAATAATGATTGTAGAATACACAGTAGTAAATTAACTGAAGCACACAGGCTTATTATATACGGATGTCTATGTACGTAACATATAGGGTATATGAGCACAGACTCTCCACACTATCTCATAACACTGATACACTCGAACACACATATGTTGAAAAGATAAATAATCACCAATATACGTATTTCATGCTAAACCAGCAATCATCAGTTGGTCCAGATTACCATCTCTACACATATATGCTATAAGTGCTCAGATATATATTAAGATAGCCAATCCTCGTACTTTAATGGATAGGCTTCAACCTACTCCACCCTCCAACTCTTCAACCATCCATCCAATTGAAAATCTGATGATGGAATGCTCAAAGGTCACCCTGAGGCTGAGATTCTTGTCACACCCATGTTGACCTAAGGTCAATCTGACCCCCTCATGTACAGAACCTAATCCATTTAATACATATACAAGGAATGGACAGACATCTCTACTATGTAATAACTGAAACACACAGGCTTATGATAAAGGGGATGTTGTAAATATGTAAAGATGCTGTCTTACAAAAATTACAGAAGCAAATATCAAACAAGATACCATTAGGAAAGAAAAAAAGCATTCAAAAAGGAATTGGTGAGAAAAATAGACAAATTAGATAATATTGTTAACAAAAGGCATGACAATTAGGGGTTGAAATATGTCTTCAGTATTATAAACTGATAAGGAAATGAAAAATCTTTCAGAATTATTCTGAATTTTTGACCTAAGTCACAATTATGTCTTCTTCTTTTTTTTAAAGTTCAACAAACTTAAAATATTTTAATGAATACCAAACGAAAGTTAAAATCTTTAGTCCAAATGTTAATCTTCTCCTATCTCTCATTTTGCCAAACATAATTTTAATAATTAAAAAAAAAAGAAAAAGAAAAGAAGACATCAATATCAAGTAAATGGTCAATTTAGCAATCAAGATGGCTGAAGTAATCTAAAGAGAAAGATGGAAGTCATTTGACAAATAAAATTAAATAATAAATTTCAATTAGGTTTCATACTATCATTTTAAAGATTTGTTTTATTTAAGTATACCTGCTTTTGAACTTAGGGCTTTACCATCAGAATTCATAGTGGAAGATAATAAAATAACCAGTTCTTATTCTTTTCTGCCTTTTTAGATAAGATGTTGAGTCATCAAAGACTAAATATTATTTCTGACCCAAACTGACTTTTTTGTGTCATCTGTTTGTTTTTTCCCCTTATTTTTTCTCCATTTTCTTTTATCTTATTGATTTCAATATAATAATGAATAATTTTGAGCCTTTCCTAACCTAATGAGACAACAATTAGTTTATTGTTTCGTCTATATTAGCTACACAATGGTTTTTGACTTCTTTTTTTTTTTTGCAAAAACCTTCTGTATAGAAAAATTAATGATAAATGAATAGGTTTAATAACCAGAAAGTTAATAAACATCACATGACCACCTCTTCTTATGCTTGTGTATAACTGTAGTTAAAACAGGCAGAACCAAAGACACCAAAATGTATGGGTACTCAACTGGGTTCAGACCCATATGACTATATAAGCTAATGGGCTTGGATTGAAAACATTAAGGTGTTTTTAGGTTAAGACTCATAGTTTTGTAGTTAAATGGAGATAAAAGGTGATTGCTGGAGGGTTGCATTAGATCCTAAGATCTAGATGCAGTGCTCTCAAATCCAAGGCTACTCACTGACGAAGGCCATAAGCCAGAAACTAGTCTGGGGATATTAGATGAGTAGGCGCTGAATGGTGATTTTATGCACAAGCCTTCTGGAATCCATTGATTACTCTAGCTTGTTATGTGTGGCAATATATATAGTGAGTTTTGCCTGTTTTAACCAGAAAGTTCTTAGTTACGATCATGCAGGAGACAGTATGATAAATAATTCCTTCGTAACTAGATTTGGAACAGAATTTTCATTTGGCAGCTAATTCATGTTTGATAAGACCTATTTCATATGTAGTCCTTTATACTATGAATGTTGAATAACCTAGAAAAGTTAGTTTAAAATGAAGTATTTTTATAATTGTTTGATGAATTTTTCATTGAAGTGCTAACCATAGATGTAATATCAATAGTAGTGAACAAGGAAGAATGATCATAATAAAGGTATTTTAGTTTATAGAATGTGTAAACTTAAACATCATCGTTTTGTGATTTGAATGTATATCAGCTCTTATAAGAAAAAAACTATCAAGATTTAAGATTGATATAACTTTTTTTGCAAAACACAGAAATTTCAACAGAAACAAAATTTAATTTAACAATAGTTGATTGCAAATTATTTTGAAAAAGCAAACCATTGGAGATCAATTGAAACTGTTAGGCATTAATAAATTTTATATATTGCAAAAGTTAAATTCAAAAGTGAGAAATATTTTTAAAAATGGAAAGCAGTGATTTAAAATACTAGTAAAATCATATCACAGGTGTGTGTGCATATTATACTTACATATTGATCTTATCTACACTATTTAAGTGCATGTTAAAATGCATGTTATACATAGTTTCTACTAGATACATGAATTTAAGGGTCTGAAAAGGCTTGGATTTGTCTTCTTTTTTTTTTTTTTTGCATGAGTTTATTTTTACAATATTGTTTTACAACACCTGTTGTTTTTCTATTTTGTTGCTATTGTTATTTCCTGCAAACTTTCTCTCTTTTTTATTTGTAATCACTATTTTATTTTTTATTCCATATTACATAACTATATGTATAAATAATCAAAATTATTCCAAATTCACAACTCAAACAGACTAACCAAGAAAATAAACTCTAAAACACTACCAATGGTTTCACTGCTACAAGCAGACTTCTCAAGTGTAAAGTTGGTAATGTTTAGTTTAAATATGTTGTTATTTTGTAATTCTTTACACTTAAGAAGTCTGCTTGTAGCACTGAAACCAATGATAGTGTTTTAGAGTTTATTTTCTTGACTAATCTGGTTGGGTTGTGAAATTTGGGGTAATTTTGATTATTTATTGACTAGTTTAGCTTTATGCTTTTAATAATTAAATAAAATATAGTGTTTAGTCGAGCATTGGTGGCCTAGCAGTTAGCATAGGCACCTCCTAAGCAGCTGGCCCAGGTTCACTTCCCGGTCAATGCATTTGACATATGAAAAATATATATACATAGTGTTTAAATGATTTTCTTTTTAGATGTAAATATATATATATTAAATATAATATTTATTTGTTTTATCAATATGCTTTATTTCATTAATACTATTAATAATATTGTTAGAATAAATAATGTAAACCAAGTTTAAAAGATAAAATTTGCAACATTGAAGTAATAAAAAGGAAAATCATTGTAAATCAAAACAAATTGTATTAAGATATACATTTGAAAGAAGAAATATTATGAAGGATTTGTTGAAATAAAGAACAGTAAATAAAAAGTTGATTGTTGAGCAAATAAAATGAAATAGTTATAAGTGCCTGTAGATTAAATCAGTAGACATTAAAACATAGGAAATGTTGTGGATATAATATGCAGTATATGGTTTCAGAAAGATATCCAGTGATGATGATGATGTAAGAAAAGGTAAAAGAGCCAATTGCAGACCCAAAGCCTTTCTAACAATCCTCAGAAAATATGAGAATAAAACATTCTATAGACCAGCAATCAGCAATTGGTGGTCCACGAATCACTGATGGTCCATAATGTAATTTTAATGATCAGCAAAGAAATTCAAATATTATTTAAATTCTCTAAGCTTATTTAATAAAATTTTTAAATAAAACATAATTTTTGTATAAACTGTACTTATTATATGTAAAATAGAACAAGAATTTTATATTGCTAATTGATTTGTTACAAAATACTACTATACCAAACATTTACCTCTGAGGTGTTTAATTAACCCCTATTTCATCAGTGGAATAGAAAAAGTAACAAAATAAGAATACAGAATTCTGTACTATTGACTAGGCATCAAACTTTACTACAGTGCACCCTTGTGTTAAAATTATTAAAATAAATAAATAAATATGTATATCATACTCAATTCTTGTATTAATTTGTACCTTTAAAAATTATGTTAGTGGTCTGCAATATCTAAAAGATTGCTGACGACTGCTATAGACGTCATCTTTTGAGTGATTAAGATTTAAGATTTTCATGTTTTATTTGCTAACTAAAAACTGTTAAATTATCCATTTACTGATCATATGGTGACTAGTTAAATTAATTTTGGAGTGACTGACTGGAGACAAAAAAATGTAAGCACTCTTTACACCACTTCTTTTCTTATTTAAATATCAAAATCTTAGGATGGAAAAGGGTGCTCTAATTGCCATGAAAAGTAATGTGATTTATATACATTAAATAATGGAGACAGTTTATAATAATAATTCTTATGCTTGCTCTTAACTGTTATTCAATCAGGCAAAACTCTCTATATGTATTGCCACTCAGTGCAAGCCACCAAAATGTATGGGTACTAAACTGAGCTCAGACTTATATGATTATATAAGCTGATGAGCTTTCATTGAAAATATTATAGTGTTTTCAATTTAGGTCTCATAGTTTTGTAGTTCTGTAGAGATAAAAGGTGGCAAAGGGAGTGTTGCATTAGATCCTAAGATCTAGGTGCAATGCTCTCAGATCCAAGGCTCCTCACTGACAGGGGCCACAAGCTAGAAGCTAGCCTGGGGATATTGGATTAGTAGGCACTAGATGGGGATTTTATGCACAAGTCTTCTGTCATACATTGATTATTCTGGCTTGTACTGAGTGACAATACATATAAAGAATTTTGCCTGTTTGAATAAAACCAAAAGTAAATTTAAAATTATATGTAATTATATAATCTCTTAATCAATTGAGAAATTATAACTAAATTGAAATAATAAACCACTCGTTAATATAAAATAATTTAATATCGTCATCATCATCAAATCGATTTTCGTTCTAAACACAACCTTATCAAGATGTCATTTTAAAAATCTATCATGTGACATATTGTATATTTTATATATAAACAATTTCAATGACAATTTTGTATGAATGAAATGATGGATACAATCTTTTTTTGTTTGTTTGTTTGCCGGTTGGTTTTTAAAGAAATTTACCTAGTTGGATATATTTGGCAATATCTCATTAACTGCAGAGAGGAAATTTAAAGTTGTTGCGCTGTAGGAAATAGTTAATGCGATGGACTTGTTACTGAAAGATTGCAAATGCAGCTCGATTCCTCGTAATAAACACAGCTATAAAAAAAAAATCAGATTAAAGCTTTTGTTTACTTTATAAAGTAATTCGTAAACTAAAAAAAAAAACCGTTTAATGATAATTAACTTTGTAAACTCAGTAAACATTCAATCCTAAGTAAAACATTAAATCCTGTTAACATTTAAAAAAAATGATAATTAAAAAATACAGCTTGTTTGCAAGAGTAGAAAGAATAGCTAATTTTGCTTCTTAATCTATATATATTTTTACAGTCTGTTTTGAAAAAGATAGTATTCTCTACTTAACATTTATGATATAGAAGATGGGAGGAGTTGGGTGAAATTGAAGAGCTGGACTATGAAGAGTATGGAGTGAAAATGGATGAATAGATGATTCATAATAGCTTAAAAAGAGGTATTGGTATACGGCTTAAGTAGTTACTAGAGATACAGCTATTTCTAGTATTTTTATTTTCATTTGAAATAGTGTGGGGGGGGGACATTATTTTCGAACTGATTTATTACTAATTAGTAAGTATTTTCATTGTGAATCTTAATGGTTTATTATCTAGCTACGAATACTTCTATACTGATTGGCTGAACGATAATTTTTTAAAAGACAAGCTGGTTTGTCTAAAAGAGAAAATTTTCAAGTTCTTTACATATTCGATCTTCAAATAGTGGTGCATGGCAAAACATATAAGAAATCAATAATCAAAAATATATATATACATTTATATTTGTAATAACTAATACACTATTAATAATGTGCGTCAATAATTAATTTTTTTAAAAAATCTTTACTTATAGTGTTTATTACTTTAGTTCTTTCAAGCTAAATGCATTTTAAGGTGACTCCACCAAAAACATATACTTTAAACCAAAGTTAGGATAGTATTTGTGAAAGAAAAAAAACCTTGCTAAAATGACTTTTGGTTAGGCAGATCAGCAAAGTTAAATAAAAACAGAACTACGAATGTGGAAAGCTAAAAAGAGGTTAAAGAAATTATATGTCCAATAAATTTAAATTAAGTGTAATAAATGTTCTGCCTTCATATTTTTGTTATAATATATGAATCGTTTTAGTTACTCATGTTTATTCGGGCTGTTTATTACATCTTTATTCTAAACCAGAGGGGTGTTAGCTGATGTTGGTCTGTTCATATTAAGTGTAAATAAAATTTGTTTTGAAATTTAGTAAGTTGTCAGTAACGTTATTGTTAAACACTATCCATATTACTATTATTGCTATTACCATCATCATCATTTAATATGATTAATTTCATTATATGTTTAACATATCATTAATATTTTATTAAACTCCTACGTTTAGAGTATATAAAATTATATTATTGACTGTTTAAAATCTTGTGGGTATTATGCACAGATGCTATTTTAAAATATCTTAAAAACAAAATATTTGATTTTAAATAGTAATATCTTAATAAATTGTAGGATACAATCATTCACTAAACTTAGTCATACTGATCAAAGAGATCAAGTTTAAATTCTCCTTAGATGGTGTTGTTGTTGTTATTATTATTATTATTATTATTATTATTATTATTATTATTATTATTATTATTATTATTATTATTATTATTATTATTATTATTATTATTATTATTATTATTATTATTATTATTATTATTATTATTATCATCATCATCATCATAATTGTGATCAAAATATTTTAAGATTATTTAATAGTTGACATTATTGTTATGTTTACATTATTGTTATGGATTTTTTGAGTTATTATAAAGTTTAGAGTTTGTCTTTATTGTTATTAAAGAAAGGAGTTAGATATTATTTAGTAATTCCCTTTTGTAATATAATTTATCTTCATTTTCTTATTTGGATAGCCATAAAATCTCTCTGGCTGATCCAGATATACACTGTGAAATCATTGAAATTTGAAGTCATATGAACCCTGATAAATTATTGATTAATAATTTTAAACTTTGATTTTGTTTGTTAGATTTTATTTCTTAAGTCATTTGATATACATTATCTTAGTCTCTTATCTTTATTCTTACTGTTTTTAGTGATTAATCAAAATTCCAAAGATTTAAACCTTCTTCTTTATTTAAACTTAGAACCCCTTGCTTTTATTTTAGTAGTATCAAAGTAATGTTTCAGGATCCCATTCATCATCACCAACATTGGTGTAATAGCTCACTCATATTTTTATTTTTATTTTAGTTCTGGCATCATCTTTTATTTTATTACATCAGCATAATTTATTCATCTTTCAATGATCCTTATTTCATTGCAAAATTAATATTCATTACCTTAACACATCCACTTTCTCTTCTTCTCATTCTTAAGTCTGTTCATTAATCATTTACATTAGTTAATTATTATTTGCTCTTCATTACTCTCTTAACCTTCTATATCTTTATGCTTTGTCATTCATTTTATTTTGCTAATTTTATGATCATTTCCTAGACAGATATCTCCCTGATTATTAATCCTCTTATATAGATGCAAGTTAAACATATGAATCTTCATACCACTATCTTTTCCTGTATTGAAAGTTAGTTTAATCCATGGGTTTTATGTAATGTTAGAATGAAGGGATCTAAGGTCAATGTACTGTAATATCTTTAGTGTATTGTAACCTGTCCTATATATTCATGCTCATCATAGCCAGCCTGCTCTGTTTTTATACTTGTGTTTTCTCTGTTTTACTTTATGCGTGCTCTATTTTATTCACTGTTCTCATGCTAATGTGACTAAACCAGATGTATTATGGGCCATGGCTGATATATATATATATATTGTAACGGTAAAATATGTACATTCGCATAACAAAATCTAAAACTCTGGTAAATCATCCTAAAGCCGAGCAGTTTTACGGTGGTGGAAGCCATAACTCTGGCCTAACCCTAGTTCCTCTATCATTGCTCAGAGATTTACTACCTTGAGGATGACACAGTTGAGACCACAGCGGTATTTCCCTTCTTCATGTGCCGGCAATAGCACAACAGTAGAACAAAAGACTATGGTATTTCTGCACTTTAGCTAGTATAGGTATATAGATATCATGTGGCTAGGATATTTATGAATTAAACCATAAAATAAATATCAATAACTAATCATAAATAATTATTAATGTATCGAATGATTTTGAGTTGGTGAGCAAGACTAAGACATACATCCAATTTAAGTTTAAATTCAATTTAATAAATGTTAAGTTTTGAAATGATAAATAAACAATATTACAATGGATAATGGGTTGTTCTCACTCGCAGGTGATTAAAGGATGTTTACATTAAATTTGGGTTCACACGCAAGTGATGGTTTTAGATATAATTTTATATGGCTGAGTTTTACATAGTTTGGTTCACATATATACTAGTTAGATAAAATAACTCACAGGTGATATTAAGTTTTTTTAGTTACAGGTATCTAGGTTTCTCTATTTTTTATACACCTCCGGTTTATATATAGCATTGTAATTACTCACAGATGATTGTTATTTCTAGGTTACAAATTAGTTTATTTAGCTATATATATTTGAATCTATCACTCACAAGTGATAAAATTATAATACATTTGAATCTATTTTTATGAGCTTTAATATTAAATTTACGACTAAATGACTTTGCTCATGATTATCTATGCCTAGTTTATGCTATTTAATTGGATATAGATCTGCTTTAATAGTTAGTGGAAATGATTATGATTAATTATAAAGAATATAGTATTTAAAGCATGAATAATTAATATACTCTCTATATAGATAATTTGCCTATCAATCGGGATTCGAATTCAGATCAACGCTGAAATAACAATTATAATGATGGGATGAACTGATTATGGGCAGCCAGAATTCAGATACCAAGGTGTATATAAACATATAACTCTGGGTCCCTGCATCTCGTATATGTATCTTTTTCACGGGATTCGTACCAAGTACCGGTTCCCTTTGACCGAACTCATTGCTGTGTAATGGGAGGCCTTTAGTCTGGATGATTGAGCAATTTATTTAAGTGGGAGTCTTACAATCTGTGTGAGTCTCATGCTCTATTATTAAAGATTCAGAATGGGAGGCAAATACCAATCCCATCTGAGGAAGATAATTGCCCGTAAGTGTATTGGTGTAGCCCTAACCCATACACCCAGTAAAGAAATACAGCAACAAGTGAGTTACGCCTTAGCATTTCTAAAGGACATATCCACACCGCTGACAACATAATCATATAACAAAATTTAAGGTGCTAAATCTAGTTTCCTTCATGAAACTACTAAGTATCAGTTCATATGATAGTATTTTTAATTGCACTATTAAAGAAAATTTATGAATCCAAGTTATAAGGCTATGTATATAGGCTTTTATTTACTTAAGGAGGACTACAGCATAGTATGGAAAATTACAATATAAAATTATAGATTTATGCTGCATTTTATCAACTCAACTAGATATCATTTAAATATCATGTTTAAAAGCAAATCTTATCTGATAAATTTGTAATCATATCTTAATTAAAAGATTTTATTCATTTCAAAACAGGGTTTTTAGTTTATGCACTAATCTATGCAAAATTACATATATATATATATATATAAAATGCAAAATTACATACATATATATAGAGATGAGAATCTAGATTTACTTCTCACTAATGGTTTAATTGCAAATAAAACCCAGTTTTGAATACATATAGCATAAACAATAAAATAAGTAAATTTAATAAGATTTTGGCATAGTTTTAGGAAATGCAATATATAAATAATATCAGATTTCACGCAAGTGAAATCTGAAATTTAGCTTCAGCATATTTTAAAAGAAGTTTCTGTAATGTCATTTGATATTTGATTGATTTAGTTTAAAAGTTGTTTATAATTAACGAAAGCAATTATTATCGTTAACTTAAAATATATATAACAACGGAGAATTTTGATTATTGTTCTAAAATAGATTACATAATAAAAGTTATTAAACATTGAAAATAAATGATTTTAAACAAATCAAATTAAATACACAAAACTAAATCAATCATACATAAGCAAACCAAAACATAAGATATTCAACTTAATAAATTAAATGTTTATCAAATTAATATGCAATTTAGAAAATCGGGTAAAAGATTAAATCAAATTTGGAAAACTCAGGAAACAATTTAGGCAAGATTTTGAATTAAACTAAGGAAAATAAAAATACATTTAGAACAAGTTTAGTTACACTATTATTATAATTATTATGGACACTACTTTAGAGTTAGCTAGCATTTTAGATTTGAGTTTAGTTGAAGATTTAAATTTGAAGAAATGATTACCATTATTTTATTTTCTCTGTGGCAGGTTATCTCTAGGTCTTAGGACATCTTTAGGTGGTTACAGCTGTTATTCATCTTCTCCTGCATTAGGTAACTTCTTGTCGGAGGTGGAAAGACAAGATTTTAGGCCTCTACCCAACATGATTATTATTAATTCTATATGAGTATTTTATTATAATATTAGCGTGAGAGAGTGTCTGAGAGAGTCTTGAAGATGGCTGCCACAGCTTATATATCGCTACCCCCTCTCTTTCATTATATTATTTTTTAGACAAGTTTTCCTAGCTGTTTGCTTATTGCTAGCAATTGTGGAAGCCTGCTGCGTCAAACTTTTAATTAGGTCAAATTAACCTCCGTGACATGCGGTAATTTATGCAATCTTTTATTTTAATTCCACTTTTAACTCTAAATATAAACTGTGTCAATTTTGTATCAGGATGGATTAACTTTGCTGGCATCACATTGACTAGTAAAACAAATCTAACATTTGTGAAAAACATTTTGCTATATATGTAACTCGACCACTTTAATTTACTGATATATGCAGAATTATATAATTTCAAATATTACTAATTTAATAAATATTTTAAAATAAAGAAATCTTAATGTTTTAAATCCTATTAACATTAATTTTAGCATATATGTAGTCTAAAGTTACACATACGACTTGTTTTTCATTTAACTATTATTAGAAATATATATGTGCGTATCTTAGATTTATGTTTATATAAATGCACATTTCTCTCTATATGTAAACATATACATACACATACATGATTACACTATTTAAGTTTAAATTTAGGCGGATTTTTACTATATTATTAATAAGATATACGAGAATTTGGTGGTGTATATATTGTACCTATATTGATATAGGATTAACATTATAATATATAATAAACACTTATTCTATTCTACATCTTTCAACACGTTTATCAAATGATTACAATTCGACAACAGATCTTTCCGGAGATACAAAAACAACAACAGGTATAAATAACCTTTTATCGACATAATTCATTCCACAAATAGTTGAGACAATCAGTTCACAAAGTTATTGAGAGATCAGTTCGAAATTAATTGAGTCAGTTAAGAAACAAAATCAGTGCTGAGAATATTTTGACACATTCACCTCCACCCAGATGTCCGATGACACAGATCTGCCCGTGAAATAATGTCACTTAACATCATAGAAATCTCCATCCGTATCTAATTGTCTTCGATAGTAATAATCGTGAAAATCAGAAACTCACAAAAACATCCCAGCCCTGGACATTCATACTGGAACCATTCATACTGGAAGAAACAACAAACAAGAAAAACAAAGTGTTAACTCTACATTCAAAATCCTATAAAACATTTCTTATTTTCGTTATACTGTAATACCATTCATTTCATTAATTCGCAATCCTCCAAGAGTCTAATTATATGAACTCGATATCATACATAAATGAACTATTGATATGTGTGTGATTAATTTCAAATCTATGTAGTCCTTTATTATCATTATTATGTGTGCATGAGTTAATATGGTGATCATTATATCAATATTTATTAGTTAATTAGAGTGTTCTGTTATTGATTTATAAATATTTGCTATTTGAATGTTAATTTAAATAATGTAAATAAATGTTGTTATAATTATTTTAAAATAAACTTTATTTTGCAATTCCTTTTATCAATCCTTTCCCAATTCTTTTTATCAATTCCTTTTAAATCTTTTATTAATCTTTTATCTTGGTGTGGCCTTCTTAATCGTTATTTATTCATCCTTGACTGGGTTTTATACACAAACAAAAATTTTGAATTGGTGTTAACCCAACAGTGAGAGTTTCTAGTATACTTTGTCGCCCGGTTTTCTGCCTAAAACCGGTGACCAAATTCGTTCAATATATATAAGAGAATACTACTATAGCATATAGTAGATGAAACAGTTGGACTGTACAAGCTGACTGTTTCAATATATATATATATATAGCAGTTTTTGCTTTTCTGCACCAGATTAATGGCATTTAACTGTTAATAGTCAATATTTCAAAGCATGCTTACTTGCATACCACAAAACCTCTGATACAATTCATCATCAGGATTACCAAAGTATCAAGATTAATTTTCATTTTCCAATCATTTGATTCATGGCATAAAATACTAATTTTCTAAAAGCATCAATCATGTTGAAATTCTTTCTCATGCCCAATTCTTTGTCATGATAAAATAAAACAGTCCTTTTAAAGATATAGAAGATTTAAAACATACATTAAAATTCTTGTAAACCATTTAAATAAATTGATAAATAATGCTAAGAATAGAATAGATCAGGTTCATAAACAACAAATGCAGGGAAACTAATTGTTCATCCATTTATTATGGTGAGATAAAGGCTAATCCATTAAACATCACATGATCATCATTTTTTATACTTATATTATACAAGCTGTTAATACAGAGGCAAAACTCTTCATACAGTAGCACCACTCATTGCAAGCCAGAGTAATTAAAGGATACAGGAAGGTTTGTGTAAAAAATCCCTGTTAAGTGCCTAATCTTCAAATATCTCCAGACTAGATTATAGTTTCTGATTTTCATCAATGAGGAGCTTTGGATACTAAGATCTGGGTGAAGTGCTCTCAGATTCAAAGCTCCTCACTAATCAAATCCACAAGCTAAAAATGAGTCTGCAGATATCTTGATTACCCTGGCTTGCACTGAGTGGTGTTACTATATGGAGAGTTTTGCCTCTGGGGTAAAGGCTATTATGTCTCTTCTCATTTAAACAGCATACAGATCATTAAAAGTTTAAATATAATTCTAAGCATATTTATGTTTTTATTTGTCACGAGAAAATATCTGGCAGGATTTTTGCTCTCAGAAAATTAGCATTGTATATAATGAATCAAATCATAGGAAACAGAAAGTTGAGAAATCTTATAGTCTGTTAATTCTGATAATCAGTTAAATGAGAAATTTAGTAGGGTATAACTGGCCATATTTTGGAATTTTGGTCATTAGTTAATAATTTTTATGTTTTAATTTCTAACAGATGAACGCCATGAGTCTTATATATGGTACGGAAGCTCTTAGTCATTGATATTTTATTCTATATTCACTGTGAGATACATTTGATATATATATATTTGGTTAAATAAATCATTTAATATATTTCGCATACACCAAGAAATAAGTTAAAACGTACTATTTTAATAATTTTAACAAAAAAATTGTTTCATCAAAATAGTGTTTAAATTACAGATATGACTATTATTATTGCAACAAGGTTATTACCCTTCACTTCAAAGATCAAAGCTATTCATTAAAAAAATTATTACTTAAATATATAATTTAGTATTAAATAAATATATATCATTAAGATCCAGGTTCTAATCACAACAAAATTTCTAAATACTACATTGCATTTTTAATTATATCGCTGCAGTCTGTTTACAGACGTGAACATTTTGGTTATTATTTTTCATTATTAAATAGTAGCATAAATTTTATCAATTTCTCGTATAAAAAAAATCAGTAGTTAACTTTACTAAATGATTTTAAATTATTACAATTTTATTTATCATTGTCAAACTCACTCCACTCACAACTTTGACACCATCCATCACAGATAAATACAATAATGATTATTACTAATCATTTTCTAAACTAGAGATTATCTCTAGCACAGATATAAACTTTAAACCTCAGTTAAAAATTAATATATCTGATTTTTTAATTTTAAATGTACACACACATGGAGTTATTCACCTTTCTCTTTCCTACGTGTAATATCTTTATGGATATATTAAACAACCTCCATACTTCCCCATTCTTTTTAAATTCATATAAAGATACAATAAAAGACAAATGGCCACCAAGAAGCATTTTGTGCTGAACCAGCACTCATCGGTTTGCCCAAGTCACTATCGCCCATATATATCTCTATTATATGAAGAGTATTTTTCTATGGTAAATTGTTACATTTTTATTCACTATTGTCAAACTCACTCCACTCACAACTTTGACACCATCCACCTGAGATAAATACAATAATGATTATTACTAATCATTTTCCAACTAGAGATTATCTCTAGCACAGATATAAACTTTAAACCTTAGTTAAAGATTAATATATCTGATTTTTTTTTTAATTTTAAACACACACATGGAGTTATTTACAAATGTTAGCATTTTATACAAAAAAAACCCAGATGTTTGAGATTTAAGATATGAAGTGACAGAATAAATATAAAACAAAACACTTGTGAAATATGCTGCAAAAAATTAAAATTTTTATTCTGTCTTTTTTCCCTTTTTGATCAGGCAGATTGTTATGAGATATTAAATCATCAATGTTTTACCATTCACACAGAGGCTAAATTTTCCACTCAGTGCAAGCCAGAGTTATCAATGGATTCAGGAAGGTTTGTGCATAAAATCCCCATCTAGTGCCTACTCATCTAATATCCCCAGACAAGTTTCTAGCTTGTGGTTTTCATCAGTAAAGAGCCTTGAATCTGAGAGCACTGCACCTAGATCTTAGGATCTAATTCAATTCTCCAGTAGCCACCTTTTATCTTGTTACCTACAATGAAAACACAATAATGTTTTCAATTCAAGCTCATTAGCTGGTATAGTCATATAGATATGAACTCAGTTCAGCATATGTAGAGTTTTTGCCTCTGCATAAACAGCTTGTGCAAACATAAAAATAGTAATCATGTAATGTTTAGTGATATAATACCAATCCTGCTTAATAGGATTATGGTAACTATGGTTATTAAAGAACCAAAGACACCAAATGTATGGATGCTGAACTGAGTTCAGGTCTATATGACTACAAGATAATGAGCTTGAATTGAAAACATTATTGTGCTTTCATTTTGAACCCAAAGCTTTATAGTTAGATAATACAGTAAAAGGTTGCTGCTGGAGAGTTGCATTAGATTCTAAGATCTAGGTGCAGTGCTTTCAGATCCAAGACTCATCACTGATGAAAGCCACAATCTAAAAACTAGTCTGTGGATATTAATTAGTAGGCCCTAGATGGGAATTTTATGCACAAATCTTTATGCATCCATTGATTACTCTGGCTTGTACAGAATGGCATCACTGTATAGAGTTTTGCCTCTGTGAAAACAGCGTATGTAAGCATAAAGAATTGGTGATTATGTGATGTTTAGTGTTTTACCATTTCTGAATACATATATAATGTACAAATTTTCAATTAAGTATTTTTTTAGTAGCCAAAAAAATGGTGTAAACAATAGTTTCATTCTATTGTCAAAATGACTTTTGAGAGGAAATTTCACATTTCATATGTGGGTTATAATTCTCAAATCTTCAGCATTTGAATAACATTGAACAGGACAATATACTTCTAAATCCATGTTATTCATTACAAATTTGTCCAGTGGGAATAGCAGAATTAAGAGTTAAAATTTTCTGTAACACTTTCTAGTCCAAAAATGTAAGTTGAGTGGGGAAAAGTTAAACATTTGATTGGAACTATTGGAGATAGTTGCCATTAAATGTTAAACCTAACCTGAACTCCCAAAAAATTGGCCCGTATAATATACAAATAAGATGTTTATCATTCAACTTGTCTTTCAAAAAAAAATTTTAAGATTTTTATTAAAAAATATATTAGAAAAATGGAAAAAAAAAGCATTATGTCTACCTAGAAAAATAAGATTTGTAAGATAAAAATGATAGAATAATCAAAGAATTAACAATTTTAATTTATTGCATTTTGTATTGTAATAAATGTCTGCATGCATTTTAATACTCCACATTCTTAGTATTGTTTTACTGTCTTATAAATATTTTGTACGTGACTTTTTTGCTTTCCTACAGATGTTTTTTTTTTTTCTGAAAGTCCACAATCAAATTTTGTGACTTATCTTCCATTTTAGCAGCTTTATACCATTTCATAGATTTATTGGATTAGTCATTCCATAAAACTGGGCCTTTCAATGAATACCCCTCTTATCTCCAAAAATTATATATCTGTTCAATTCTTTATCTAGATAAAGAATTTTGGTCAAAAATTCATGTTAAATATATGACAATATAGTATAATATTTGATATATTGAAAATATAATAAATTACTTTTTCTATGCTTATCTGACATAAAACTAATGATGAATGATGTCATGACCTTTGGGCAGGAACTTATTCTTTATTTCAATCTGTAGATATTTCCTAATTGCAAATGTAAGTCACAAATATCCTGTATAATTTTTTAGAAATAAAATTTTTAGAAAATTTCTAAGATGATAACTCTTAATATAGTAAATATAATTCATATATTCAATCTTATATGATTGCTCATAAGTCACTTTGGTCCTTTTTAGTATCAAAGGGGATTTTCCTATGCAGTTTTTGGATGGTTTACCTTTCTAATCTTGTTGCACATAATTTTTTGAATTCTAATAAATTTGTTTCTTTTACATTTTAAATTTTTACACATATTTGGACTGCATTAATAAAATTTATTTATAAACTTTATAATTTGTTATAATTATTCTACATCAGGATTCTAATTAATGTAAATATAAAAAATTTAGTACATATTAAATGTGTACAGTGTAAAAAAATCATTTTTAGACTTTATATGTCTATAAAAATTGCATACAAAAAATACAATGAATGTTACAGTATTGCACCAGATTTAATCATAAATTAGGAAAAGATGAATTATTACTTTCCTAAAAATATTTTTTTTTTTTCTAAAAAGTATTAACTACATTATTCTTAAATGCTTTCATTTAAAATACAATATCCATACATTTGTTTGTTGGTGTGTTTTGGTTTCAAGGATATAGTTTAAGGAAGATACATGAGAGGGCAGTATAAACATTTTTTGGTTTCAATTGAAAGCTTTTAAAATCGAACTTACTACATTTTAAATAATGGGTGACTTTTGAGGTTTCAATTGAAGTCTTGATTTAATGAATTATTAGACTATATATATATAGACTTACCATAATATTTTTTTATCAAACCAAAACAATTTTGAAAAAGTAACACATCCTATGCTATATGCCTATAATTGAAAAGGCCAAATAGCAGACTAGTTACCAAAAAGCAACATTTTGTAGTAATTACTCTTAACTGAACATAACATGTTATTAAAAGTTATTGATATTTATCACTAGCATTAACATTTTAAAAAAAATTCTTTATTTTTAATTACATCAAAAAATCAGTACAATTTAGTTCACAGTTGAGTTTGCAGTGTAATAAAGCTTTGTTATTTTAGTCATTCTACCTCTTCTCCAGACCATATGTTATTCATTATTGAGAATATCCTTTCAGTGGATGCAGATGTGTCTGGTAGGCTGAAAATGTATTCTATAATTTGGACAAAATTGGGCAATGAAATATTCTTTTCCTTGAAATGACTGAATAATAGTATCCTGTTTTTCCCCAATTTTTACAAAGTCTGCCACCCAAAAAGCTTTTGCAATCACCACTTCATCAAACAATTAATCCATGTTGTTGCATTATTTGCAAAAGTTTCATTAATTTTTTCAACTCAAGATCAAATTAATTCATTGTTGTTTATCCAAATAAAAGATTCTGCTTTACCAAAACTGCTTTTCTATAACTCAATGTAAGAAAGACATCAGTCATAAAATTTTGTAAACTCATGTAGGATTGTATTATTATTACTATTTCCGTTATTGTCCAGTATTTTGGAAAGTTTTTTTTTTACTACTTGAGGTATAAATTGATTATTATGACTTTTCTCAAGACTTGTTTTTTAATTTTTTAAGTTCAATGACAATATCATTAATCGTGTTTTAAAAATTTATAAAATTAATAGTGCTTTGTAAAAGCATCATTCGTGAATTAAAAAAGTTTGGACAGTTGTAACATAGCAACAAAAGCGTTTGAGAATATATTTCATAGCAAGATCATTGAAGAAACTTATTATTTAAAGAAATCAAGCTTAGTTGTAGCTGATTTGTGATTTGTTTTTAATTCTTTGAATTTATTTCAGTTTATAATTTAAAATAAAGATCACATCACTTGACCACCACTTCTTATGCTTGCATATAACTGTTGTTTTGTAGTTAAGTGGAGATAAAAGGTGGCTGCTGGAGGGTTGCCTTAGATCCTAAGATGTAGGTGCAGTGCTCTCAGATCCAAGGCTCCTCACTGATGAAGGCCACAAGCCAGAAACTAGTCTGGGGATATTGAATGAGTAGGCACTATCTGGGGATTTTATGCACAAGCCTTCTAGCATCCATTGATTACTCTAGCTTGCTGTGTGTGGTAAAAAATAAAGATGTTATAATTAATGTGTTTACAGCAACCACTTGTAAATGAATATGGTCATTCCAATTCCAGTATACATATAGAAAGACAAGCAAAAATTACTACTACTACTATTATGACTACTACTACTACCATTAGTACTACTACACAGGAGATAAATTTGCATTGACTATACAAACCAATCTGTGCCCCGTATATAAAAAATGCTAATCCATTATTCTACTTATTTGATATTTTTGCAATGCTGACTTGTTAATTTTTTCTGCAGTAAACATTTCTTTCTGAAATACTTCAGCACTGTGGCTAATTGTATCTCTTCATTGTAAACAATTATCAGCCATGTTTCTTTAATGGCAGCATTAAGTGTTACACTTTTTTAAAGTGTCTTTGTAATAATATTTATATCTAAGTAAAATCTGCTTCTATAAAAACTGGCTTAAGATCATTGTACAATACTTTGCTAGAAAGTATTATGTCATTTGTTTGTTTTATATGTCCAATCCAATGAAGATATGACTTTACAATACTGATGATTGCTAGTTTAGTATGAAAATACGTATATTGGTGCTTATTTATCTTTTCAACATGCGTGTGATCAGGTGGGTCAGCAATATGATATGGCACTGAGAGTGGTGGGTCGTGTGAAAGTCTGAGTTCAAATCCTGCATATATTACATATATAAATGCAGGTTTAAGTCAGTGCAATGTATTAATAATAAATTTTATAATGTCACATTTAACAAGCAGAAAAGCATACGGATTGGTCTTATGATCTTATCACCATATTTTTAGAATTGCATGGGGTATCCTTAGATGAAAGGTTTTGATACCTTTTCATCAAGGAGATGTAAATTCATTTTCATATAAAACATTAATACAGATCTATATACTATACAACTAAAAGAGTTGTAGTAGTTATGTCTGATTAATGTTAGCTTGTACCCATGATTTAGGCTCAAGACAATAATCTCTACAGATTTTTTTTTTTTTTTCAAAAAGCTTGTAGGTGAAATTATTTTAATATTAAACCTATTATAGAGTTATTTAAGTCTCAGTTTTTACAAAGTCTGTAGCAAAAGGTTAAGGTTTATAAAGAAAATGTAATCATTGAGTTCAATAAGCCTTCAAATATATAGATCACATCAGGCGTTGGTGGCCTAGTGGTTAGCATAGCTGCTTTACAAGCAGCTGGAACGAGTTCGCTTCCCGGTCAACGCTTTGACATATGAAAGGAAATATATAGATCACTGTTAGGCAAAGATCCCTCTAAGATGAAGTCGTGCAAGAGAAGGTATTTTTCATGAGATTATCCAAATGCCAGATGGTAATGGTTTCTGATTTTTCTTTCTTATTTTACCTTCTAGATACCAATATATATATATGACAATAGAAAAAAATTAATACACGTAGAAAAATCTAAATAAATATAAAAACTAAAATTTTCATTTTTATTTTTTTTTCAAAAAAAAAGCCAATTTTAAATGTCGATTTTTTTTTTCATTTTTTATTTTAAAAATCCGGATCAATTTTTCTCTTTCTGTTATTCTTTTCTAAGATCTGTAACTTTAAAATATTCTAATATGGGTATACTGTTGTGAAAGTAAAAGGAACTATGAACAAAACATGATAATTATGAATAAAGAGTCTTGCATTGATGGTCGAGAGGTCAGCGCGACTGCCTTACAGGCAGTTGCCCGGGTTGTGGGTTCGCGTCCCGGCCGATGCTATGACACTTGAAAGGAAAAAAAAAAAGTACGAATAGTAGAAAGTGGAAATATATAAAAAAAGAGAGAGAGAGAGATTCTGGATAAAATGTTATTTTCAGTTATTTATTCTAGAGACACAACAAGTTACGAAATTTAGCTTAATTTATAAATGTTAAATAATAAATATATTTATTATGTTTATTGTAACCAATCAAGTTTCAGATTTAAAAGTACACTATTCAATTTAAAATTTTTCGTAATTATTATACATTATAATGCCCACATATAAATCCCTGCTATTCTCCAGATATCTCTGCAACATGATTGAATGATTTCTACTAAATATGGCTAGTGTGATCTGGATAAAACATCAGTATAATGTTAATATTAACAACAAAATTATGTATAAACAGGTAAATCCAAACTATGTTTGTACATATATAATTGTCATTATTGGAAGCCATACTTAAAAACGCGTGACTATACTAATTTGAGGGAAGACAACAAGTTAAAGTCTGATTTAGAAATAACTGTTCAAACATCCAATAACCATACAAACAATCGCTTAAAGCCAAATGATAGTTCCTTAGTCTGGGTCTTTGACATACAATGATGCTGCCTTTTCCCAAATTAATAAAGACTTCTAAAGTTAAAAGTTAAAATAAAATGTGGGCAAACATGTTTAGTCTAACATCAACTCTGATATCCTCTTCCTCAACCATTATGTAATAATAGCCATATATATATATTAAACAAAAGAAGTTATAAATTTTGTAACTTGCTCTTAGCTTGCATTTTATGATCACTAGATGGAGCTTTACCAATAGCTCCTAACAAGCTTTTGTTTACATAAATGCTGAGAGAGATAGAATTCAATATCTCTTTCATTGTCTCCAACCTTCAAACCATGTTTTTGAGCTAGTTGGCTCACCTCAGTGAAGGGTAGGAAGACTAGAAACTATATATATATATGAGGGACTTGAATCCAGAATTTTAAAGTCCCTAAAAGGTATTCAATCCATCTTATACAACCTATACACATGGACAAATACCTATGAAAAAATAAATGATCTCCAATGAGCATTTGTGCTGAACCAGCACTCAACAGTTGGTCCAGATCACCATCTCCATCACTGCTCAGTTTGTATTAAGACAACAAATCTTCAACCTTTAATGGAAAAGCTTCAATCTTCTCCACTCCCTAACTCTTCAGCTATCCATTCATTAAAAATTTGAGGATGAAATACTGGATGTATTTCACCCTTCTATTTTTAATGATATGGATGACTGAAGAGATAGGAAATGAAGGAGATTGAAGCTTGTACATTAAAGTTTGGAGGTTTACTATCTTAATATAAACTGGTCAGTGATTGTAAATACATTTGGAGATAGTGATTTGGACCAACTGATGAGTGCCAGTTCAGCACAAAATATGCACATTGGAGATCATTTATTTTTTGCACATGTATTTGGTCATGTGTATCAGTTGTATAAGATGGATTGGATATCTGTAGGAAATTTGAAATTCTGAGTTCAGGTCCTTTATAATTACATTACCTTTCATATAGACAATATGTATATATTTAAATATTACATATTCAGTCTGTATTCTGCCCACTCCTCTTCTGTATAATCAAATAGATATATTAAGATCCTATGTATGAGGAGTCAGATTGACTTAAGGTCAATATGGATATGGCAACAATATTGGCATCATCAAAGGTTTTGTGTATTTTATCCTTGAATTTTCAATGATATAAATGGATGGAGAGTGGAGAATATTGAAGCTTGTCCATTAAAGTTTGAAGATTTGCTATCTTAATATAAGCTGAGCAGTGATTGTATATTGTGTTGGAGATGGTGATTTCAATCAACTTAAGAGTGCTAGTTCAGAACAATATATTGTAATGATCCAGAGATAATGTGAGCTTAACATAATCTACAGGGTGCCACTAGGCATTTGAACCTAGAAAAATTTATAAAGTAGGCAGATATGTAAGTTTAAAAAAAAAATTATTTATTTTATATATTTTGGTTGATTCCGGTCATTAGCCCATTATCACTAGCTCAGTGAAACAGCAGAGATTTATATTTCATAAATTCTTATCTAAGAATAAATTTTTAAAAAAAGAATAAAATAAGCCACTCCCAGTAATTAACATACAAACATTTATTTATGCACATATATATAAAATTTAACATTATTATTTTAGCATGTTTACTTTAACATTTAACAGTATTTTTAACTTTTATTTTAGATTTTAATTTACATTTTAATTTTTATACTATTATAAGTTCGCACAGATGGATTTATAAAAGTTTGTTTTATAAATGTTGAGTATAGATCGGTTACATAGATTACATGGTCAAAAACATTTCAAAGTAAACATAAACGATCAAAATATAAAGTCATTGATGGAAATGCAGAGGGAAATTTATAAGAAACCCAATGGCATTCATCATAAGATTCCGCAAGACATTAATAATTTAAAAGACATCCGACATAAATACATTTTAGATACTCACCGTAAGGTATCAGTTTTTACCGAATGTCTATACATTTTGATCAAATATGAAAACCAAAAACATAATTAACCGGTAACGAACCCATGCAAGTGTCTATACCCAACTTAAATTTAATGCATTTTTATTTAGAGTGTCAAGTATGAATAGACTACATAGATTTGCATTTGAAAATAAAATATTCACCTTAGGCCAAAAGTTCGCAGTCAAACCGGCATCAATCCATCTGATACATTGATGTATTCAATGTAGCATGAAAATACAACAGCACAATATACTATACTGTCAGGAATGAACATCTGAACAGTATAGTTAGAGAAAACATTGACTCTTGTCCAATACAGAAATATTACATCTGTATGGCAAGAAGAACAATAAAATAAAAACTCCATAAGAAGGGACCGCGGGCCTTTTTGCCAACTTACAATCCCATTCATAGGCAACAAGGTTTTGTGCGGCATATACAGTGATTCTTCCCATAGCGAAACTCATACTACATCTACTAATTACACCAATATATCCAATCCATTGACTTAATTCAACTACGAAACAAATAACCTAAGATTACCCTCCTCTAATATAACTTTACAAATCTATATAGCCATTCATGCCGACTTAAGTTTAACATTTATATAATTTAATTTATCACAAAACAAAAATCATAAATAAAACTTAAAGAACAAAAAAAAAAAAAAATGGAAATGATTTTAAAAAAAAAAATACATCAAATAAAATTATAACTAATTAATAAATAATTTAGTTTGGTCAGATAGGAATCTATTTCTATTTTTTTTTTAAATACAGAGAAAGTTTATATTTTAAAGTTCTTAATGTTTTCAAATGTTCATTAATTATATATTTTTTACTGTTTTGAAAAATGTCTGTAGTCTCTGATTTTTTTGTAATGGAAGGTGTTAATTCCCACGAAGTCATAAGGAGATCGGTGTGCAGTTAACCGTTGATCCTTTATGGTTGATGGTATTCTTCGGACCTTGATGTCCTGTGGTCCGCAATATTGGAAAACGATGTTTCATTTTTTTGAACAACTGAAGGAATTGAAAGTGCATCTTTCAATCCCTTCTCCTCCAACCCTCTCCAACTTAACACATATCTGTCATCTTGTAATAACTAACTAATAATTTCCAAACTTTTCCTTTTATATTAATTTTAAGGATTCAATTGACATTATGTCACCGATGTGATGGTCCTTTCATTGAGATCTGATTCCATTGTTTTTCTCTCCTATCTGACCTTTGCTTATACATTTTAAATGCCCAAGGGCTAGTTTATATTTAACTAATTAAAATAATCATTTTTATTTTTCAATAACATTAATTAATTTGTTTTCAAACTTAAAGATATATTTTTATCTCTAAATCTTTTTTAAGTTTTTGCTTTTAAAATACTTTTTCTATTTTTAATAAAGTTTTATTTTAATAATTTTTTTTCATCTGTGCGATTTTATATATATATACGAGTTTAAGATAGATTTTTTAATTTTCAATTTTTAATTCTTAAAAAAGAAGTTTTTATTTGTGAACTTTTATTCTTTTCATGTTTACTAATAAAAAACAATGTAACGTCGTCTGTGCCCGTTACTATATATATATTGGATAACATTTATTTTTTTCATATGTACTTGGTCATGTGTATCAGTTGTATAAGATGGAATGGATAGCTGTGAGAAGTTTAAAATTCTGAGTTTAAGTTTCTTATAATTACATTGAGATTAGTATAGGCAATAAGCATGTATTTAAATATTATCACCTCTATAGAATATATTGAATAATTGTAAAAGAATGTTAAATAACAAAGGAATAAATATATAAGAAATGAATGAGAAACAAATAAATATAAGGAGCATGAGATCAGCCAAGAAGAAAAAATAAGTGTACTATAAGGATAAGAATAATAATAAACTATAATATTACTAACAATTATACTAATAATCAAATATACCATCAACAGGCATCCTTATATTGGATTCAAAAGAGATTCAAAAGTCAACAGTAGACTTAGGGCATGACATAACACAACCATTTCAATGTTCATTTCTGAGTGTTAATCTATCAGTCAAAATAAAAAAATAATGCTGATACCAATACATGCTGTTAATCAACAATGCTCTGGTCATATGGCACCATTAGTGTACAAGTCAATTATAAACTAAATTTTCTCTAACAAAAAAATAAAATGCAGTAAATGGATATTAAGGATGATAACTTTACACCATTCAGAAAACTATTTGGATGGCCAAATACAAACATAAACCTATATATATATATTGTGACCTTCTGAATGAACACAAGTAATTAAGCTGTCTTATATCAGTAGTGAATAACTGCATTGTACTAAAAAAAAAAAAAAATTAAATAGCCTTAAAATTTTAAAATTTTTCTATTAATGGCTCAAAAACTCATATGTGGGCCAACTGTGCATTTTGTTTAGCAATTTTTCAAGCATTTATTGTTGTTATTATATTTTGATAGTGTTTAATACAAGAAAGGGGGTGGATTATTACAGAAAGTGTTATGATAGTAGTTGGATTGATGCAAGGTTTGTTTTATTTATTTATAAGATAGTATTGGTGTGTTGAATGGTTTTCTGATTTATTATTCATTGATACCCATTTATTTACTAATATTATAGTCAGTTGTAACCCATAGACATATTAGGTATGTTTTAGTTAATATAATTTAATATTCACATGGCAGCATTATCTTTAATAATTTTGCAAAAATTATCTTCTTTAATGATTAATGCATATATGAATTAGTGAATTATTTGGCCAACTTAAATAATATTATAAACCATTTTATTTGATAGCTAATTAATATTCATTTGTTTTAAGTTTGTAAAAAGCTAATTTTTTTTATTATTTGATGAAGGTCAAAGTATTTTTTTTTAGAAAAGTTTTTTTTTGAATATTAATTAAGGTTAAAAAGAAAAAAAACGTGGGAGTCAAGCTTCTGCTGATCAGGTGACTTTTTTTGATTGGTGGGGAGATATTTTTTTTAACTGATAGCTAATAATAGTTAATAATTAAAAAAAGGACATTATCTTTTGTAATTTCAACGAGTGTAATTTTCATTTTCTGCTGCTCTGGATTATATATCTCTCTTCCAAAACAGTTTAAAGTGAAACTTCAAAACAGCTTTTTCATGAAGCTTATTATTAAAATTCCAGATGTTTAAGCTTTATTGGGGGATGTCTGAATAAAGAATATAAAGGTATCAATCTTGCTTCTTTTGTCTAATTAAAACATTTAAATTAACACTTTCATTTTTGTTTAAGGATGTGCTTTTCTGATAGTAAACTTACATTAGTTCATTTACTTTTATTTATCTCCGTTAAAAAGAATATGAAAATGCAAGAACTTTATAATTTTTTAAGTCCCATATGTGATGTTTATAATGTTTTGTCATCATGGATGTATATTCAGAACTGTTTAACAAAATTTATTTTGATAAGCTCTCTGTTTAACTTATATTTTACTTATACAAAAGTGAAGTTAAAAGTTAAAAGAATATGTGTACTTGATTGTGTGTTTGATATTTAATAATTGTTGCGGGATGCTAATCTTATATTTCATTTTATGCTTATAGAATAATATGTGTTTTATTAAAGAAATAGAAATATGACTTAACCAGGATAATTAATTACTACTACTTACCAAATATAGATGTCTAAATCGAATAGAAGGACTTTAATATTACATATTTTTTGTTCTCTTCAATATACGGATATAAGTGTTAATGCTTAAGGAAATACAAATTGCCTGTGGAGAATTACCAGCAATTTATTAAAGTTAATAATGCAAATACCTATCTATAAATTATGAAAGTAAATATTTTCTGCAGAAAAATATATTAAGTTATCATTGAATTAAATACCTTAGATGTGTTTAAAATAAATAACAGAATATACCAATTAATAGCTGAAACTGTCTTTCCACATATTTATTATTATAAATATTTATCGTTATGTGTGATATATAAGTAAACTCTATTGGCTTATGGCTGAAGGACATTGGATGTTTACTAAATTAATTGTGAATTATAACTGTTTTGTCCTACAAAAACTTATTTTATGTTTCATATTCATATTTAAACACACACTCATTTTGGAATTCATCTCCGGATCATTTATTAAGCTTGAAAAGGAACTTTGCAAGTGAATATATATATATATTTTTCTCAAGTTAAAAGAAGAATGACTCTATTTTTTTATTATTATTTATTGTTAATAGTATATATATCATAGATAGTTAGACAGATTTAGTGTTGTATGTATTTAATATTATATGTTTATTTAATTTGCGAGCATCGAGAACGTCTCAGGATGGCATACCCACGAAAACGATGGATGTGCTGGTAAAAATCTTATTGCTTAAATATGATTTGTTTTCTTTTATTTGAAAGTGAAACATATATATTTTGGGTATATTATTAAAGAGGATTTAATCTTATATATCTCTCTTTTACCTTGAAGGGAGAGTTAATTTCAAGAGTAGCTAGAAAATAAAAAAAAAAGAAAGAAAGAATATTGTGTTAGAGGTAATAAAACTTAAGTTATTAGACTATTACTGTTTAAAGTATAAAACCCATTCATAATAATTAATATTATTTAAATTTGAAGCAATTGAATGTCTCATTTAAGATAAAAATTTATATTTTAATGTTTTTATCAGTCGTAACTTTCGCATATTATATAACTTAGAATTATTTTTCATACTCATATTTATGCATGTGTGTGTTTATTTTGTGCAATTATTATATTTACTTAATAAACATTTAGTTTTATAGCTATTTCTCAATATAAATTTCGGATGTTGTCATATTCTAAAGAATTGAAGGAATGAGTGATTTATCTGTGCGTATTTATCTGCCAGCGTATAATGCTAGATATGTAGAAGAGCTGTGAAAAGGAAGTTATTCTTGATACGTTCTATGTTTGTAGGGATGAAAGATTTTTCCCCTTAGTATATTTTTAAGTATTTTGCCATGAGTGGAGCCTATTTTAGATTGCATACGTACGTATTATGAAATGATATTTATGAAGTCAAGTGACATTTTCCCATTGTTTGTTTGGTGATGAGAAAAATTCCACCAATAGTGTATTTCAGATTCAAATAAGTTATTGTTGATATATTAGTTAAAGAGTTTGTTCGCTCCTCATGTGCTGGACTCCTCTTGAACGTATAGTTTGTATTATCATAAAATATAGCTCTGTGTAATTCAGTCAGTGGTCAGATAAATAGTTAATTTAAATTCTTTATTGAATATTAGAATAGATATAGTGTTCTATTTGCTGGTAGGTATATGACATTGTCCGAAATTAAATAATTATTTAATAATTCCTGAATAAATTGATAAGGTGTAGAAATATTGTTTTCTGTTATTATTGCATGGGATGTAACACACACGCATAATGTAAATAATATTGCGGATATAAAGGTATAATATTGCTAAGTTTATATATCTGAAAATAAACATTATACAGTATATCATGTTGAATTTGCCATAAGTTAGAAATCATCAAATCATCCGTATGATTAGTATTTGTTTATATTTTATTTTGTATGCCTGAAATTGTAGGTATTTAAAGTGATTATTTAATTAAGATTATTTAAAGTTGCTCTCTTGATAGACAAATGTATTAATTTGTTTTATTCCAACGATTGATAGTATATCCTCTCCAAAAGTGTATATTGTGCCCAATAATATAATGTATGATTTATTCAGTGTTGTATTTTGATAACAATTATTTAGATAGCCTGGATATTCAAAGTCAGAATATTAAGGTATAATTTGTTAGCTAATTTACGTTTATAAATATGTCAATAATAAAGTGTGTAATATGTAATGGGGATAATCCTAAATTTCAATTAATAAATTTGCTTGTAAATTTTAAAATTAAGACAAAAGTCTTATTCTGATATTATTTACTTTTAACTAAACCTTAAGTGTAAATAAAAGCTTTGTTTATTATTTAAAACTGTGTTTCAAGTTGTTCTTATATGCATTCGAATTTTGGTTTCCACATCTCCATATTTCATACATCTATTACAAAATTAAATATATTATTTTATGGCTTTGATATTAAATATGCTAAGATCTGATAATATTGTTTCCTAGATCCAAACATTACATGAAATATTTTACCACGTGATAAACTTATAAAGGTGTTGCCTAGTTAAAGTATTATTTGGATGATGATGTGAGATTAAAAGATACCCTATCTCCTTCACTATCTAATCGCTAGCCCAGTAATCATTATTCAATTTATTTCCTTATACCTTATTATAATTTAGAGTTATAAATTACTGGCTAATATAGTTCTTAATCTATAACTGTGTTATAGATTCCCTGAGATCTAATTTTTGTGTTCCTAGATCAACATTGATTCATCTATTTAGATTAAGATGTGCTGGACAATAGAGTTATTTAGTGTTGTGCTTTTCTATTCTGTCAGAGTTATATTGAGCTATTATAGAGTGTAACTGGATGATGGAAGAGATCAAATTGAAATTATATTTTGTTAAATGGAATAAATAAAATTCTGCTAGCCTGTATCATTTGGTTAATTAATAAATAAAGTTTATATTTTATTTGATAGCTTATAGTATTTCTTCCTTCATTTATTTATATTCTCTATATGTTATAAACTTTCTGTAACCTCCCACTGAGTGAAGCTGTAGGATAAACATAAGTAAAAGAGTCTCAGCATTAGTTATGAATCAGATAAAATGATAAATCGTTCTATTCATTAATAGAACTGGCGCCCTGGGCATTTGCTCATATAATGTACATGAGTGGTGATGTGTGAGTAGGTTATAATATATATATATATATATATATATATATATATATATATATATATATATATATATATATATAGTGACCAAATTGTAATGGCACAATATATATATATAAACTAACCATTACTACTCATGACTATCTTGGGAAGCAATGATGCTAGGGACTGCCTATGAACAAGAGAAAATATACATGAATATGTTTAATCTATTTTAATTTGAATAATTTACAAATCCCTAAAATCTTATGCTATAATGAAATCAAGTGACCACATACTGCTAATTCATAAAACAGATAGCTGGAGGGATTTTTTAACAATTATTTAATAAATTAACTACTAAATCATTTTAAAATATGATAATATGACAATTGCAAATTAAATGCATTTTTATAATCAATATATAATTTCATATAGCAAATATGATTAATCACTTTATTTGTTTTACTAATCCAATTATTTAACCTTAACATTAAGCAGAACTGTTTACCCTTCAATAATTAAAATTGCAAAGCATTTCAAAGCAATTTGGAGGCAAAATAAGATGAGGAAATAAAACATGTTTCAATATATAAAAATATTATTCAATGTTACAGTTATTACTTATTTAAAAATTATGTATAAATGTAAATATAGATGTGCAATTTACAATATCAATATCTTAGACTACTATGATTTTTTTTTAGTTCTTCTTTGGTAGATGTAAGTTTCAGATTTTTCCATGTTAAGTTTTCTGCTTATAAACTTCTCCATTAAAAAATATTTCCATACAGTTAAATTTATCCACTTTTACAATAAAATATTTTCAGGTTTCACACAGGCAGAATTTATTCACCTTTCCAATATAATAATTTACATGTCAGGCTACTACATAGTAATTTTTTCTTTTTTTCCAATATACTATTTTCTAGATCAGACAGATCCAGAACGACTTTACTAATTTGCAGATCAGGCTAAAACATATAATGAATCTGATTACTTTCAAGATCAAGCAAACATAATAAATATATCTATTTTTCTCAATCTACTATTTTCTAGGTCAGAGAATACAGATACTCTCATGCTCTTCAATGGAGATAAAGCTTGTTGCATATTACTTCAGGTGTATTTTTCTACATTTTCTTTAGTGATCAAGTTACATGATGAGTTTTTATGATGCATAGTAAAATCTATTACATAGTTTTCCTAAAATTCATTTTAAAAACTACTTTCTAAACAGGTGGTGAAGTGAGTCTTCTTGTAATGAAAAGTCATCCTGGGTCAAGTTGTTGACAAAATCACTAGCAACAGCTCAACTGTGAAGAGAATAGTGAGAAATAATTTGGTATTCAAGAATGATTGTTTCTCACAAGACACTTTTGTTTACTGTTTTAACCTTCCCCTATTCTACTTTTTAACAAACTTGTATTCAATCAATCATATCTTGTCTCCAATCTGACAAAATCAAATCTTGACTAATTGGATAAATTTTTACAAAAGATTATTTGGGTATTTTTCTCCTTTTGATTAATTAAAAAATCCAATCATAACAAAAAAATTTCACTTTAATTGTTTTTCTCTTATATCAATAAAGAAAAGATCTTTTAATTACCCTTTGATTTGAAAAACATTGACTTTTGTTTTTAAGAGAGATAAAGAGAAAAAGAAAATTAAAACAATTTTTTTTAACAAAATATTAAAATTTTATTATTTTTCTTTTAAAAACTGATAAAAATAAAATTTTGCCTATTTATCTTTTTTATCATCTTTTAAAATTTAAAATTAAATCTTTTCAATAAACTATTAAAGAAAAAAAAGTTCTTTTAATTTTTTTTCAAAATTAATATTAGTAAATAAAATTATTGAAGAGGAGAATAAAATAAATTATTTTTTTATATTTTTCTCTTTCTTTTACAACAAATCTTTAAATAATATTTAATTTATAAAGTGCAAACATTATTTGAAATTAAACTGAGAGACTGCACATCTCTCATGCTTATTAGCCAATCAGGTGTTATTAATAGTGATCAAATTGTAAACACAAGACAGAGAATTTAACAAGAAGAGGGGGTCCACCCTCTTCTTTACTTGTCTTTCTATATATCCAAGCCAATCTGAAGTATTTAGATTTGAAAGCATGAATCTTCAAACATATTCACATTTAAATCACTGAGATTAAATTATCAACATACAGCATGAAATCCTATGATTTACTACACAGTAGTTTTTAAATGTTATAACTTGCAGCAATATATGTAAATAATATTAATTTATAAAGTGCAAACACTATTTGAAATTAAACTGAGAGAATGCAAACCTCTCGCACTTATTAGCTAATCAGGTGTTGTTAATAGTGATCAAATAGTGAACACAAGACAGAGAATTTAATCTCAGTGATTTAAATGTGAATATGTTTGAAGATTCATGCTTTCAAATCTAAATACTTCAGACTGGCTTTGATATATAGAAAGACAAGTAAAGAAGAGGGTGGACACCCTCTTCTTGTTAAATTCTCTGTCTTGTATTTAGGATTTGTTCACTATTAATAACACCTGATTGGCTAATAAGCATGAGAGATTTGCAGTCTCTCAGTTTAATTTCAAATAGTGTTTGCACTTTGTAAATTAAATATTATTTACATATGTTGCTGCAAGTTATAATATCTAAAAACTACTGTGTAGTAAATCATAGGATTTCACACTGTATGTTGATAATTTAATCTCAGTGATTTAAATGTGAATATGTTTGAAGATTCATGCTTTCAAATCTAAATACTTCAGACTGGCTTGGATATATAGAGAGACAAGTAAAGAAGAGGGTGGATGCCCTCTTCTTTTTAAATTCTCTGTCTTGTGTTTACGATTTGATCACTATTAATAACACCTGATTGGCTAATAAGCACGAGAGGTTTGCAGTCTCTCAGTTTAATAACAAATCTTTAACAGATTATAAACCTCTACATTATTATATTGAAAAAACGTTTAGAATTTTCATATTATCATTTAATAAATAAAAACTTTTTAATTAAATCAATTATCATTATTAAAAAAACATGAAACAATTAAATATTATTTTCCCAGTCTAATTTAATTTTTATACACTTATACTTTTGCAGATTGAAGGACTGTGTTCATGTTGATATTAAACTGTTTTAATTATGTTGCTATACATATATATTCTGAATTTGGCTGTGCATACATTTTTTTGTTCTTAAAATTAACATTTTAGTGATGTTTCAACTGGATTCGACCAACAGTTGATGAGGCAGTAATGATTATTCATGAATTTAAATTTAGGACAGCTCTATAATATTCTTCAGTGAACCTACTTCCTAATCAATGTTTAATATGATAGTCATTGATAACTTTAACAACAAGAAAGCATGTGCATGGATGAATCTGAAAAATTTTTTTTACTCATAAAAATCTTCACTTTAAAATTTAAAACTACCATAATTACTGTATTAATACTATTTTGTTTAATATATATATTACTGAGATAGCTAATTTTAAATAATGATAGTGAAAAGTTATAGTTTTAAACCCCAACAAAAGAGCTATTATAGGTTAAAGGAAAAAACTTGTCTAGTCTCAGGGAGATTTTTAAATTAGTAGTAATTTCTAGTTTCCTGGCAACATCAAAGACAAATTGTTATTTTTTTTTACATGACAATCTATGAAAACTATTTAATTCAACATATGTATATAAATACTGGAATTAAGAGATTATTGTAGCCAAAAAATCATCAATTACTAATTGACAGTACTGAGGCTAAAGAGATTTACTTTATTAATTTATATAATAGCTCTTTTGTCTTGAGTTTAAATAAAAGTCAAGATATCCTCTAATACTTCAAACCCAAATTATTATTAGGATTTAAATCTTGACAGCTATTTTTAATATGTACGAGAATGCAGAAGACTCACATCACCTCCTAAGATCATGCAAATAAGAATTCTCCTTTCCCATATATATAAAACCAAAAATAGCTGGAAGGAATTTAAGTTTTGATAACAATTTGTGAAAAAGAATTTTACTTCTACTTAAACTCAGGATAAAGATCTGTTATGTAAGTTAATATACAAAATGTATTTATCCTCAGGATGGCAAATAATAATTGATGGTTTCCTAGCAATATAAAAAATAAAGTTATCTTTCATCATTTATATGGATATAATATCTTCATTTCTAATATCTACATATTAAATCTATAAAATATATTATTTAAAATATGCAACTCTCTGGATGAATGAATTATTATTTACAGAATATCACATCATCTGCAAAATTATTACATATATCTGATAACACTTGCAAAATTCCCTGTAGCTATAAAGTATTATTTGTAAAAACAACACATCTTCAGCAAAGTATAGTTGATTTTAAAAAATCTTGTACTTTTATTCCCTTAGCTTCCCATTTTAATCTACAAAACGTTTTTTAAAAAACTGCTGTAAAAAGAGTTTGAAGATACTGAATCATACAGTCTATATCCTTCTTAATGTTAAACTTTTTAGTATCACTAACCTAATTATTGGTGTTGTATTTTGATAAATATTCTTCATTATATGACAATCCTGGGACTACATCTTAATGATCCAAAGCTTTAATCATTGCAAAAATACTTATAGAATCAAATGGCTTTTCATTATCTACACATTTAAAGCATAATGGTAATTCATATTCATTTATCCTTTCTATAATTTCTATCAATACTCAGATGATTTACTGCAGGGGTCCCCAACCTTTTTGCACTTAAGAGCACATTCCATAATACCGGCCAGGTGGTGGGCACCATTTATTTTTTCAGCTAGGTGGCGGGCACCATTTATTTTTTATCTGGACATAATTGCTGAGATATTCTTACTTCGTTTATGGAGAAGCCACAGTTCATCACATCACATCACATGTAAATTTATAGTTGGATATTGTTAATAATACACATAATGTACAAAAAATTATTTATTTCAAAAATTAAATTTTAACATATAATTGACGTTTATATTTTTACGCTGTAAAAGTATAGTATGCCCTACAATTTGATTACAATATAATACAATAATTCATAAAAAAAAAATTCAAAAATTAAATTTATTTGTATCAGATAAATAATTTTTTATCGTGTTCAGATAGCGGCGGGCACACATAAAATGGTCTGCGGGCGCCATGGTGCCCGTGGGCATAGGGTTGGGGACCCCTGATTTACTGTTATAAATTCACTTTTACATTCTGCTTGTTCTTTTGGTTGGTTAAAATCTAAAGTTCACTGTAATTGAGTTGCAATTATCTTGGCAAAAGATTCTGTGAAGAATTGATAAAACATTGATAGATCTGTAACATCTAATCTTCCTTAAATAACAATATTTCTACTGCATTCTTATAATCATCTAGTAAATTTTCTTCATTTAAACATGTAATAAAGATTTTGCCAACAACTTTTCTATTTCTTCACCTGATTCTTTTAAAATATTAATAATATTTCTATATTTTCCTGAAATTTTTCTATTTATTATAGATTCAATTGCATGTCTCCCTTCTCATTTAAAATGTTGGATAATTCATAAAATATAATAACTGTAAGAGATACTTTGTTTTCTTGTTCACTATTACTATATAATTTTTATACAATTCTTCCATATATTTCATAATATATCTCACTTTTTAATAGAAATTCCATCTTTTCTTCTTATTGCGAAAATAAATTTATCATACCAAAATCTTATTTTACAACTTTGAAACTTTTATTCTCTTCTTCAGCTTTCCTTCCCAATTCACAGTTATATTTTTTTATAAATCATAGCTAACTCTTTTTAGCACCATTTTACAAATTCTAGGCATTTAATTCTTAAAAAATATTTTTTATATATTTTCAGATTACTTTTTTTTATACAATGTGGTCTTGTCTGTATAAAAAATGTGTAAATAAATTCTTGCCTTTTTGTACCAGTTATCTTTGTTGCAATTCTTGGGAATGTATAAGTTATCTTATTGATTTTATTCAAATCTGAACCATCTTTAAAATCTGTTAAAATGTTAAAACAATTTGTAAGTTTCTAATTGAAATTTACTGGAGTGTTTTTGAAGGTTAGGAATATCAATTGTGAATACTGTTTTTATTAATAATTTTTGTCTCTCTATTTTACATAAAACATATCTTATATCTCGCAAATCAATGATCACTTCCTGTGTTGAATATTTTAAGAGCATTACAATCTTGAAATACATTTTTTCTGTTGGCAAAATTTGATGCAGTTCTGCTGTACCTTTATTTGGATGCATCCCTATCTATTTCTACTTAACATTTTTCTCAAAGAAAGAATTAATAATATGCAGGTTTTTTTTGCGAACTCCACAAGTATGACCCATTTCTATCGCCATAACTAAATTTACCCACAAATCTTTTATCCTTCAATTGTCACCCAATTCTAGAATTAAAACCTTTCATGTTAATTTTAAAATGTTGTTTGTCTGATCAAAAACATATTGTACATCCATATAAAAATCTACTACTACTTCATTGTAATGAGAACTTGTTGAGTCATTGCTATGTACAGCCACCACTAGTTCTACAATTGAAGGTAAAGGTAGTCAGATCAACAGAAACAAAAAGTAATTCGGAAACAAGTTATTATAAATAAAACTGATTTTATTGCCACAATACAATATTAATATTTACCCAATAATGTTTAATAAATATTACAGATCGACATTATTACTTACGACATACATAGCCAATGAGGCGTAAATAAATTATATTAAGGCTGATGTGACCTGTATAATCTCTAAGTCCACTTTGGTACCTCAGTGGTGGAATTCACTGGAGCACTCCATAGTCCTCCTTATACTCAGCCAATTGTATCTTCTGTAGGCCAATCAGCTCCCACGGTGCGAGTTTGGGTAACAAGGCCCCACTTCCCTTATCTCTGAGTTTTTATATATTTCTCCATAATGTGGAATATTCTAGCAAATAATTAATTATATTGGTTCTTTATCTTTTAATTAATCATTTTTTAATCCGGTAACGCTTATCATTAGTTTATCTCTAATTACTTCATTTCTTTAAGTTCTAAATATATACATATATATAGCACAATTGTCTACAACGGAGTCATAAACTTGATTTGTCTGCATTTGTAATTTTCCATTAAGTCGAATGGCTTAATCTTGCTGATCTATCTGATATATTAAGAGATGGGTAACATTAGTGTCTTATAACTATTTATTTTATATTTAAAAAAACAATAAATGACTTTTTCCATTCTATTTCTTTTTTTTTAAAAAGGCAGCAATGTAACTTAAATCACTTTATCAAATGCTTTTTCAAAATGAAAAATATTTTTTTCACTCGTTTTTTTTTTTTTGTTTGGAAGCAAATCAACTATTGCCTGATTAATGAAAGACAGAGATCAACTTTTGGTTTACCTTGAGTCCAAAGTAATTTATTAGGGCTCTATATTTATATCACAATAATTCTCACCTTTCCAACTGCACATTTTGTTCTTCCAACTTTTCAAAATCAAAATTGATTTTCAGGTAGAAATGTGTCTTTTAAAATCAATCCATTGAAGACATTAAAATAATCATTAGAAAATTAAACAAATTGCTCTAACATTTATATTCTACTGAAATAGACTTGTTTATTAGAGAAATCATAGGTTTTAAAAAAAATCTTCTGATGACCTTCCTGCTTACAATTACGGAACTATCTTTTGAATATTCAACTAAATTTGCATTCATTTCCAGCAGTTTGCTACTTTCAATATCCATTAAGCTTTTATAATTTTTGCATTCATTTCATCACAATATATTTTAATTTTTTGTACATAATTTTTTTTCAATTAATATTGATTAAGGCTAATTATTTTTATCTTTTTTAAATAATCTAATTTTTAGATAAATAACTTAAATACTTTCATTTTCAAACATTAATTCATCTCTCCATTTCTGCTTTTCCCCATTTGCTTTTTTGTTTTACTATGAATTAAATCAAACCTTTGTTCTTTCGCTTTTAGAGATATTAGTTTTATCTGATTCGTGTCTCAATTCATTATTAAGACTTTCTTTACATTTATCTTTTACAAGATTCATAGTTTTTCCTTTGTCTTTACTATGTCTTTTATCTATTAGTCATTACGAAGTTTTTTCCCTATTATTTATAACCTACTGGTTTTATAACAGCTTTTTTAAATACTTTTAAAAATAATTAATATTTTATTTGATCCTATCTTGCCAAATAATTTATTACTATTTACAGATTTGTTTAATCCAACAACTATGAAACTTCATTTTTATATTTCTTCTTAATTTAAAATTTTTTTATATGATTTTTATATATATTTTTAAAGTTAATATTGATTCTTCTATTGCTACAATGTTATGTTAATCCATACTAAAACCAGTATATATGCACCTATATTTTTAATACTAAACCCATTTGAATCAAACACACACAATAACTGATTCTGTGATGTGATGTGATGCACAGTGGCTTCTCTTTAAATGGAGTCAGGAATCTCTCAGCAACTATGCCCAGAGAAACCTGTTAGCCACTTTACCTTCCATTCCCCATTCTAAGTTTTGGTCATATTCTGCTTCATCCCATTTCTACAACATAATCTTTGTCAACTCTATGGCCTTTACATCTAAATCAGCCTTATCTTTTCCAAAACCCAGCATAAAAACCAATAACCTACTTTCTGTATAAGCACTTTTTTCATATTTATTCTTCCACAACTTTATTATTTGTATCCTTTCTGTTTTCTAGATTCAGAAAGATGGAGAACTAGTATGGAGAGTAAAAAGAGTTTAAATATATATAGAAGTAAACAGAACATTAGGTACAAGTTAATGCATGATAATAGTAAAAAAAGTAGTTTATTATTTAAGGCTAGAATGGGATCTTTAGCAACAAGCACACTCAACAGTTCTCCTAACACAATCATCCCACATTTTGTACAAATATACTGATATAAATTCTTTATCCAAATCTTTTGCATACTGTATTACTTTTTCACCCACCTTGTTGCCTGTCCTTTGCTCATAACCCAATTAAATACTATTTTGGCTATTCTTTTATTATCCATAAGCTTCAATCTACAAAACATTTTTATTTTACTTTTTGCATCTCTCATATAAAAACTTGACCATCCCATTTCTCCTTGAATTGCTTCCCTTGCTGTCCATACATCTGCATCCAATGCATGTCTTCCGACTTCCCTTTGTACTTTTTCTAAGCAATTTAATACCCCTTTACTAACACATAACACATCATTACCATGTGTTAACCCTGCTACCACAACTCCCATCTAATTCTAGCTACATCATATTTAATATATGAAAATACTGTTAATTTCTTTATCAATTCCTTTTCTTTCTTGGCTTCATTTATCAATTTTTTCTCCCATTCATCTAAACAATGTTTCTGATTACTTGAGATAATTTCCAAATAACTATATCTATTCACCACCCTTAACTTTATATCCCCGAATAAAAATTCGACATCTTCTCTTTCCCCAGTATTAACCATCATTATATTTGATTTTTCTTCACCAAATTTAATTCCCATCTCTTTACCCACCCTTTCACATATCCTCAGCATAACTTCAATATCTTATATTCTTTCTGCACACAAAAATATATCATCATCAAAAAAAGACCTGACAAAGTATATACTCCATTGCCACCTATTAACTAACGGTATCTCTATCCCTCTTCCTAAACTTTCTATTGCTTTTTCCATTTCACTCAAATATAACAAAAACAAAATAGGTGACATAGGGCAACCTTGCCTTAGTCCCACCCCATTTTTAACTTTAACTGATTCTATATTCCCTAATTGATATGTATAGTAATTATTTTTATATAATTTCTTAATAATATCCACAAAAGCTTTATCCATTCCCAAATTTACTAAACTTACCGATAATCTATTTCTATTTACTCTATCATATGCCTTCTCTATATCTATGAAACTCATATATAACTGTCTACCTGAATTCCTACTCATATCCATAAGTTGTGTAACTACAAATAAACTAGCTCTTATACAACTATCTAATCTAAAACCTCCTTGCATTTCTCCCACTACATTATTCCCTTCCATCCATTTTACAACTCTTCTAGCCACCATATATGAGAAAACTTTATAGCCAATAAGCATCACATGATCACCACTTCCTAGTAACCTATTCATTCAATATCCCCAGACTAGTTTCTGGCTTATGGCCTTTGTCAGTGAGTAGCCTTGAATCTGAGAGCACTGCACCTAGATCCTAGGATCTAATGCAACCCTGCAGCAGCCACCTTTTATCTCCACTTTACTACAAAACTATGAGTCTTAAATTGAAAACACCTTAATATTTTCAATTCAAACCCATCAGCTTATATAGTCATATAGGTCTGAATTCAGTTCAGTACCTATACATTTTGGTGTCTTTGGTTCTTTAATAACCATAGCCACCACTATTCTATTAGACACTAGATCCTAAGATCTAGGTGCAGTGCTCTCAGATTCAAGGCTACTCACTGACGAAGGCCATAAGCCAGAAACTAGTCTGGGGATATTGAATGAATAGGTTACTAGTAAGTGGTGATCATGTGATGTTTATTGGCTATAAAGTTTTCTCATATATCGTGGCTAGAAGAGTTGTAAAATGGATGGAAGGGAATAATGTAGTGGGGGAAATGCAAGGAGGTTTTAGATTAGATAGTTGTATAAGAGCTAGTTTATTTGTAGTTACACAACTTATGGTTATGAGTAGGAATTCAGGTAGACAGTTATATATGAGTTTCATAGATATAGAGAAGGCATATGATAGAGTAAATAGAAATAGATTATGGGTAAGTTTAGTAAATTTGGGAATGGATAAAGCTTTAGCAGATATTATTAAGAAATTATATAAAAATAATTACTATACATATCAATTAGAGAATATAGAATCAGTTAAAGTTAAAAATGGGGTGGGACTAAGCCAAGGATGCCCTATGTCACCTATTTTGTTTTTGTTGTATTTGAGTGAAGTGGAAAAAGCAATAGAAAGATTAGGAAGAGGGATAGAGATATCGTTAGTTAATAGGTGGCAAGGAAGTATATACTTTGTCAGGTCTTATTAGACACTAAATCCTAAGATTTAGGTGCAGTGCTCTCAGATTCAAGGCTACTCACTGATGAAGGCCATAAGCCAGAAACTAGTCTGGGGATATTGAATGAATAGGTTACTAGGAAGTGGTGATCATGTGATGTTTATTGGCTATAAAGTTTTCTCTAGTCTGGGGATATTGGATGAGTAGGTACTAGATGGGGATTTTATGCACAAGCCTTCTGGCATCCATTGATTACTCTGGCTTGCTGTGTGTGGCAATATGCATAGTGAGTTTTGCCTGTTTTAACAACATTTAAAAGCAAGCATAGGAAGTGGTGATCATGTGATGTTTATTGGCTTAAAACCAATCCTGCCTAATAGGATAGTGGTGGCTATGGTTATTAAAAAACCAAAGACACCAAAATGTATAGATACTGAATTGAATTCAGACCTATATGACTATATAAGCTGATGGGCTTGAATTGAAAATATGGTGTTTTCAATTTAAGACTCATAGTTTTGTAGTAAAATTGAGATAAAAGGTGGCTGCTGGAGAGTTGCATTAGATCCTAAGATCTAGGTGCAGTGCTCTCAGATCCAAGGCTCCTCACTGATGTAGGCTATAAGCTAGAAATTAGTCTGGAGATATTGGATGAGTAGGTACTAGATGGGCATAAGCTAGAAACTAGTCTGGGGATATTGGATGAGTAGGTACTAGATGGGGATTTTATGCACAAGCCTTCTGGCATCCATTGATTACTCTAGCTTGCTGTGTGTGGCAATTTGTATAGTGAGTTTTGACTATTCTAAAACTGATTTTACCACTATCAGTTTATAATTATTTAACTTTCTATGATCCTTACCCTTTCCTTTAAAAACTCTATTCTGTCCCATCTTATTAAAACAGGATAATAACTTTACTTTTGCCCTAAACCCTAAATTCATTATCATCTCTGCTGCCCATTCATCTAAACCTCTTGCCTTTCCACTTTTTAATTTCTTCTCTATCTCATTTAGTTCATATTTTGTAAACCTAATATTCCCATTACCATATGCTTTCATATTTTCTATCACTCTATCCTTCACATCTAATATCTTTTCTATATTCATTACATATGTATTTAAGATTTCTCTCTAAGTTTTCTCTAGAGTTACACTCTATTCCCTCATCATCTAGTATTCAATGGATGCCAGAAGGCTTGTGCATAAAATCCCCATCTAGTACCAACTCATCCAATATCCCCAGACTAGTTTCTCGCTTGTGGCCTTCATCAGTGAGGAGCCTTGATCTAAGAGCACTGCACCCAGATCCACATGGTGATCATGTGATGTTTATTGGCTTAAAATCATATTACAAAATATTATTTCTTGTGCATTAAATACGTTTAAAATTGCAGTTTTAAAAGTGCAAAATTTATGAGTGGCATACCTAAAAATTGTAAATTCTAAATTGGATCAAGCTATTAAAGATTGGACCCCATTGCACTACAATATAAACATAATATAACAAATGAATAATGGGTATTTAACGCACGCTGATTACAACTGACATGTTTCCAGATTTGTTTTCATGTATGAACCTACATATGTATATTTGTTCAAAATTAGATCTAGCTTTCAGTTGTTTATTTGCGAATTATCTTCAGTCGATCTACTTTGTATAGTGAATGACTGATAGTTGCATGAGTTGCAAGAGTAAGGAAATGGAAGAATTGATTGATTTACAATAACATGAATTTATTAGCTATAAAGTATTGACATTTGTTATCATATATATTCAGTATTAATAATTTTTTTGAAAAAAGAAAAGAATGTATTTATTCTCCGGATTGTAAATCTTTAAATTGTATTTAGAAACTAAAAAAGGAAAGTAAAATTTCCTTCAAATTTGTCTATCAGCAGGAAAGTGTTGAACTGAAAGCTGTGAGTTAGAATTTAATCTTTTTTCTGTCTTATACTTTGTAAGTTGTCTTTTTAAATTGATTTAATTTGTCTTGCATGTTAACACAAAACCACATTTAAATATTGCTGAGTCAATTCTAATCTTTTATATTCTATTGTTGTTTAACTTTTAAAATGATTTCAATTAAGCAGTCCCGGAGTTAAGAAGAAGTGACAAAAAAAGTTTCAATTGCAAATAATATAAATCACGTAGACTTCTGGTAAAAGCCATGATATATTACGTATTACTCATTTTAGCTTAAAAATGATTAATTATTCTATTTATAGCATTGTACTAAATTATATTTGACAGTTATTTTATAAGTACAATATTGGAAAAGAAAAGTAATAAAGGTTTATTGTTCCCCAGTTCATAAGAAGGTCGAGCACCGTAAATGACAGAACTGGACAGGGTTCCATGAACTTTGAACTTCGGAGCCTGCCAAACTCTACTCCTGCAATAACTAACGTTTTCAGAAAATAAAAATGTGATGCCTACTGAAACAGAAAATGCACTTTCAAATATTAAATGTATTTAGAATTCTTTGATTATATTTACAATATGGGTGCTTTACCCAAGTGGCTTACAAAATGGGATGACAATTATATAGGCATTTACAAAGGATTTGGGGGTTTCATCATCAGATTTTTAATGACATATATGGCTGAAGAGTTAAAGGGTGAAGTAGATTGTGTCCATTAAAGTGTGAAGATTTGTTAACATAAACTGAGCACTGATTATATATGTGTGTTGAAGATGACCTGAACCAACTTATGAGTGCTGTTTTAGCATGAAATACTTATATTGGAGATCATTTATCTTTTCACATGTGTGTGGTAATGTGCATTGGCTGTATGAGATAGAGTGGATGACTGAAGAGAGCTTGAAAGTCTGTGTTCAAATCCTCTATATTATACATATTTTAATAAAATTTCCAAAAATTATTTATTTATCAGGATTTTTTACAGTTCAAACCCTTTTTAAGTGGATACTTTTCAAGGACTTTAAGTAGCTACACTATCATAATGCATGATGATAAATTTACTCACCATTATTCTTAGACAATAAGCAGATTTAAAGATTATTGCATATGGAAGCTACAGTGTAAACTATGTCCATTGATAAGTTGTCAGTATATTACTATTTTAAAATTTTGGAACTAAATATTATTTCTAATATCAAATCAGTTTTCAATATTCTCATGGCAGCTTTTTATATTTCATAGATATTCTTTTGAAGGTTAATTAGTTTATAATGTATTCCATATGATTCAAGTAGTTCCCCAATCAAACTTTAGTCACCAATATTAATGATCTTCTGAAATCAATAAAATTCAGATATGAATAATGTTTCTGTAGTGTAACTTTCACTATACTACTGTCATGCAAAGTAGGAACAGGTTTTTATCCATTTTTAACACCTTGTGGAGAAATGTAATCATAAACATTAGACCAAAGACTGAAAAAGATCTGTGATCCCTAAGATGCACATTTCGTGCTGAACCAGCACTCATCAGTTGTCCCAGACCACAATCTTTTACACATATCTTATTGTTGTTTAGTATATATAAAGATAGCAAGTAATAAAATTGAAATATAGTTTGTTTTTTTCTGACTTTTTTAAAAATAAGACAATGATAATATCTGTTGCATGGTTTTTCTACATTTTTTAAATGCAACTTACTTAACTGCCTTTAGTTTTTTCCTCATGTGTCATAGCATCGGCTGGAAAGTAAACATGCTAACCAGGGACGACTGCTTGTAAAGCTGCTGTCACTGACCTCTCGACCACCAATGCTTGACAACTGCCTTTAGTTTTACATTTAGAATTTTCCTAAAATGATAATTAATTCCTCATTCCTTGCATTCCATCTTGCTTCCTATTTTATAGATGGTCATTAACAAATATTTTGTCCATAATTTAGACATTTAACATACTTTTTATGCTGTATTACATAGCTTTAAATTTCTCGAAGAAATGTTATCTTCACTGTATCTTATCATCTCAATTATTCCACATTTGCATGGCTTCCAGCATGTCTATTGTACTTTTTTTTTCAACAACAATGTTCATTTAATTTGATCTAATAATGTCATTTTCATTATTATAATAGGATGATGACAGTTTTATTAAGCTCTTTTAGTAATTTATCTGATATTTTTGATCAAAAGTCTTTGCCAGTGAGAATGTTACTATGCTCTTCTTTTATTATCTTCTGTATTAGCTACTTTCTCTGTAAAACAAAATTTATATAATATTTTTTTTGGATTTACATTTTTTAATTTCTCCATTGAACTTTTCAATTTTTTTTTTGTTATTTAATTTTTAAATTTTATCTGTTATAAATGCTTCTTTCTTAAAGCTCTATTACATTATCCAACTTTTGAATCTATTTTAATATCAACTAATATTTTTCTATTGTTTTATATTTTCTATCTTTCTTAGATTGTTCCAATTATCAAATAAAATTTCATAATTTCTTAAAATTTATTATGACATTTGTATTAATTTTATTGTGATCTGAATGTATGTCTTACTCTGAGAAAATGTAGCATCTTTTCATTATTAAAATCATGTCTTTTGGTGATCTTTTTCCTCCATCATTCAATCTTTATTTCAATTTTCTGCAGTTCTTTTTCTGGAACTATGTATTACAAATTATCCTATATTCTAAAGCAAAATCTAAAAGTTTTTTTTTTCTTTAAACATGTTCCTAAATAATTTCCATCTACCATTATTATTTTTGTTTTTAGCTATCCAATTTCAGATAAAGACAATAACTTTTATAATATACAAGACTTAGATTCATGTCCCAATAAAACTATTCTCTTAAAATCTATACTATTTTATATAGAGGCATATACTTGAATTATTTAGTAAAATTTCAACATTTAATATATGCTTTGAGTTATTTTTATACCAGACCACATCACAACTATTTAACTCTTTATAATGAATCCAGAATTTAAAAATGTCACATTTATACTTTGTCATTTTAGTCAAAGTTTCAACACCCCCAGTTTTGATAGTCAGCATTTGATATAAAGTTAAAAATTATTTCATTCTCTAACAGAATTTGATCCAATTTTCATTGTTCAATTGGGGTCACAGACTGTGTTTTGCTAGATGACATTGATTAAACATAAAGTTATTTGTGAAAATTATATTTTATTTGTGTGCTGTGTACAACTACCACGAATACTGCAGTTTCCTTCCACTTCTTATTTGCATTGCTTAATTATATATACTATAATACACTATATATTCCTTAAATTACACTCTACAATGCAGTTTAACATATGATTTATTTTATTTCCTTCCTTACAGTTTCAACTGTCCAGCAGTCATCATCAGAGCTTTTATTGTAAGGAAGGAAATAAAATAAATCATATGCTAAACTGCATTGTAGGATGTAATTTGAGGAATATATGGAGTATTATAGAATACTGCAGTTGTGGTAAATGTGGTCAGATGAGTAAAAATAATTTTAACGCAAGAAAATTTTATAGTTACAATTTGATGTTTATTTGCCAACAAGATAACAAAGGTAAACGTTAAAGTAAAAATGCTTAATATATACAACTTAACAATTAATAACATTATATAGATTAATGTAAAATAATATTATTAAAGAGCTTATGTTCAAACTCTGTATGAGTATTATTTTACATTAATATCTAGAATGGCAGAGTCTACATACATAGATTAGACGCATATAAAAACATAATAAAGGTCCATTTTTGAACCATCAGTGGTAGACTTCACTGGGTCTTTGAACACTTGACCTTGTAGTTCCTCAAGTTAAAAGTGGCCAGCTCCATTGATACCAGTGTGAGTCAAGACCTCAATTCTTCTACAGGTGAGCTTTTAATCTTTTCTCATTCATAATGGAAAGTTTTAAAACAAATGACTATTGTTGTTATTTATCATTTTAGTTGATCTGTATCCTGGTCTATTATTCAAAATATTTTTCAATATGGAAATGCTTATCAACATTATTTTAACTAATATTTTTACTCCATAAATACTTTAACATTTATTTCAACTTTAGCACAATTATTTATTATATTCTAAATATATTATTTTATTTAAATTTTATATATGCACACCTCCACTTCAAAAATTACAGTTTCTAAAGTCACATAATTTGGTTCCTTCTTATTTCTTTGGGATCTATATAAGGGGATGGGTATTCTTTTCAATGATAATGTTCTCATTTTCTTTGTGCTCTTTATTTACTTCCAGTTTGTGAGATTCCTCTACATAACTTGGAATGTCCACACTATAGTACTTCCAGTTCAATCAATTGCTTTTTTATGACCCTGGATATTATTTACATGTTTTTTACTGTTTCTGTCTGAATAATTAAAATTTGTCTTGACAGATGTTCTTGGATTATGCTTTTCATCCAGTACTTTCCTAGAACATTTCTTATCCAAACTTTTTCTTCTTCAGCATATGTCATTTCTGTACTGTTGTTTTTGTCACCCTCAAATTTTCTACCTGGATTAATTAATCCTAACTTTGTGTGTATTTTCTGTCCACCACCAATACATGGTGTATTATGCTCATATAATAAAGCAGAATACAAAGTTTCTTGTATATTCACAATCCCTTCCTTAAACAACCTTTGCTTTAACATTTTCACTTTCTTTTCTGCATTGCCATTGAATTCAGGGTGGTATGGGGGCATGGCTATATGTTTAACTTCTTATTCTAAAAAAAATCCTCAAATTATTTGACACTAATGTTTCAGGAAAACCATAGACAGCAAAAATATCCTTAAGTTTTCCAATTGTTTCTTGTGCTGGCAGTTTTAACAATTCTAAACTCAGTCTATTTTTGGTGCATATCGATCACCACAAAAGAATATAACCATGAAATGGTCTAGTGTGATTGATGTGAATATGATTTTAGGCCAAGAAATATAATTTTTTTCTGCAATGTTTGCATTCATTTGGCATTTATCTCAGATTTTCACAAATTTCTCAATCTCAGCATTGATTTCAGACCACCATATCTATTAACAAAGTGCTTTAGCTTGATATGCCAGGACAGCCTTAATGTATCAGTTGAAGAATCTGACAACAACAACTTTTAGGTATTAATATTCTATTATCCATTAACACTTAATCCTTATTTATAGGCAGTCTTTCTCTTACAGTCTAAAAGTATCTCAGGATATCAACTAGGCCAACCTCTGTTGATCCATTTGGTTAGCAGTTTATAATCACAATTGGTTTTCATCCAACCCACTATTTTTGTTACTATCTGTTACTTCATTATTCCAATTGTATATGTAGTTAATGGTTGGATTGTTTTTCTTTGGGTCTGACTTAATCGGGACCTTAGATAATGTGTCTGTGTGTTTGATTACATTTCCCTTTTTAAAATTTAGGTCAAAGTTACATCCTGCTAATAAATTTAATCAACATAACATTCTCAAGCTTAAACATTCTGGTACAGTTTTATTTTTAGCTAGTATTCCCAATAGTGGCTTGTGCTTGGTAAAAATCTTAAGTGGTTAACCATAACAGTATGGATGAAATATTTTCATTGCAAATATAGCAGCCGACATCTCTTTATCTAATTGTGTGTAGTTGGTTAATGTTCTAGAAGCAAATACATTTGGTCACTCACCATCAACTACTGTATGACTTCAAAATTGCTCCCATACCAACCAAAGTCCAATGCATCAGTAGTCAGTGTCAATTCAAGGCTATTGTTTGTACTGTATTAATTAAATAATAAACATCACATGTTCACCATCTCTTATACTAGCACATAATTGTTATTAAACAAGGCAAAACTCTCCATACAGTAGAGCCACCCTGTGCCAACCAGAGCAATCAATGAAATGTCAGAAGGCTTGTGCATAAAATCCCTATCTAGTGCCTACTCATCCAATATCCTCAGACTACTTTGTGGCTTGCAGCCTTCGTCAGTGAGGAGCTTTGAATCTGAGAGAACTGCACCTAAATCTTATGATCTAATGAAAAACTCCAGCAGCCACATTTTATCTCTACGTAACTACAAAACTATGATAATGAAATTGGAAAACACAATATTTTCAATCTAAGTTCAATAGCTTATATAGTGGTCTGAACTCAGTTCAGCACCTATACATTTTGGTGTCTTTTCAACATTAATAACCATAGCCACCACTATTCTATTAGGCAGGATTGGTGTTAAACCACTAAACATCACATGATCACCATTTCTTATACTAGCACATAATTGTTATTAAACAAGGCAAAACTTTCCATACAGCTGTTATTATTATGTAAAGATTCATATGGTAAACAAACGTGGATGGGCTTCACATGTATTACCCAATGTGATGATTTTACTGGGTTTTTTACCTGTGAGTTTGAAATCAAGAAACATCAAGATCTTTGTTTCTTGATAGTTTTAACTGAATTATCAGTTGATTTTTATTAATTGGATTTATTCATTTATTTTTCTCGTTAATAAATTATTTTTATTTACAGATTTATTAATTATTATTTCATACATTCACTACAATAATAATGGAATAAAAATGTTTTTATTTCATGAAAAACATATATTGCATGCAGCTTATATATAACACTTGCTAATAAAATAAAGCAATAAACATTATATACTTGGACCATAGAATAACCCCCATAGCTCTGAGAACATGATTTCCTACATGTTACATCTGGAGTGTATGATAGCTAAATAAATAAATATTTATAGAAAGTATGAGTTCTAGATAAATAACTCCTAGTCTCATATTATTTTATTTATGTACTTTACTGTTGCTGTTGCTACTGATAATATTACCTTTACAGTATATTAATACTAATTACATTTAGCAAGAAACCATGTTCTGGAAAAGGCTTTTGATGTGTAATTATATAGACAGCTGTGGTATATGACATTATTTATTATAATTTATATGAAAGAACAGCATAATGGATTTCATCTATTTTCATTTTTTATAAGTTATATTTAGGTATAAAGACAATCCCTTCAACTAAATACAAAAATAAGTATAAACTCAGATGAATTTTTATATAATAACATGTAAAATAGATTTTAAAAATTTTAAGATTTAAGATATATATTTATGTACCAATTTTTAATTGGAGGATGATTTTTTTGGAGTATTGTTTGTTATTTTATGGTATTCAGTATTATTATAATGTTATTATTTTATCATGCTCAATAAATTTCACTAGTGTTACTTTGTTAGTAAATAGAAAACAAGATTTGGTAATTGTTTCCTCCATTATATCCTATTGAATAAAAAACATTAAATGTGCACTATTATCTTTAATTGTAAATTAACATTCTTATCATGCCATAAAAACGTATACCATGAAAGTTCAGATGATCTGCATTTAAATGAAAAAATATTAATAGTACAAATGTGCATGTGGGATTGATTGCCTGTCCTAATTCATCAACCAGTGATGTGATGCATTATGGCTTCTCATTTATTGGAGTCGGGAATCTCTCAACCATTATGGCCAGAGAAAGTTGTCAGCTACCTTCCCTTCCCTTTTTATTCCTCACTCAAATTTTTTCATATTCTTCTCTATTCTGCTCCATCCTGTTTCCTCAATATCATTTTTGTCCACTCTATAACTTTATATCTAGATCTCCCTTATCTTTTTTCAAACTCTAAGAACACACTTTCTGGATAATCATTTTGTTTATATTTATTCTCCCATAACTTCATTATTTGTACCCTTTCTGCTTGTAGGCATTTACATTCAAGTAACAGATGCCTAATATTGTTTATGCCTTCCTTTCATAACTTGCAATCTAAATCACCCACATTTCTCCATTTATGTGTATATTCTCTTGTTGCTAACATTCCTGTTCAAGACTTAACCAACTCATATCCAATATTATGTTTACTTCTATATATATATTTAAACTCTTTTTACTCTTCATACTAGTTCTCCATCTTTCCAACTCCCTATTTCTAAACTAATGTATCTATTTTTTCTATCCCATAACACTCACCAATTAACTTAACACAATCAATATACTGACATAAAGTCTTTATCCAAATCTTCTGCATACCATACTATCTTTCTCACCCATCTTGTTCCTCTCCTTTACTCATAACCCAATTAAATACTATTTTGACCAATCTCTTACTATCAATAAATTGCAATCTACCAAACATTTTTATTTTGCTTTTTGCAACTCTCATATAAAAACATGACCATCCCATTTCTTCTTGAATTGCCTCCTTTGTCATCCATTCATCTGCATCTAATATAGTCTTCCTATTTCTTTTTGTACTTTTTCTAAGTAATCTGACACCCTTTATTAATGCATAGTGCATTATTGCCATAAGTTAATCCTGCTGCTGCCAATTTCTTCCATCAATTCTTGCAACATCATTTTTATTACATGAAACACTGTTAATTTCTTAATCAGTCCTTTTTTTTTTTTTGCATCATTTATCAATTTTTTTCTCCCATTCATACAAGCAATTTATTTGATTACATAAGACAATTCCAAGTAGTTATATCTCTTCACCACATTTAACTTTATATCCCCAATAGAAATTCTTTCCATTTTCTTTCTCTGGCATTTATCATCATTCTTTTTGATTTTTCTTCACCAAATTTAATCCCCATATCTTTACCCACACTTGCACACATCTTCAGCAGACCTTCCACATCTTCCCTACTTTCTTTGCACTAGAAGATATACACTCTCTTGCCATTTATTAATGGTATCTCTACCCCTCTTCCTAGTATTTCTATTGCTATCTCCATTTTTCTCAAATATAACAAAAAATATATGACATAGGGCATCGTTGCCTTTATCCCATCCCATTTTTAACTCTGATTCTATATTTCCTAATTGATATATATATATATATAAATTTATTAGTCTGCTTGTGTGCCATCTGCATGCTATCTACATAGGTAATCTATAAACTATACAAACTAATATCAAACAGATTTCCAAATTAGTGCATGAGAAATTGAATCTTCAGACTATTAACTTAAATAAAAATCAATTATATTGTGCTCTTCTATTTAGTATTTATTAAGATTAGGTTTAATATAATAACACAGATATTCTTTTTGCTTAAATTTGCCCAGTATTGGAAAATGGTTGCTATTCTAAATGTAATTCTTTATACGATTTCATACTAAACTTTTAAAAAATTTGTGAACAATTTAGTTAATATATACTTGACTTAAATAATAATTTTAAAAAATGTGATTTAAGTCTGGCATCATCATTATTTCAGCATATAAATAAAATATAACTTTCATATTAACTCAAGTCACAAAACAGGCTAACAAAAATTTCTAAATTCGAATACGTAATTGCAAAAGAAAAGTCCCTACTACAAATTCAATAATTTTTCCAGGATTTACTAATCATTCTTTTACCAATGAGATATTTCATTTTAATTAAAGTTTTATTATAGGAAATATTTTGTGCAAACAATTGCACTTTTTTTTCCATATGTCAAAGCATCGGCCAGAAAGTGAACCCACAACAACTGTCTGAAATCAACTGCTTGCAAGGAAGCTGCGCTGACCTCTCAGCTACCACTGCTTGACAACAATTGCACTTTTATTAAGTTATAGTTTAATAAAAATTTCACAAAGTTTTTTAGTAGATTATTCTTAACACAGTCATTTTTAACAAATAGGAAAAAATAAAAATATCTTATATAAAAATGAATGCATATTTTAGCAATAAATTAAATTTGAAAGTTAATGTTATATAAAAATTTCATACCTGAACTACTTAAATACTTTTAATTAGATATGAAATCACATCAATTAATGTTAATGTGGCGCCCTCTATACTTAAATCTGGTAATATTGTGGAAAGAGACATGCATGTGATCCTGCAATACCCTTCTTAACAATTACAGTGTATAAATTGTAACAAATATGTAAAATATATGAGTTACATAAAAGTATTTTAAGAATATAATATATATTTTTTTAAAATGAAAAGGACTATCACTTAAATAATCAGGATAATAGTAATTAGAGAGGGAAGACACTTTGAAATAGAGAAAAAAAGACCAGTTTACAATTTTAAAAAAACTCCAGTCATATTATGTCAATCATGGTTTTAATATAAAATACAAAAAGAAAAAAAACTTTAAATAAAACTAGTTATAATTTAAGAATTTTAATTTTATTTTTTATTGAAAAAAAATCTAATAGAAGTAATCAATGACCATGTAAAACCAATAACAATTACTTATCTTCTGTTTAAAACTATGAAATGAAAAAAAAGAGTAACTTCAAAGTGTGGCTCGCGTACCACTTGTTACTACATCACGCTAAATTGTACCACTTCGTAAAAATGATTGTATTTCGTGAAATTTGTTATCACATAATGAGACAAATCACACTGAAACACGCCTAAACTTCACGCCGGATTATAAACTCACTGAAATTATAAACTCACTGTAACATATATATATATATGTTTTTGTTCAAAGTTTCATATTTATCTACTATTTTGTCATATTTCGTTTACTAATAAATGGTTTTAATAAAAACACAAAATTATAAAAAAACAATTAATATATTTTCTTATCATAATCAAATATTTTTATAAAATAAATTTAATGAGATCCTTGTGCTTGTTTCGAAGAACATAATTTTTTGAAATTTGGTTTAAAAGATGCGTTCAATCTGTTTCGATACTTTTTTTTTTTTTAAAATATAAGAAGAAAAAGCTTTCTACTAATTCCTACTAGTAAACGGTAATATTAATTTAAGAGCGTTCTCAGAAAGCTGTTCATATTCTTTAATGTTTAACCAAAAATTAATTAGATTGTGTCGTTTGAATTCTACTTGTAAAGTTCTGTCACATGATAATTCTATTAAATTTTTATTTATCCTTTATTGATAATGATGTAGCTTTTTCTAAATTTTCTTCATAGAAGGGGTTTGAAATCCAATTATCATTTGTGTTTTCGGGTTTTGGAAAATATTCCATGAAAGACCATTTTAATCCTGTTAAATGTGCTATTATATTTTCTGGTATATCGTGAGACAGACTAACCTTATTTTCAAACAAAAAATATGTAGAGTTTCGAATACTTCCGGTTGATTGTTTTCGACGACGCACTGTTTCCAAAAATCTAATTTCTTAATCATACTTTCAATTTTATCTTTAACATTAAAGATCGTTATCGACTGTACATATTAACAACTTTACTGTATGATATTATTAATTAAAATAATTTTTATGAATTATAGGAAAAACATTTCTATGATATTTTTATGATTTAATTTTTTTTATGACCGCCATTATTGATTATTTTTCGTGTACCACCAACCAGCAACTCGTGTACCACCAGTGGTACGCGTACCACAGGTTGGGAAACACTGAGTTAAAGGATTAATTTGAAAATGAAAATTGAATGTAAAATAGATTTTGTAAGATTATTATCTACAAATGTAAGATATTTTTGTAAAACTATGATCTAATCAAATATAAAATACTTTTGTAAATTAGTATCTAATCATGAAAGAAGGGATTAAATTGTTTTTACTGAAAGCCAGTTAACAGATTAAAGAAGTAATGCTATAATTAAAAAGAAAGCTAATTAATCAATAAAAAAATTGAAAACCCAATTGGCATGGGTGATATTCTGAATAATAGTCAATCAAAAGTATTACAGCTAATAAATTTTCATTAATTCAGTTATTAAAGTTCTGTTGTTAATTTTTGCTGTCATATTGCTAATATTACCTACTAAATAATGCAGTTTCTTCCATCATGGACTGCTAGTTTTGTGACTCAAGCAATGTATAGGAATCTCTGTTGATATCTTGTCACTACTATGCTCTTCTAGATTTGAAAAAGTAGTGTTCGTTCAGTCTTACACCATGCAGTTCCTATAAATTATCAATAGCCTGAGAGGTGACCAAAACCCTGACCTGACAATGCTGAGACATATATCCATCATACATTTGAGAATGTTCCTGGACAGATATTGAAAAAAGTAGCTATAAGCCACTATGCAAGAATTCTATTTATGAGTTCATACTATGTGAACAAAGACATTGAAGTCTTCTTAGAGACTCTAAACACTCAAAAGAAAAACAAAAAAGGTGATCAGCTCAGGAAAAGCCTTAACAAAAACCTAGTTCAATAGTAAGCAAAACTGCATCAAATTCTAGAATCAAATTAAAGCCAAAAGGTGGTGAGATTTATATTTTCCTTATAAAACTTTGTTAAAATCAAGAAACAAATAAACTAATATTTTCTTTATTTAAGACTAAATTAATTCTGTTTAAAGTAATTTTGCAAATAATTCAAATTTTATTTTATGATTTATAATTTGATGTTATCATGAGTAAATAGATATGCTGCTTAAAATGTTAATTTGGCCTGAAATTTCTTGTCTCTGAATTTCTCACTGTATGAAATTTAGTTAATTATGTAGCCTTGTTTTAAATGTTCAATATCTGCTTGCTAATGAGGTGAGATTTTTTGTGTTCAATTGAGTTAGCTGAGGAAAGAAGCACTAGAAGCATTTAAAATTTTCTCTTGTTGATATTGCAGTTAATTCTCTGAGTGGTGCCCAGGTGCAAACGCAGTATAAATTAAAAATATAGGGAAGAAATATTTTGCTTTTAATAGGAAGAGTGAATTTAAGAGTTTTGAAAGGTGCTCATGGTCTGTACATTTATAAACAATACTTGGTCTGATAATTAGTGTAGTTAATATGTAAATTATTAACTATATGTTCCCACCTTCTTGGATAATGGTACAATATAATCTAAATTACATAAATAAAAATATATTAAAAAGCATAGGTTGTTATAATTGGCACTCTAATATGAGTGCTAAATGAACAATTGCATATAATTGTTTTTCAAAGTAATTGCATAAAAGCCCTACACCTAAAAGTAATTGGTATATAATTGACTTTACCAGCCTATGTACATGAAAATGACCTCAGCTATCAGATAAAGTAAAAAAATAAAAACATAAATAGATAAATCTTAATAATTTGGTAAGAAATGTGAGAGATAAGGGCCAACAGTGAAATAATAAGTTATTTAGAATAATAATTTTAAAAAATATGCATATAATTAAGAAAGAATATAAGAAATATAAGTAAAACTTTAGAAATATGTAGGGAGACTAAAATAAGTAATTAAAAAGGTCAGATTAAAAAAGTAAAAGTCTCAAAACAGCAATATTAGGGCCATAAATAAGATGGGACTAAAGTGGGGCAGAATGGGTGAACACACCAATTAAATGATAGGATAAATTAGATTAGTTTGAAATAATATAATATAATACTTAAAGAAAAGAAATGAAGAAAAGAAATAAAGAAACAAAGAGTAAATTGATGGCAATATTGAAAAAAAAGTAAGTATAATAAATTTAAATGCTTATAAGAGATAGAGCAAAAATGGAAGCTCAAGAAGAGAATTAAAATATATTCCCAGCAAGGAACAACAATAAGATAAGAGCATAGAACAAGGAGTCTCAAATAAGTAAAGAAATAATGACATTATGATAATGATGATATATATAAAGAGCCTGATACTAGCTCTAAACAAGCTTAATTATTTTATTTTTTATGATAAACCGGTCTGGGGATGGGGACCATCATAGATAAAGGCTTTATGTATTTTCTCTTGTAGCATTTATCATAAAAAATAAAATAATTAAGCTTGTTTAGAGCTAGTAGCAGGCTCTTTATATATTACATATTGGTAATACAAGCTATATAGGTCATGTGATATATGACTGATTTTTACTATTATAATTTTGCTATTAGGGCTTTGGCTATATTAAATTGCTAAGCCTACTAATATATGGGATCTCTGAATTTATTTCAGGCTCATATAGTTTCTTTGGTTAAAGAGCTGAATTTGAAGACATGTAAGTGTCTGAGATTTGGATCTTTTTATTAATATTTAAGAATTAGATAAATGCTTGGCTTGAGTTAATATTTTGAATCTTATGTCCTAACTCCTCACTGATGAGAGCCATAGCTCGAAACCAGGTCTGGTGATGGGGACCATCATAGATAAAAGCTTCATGTGTTTTCTCTTGTAGCATTTATCATAAAAAATAAAATAATTAAGCTTGTTTAGAGCTAGTAGCAGGCTCTTTATATATTACATATTGGTAATACAAGCTATATAGGTCATGTGATATATGACTGATTTTTACTATGATAATGATGATGAAAATGTTTAAAGAGCTTAAAAGCCAAAATAAAGAGACAGCTGAAAAACTTCAAAATCAAAATAAAGAAATGAATATAATGTTTGGGGAGCTTAAAAACTAAATAAAGAGACCGACAAAAAAATTTCAGAATCAAAATAATAAAACAAATGTAAAACTGAAAAAACAAATCCAAATATTTAAAAATTAAAAGTATCAGATTCAATTGGGATAAGAGAGAATGAAAGAATAAATTACGAGATAGGAGGAAATCAAAATCAAGTAAAAAATAAAATTGAAACAGTCTACCAAGAAATTCAGAAAAAAATCTGAAACTGTATAGTTGAGACTAAATTAGAAAATGAAAGAATAATGAAAAATATTAAGCCAGGAATTAATAATTTAGCATATAAAATTGATTAGAATAGATTTAGACAACACTAGGCAATGGGAAACATCTATAATTGCAAAGGAAGGGATGTAAATTTAAATAATTATGGGCAGTAGTGAGTTAATGTAAACATACACAAACTGAATAATTCTTCTTCAATTATCTACCAGTTTCTACAAGTACAAATATTTTCTGTGTACATAGGTGAATCTCCCACCAAATCCATTGATAGTTTCAAAAGATGCTTTATGTTAAATCAGTTAAGTGAAAAGCCCAGAATCGAGATCACATGCAAACATCTTCAGGTCAGCTCCCAAACTTAATAAAAAAAACCCATAAAATTCATTGAATATAAGCAAGTCCTGTTAGCCAGGTACTGGAATGAGGAATTCCAGAAGAATATTAGACAACAGGTGTTGCAGGAAAAATGGTAGCCTGGTGAACCATTCACTTCATTTTTCTGCAAGCAGGTGGCAAAATTAAAAGTTTACAGTCATCCTACTAACTGAACAACTGATTATTAGTATAGTGGGACATAGTTTTCCTTGTAACATAGAATAGCTGCTCATTAGTGCTGAGAGGACTTGAGCAAATGACCAAATGCTAATTGCTTTTGATAGCACTAAACCTGCTTAAGAAACAAAAAGTAAGATTTAAACCCCAACTTAAAGAGGTGAACATAAATGCCATAAAATTTGGCCACAGAAATCTTATAGAATGAGTTCAAAAAGAGATGATTTTCTGGCAGCTATGAAAGAACAAAAGTTTTTAGACAAACTGGAAGTGACTCAGATCTCATTTATGCAAGACAATATGAAAGACTGAGAGACAATTCACAGTCCCCTTGCATGAGTGACTATTTGAAATAAGGTCAAAGATATCAAAAGATAAGGAACTGCCAGATAAAAGATAGTCTAATAAGCAGATAGACTGGTAGTTGTAGACTTGGTGGGTAATGAACCTAAATTTTGTTATGGCAATATGATTAAAATGGAATTTTTTTATAAGTGTAAATGAAATAAAAAAAATTATTATCAAAGTAGTACTGGATTAATAAAACTAAAGTGTAAATGATAGTAGAAGTCAGGTAATTCAACAGAAATTAGTATTTTTATCTATATATCTGTAAAATATTTTCTAATTATGTAAATAACATATATTTTCATACCATTGTGTAATTTCAATATATAAAAATAAAAATTTACATGAAATAATTTCTCATTTAATTAAATCAAAAATAAAGCAATTCATTATAAATTTATACCAAAAATGAATTATTTATCTTCATTTTAACTAAAATCTTGTCAATTTCTTTAACATTTATTCTAATCATTTACTATTTCAAATTATTCTATTTTCAAAAATTGTAATTTATCCTTCTGAAATTAAATTACAATAAGATATGCCATAATGAATGTGATTTCGTCCAGAAAATCATTCATTATGTTTATTGTAGTTTACATTGAAATAGCTATATTTGGGTATATTTTGCTCCAAACCTATGTTCTAGAGCAGGGGTAACCAAACTTGTTTGATTATCAACCCTCTAAAAATATTTGAAACCTCTTATAGACCACCACAAAATTTATTTTTAGTGGTTCATTTAGGTGTTACAAACAAAAAAAAAGCTTTTACTATTTTTATGCTAATAGTTATTTTAATAATTTTTTTGATGGCAATCAGTGAGACAGATGGACTTGATGATTCTTAGCAAGATTAGCAATATTTGGTTCAAAATTAATAAGTTTTAGCCTTAAATTGCCTCAGAATTCCACATTCAATTTATTTGTCTGTTTGGTTAAGATGAGATTAACATGACAAACCAGGTTCTACCATGTCCAAACTTGGGAATACCAGCAAAAAAGGATGTGCCATATTACAAAGTTTTGTGTATTTTTGTGTTATATTTATATTCATCCAAAAATTGTTCAAAGTTAAATTTTTAAGAAGGGTCTTTGCTTCAAGATCAGTTAATAATTCAATAAGTTCATCTTGCAAGTTGATGTCAGTGTTTTCAATTTGAGCAAAAAGTGACACGATAATCCATTCTGGGATACCAACATTTTCTAAATCTGCAAAGCGCAGTTTAAAATCATCATTCAATTTTTGAAAGATGATTTGTATATTTTTCCAAATCTTCATCTTTAATTTACATTTGTCATAGATTTGAAAAGTAATGGAAAATCTTTATGTAACAATGAAGATTTAAATAAATTTAACTTGGAAACCTAAAAGAATTGTCGAGTTTGAATAGTTGTGACATCTTTATCTTGGAGCCTTGTTTGAATATTATTGAATTTTTTCAAATCAATTCGCTAAGTAAAAAATATGGTTCTTATATTTTTGCAGTTCATCACTCAGAACAGAATTCATTTAGTTAAAAATTTTATCATACAATCAAATAACTCAACAAGCCTTTGTAAACATACACTTCTAGACAACCGACTTTGGTGTGTAAAAGTAACTGGTTTGATAATTCATTTTTTCCAAAAAGTTTGGAAAACAGTCTCAATTTAAAAGGTTGGGTTCTAATTTGATTAAAAGATTTAATACAAAACTGTAAAGCATTTTGCAAATCTGGACAGATATTTTGCCACTAGGTGTGTTCTATGCAAAACACAGTGAATAGTATGAATACCAGGAACATTTTCTTTAAGAAAAGTTGCAAAACCTCAGTAATGGACTACCATAACAGATGTGCCATCTGTGGCTACTGTTACTATATTGTTAAATGGAATGACATTTATGCAAATATTCTTCTAAACACTGATATATTGTCACACCTTTTCCATCATTTTGAAGATATTTAGCAAATAAAAATCATCAATGATTTGCCATTTAATTTTTCTAAAATATCTTATATATTCATCAAGTTAGATAAAAAAAACTTATAATTTTTGAGCTCTGAAAGTATTATATCTTCTATCTTCATCAATACACTGTTTTACAAATATCACATTTAATGGTAAGCGCTTGAAAGCATTAACCGAGTCTTTTTTCATTACATTTTCAATGACATCTTTAATTGCAGTTATAAATACATCTTTAAATTGTGTATGGGTTTCCCTTTTTTGCTATATTGATCAAAATCTTATATGAAGCTATTAATCCTCCTTCAATTTCAACTATAGCAGTCAGCTTCATAAAACTTTTTATATTTGATCGAGTTGCAAATTTTTCTTTAAGTTTTTTTTTTAAAAATCAAGACCTTTAGTCTTTTTACCAGAATAAACTCTCTCAAGATGATCATTCATTTTAGCTGGTTTTATTGCATAATTTGTAAACGTTTTATCACAGAGAAGACACATAGGTATCATTTCATTTATTGATGAAGGAATAAATCCAAATTTCAAATAATCCAATGAATATTGTCAACATTTTTTTTAGAAAATGAAGCTGCTATTGCATAATTAGAGTCCTGTAAATAATAAAAAAAATGAAATTGGTCATCATATGATAATGCATAATAATTTTCATCTTACCTAGATACAGGTAATTATATGAAATATTAAATAAATGTTAGTGTATAAACAAACAGCTATAGTGATGCTAATAATGTGAGAATAGTGTAAAAGTTTGACATGCACTACACTGTAAGCTATGTTTTGGGTAGCTAGAGTGTGTGTAACCAGAGCATGGGCTCAGCAATTTCCATCTGTCCTGTGTGACTTAATTCATAGATGCTTTCCACATAGACTACTTGATTATGCAGTGGTGAGTTGTGTGGATTTTCCAGTAAACAAACTGGTATTAAATTTATTCAAGCAATATTCAAAAATATCTACATAATTGTGATTTTTAATCCATTTTTTTATTGATCCCCTAGCCCAGATTGACCCCCAATAATGTTATATCGACCCCCAGGGGTCCCCTTTGGCGATAGTGTAGGGTAATGTTATCTTATAACCAGTTAAACAAAAATAAAATGATAATCAAAAATATAAATGTATAAGTAGTCAGTGCTGGAAATATTGTATAGTTCAATTTTACTGAAAAATTAAAATTCAACTTTTAAAACATAAATAAAAATGTGTAAACAAATTCACTCTAATAAAAACTGACAGGTCATTGATTTCAACGTTTCTGCTTCTTACTTGGTTTTTTTTTTCATATTTATTACTGCTGATTTTAACAATTATCATTGATCTTGAAAACTATAAATAAATGTACTCTATTACTGAGATGTAAACAAATGATTGTTTTAAAAAATAATGCTTTTATTAATATAGTCGACTAAAAAATACAAACTAATGCCTTCTCGGTTAATTTGTCATTCTTGGAAAATATCGGAGATCTTAAGAATCTAGACTTGTTATAAAGCAATTGGAAATTGCAGGAATATTGTCATTTCACAAAAGCATTTGAGATTTTTTTCATTTTTATTATTTATTTGAGTCTCAAGTGCTTTTATAAAATGGCAATATTCCTGTAATTTCCAATTATTTTATAACAAGTCTAGATTCTTAAGATCTCTGATATTTTCCAAGAATGGCAAATTAACTGAAAGAGGATTATTTATTATTTTCTACTTTTTAGTCAGCTATTTACATAAAAGCATTATAACAATCATTAGGGATCATCCACTATACATGCACTGTAAACTAATAAAAACTTTTAAGGAATACTCTCCTTTCCAAACAGAAGATAAAGTCTCTTGAAAAAATAGCAAATGGAATTAAAGGCAACTAATTAATATCTTTACACTCTCATTTCCAAATGCTTAAGATTTGCTTATACATATATGCTTAGGCTAAAAAGTAAAATGATTCATTTTATCTTTTCAAAAAACTTTATTTTGTGTTGGGAAAGGAGAGTATTCCTTAAAAGTGTTTATTAGTTTACAGCACATGTATAGTGGATGATCCCTAATGATTGTAACAGATTAAAACATAGCACCATTTAAATAAATAACTCATTATATAAAAACATTATTTAAAAAAAAATTACATGCTATTTTCTTACTTTTTAGTTATATTTATATTATAAAAAATCGTTAGAACTACAAAAAAAGCTGTGACAAAAATTATAATTAATAATAAGATGTGAAAATAAAAAAAATGTCTTTTAACAAACATATTCTAAATTTAAATATCATGTGATCATCTACTATATAAAAATATGTATGTGTTAGCTTTTTAATTAATTTAATTAATTAACTAAATCAATATTAACAAAATTTTATTTTACAAGTGTAATTAATGTTTCCATTAGATATATATATATATTTTAAATAAATTTAATAATGAAATCAATATTGACAAAATTTTATTCTACAAGCATAATATTTCCATTGACTCAGTTGTTAAGGAGTTTTCTTGGCTAGCATAAGAATGTAATTTCAAGTTTTAAATGGGAACAAATTTTTTTTCACTGTTAATTCAAAAATGTTGATATACTGATAGAAACAGGACAAGTTAATATAAAAGAAAGCATTTCAAATTCACTTATATTTTCTCAATTGGCATTTTTCCCATGGCATAAATTTTCTGTCATTACATAAAAAAACATCACATGATCACTACTTTTTTATAAGCAAGCATAGGAAGTGGTGATCATGTGATGTTTATTGGCTTAAAACCAATCCTGCCTTATAGGATATTGGTGGCTATGGTTATTAAAGAACCAAAGACACCAAAATGTATAGGTACTGAACTGATTTCAGACCTATATGACTATATAAGCTGATGGGCTTGTAATTGAAAATATTAAGTTGTTTTCAATTTAAGATTCATAGTTTTGTAGTTAAGTGGAGATAAAAGGTGGCTGCTGGAGGGTTGCATTAGGTCCTAAGATCTAGGTGCAGTGCTCTCAGATCTAAGGCTCCTCACTGATGAAGGCCACAAACCAGAAACTTGTCTGGGGATATTGGATGAATAGGCACTAGATGGGGATTTTGTGCACAAGCCTTCTGGCATCCATTCATTATTCTAGCTTCCTGTGTGTGGCAATACATATAGTGAGTTTTGCCTGTTTTTTACACACAAAAAAAAACTAACCAAACTTATGCTTCTATTTTTCACTTGCAATTTTTTTTACATGCCATTGATCTGGCATTATTGTAAAAACTAAACAAATGTTTATTAAAAAATCACTTTACTTCTGCTTTCTTGCTTGGAATTTGTTTGTTTTTTCTTTTGATGGTTTCTAACTTTATTCAGTTTTTTTATCTAACAATTATTTTTATGACTCCAGTTTTCTAGTTTTACTTTTTAAAACATCAAATATGTTTTGCATAAATATATCCTGACATCCAAATGTGTTTACCACAGCATTTATGATCACTGAGATTTTTTTCATTGCTAAATCTACAAATAGATTTAACTGTCAAGCATTGGTGGTCGAGTGGTCAGCACAGCTGCCCTACAAGCAGTTGACTTGGATTAGCGGGTTCACTTCCCGGGCGATGCTATGACACATGAAACAAAAAATAGATTTAACTAAATTGTTAAGATTTACAATACATGCCTGAGTTGTCTGCAAAGTAACATTTACCATTGTTAACAAATTTTAGTTTCATGAGAAGTATTTGTTATACAATTCTACAGTTTTTGCCTTTGTTATAGCAGATATCATTGTATTTACTATTTAGAAACTTTTAATTACATTTTATTACTATTTTACTATTCTTATTATAAATTTCTTAACATATCACTATTATTTTTACTTAAAACTGCCTCTTTTTTTTTTTCATATAACTTTTTAAAAAATCTTCTTTGTTTATATTCTTTCACATTTCATATTTCAAAATTTAAATGTTTATATTCTTATGCATGCAAATGAATTTTTATCTTTCACTTGTTTCCAATCTAGTTTTAATTTTACTTTTTTTGTTATGAATATAAATAAATCATTTCTATTGTCTTTTTTATAATCTATATAATTTATAAATTACATTTATTTCTCTAATTTATTTATTCTATTATCATTTATTAATTTAGTTTCACTTTTTTTAAATGCTTTTATTTAAGCCTTTGATTTTTTGTTTAGGATAAATTTGTAATCAAGTTTTGACAGGCTTCTATCAAACCAATTCCCTTTAAATTTTGTATATATGATAGAAATCAATGGAAATGCAATATAACAATGAAATATTTGTTTGGTTTCTGTTTTTTTACTATTGAGAGTGACTGAATTTTGAACATGTTGATATTGTTTAATTAAGTTTTCAGCGATATGCACAAGAGAGTGATATATATTTTTAAACATTTTTTTTTTCATGTGTCAGAGCAGAGGCCAGGAAGCGAACTCACCAACCCGGGACAACTGCTTGTAAGGCAGCTGTGCTGACCACTCGGCCACTAATGTGTGACAACATTTATTTATTTTTTTCATGTGTCAAAGCATTGGCCGGGAAATGAACTCATGAACCCAGGACAACTGCTTGTAAGGCAGCTGTGCTGACCACTCGCCACTAATGCATGACAACATTTATTTATTTTTTTCAGGTGTCAAAGCATTGGCTGGGAAGTGAACTCGCAAACCCAGGACAACTGCTTGTAAGGTTGCTGTGCTGACCACTCAGCCACTAATGCATGACAACATTTTTTTTTCATGTGTCATAGCATCAGCTGGGAAGTGAACCTGCTAACCCAGGACAACTAGTTTATAGTAAAAAGTAAAATAGAAATAAAAATAAATTTTATTTTCAATTGATCATAAAAATTTCTTCTTTTAAAATAGTTGAAATTTTATTTTTTCTTGATTGTAAATTTTTTTTTTAATTGTTTCATTCATAAACAAAATAATATTGAATCAATTTTTAATACACTACAAAATTCCTTTAAAATGTTACAGATATTGTGACATCATTTTTATTTTTCATTTCAAATAGGAATAATTACAACAAATATTTGACTACTAAAAATTATAATAAATGCTTTTATTGATTATGTACTAAAAACCAAAAAATAATTGTTTTCATCAACCATAATTTGATTTTTATATTTAACTTGCACTAAACATATAAGGTATCCACAACTGATTGAATTAATTAATTTCTGGATACCCCATACTTTTATTTTAAATTTATATAAACACCCAATTGTAATGAAAAAAAATAACTATTTTTCACTTTTTCATGCATAATAAATAAAAGTTTGTTGTAAAATACTATATATATATATTATTTATAAAGTAGTTTAATTTCATTTTTATATTATTTATTTATATCTGTAATGGTCAAACATGTGTAATTTGTTAACAAAACTGAGAGACCAAGCAAACATTCTCAACCATCATGCATAGCGGTATCACTACCTCTATGATCCTAGTTTAAACCTCTGCCTAGGTTCCTTAATTTCTACTACATAATTAGCACCCTTGATGTTAACGCAGTTTCTCATTTTTATATAGCCCTACATAGTTCAAGGATATGCATAGACTCTATACTATCTAATTCCTAAATATTAATTATAAGATTCCAACCAGCAATGATACTATAACAACAAACAATTTATATAAAACAATATTTATTAATAACAAATATTTAGGTTAACAGGGTTGCTTTATTATTTACAGAGTGCGCGAAATGGTTGTTTAGTGGCCCTTACATGAAAATAATTTAGAATAACAGTAATAATTGTAAGCATAACAGGGTGTGCTTATTGTTTTTTGCCATGAAATAATGAATACAATAGTAATCAATGAAATGTGGGTTATTATTATTATTATGGACTTTATGGTATTTGAACTAATAAAGATGTGGCATAGGGTTATGGCTATAAGGCATAGATGCAAACATAATACAGGAAGGAAATATAAGAATTGCAGCACTGCATTTGGCCATCATAAGACAAAGGATCTTCTTTGTGATCTGGAGGCATGAGAGGGATGTCCCAGGTTTCAGGAGTGTTCCTGCTTCTAACCAAAAGGTGAATCCTAAGAAGAAGATATATATGTGTAGTACACTAGAATTTCTGGTCTGGAGCTACCAGATGATAAATTTTATATTCAGAATTATTTTAAAAAAGCTCATCGGGCATATATAACAAAATAACAAGCATTTGATGCTCTGCTTATTTACAAATAAGGGGTGAATTATGATATATTAAAATGAGAATACTTAAAATAGCCAATGATGACACATACCCCAAGCAGTAACGCAACAATGGAAATTATAAAATAATCTTTAACCTAATTTATGCCTATGTTAAAAATAATAAAATATTTATATAATAATCATAGCTCATATTGCCATGTAAGGCAAATATGAATTTATAGAATTTAGCTCATACACTCTTATTTTTAGTATTATTGAGATAGCATTGTAATAAAAGGGATTTTTACTCATCCGTAACAGTTGACATTCAATCTATTTTCTATCAGATTAATAAAATAAAACTTAAGGCTCACTCTTAATTTTATAGACAGAGCATATTACAAATACAGATTGTTATTTACAACATAATTTAAGTAATAAATATTTATCATCAAGGATAAACATACGCTTAAAAAATCATTAATTTTAGTTATTAATTTGGTACATTTTTAATAAAAGACAGAACCAAAACTAATAGCACTCATTATCCTTCATTAATTTTCTTAGCAATCTTCAAGAAAACATTACTTCTGACACTAGTGGGTAAAGACTGCATAAGAATAATAAAATAAACATATTATAAATCTTTTAACTTTATATATTTTTCCACTCTTGATTTAATCTTGCTACATAATATCACTTGGGCTATGATGAAAGAGAAGCAAGGTAGTGATTATATTTTTATAAATTTAATCTCTCCATCATCTAATTTTTACAAGTAAAAAATAGTATGGATAAAAATGTAAAATAAAGAATTTTCGACCAGCAAATATTTACATTAATAGAAAAACAAAAATTAAACCTTTTAAAAATATGCTAGGTCTAGTGCTTATATGAATTTACTTTAAGCTGCGGTTAATAAATGAATAAGCATGTTTTCTTTATATTTGAAATTATTACCAATCATAATAATATGAAAGAGTTTATTGGCAAATTTATGAAAAAGGATTAGCAATTGAATTCATGTAAAGTCTATGGCTTCATGATGCTGTATGTTAAAATTTATATGTATAGGTTTTCTTCCACCTTGACAATTAGGTTCTTGGTACAGTGGGTAGACATACACTTCTGAATTGGAATTCAGTACTCTGAACATCTGGAACGTTGGATGTTTATACAGTTACACTGGAATTAACAAATGGATGCCACTTTCCCCTCCGATGACATGGAAGAAAGCGATGCCAATCTACTCATTTATTTTAGTAAGGTACTTAATCATTTTCTTATTTATTGTTTGTTATATCTTCTTTTATTTTATATATCCTTCTATCTATTTCCTTTTGATAGATTCATAGATTTATATATATTATTTTAGACACACCCTAGGGAGCATTACTTCTCACAAGCTTCTTAAGGAACTTCCATATTTTATATTTGCTTAATTAATTTTCCATTTGTTTTTACATTCATTGTGTCCATTTCCTGCCTTTTTGTTATTAATATTGCACCGGCCAAAATTCTATGTTAACTCAACATGATTCACAGCCTGGGTAAAAGTACCATGAATCCAACTGTACATGAGATCAAAGATAAAGAATACTCATGGATTCTGCCGTGTTTACCTACTCTCTAAATCTGCCAACTAATTAACAACATTTTCGAGGCAAGCAATTAATCTTTTCTACATTCCAGCCCTCTAGCATCAATGGTGGAGCATGAGCCTCAACTAATCTAACTTTAATATTAATTCTAATTAGACCTATCCATTAACTTAAATATAAGAATAGTATGTATGTGACCTTGAGTCATCAGATAGCAGCACAATAATTAATTAGAAAAAAATAATTTTAAAATGAAATGAATTGAGACGAACCACAGGTAGCTTGAATTCACATATATATTCAATAAAGCATTTGTTGAATTTATCCAATGTCTCTCTGTTTTTATTTCATAAGTTAGTTAACATAAATTTTTATTCTGTCATTAATTAGGCCTTGAGTAAGGGAATTTAACAATGTAAATGATTAGAGTTTTATGGAAGACGCTCATGCAATTCTGAGATATATGAAACAAATACCAAATAGCCTATTTTAAACGTAACTATATTATAAGTGAAATTATTTTTTAAGAGGAAATAATTAACTCATATTTCAGGAACTGGTCTTGAAGAGAGTGACACATGGATCGCGATATTCACAAATAAATATTTTAAGATTGTAAAATAAATAAATTAATCAGATCGCAGTCAATCCACCATGATGTGATCAGAATAAAAGAAAGTGAATAAGCCCAGCATTCGATATTACATTACCAGCATAGACTCAATTCACCTGCCCCATTCCAGTGATGCCGAGAAATAAAGAAAAAATGGTCTGCACCATTAGCAAACCAAAAATATTTCAGGTGAAAGTATGAGAATTGCCAAGGCTATCTAAGCTCAGCTTGCCCCAGTTCTTTCCATTTTGTGTCTTTCATATCCTGATAAAAAAATTCATGGCCAGTAAAATTATCACATGATTTAACTCTGATCTAGTGATTGCAAAGAACAAAAAGACAAGTAATCAAGCAAAATGCCAGCAAGGCAAAATACGAGTATTGGAGAATATATTTTAGAATTGAACTATACTATTGTGCTGAGCTATAAAGATTACACAAATGTTATATGGATTGACCCCAAGATCAGACCAACAAGAATCAAATAAGCGTTAATTATTATTACGAATACTTTTATGAGCAACACGTCTCTCCCTTCAACACAAAATCCCACTAATATTTCATTTAACATTTTATTACTCTCTTTATTATTTAATAAGAATATACATCTAAATCCCCTCCCTTTCAATCTTTAAAAATGAAATAATATAACTAAACAAAATCTCATGCTTGAATCTAGTGTCTCCCCACAACTAAACTGTGTATGCAAAAATATTTTTAAAAAACACATAATAATATAAAATGATTTCATCTCGACAAAACAAAGGTTGCTCCAAGTATTAATCTTTCAGAGCTAGTGAATTATTCATTTTATTTACCGACAAATGTTGGTCAGGAAATGGGCAGCACAATATTTAATTAGATAAAAGTTTTGTTGAGATGGAACAAATTGGCATATATTCATTTCATTTAAATAAATAATAATATTTTCTAAACTACATTAGAAGAAAGTTTAGCATTAAGAGGTATAACTTTAAGACAGATAGAATGAGAACAAATACATTAGATTTAAAGTGATAGCAAGTATAATTTACAGAATTTTAGTTAAATATCTATATTACATTAAGGGGATTTCATTTTAGAAGACATTTAAAGTAGCAAAAATTACATTATTGGGTCACTGGAGTTTTTAAGAAGAAATTAGGCAGTTAGAAATAACAAATTGGAACATATTACCTAATTTATTCTGAATCCTTGTGGAAGTTTGGATCCCACGATGACATATGAATTTCCGCACAGGCATAACTAGCTATGCATTTTAATATGAGCGTTCAAAAGTTCAGCAGTTCATGATTACACATTTTGATGAAGTTTTTCTGGCATAAGGTATTTGACGATCATTTTTGGGACAGCACGAAGGTTACAAAGGCCATCTACTCTGCTATCATGCTTCTAAACATTTATTGAAAATTTAACTGTGTGGGTTCATCAGGCAATCGCTGACAAAAACTATGACTGGCTGACTTCTATTGTTTTTCTGGGCTATTTATACACTTTTTTGACTATTTTTAGGAAATTCTCTTTTTCATGCGCTCCAAGCTAAGTGGCTATGTTGAAATTCCAGTGACCACAATTATCAACCTAAAGTATATTTGCATTGTATTCCCGATATCCAGTCTCCCAATAATCTCAATGATTTGTTTCATATCTAATTTTAATTAAATGAAGATTTGAAGAATTTATCTTTCAAATATCTTTTCCATTTTAATTTTACTTTAATTACAAAATTCATTACCATTTTGTTAATGGATTTTCTTTTGTTTGATGCTACAGAATGTTAGTAGGGTTTATCACTGAAAGCAAATCTCTAGAATAAAATACTTAAAAAAAAATAGCATATTAAAATTTATTTATTGATTTTTATAAAAGTTTCTTTCTGCAATTATATATATCTGGGCCCCTCTAATATTTATAATAAAAAAACATTTTAAATAAAGAATTGATATTTTAATCCTTTATTTGCTGGACTAAAATTTAAATGTACTTAAAATGGCAGACGGAAAGTTTTATAAACATCTTAACATGCGTGGATTTGGTTGTTCCTAGTCTAGCAATCTAGAAAGACATGAAGTGTGGATCTGATCTACAAATCCATTGCATCAATATTACCTTTGACACTCTTTAGTTGTGTTTTTGCCATAAAAGTGTCAAACCATAACTATTTTACTGATTTTTGTTTCTGATATTAAATAAGGCACCAAATATTACTTAACTTAATGGATTATTTCCATTACCAAATTCCTTGCTATTGTTTTCATTATTTTCCTTCTTACTGGTGTACAATAATTATTTAATTAATTTTTAAAATACTTCCACTCCCTGGATTTACTTTGTACTTTTCTAATTTAATACATTACATAATTGTACACACACATGTGTGCCTATTATTTATGTGTGTGAGTCCTAAGAAATATTAGAGTTCAGGACAAAAATGGTAGAAATTAAAGAAAATGAAGCAAGCTTATATATTTGAGCATATATTGAAATGATAAGTTATTGATCCCTTACCATTTCACCTCTAGTTTGATTACCAATTCTATCTGTTCTGGGTTTAAACCCCATTAAAATAATTAAGTAAAAGTATTGTCATGTCTATTTATATTGCATTATATATGTATATATGAAAAGATGCTGTAAATATCCATTATATTCAATATTACAGCGGACTAGTTTTGTTTTTTTACTATTAGAAAACCTGTACATTTTAAATTAAATATAAAAAGTCAATTTATTAATTTTGCTTAGATATAAATTCATATGTAGTTGTATAGTCCAACATATATTGTTATACATATATAGGATGGCATAATTTAGTTTTGTTAAAAGCCTTTAGCTTTTATTAATTAAAAGTGAAATAGTTGTAAATAAAATTTGCATTAAGCTACCACACCTGTGGTAAATTCAATTTAAATTTAAAAGAATTTGAACTCTAACTTATTTACAACAAAACAGTTGTACGGTAAAATAGCTGGACCAGCACTATTGAGATTCCTCAGGAGGATTTTGAATATCTTGAAAAGTTAAACAAAAGTTTTTAAAACCAAATTGTAAAATTTGGAATTTTAATGCAATTTCTAAAATGGTAATAGGTTTTCAGGTGAAATAGATTCTTGACTAATAAGTGCTAAAGATGAATACATATGAATAGGCTATATTTTGAGCTTGTAAAAGTAAAAGTGATTGTCACTATATTCCATGCCAGTTAAAATTTTGGTATGTCTGGCTAAAAAAGGTCAGGTTTTACTGTTTCTCTGTGGGTAGGTTGAGTTTGACTGCCATTTAATGCATCTCACAATAGAAGCATTGCAGAGATGAAATCTTTCAGCAAAAACCTACCACCAAAAGAAAGAGACCCCAGTGATCTGCCTAAAAAGGAGTGACACCAAGCCTTCAGTTCACAATGCCTACATCTCCAGCAGAAATAAAAAAATCAGTAATAAATCCAAAACTGCAGTCTTTAAAGTTAGTTAAATGTAACTTAAAGAACTCTTTGAACCTTCAAACTAATGTTAAATTTAAAATCTATCTAAATTAAGTAGTCTATAAATTATGTAATTTGCCTACCTACTTATAATCCTATTATATCTAATCAATTTCTTATAGAATTCTTCATTATCTTTTACTGTGGTTATGCCTATAGTTTTCTTTATGATTATTTAAATGTACTTTGATATTGATGATATGCCAATGCTTCAAAATAGCAGGTGTTAAATTTAATAAATTTTAAAAGATATAATTAAAATATCTTCACATAATTTTTCTTAATGTCACCAATTATGCAGGCTATTTCAAAATCCTATATTTGTAATAATAATAAAACATCCTGTGCTCATTATTATTATTTGTTTGATATAAAATGCATAATGTGGTCTTGCTTCTAAATTGATTTATAATTTTAATTAATGTATAAGTATTGGACTAGCCTTAGAAACAATTTAAAAAGAAATATTTCTTTATTAATCTCTTCAGTAAACCTCTGTTAATATACTTTTCCCTCCTTAAATGGTTACTAATATAAGGTGTAGATTGAAATGTCAACAAAATCGATAATCAAATTATTCCCTTAAGTAGCTTATAGATACTATGCTAGTTAAGAATTGACTTCTATTAATAAACTGATAAAGCTACAGTTAAACCATCTTTAATTTTAAGTATGTCATATCTTCATCACTTGCCAGATTAGATATTATTAAATACAAATAAATATTTAACATTTTGCTGCATTCTTCAAAAATGAAACCTTGATAAAGCTATCCCATTTTATCTTATTTCAGGGATATGCATCAGTAAGTCCTGAAGTTTAATGGCAAGCAAGCGAGATGCTACAATGCTCCTGAACCCTAAGTGTTCGCATCATATGTAGCAAAATGTTTGATCCCAAGGTACCAGTGTTGGTTGCAAGAACCTTTTTGAAAACAAATAATCTATCCACAAGGCAGTTTTGTCTTAATATTTGACAGTGCTGTAGCACATGTTGGCGACCTAAAGCAGCCAGTTCAACCTCCTTATGAATTAACCTTCAGTGTTAGTCTGAAACTATCTTTTGATGCTTAAGTTCAATCTACCACTGAGTGAATTGGTTTATGTGCTCACCTTAGCTAAAATTTATATATTGTATAATTATAAATATGCAACTTTTTTTCACATGCGTTAGTGAAGCTATAATTATACTTAAAATAATGTGTAATAATTATAGCTTCACTAATGCATGCGAAAAAAAGTCGCATATTTATAATTACAATTTTTACTAGTGAAGAGAAAAACAATTTATTATATTGTATAACCATATGATGATTGACCTATTCAAGGCTGGTAGTTATTTATGAAATAGCAACCACAACCTCAGGTATAGGATTTGGCACTTCTACTATAGAAAGAATCCGGGTGATTGCATATATACACACTACTAAATTAATATGTAAAAAGATGAGTGATAAATAACTTTTCTCATCTACAATGATGCTTACATGCATTGGCCATACCTTTGAATTATGTTCTCATGTTTTTGTCATTATATTATTAATCAATAAATATATATATAAATTACATTGGTTTCTCATAATTTCTCGCAGTCTAAATTCTAATCCAATTCAATCTTAATTAATTTTATGAGTGATATGTGCACTTATGTTAAATTAATAAATACTATCTCCATCATCATGCCATTAGTCTATTAACATTTATAGTTTAAACAGCCCCTGAATCTGATGTTCCTCCCTGCCTTATGCTGGCCATGAATGAATGAAAGCCATATATAACCTCAGATGTCATTTGTAGGGTATTGACTCATGAAGTATTGATAAATGAGTTGAAGTTACTTTCAAGTCTTTTGGGTCTATAGCTGTTGTTAAAACCTATATATACTTTATCATTTTGTTCATTTCACCACACTGATCAGGCTAAAGGTTCAGCTGTTATGCTGTTTCATAAGCATTATAGCTACAAAGGTGTTTCAAGTATATAAAGTTCTTTAGGACTCTTTTGCTTTTAGAACTAATCTCAGCCTGACAATTTCTCTCAGGATGAATTGATGTATTCAACACTTATTCGGGTTATTGTTAGCACAAAATTCCTAAAATTTACCTATTGTGAAGGCTGTGCCATTATTAGATATATTTTTAGGTATTATCCTAACCACTTTAAGTATTCATTAATAACTATCTATAAGTTTATCTCTCCATGGACCAACATAATCAATATGGATTCTTGTCCAAGATTTATCTAGTTCCTTCCAATAACTTTATAGTTTTCTGGCATGTTTTGACTTTTTTACAGATTAGATCTTAGACTCAATTTCAGAGTCTACTTTGTAAGAATTTTCATTTTAATGATTCCTTATACAAAGGTCTTAGTACTTGAGACTTCTACTAGAGGTCTCAGACTGTACATTATTTTCAATAGAAAGTTCATGCCTATACAATCAGAATTCTTGGTTTTTTTATTTGGACAATCCAGTTGGATTCAATTAATTTTTTTAGAAAACGGTCACTCACAGCTTAGCAGTAATCAATTTATTGTTTATAGATGCAATTGTTTTTAAATCTATCACAAGAATAATTGTTTGACTCTTATTTTTATAAATTATTTGGAAATAATCAACTTAAAATATCTATGCGAAAAATTTTCATTTGCTTGAGCATGTTTAAGCTTTATGTCATATGATAAATTGAACCAACTAACATGCATGGAGCAGTGCTTTTATTTTGATGAATAGATTTCAAATAGTTTTGTGGGTTGCTTTGCAATATATAGTTATGGATTTTTTTTTATTGGTCAGGGCTTGGATTTTTCTTAACATAAATTTTCATAGGCTTTAGTTAAAGATTTAGAGGTGAATGAAATAGGAGATTTTGTCACATTATTTTTATAAAATAATATTGCACTGACATCTACTGGTATGAATGAATAAAAATTGAGTACTAGTAAATCTGCTATGGGGTTTTTAAACACTCTTATTTAACTAAGAAACTGTATTTGTTTAGGATACACTTTGTAATCATGATTTTACAAACTTCTATCAAATGGATTTCCTTCAAATTTTGTATATGTTAGAAATCAGTAGTAATGTAATAAGACAATGAAATATTTTGTTTGCTGCTGGTTTATTATTGTAAAAGTTTTGGAATACTGAATTTCAAACATGTTAAAATTGATTCAGTAGGTTTTCAGTAATATGCATGAGAGAGCAATATATATATGATTTTAAAAACCCTAAAAAGCATTTGTGGTAAATACAAATAATTCTTGTTTTTTATTGTAAAAACTGCTCTAAATTTTGATTTCTCGTGATTGTAAAAGCTTATTTTTTAAAACTCTTTCTTTTATAAACAAAATAATTATGGAATCAATTTTTAATGCAACACAAATTTCCTTTAAAATGTTTTGCAGAATGTGGCATACTTTTCATTCTATTTAATATTAATACTTCATTAATTATTCCATTCTTTTCTTACCGAATATAGCCCATTAATTTCAATATATATAAAACAAATTAATTTCATACACTTTTCCTTTTCAAATCTTTTATTTTATGAACCATTTAACATTTCAATTTTCTTCTTATATAATTCTGTTCTGAGTAGAATAATGACAAAAAATATCTGAATATTAAAAATTAAAATAATGTATACAAAAATATTTATTGTGCACTAAAAAGGCAAAAAATAATTGTTTATTCAATCACAATTGGTATTTTTAGCATGAGGTATCCAGAAATCTCAATCATTAATTTTTTAGCAAGTGATTAAATTAATTAATTTTTGGACACTCCATGCTTTTATGTCAAATTAAATATAAAAACCCCAACTGCAACTGCAGTTGAAGAAAATAATTATTTTTTGGCTTTTTAGTACAGTAAAATAAAAGCATTTATTATAAAATATTTATATATATCATTAAATTTTGTAAAAGCCATCATACTAGAGTTCCATTCCCAGACTGTTGACTTGACTAATAAACTGTATAAAGTGTTAACAATTTGTTTTAGTATGGAGGAAACTCTAATAATAATTAAAGATAAAAAGATTGTAGTTTTCTTTTGTAAATAGGTATACTTGACTCTTGAATTATTTTTTGTTTAGTTGGATGTCTTGTTATGTCTATTTTATATAGAAGAAATTCAAGCTCCTTAGCTGCAAATACACATTTGTCTGTTTACTTTAGTACTGGAAACTTTGAATTTAATCAGTGTTTTCTCTGTTTCTGCCAAAAACAGAAAATCACCAAAGTAAGGTATCATCTAGTAGTCCAGCATCAAATTGATTGACTACTTTCTGGAATGTTGCTATGATGTTGAATATCCCGAATTGTAGGCAAATTCATTTTAAATACTCTCTGTAATATGTGCTAATGCTGTTGACATGTGATCAACTGGTAGCAATAAGAAATCATGGTTTGTAAATTTTTATGAAAACTTTCTCCCAGACTACATGGAGAGGATTTATTGTACACACACTAAGATATAGTTATCAACTGAATGCAATAATTATTAATCATGTCTCTCTTCGCACAAATTCCTATTTCATTCTTACTTTTTACAATGGATATAATTGGAGTAGCCCATCTTGATAAGAACATTCAGCTAATCATTTGTGTAGATCTGATAGCTTTGGTCTCCAAAGACAAGTCTGAAAATTAGAGGCAAATGATCCTTTTTAAAATTGTCTGCCCTGCCTCACTTTAATTACTGCTTAAGTGATCAAACCAGTAATAACTTAATAGATTACTGTGATCTATTGTAGACACAATTGGAGGCAACATTTTTTATTCAATTTAATCTTTAATCATATTTCACCTAGGAAATGTCTGTTTACCTTAGTAATCTGTAATCATTTTACTGCTAAATTATAATCAGTTTAATATATTTTATTAATGACAATCCAGATAATTTTTGACACTATGGATACTGAAGATCTGGAATCCAACTCTACTAATATTGGCATATCATTAATAGGCAATTAGATACTAGAAGATTGTAATCAGTGTCTCACAAGCCTTTAATATTGCTTATATTAGTAAGATCTAGATTTAGTCAAGAATTTTGAGAATGGATTTTTCAATTCTTTTCTAGTTATTTTTTTTTAAGCAGTTTCTATATTCTTAACATGATTGCAATATTCCAACTATATATATCAATGCAAACATTTAATGTGTGTGTTGCTACTTATTGCATTTATAGCAAGCTTTTCTGACACTTTTGTCAATATGTTATTTCTATTTGAGTTGTATTTACAAATTTTTAGTTAAAATTCCCATATTTTGCTTTGATCAAATGGCTGTTCTTCTTTTAGATCTCTAGCCAAAACATATTGGGATCACTTTTCTTTAAAAAACTGCCTGATTAATTATAGCTTTGATGAGAAATATGTAGAAATACTGTAGAATTGAAGGAGGTAATAGCACTCATTAACAGCTTAACTCTTAAATTTACTGTTATCTTTCATCCAACAGATAAAACAAATTTCTTAATGATGTGGCAAAATTTTATATTTTTCTCCTTATCTGAACTCAGAAGTGGAATTTGTATGTCTGTAGTGTGGCTAGGTATTTAGAGCAGAAATGATTCGACTGTTTTATTATAAAGCACAGACTAACTGTGAAGGAAAAGCATATTGTATGTTGCCTGTCTCCACCCATAAATGCTGTTAATTTTAGATTAGCGTTTTTTGACTTGGTTTGATTTTAACCGTTATACAGTCCAACTTTTCAGATTGCCAGAATTGATCATTTCTGAGAAACCAATCTGAACCATTTTAATTTTTTTGCCTACCATAAAATAAAAAAATCACAAATAATCAATACTTTGACAAAAAACAGCAACCTTTAGTATTTGATTGTTCTGTTTCTACTTAATTATGCCAACCATATCAAATGCTCATTTCATTTGATTGTTGAATTATAATTGTTTAATGGTCAGGAAGATCTAGTTAAATCACAGGCGAATCCATCTATTACCATGACAATTTTATTGTGTATTAACATTGTGCAGTTGAAAAATAGTTTGGATTTATAAATGAGATAAAACTGAAAGATAGTGTTTAAGCATTTATTGAAACTATTTATTATATTTATATAACGTAAACCAATAAAACCACTTATATTTATATAACAACTTTTCAAATTTGCTGCCTCCAGATGTTGATAAGATTACAATAAACAGTTGATGCTAGTAACAATCAACTTGGCTAGAGAAATGTTACTATTTTTGCTTTAAATAAACCCAAACATTATCATATCAACTCATCTTGTAAAAGATCAGATTCTAATTGCTAAAAGTAGCTTCTCTGATTAAATTAGGCATATATAGTACATTCATACTTTCGTCAGATTTTGTAATGGTGAATAACTGTTTTGAACATGATTCAAAAACAGTTATCTTCTTTTAATTGGACTCACAACTTTTATAAACAGCTCCTCTCCTTTACTGTGAACAATAATCTATTTACTTGAATGGCCTGCTTTTACTATTAGTTGTTTATTTTGTTATTCCATTTGTCAGTTATATTATAAATCCAATTTAGCAAGCTTTATAGTTCAGAGAAATTCATTATTGAGAACAAGCTTTGAATTAGTTGCAGCACTAAGCTTCAAATTATTCAGAAGTTTTTATAAGTTATAATATGAAAAGATTGTGCTTGACTTTTATTTCCAACAAATATACCATATCCAAACTCAATTGGTTTGTTGTTTTTTAACTAACAATTTATTGATTTTATGATCATACATAAAGTAATTAAAATACTTTAATAGTTCATATACTTTTTTTAATGTAAATTAAGAATTGTAGAAATATTTGTTTATTATAAAAAAGATAAATGTTTTTAGATATTAAAAAATATATTGTAATCCAAACTATTAAATTATTGAAGAAAAAAAAAGAATATATATGTGATATTATTATATGACATTTACTTAGATGGATATATAATTGTTAATTAGAGAAGATATTAATTAGTATTAAAGTTTATCGGCTTAACGTTTTCGAGGATCCATGCCTCATATTCATAGCCTTCATAAAATGTATAATAAAATATGCAAATACAAATATTCAAATAAGCTAGTATTACGTAGCCCATTTCTTCGAGATCTCGAAGCAAGTATCCTTTCTATTAATAGCATGGATGTTTCCATTGATGTAAAATGCCTCCTTTATTTTTCTTTTGTGATCATTTGAATATTTGTATTTGCATATTTTATTATACATTTTATGAAGGCTATGAATATGAGGCATGGATCCTCGAAAACGTTAAGCCGATAAACTTTAATACTAATTAATATCTTCTCTAATTAACAATTATATATTTTACATATAGTGAGAAGTAAAGCTATATTTATTAGATGGATATGAAGTCTGATAATGTAAAAAAATAAGAAAGGCAATGAAATAAGTTTTAAAAAGAAAAAAAATGAGGTTTTATGGTGGTATTAAATATATATACAATGCATATAGTATCAAAATTATCCCATATTTATAACTAAACCAGACTAGCCAAAGAAAATAAAATCTAAACCACAACCAATGGTTTCACTGCTACAAGCAGATTTATATCAAGTGTAAAGGACTAAAATATAATAACATAATACAGTATGGGCGAAGTTTTGGAAATGAAAGAAAGAACTCTCATATATAAGGTAGACATATTATTAACAAGTCTGGTGAATAATATTTTTTGTTTCATTGCTGAGGGAAACTGCTGAAGAATTTTGGCTTGCAATAGCCTTTTAAAATTAATTTGTTTTTTGCCTATGTATATACACACATCCACATGTATAAATTAGTTAATCACTTTATCAGAAACACACTCTTACTAATTATATATTTAAAAAAACCAGTAAATTAAGTAAATACTACATATTATCTACCTATTGAGCCACTGCTAGCATCCTAATATAATATACAAAACACTTTCCTTATAAATATCAAATTATATTTTAAAACATGGATTTGTAATATAGGTTTGAAATATTAATAACTTTAATATTATGTCAAATATATATATATGTATTGTAGCATATGCTATATTTGGTCTCAAATATTAATATATATAGTTTAAAAAAAGAAAAACTTATATAAAATAGATTTAAACCACTAAACATCACATGATCACTATCTCATACTAGCACAATAATTGTTATTAAACAATTCAAAATACAGCAAAACTCATGGCACTACTATATGGAGAGTTTTGCTGTATTTTGAATTGTTTAATAACAATTATTGTGCTAGTATGAGATAGTGATCATGTGATGTTTAGTGGTTTAACACCAATCCTGCCTAATAGGATAGTGGTGGCTATGGTTGTTAAAGAGCCAAAGACACCAAAATGTATGGGTACTGAATTGAGTTCAGACCCATATGACTATATAAGCTATTGAGCTTGGATTGAAAATATTAAGTGTTTTCAATTTCATTCTCATAGTTTTGTAGTTAAATAGAGTTAAAAGGTGGGTGATGGAGGGTTGCATTAGATCCTAAGATCTAGGTGCAGTGCTCTCAGATCCAAGGCTCCTCACTGATGAAGGCCACAAGCCAGAAACTAGTCTGGGGATATTGGATGAGTAGGCACTAGATAGGGATTTTATGCACAAGCCTTCTGGAATCCAAGATGGCACTACTATATGGAGAGTTTTGCTGTATTTTGAATTGTTTAATAAAATAGATTTCTCTGTATATCAGTAGAATAAATTTACTTTAGTAAATTAATTTTTAAAAAAATTTGTAAACTAAATATTTTTTTTTGTAATAAGATAAAATAAAAATTGACACAGGAAACCATAGATTTAATTAACAAAATGGATAAAATAAATATGAAAAAAAAATTAAATTAGTTTAAATATTTCACTAAGTAAAAAATTAGATAACTTATTAATAAATATCAAAATAATTAATCCTTTTGCAATCTGACACTTTCTATTGTTCCATCTAGTGAGAGGTTTTGGAAATAATCTTTCGGATTTTATAAAACCATTATAATAAAACTTAATAATTTGGACTTGATTTCCTTATAAATTTTACCATTTTAAATGTTTAAAAACTGACCTGTAAATATAGCAATGTACCATAGATGTTATCAAAGATATTTACATAAACACAAACTAAACATGAACAAATTCATTTTTACATTTGGTTTTTTAATGTGTAACATGAAAATAAATTTATAATAATTCTATCAAATTCTGCTTTAAAATTTTCTTACAAAAATTACAATATTTTAAGATTTTAATACCAAGTCATTTTTTCCAGATTATGACATAATAAAGACTGTTGGTTTTAGATATATTAATCAAGTTTATTAAATTCTATTTCTAAAAATAAAACAAATGAATAAATTGAAAGTTTATCTGTATATTTCTTTATAATAATCAACCAATTAGTGTCTAAAAATAATGAAAAATACTTCATCAATAAGCAAAAAAATCATCTAAAACTATACTTAAAGATCTTCATACAAAAACTAAACCAGAATTTGAATGCCCTCAGAGTGTTTTCTCCTGTCAAAATAAAGTTCTTTTGATGCTATCAGTCTGTAAGATGCTGACTTCTTCAGCTTTTTTTTCAACTTTAACATCAATAAAAGTTTTATATTAATATCTACTTTTTTAAAAGTGTAAATCATTATCAGTTAGAATGTTAATACTAAGATCTAAAGTTACAGGATAACAGCACTTTTTCTAAAAAAACTTTCAATGACTTTGAATGGTGTGGTTTATAAGTTAATAATGCAATTAAGGCAATAAACTAATTAAATATTGTAAATATATAGAGATAAGCCAAGAATTTACATATCAGATGAATGTCAGATTGAAAAAATCTTTCAAAAATCAGTGATGAGAAAAAGGTATATAAAGAGCTTAAAAATTTTTTCTGGTATTTCCTTGTCATTGGCTTCTTCACTTAAGTTGGAATCAAAGCAGCATGTTAAAGAGAAGTGCAAAGAACTGAAACATTTAGATGAATTGGTAATATACTAACCAGTAAAGTTAAGAGACTTTACCACAATGTACCTGATAATCATAGAGAATGCCCTAAGCCAAAGTTAAAAATAAGCATATTTTTTGAAAGATATTTGCCATTAACTGAATTATCCATCTACTAAAATCAAATCATAAAAGAAAAATGTGTGCAAACAAGAAATCAGAAATTAATATTGAATCTCTAACTAGCAGAGATAGAAACCATTTAAAAATCAATCCAACTCTAACCATGGAATCATCCCAAGTATAGAAATTGAAAACAGACAGAAACTGATCAAGAAATAATAGCAATGGTTTGCCATAATACTTCCCAAACATGTGTAAATTGAATTAACCAAGAAATTAGATATATAAATAATCCCATAAAAGTTAAATTTGTGGGAAATCCAAATTGTCACATACCTGAGCTTGAAATAAGGATCTGAAAGACATAAAAGTGTGATCACAGAATAATAAATTGGTAAGACTTTATTAGTTAATTTTTTTTTAGTAATAGGACTGAAATAAATAATCAAATATAAACTCTGGGAAGCAATTAAAATGTTTCTTAATATTTCGGTAATTAATATTTTTCTTATATATTTTATGAATGCACATTCATTAATATTTTGCTAATATATTTTGTAATTAATATTTTTATCTTATAGATTTCATGGGTACACATCAATTAATACTTTTTTAGCTTTTTATTCTAATGTTTTATTTTTTAATAATGTTCTTTTTGGTATTTTATTAATTAATCTTGTTTATATTATCATGTTGAGGATTGAACTTGTAATGTGGGTATTCAGAAATTCATTAAAAATAATCACTAATTCTTTTTCCATGAAGTTCTCAATATAATATCAATTTATATAATTGCAGTACAGAGATAGCTGTTTCTTATTATTGTTTTGATTACAGTAAGCAATGGTTTATGTTTGCTGTATCAACTAAAGTGATTACATTGTGAAACAGTGCCATATTTGCCTGAGCCAGTTGAGGGTTAATGGAGATTAACATCAAAGAAGCTAGGGGAGGATTTGAACCTGACCTATAGATATTTCTCATTATAGATATGGCATTCTAATCTGCAGTATGGCAGATATATTATAAATAAATATTTATAGTGACAAGGGATAGACCTTCTCTTTACATGATCCTGATTTATGGTAACAATGGTCAGGAAATGTGGATGGATCTCCAGTCTGACCATCCTAGATAATTAGCACATTCAGTCTAAAGATAGTCACTCTGGTTGTTACTAATACCCATTAGTCTGTGCTTAAATCTTTGCACATTCTAGTCAACATATATATAAAAATCAATGAAGAAACCTGGTTACCATTCCAATATATATTTAATTAAATAAATAGCCTTTTTTTCATAATAGATATAAATAATAAAAATAAAATATTCAGACATTTATAAGATAAAAATGCAAGACATTTGCAACCTTGTTTATTTGCTTTTAGTAGATTAGAAGACAAAATGGACAAATTCTAAAAATTAGAAAACAAATTACTTTTATTTCTTTTGTGATTTGTTTAGCATGATTTTAAAGAACATTGTTAAAATGATTTATTTAAATAATTTAAAATTTTGGGTATATTATAGTATATTACTTACTGTTGGTGCTAATAACACTATATTATAGAACAGTATTATACAATGAAATTAATATCTAGTTTCCATTGTCATTCCCATATAGAAAATAATTATTCCATTCCAAAATCATTTCACTTTCATTTATTTATTAGTTTTTTAATGATCTTGAACTATAATTTTTAGCATGTAATTGTGAATGAAGACTTTTTGTAGATATTAATATATAGCTGTTATGCCAAATTCTATGATTCATTAAAACAAATCCTTATTATTAAAAAATTATATTTCTGCAGAAATTAAGTTTTATAAAAATATATTAAATCTTGTTTATGACAAAGTGTAGCTTAAATCTATAAAGTTAATTTAATTTTGATTTAACAAACAATAATATAAAAAAATTTAAATAATAAAGACATAGAAGCAATGTATGTAATACATGAATTTTATTAATAAGGGGATGAAGGGATATATGCTCTTTTCATGACTTTTGGAAATTTTTTTTATCATTTTTTACAGAACAAATACATTATCACATTATGGAAATCTTTTTTTTTTTTTTTTTAACTTTTTTACAAAAAAAAAGTGTTTCCCTTCCCAATCCAAAACATTGCAAAATTATAAACACATTATATATATATATATTTTTAGATAACACTCATCTATATATATATATTTATTTGATAGAAGCTTTGTTTGCTTTGAAAGCAATTCAAAATATTTTAAAAGTACATCAAATTTGCTCCAATTAGTCCCTTTTACAAAATTAACAGGTAAAAGAGGCTTTTTAATTACATGTAAAGTGTTACAACTTTTCATATTGCAAAGCTTTGTGAATTGGAGTGAGATAACCTAGAGATTTCTTATAAGAGATTTCAGTCAAAAAATAGCAGCACAAGAACCTGAACAATACATTAAAAAAGGCTAAATTATACAAAAAGACACCAACAACAACAAGTTAAAAACTCCCAAGGGATCTTCCATTAAAAAACAAAATGGAAAAACAAATATACAATATTTTTGTGAGGAAAAATTGAGACATTCTAAACAGCAAACATGCTATGCGGAAAAGGAATGATTGGCTAAAAATTAAAATATTTAACATGTTGTAGCAAACAAGTGCAAAAAAAAAACAACAATCCATAACAGACTATGTAAATTAATGTTTTAGTGACAATCATGATATAAAGAATACAATTTAAAGATGCAAACAGTGCATCTTTAGGTGTATCCTAAAAAAAAATGATGATGTAGGATAACTAATGAATATGGATCTTTTGTTGATGATAGCTTTTTTTTTTATTTATTTTTTGAATTATTTAGGGACCCAAAAATATATATATAACCACTTGGCAGCATAATATTACTATTTGTACAAAGATACAAAAAGAATTGACAAAAAAAAAATGTTTATATTTTTAACAAATAAGAGACTTCTTTCCCCTGGGTTTCTTGTTGCTGCATGGTAAGATGATGACAGTGCTGCATAGGTATGAATAGCTGATGCTAGTTGTCCAATATTAGTATAAATCCCCCAGCATTCTGAAAATTTAAAAAACAACAACAATTAATCATTTCTTATATATAAAAGATATAGATTAGTGATTGATTTATACAAATACATTTTAAAAAACCTCTAATATAATCAAAATTAAAATAAATGATTTGTTAAGCACTGTATTATAAATGCTCTGTCTGAAGATAGGTTGAGAAACTGGATGATGCAATACAACCAAGCAATAATGCTTGATCATTATCAAAGGTAGCTTGTTAATAAATAAATTATTAGAAGATATAAATATGAATAAATTAAACAATAAATTGCTAAATAAAAATAAACAAAAGAATGAAGTTTGGGTAAAAGATATGGAAGATTTACAAATAAATAAAAAAAAACATTTAATACTGTTTCAAAAATTATGTATTACATTAATAAAAAATATAAAACAAGAATGAATTTTAACCCAGTATAGAAAGGAAAATAATAAATTTAAAGTGTAAATAACATCAAGGGAATTCATAAAATACAATGCGTAATTGTAGAGATAATAATGAAAATGTAAAAAACAAAATTGGAACTAAATGAAAACAATGTTTAAAAGATAAGAGTTCTAATAATTTTGGTCAGTTTAAAAGGAATTTAAACATTTTAATAATGACATTAGGTTATTGAAAATGTTGAAACTCGTTAAGAAAAGTTGATTAAAGAAGCAAATTTTATAATTAAAAAAAAAAAACCTATTTTAAACAAAACAAATAAAAGGGAAATGATTATTAAGTATTTTAATGAGAGTGATGTAATAGAAAAATATTGAATTATCAACACAGGTATGAATATTCAGATGTATGATATCACTAGCTCTCCTGATGAGTGAGTGAGTCATTCATATTAAAAGCATAAATAGTGACAGATGATGGTCTTAGTTTCTGCATTTGTTGATGGTTAAATATGCTAAAATTGAGATGAAGAATATACTAAATAAATAAAAATAATTGAATGGCTTTATTATTAAGGAGTTCATAAGAATTTGAATACAGAAAGTGCCATACAATCCAACTTCTCTGATCCATAATCTCCCTTTTTATATCCAGCAAACTTCTTTATTTCACCTATCCATCTCACATGTGGTCTTTTTTAAGGTCTTGTACAAGCTGTTTGTTCTCTCATCCTTCTAACGTATGTCTTTTTATGCTTTATTGTAGGGGCGAAGTCTCTGTATTGTTCTTCTGTTAAATGTCCAAATCTCAAATCCATAAATAAATACAATAAAAATATTCCTCTTCAAACACATAGGCATATTTCCTTTTATACTAAGTTGTTATTACCAAAAACATTCTATTCAAGTTTAATTCTATGCTTAATTTCATCCATTATATTTCCATCTGTATTAATAATCTGACCAATTTATTTATATAGTTGTTAATTCTTCTAATTATCAATTATTATTTTCTTCTGCAAAAAAACAGACTTTTTAGCATTCACCTTTAATCCTATTTTATTGCTTTCATCTTACACTTTTACAACATTTTCTGAAGCTCTGAAGCATTGTTTGCAAACACAATCAAATCATCTGCAAATTTCCATGAACTTTCATTCCCTTACCACCCTATTTTAATTCTCAAAATATTTCTTATAAAACTACTATAAAAAGTTTTGGAAATATGTAATCCATCTACCCTCATCAATATTAATATTCTTAATGTCACCATGATAATCTAATCATTGCAATTTCATTATGAAAAATATTCTTCAGAATATAACAATATCCTAGATCTATATCTTGATAGTCCAAAGCAATTCAAAGCCTATTGGCAACTCATATTCATTGATCTTTTCTATAATTTCTCTCAATACCCGGATGTCATCCAACTGATTCTTTTGGTTGATTTGCTTCCAAAGTTTACTGTAGATAAAATGTAATTATCCTGATAAAAATCTTGTATAGAACTGACAAAAGAGTGATGATATATTTGTAATATCTAATCTTTTTTTATCTTTCCTAAATATTAATATCACTATTGCAATCTTCCAATTATCCGGCACCACCATTATCATTTAGACATTCAGTATATAAATTTACTAATAATCTTTGTATTTTTTTCACCCACTTCTTTTAAGATATTAATAATACTATCATTTTCTGGAGGTTTTGTCTTCTTTGTAGATTTAATTGTATGTTTCAACTTTTATTTAAAATGCTTAGCAATTTAGAAGATGTGGTAATTGTAGAGTTTACCTTGTTTTCTTGTTCTTTATTACTATATAATTATTTATAGAATTCTACATATTTCCTAATATTGACTCTTGTTATAATAATAGTTTTGTTTTTCCTTCTTATTGGTAAAACAACTTTCCTTCCAGTATACTGTTTTGTATTTCTGATATTTTTATTCTTTTCTGTAGGTTTCCTTGCTTATTAACTTTTTTCAAACCATTTTTACAGAATGCTAGTGAGTGAAATCTTCATTATGGAACATTTAATTTTTTTTTCAAATTTCATGTATTGCAACATAACTCTATGATGTTAGCAACAGTATCTCATTTTATTTAGTTTACTATAGAGCCAACAATTGTAAATAGAATAATTAATGGACACTATGTTATATCCAAATCGCCAAATTAGTTTTTCTTTATTAGATATCTTCAATATGAGCAGAATTGCATTCATACGTGTAGTAGCCAAATAAAAACTCAATATTCAAAACCCAGCCAAATTCTTTACAAGTATACATTTTAGTGATCTCAGTTTTATGTGAACTATAAGGACCTCTGATCTTTTGGAAAGAATAGCATGTACCAAATAATGCATCACATGACTTTTTTCAGATTATTGCTTTGGTCATCATCAAAGAATCAAAATGGCCACTAGATATCTGACTGCAAGCTTCCTTCTTATCAAAGATGGCCACTAACCAAAAATTAAACTAGACATTTAGATATATCACATGATCTTGTATCCATTGATTATTCACACTTATATTAATACAAGGAATTACTTTTCTTATAATATGAATAGAGATAGTCATGTGATATATCGGTTTAATATAAAATAATTTTGCCAATTCTTTATTGCTAACTTTATATTGTACACATATTTGACATTTTAATATGTTACTATTTTCTAAATTATGATGTATTTTATTTATTATTTTCATTAGTTTAATAATGACTGGGTAACCAACCATCTTTTCTATGACTGCTATCTAAGATTGTTAAAAACCTAAAAAAAGTTCTGTTTCACCCAATTCAAGTCCTAAATCATGGACAATGTAGGAAGATGTAACAGAAGGTCTTCTGTATATATATATATGTATGTATGTACACATATAAACATTATATAATGAAAGAATCTTTTTAAAAAATATTGTACAAGTTGCAGAGTTTGCATAGAGTTGTTAGATTGCATATGTATTTTGGAAAAAATCTAAATATTACGATTTTAATTTTAGTTCAGAATTATTTTTATAGAGGGTAGTAATGACTAAGCATGCTTAAAAATTGGCAGAATTTCATATATAAAAAACGTTTCTTTTTTAGAAAATATTATGTAAACAGTGAAATATTTCAAATTTAATTTAAAAAAAAAAACTACAACTATGTAAATTAATTCTCTAAACAAAAATACACAATTTGCATAATAATCCAACATATTTAATTATAATTATTCATCATTAAATTATTGTTTAGAATAAAAATAATTAAGATTTTAGAATATCTGGCGAATATATTAGTTAGAAAATATAAAAATTATTATGCTATTTTAAAAAAAAAAAAAAAAAGCAAGATTTATAATTTATTATATATGTTAGTGAAAACTTTTACAAGGTAGGAGTTAACACATTAGCCTGTAACAACCACGATCTGAACATTTGAATCTGAATGACCCTTGATTTTTTTTAGATAGCAGAAGTTTTCCAAGTCAGCTTAGAATTTTTCTTTCAGGTAGCTGTCCCACCTAATCATCCAATTATTAATTGATAAATTGTACCTAGTTACTTTTAATTAAAGAACTATCACTTCCAAACACTTAAATATCCTAATTTCTTTCTAGTAAAGATATTTAGAGAAATTTTTCTCTGCAATGGATATTTAACTATTTTTTCTTTCCATATATTAAAACCATGACACTTTTATTTTTAGTTAATTACAACTGTAAATATAATGTTTTGTGTATTTAACAAAAAAAAAAAAAAAACTGATAGATTGTGATTAGATTATGGCTATATATACATATATGTGCTACTATGTTAATAATCCAAGTAAAATAAAAATAAGCAGCAGGAAACTGAATTGACAGAGATATTGAGATTTAAGAAATGATGCCTACTAGATCATTGACTAGCACAATTTTTTTTCTTTCTATATTGTACTTTTTCCTTTATTTAAATTCCATCCCATCTCATAAATGTATATGTATCAATTTACCTTTAAAAAAAAAAATCATTAATTTTTTTTATTTGTTTACTACTTTTAATTTCATAAATGCTTCTCACTAATAGATTTTCCAGAAGGTGTAACTTTATTTAGCTTTTATTCAAAATGGCAAAAATGTACAAATGACACACAATCTTTTCCTTATATCCAAATTCTCAGTGGACATGATTTCAATAAATCATAATTTAAAAATAAATAAAATAGAAGAAATAATAAAATTGTAATTTTATATATTTTTTTATATATTTTTAAAATTGTAATTTTGTAACTCTTAATTCTCAATGTAGCAGCTGACACTGTAAACAAATGGCTGCTATCTTCCTCAGACAAGTATTGAATTTTTATGAATCTAATATCATTTAGACATTATCTTTTGCATTTTATCACCAAATTTCTCTGATGAAAAAAAGAAAAAAATTCTCGAATGATTATCAAACTTAGTCTGAAAGCAAGAAATACACATTCCAAATTAATGTGACTATAGACATATGATAAAATATTTTATTTTAAATAATGTAGCTCTTTTATTATAAATTATTCCTCCCTTACTTTTTTTTTCTCATGTGTCATAGCATCAGCTGGGAAGCGAACCCGGGACAGCTGCTTGTAAAACAGCCGTCGCTGACCTCTCCACCACCAATGCTTGACTATTCCTCCCTTACTTGACATATGTTTAACAGTTAATGGCAACATTTCCAATACATTGAGAAAATATATATTATTACAGCTTAAATAAAGAAAATAATATATATAATCAAAATTATAAATATTAAAAATTAGATTCCAATATTGAACCTTATTTTGGAGTGTCTTATTTATGAGTTATAATTAATTAAATAATAAAAGTTTGTCAGAAATAACCAATAAAAGTTTATTTTATTAATGACTAACAAATTCATTTAAAAAAGTTTTATCAACTTTGGAAAATGTATGCTAGCAGATATATATATTAGAATTCTCACTTTCAAATTTCACTTTTAACCAATAATAGTTTTCACTTAGACAATGTTTATAATTATTTATTTGGCACTCAAGTAGGCTTTGACTTCTCTCAATGATTTATTTCTTACTACTAGTGTTTAACTTGATGAAAGATTCTTCAGGTTAATTTTGTTTTTACAATAAAGATTTTAATAAAGGGTTTAAATATCAATTTCTCCTGGAATGTCTGATTAGATTTCTAGTATCTCTATTTATTAGCATTTTGTCTGCCCTACTGTAGGGAGTATGTGCTGAATTACTCTAAAATTAGAATGTTAAAAAGCACTGCATATAGACTATATTCGCATATCTAAAAGTAAAAAGTTTAGAGAAGACGCAGCAGTAGAGAAAGTAGAAGTGTGTAGTCATAGCAGCCAACAAATAATGGAAAGAGAAAACAATTATTAAATTGTGCTGACAGCAGTAAGGCATATATGCATTAGTATTGTTTTACTTACTTAGAAATAAAAATATACACTCAGTCGAGTAATATGTGTATTCAACGAGTTGTTCTTCACGTTACTGTTATTCAGACTAAGAACTAATTAATATTTTAATATATATTCTTCATTATTGTTATTACCTTGTTAATAAATAAATAAATAAATAAGTAAGTAATTAACAAAGTTATACTTGTGTTAATTTTGTTCATAGTCTGACTGGTTATATATATATATATAACCCTTAGATATAGCAATTCAACAAGAGCTAAAGACATTTTGCAACAGAATATGAGTACTTTCTTTAAAACCATGCATTTTTTTCCATTAAAAAGTTCAGAAAGTTAGTCATTCTACGCAAAAAAATCCAGCACTTTCCCCAATCTTATAGAACTGCTCTTCCTTATAGTGGATGACTAAACAAAATTAGCTCTCTTCATTTTCTTTTTCCATTTAAATTGTAATTTTTATTATTCTATAGCACCTTTCTATTCTAATTCCATTTATTATAATCAATAATTACACAAACTCACAATAGATGATGGTTAGAATAGAAATTTTTTTTTAAGGATACGAGAATGATAGAATTACTAATCATATTTTTTGCATTACTAAACTGTAGATTAAATAGGAAAGTACGTTTAGCTTTGTATATTACGAAGGAGCATAAGATAGAATGATCAGAACATATTTATAATTCAAGTTAGGAAAATGTAATGAAATTGCAACAGTATCTTTTTCAAGTCTTAGTTATGACCACATATTGGATTGTCAATTTATATAATGGTTTACATTTAACACATAACAAAGTCAGTCACTGGTTTGCCATTTTATATGATGATATTAAAATTATAAAGTTTGTAATAATTTAGTATGAACTTTTTAGGCAAACATATTTAATACTCTTCACATCAGTAATTCCAGATTTAAGGAGAAATACTACTGAACAAAATTCTTAATCATCATCATTACTGGCTTTATTTTTTTTGTAAAGTGCACTATAATATAATGTATTGACAAGTGTATGATGAAATGAAAGGTCAAACACAAGAATATCATTCATATCCCAGGATTCAAATTACAGAGCAAGCATCAAATTCCCATATGAAAATACAATATTATATGTGGGAGGAAAGAAACACGTTTGAGAAATTATGGATTAAATACATATTAAGATAAACAAGAAATTATTCAGAATAAAGATATTTTCAATGATAGTACAATAAAACAAAGATTAGCTATTACAATTCAATGAATACAATGGAATTTATACACCTTTTTAATTAAGAAATCTTTTTTTATTATTTACCTGCATGACCATCTTCCTCAAATAATGAGTTTTTAAAAAAAAAGCAAACCTTTTGGAAAATTAGGTTAACTTTTTCAAAAACTAAAGTCAATTTTATTATTGGATAAAAACTTTAATAAGTTGCAGATCTTATTTATTTATTCATTCACATTTATGGATTTTCTTGCTAGATCATTTATTTCTTGAAAAAAATTATATATACTCACAAAAATCACATGATTAATTAAAATTATTCAGGAGCACCAGAAATGACAGAATGAGTTTTGATCTAGAAATCATTAGTTTAAGTTTATTATTCTACCACTGCATTAAAATGAAAAAGAGTTGGATTCAATATCTTTTAAAAAAATTTTCAGCTATTCTTTCACTATATATTGTAATTTTCTATACTGTCTTATAAGTTAAAATTCAATTTTTTTTTTTATAATTTCAAATGGATTGTTCTAAAAAGATAATCATAATCATTCAATTTTTTTTTTTGTTCAAGCACACACATATTATTCTTTTATGTAATTATATATATATATTTTGACAATTTTTTTTTTAAATACTTTGAATGCACATCTAATAGATATGTAAACAACAATAGATGTGTAATGAATAAATTGTAATATATATAAAATTTAGCATCTTACCTGTACAGTTGTTTGAGCAAAGTATAATAAAAGTTTCCCCATTATAAATTTTCTGAAAGAACATTTACACTGAAAATAGAATTATTTTCTCCTGTACCATCAGTAGCTGCACAGGAATAGATACTAGTATCTGTTAAAGCAGTAGCATCAATCTGCATACTGAATTTCTTTTCCGTCTGGCTAAATTTGAAGCGACTAACCTCTTCCAATGCATGACCATTTCGTAACCATGACACTAAAAAATACATTCATTATTATTAATAGCAAAAGACAATTTTCTGCAATATTTTAAATTAGTATTTTTATTAATCAAACTTTTATTTTTTTTTTAAATTTGAACACTAAATTGTTTACAATAGTTTAAATTTAAATAATAAATCAACAAATCTATTTTTCAGAAGAATATACAAATTTAAAACATGTTTATGAGTAATTTTTTAAATTCCAATAATAAATAATTGTAAAAAATATTTACATATAATAAAAGAATTACCTTCATATTCTAATAGATAAATTCAATAAAAATATCTAGGCTAATAGAGATTTATATTTAGTTAACTCTAAAACTAAACTTTGTAAGACATTTGCTTCTAAAATTGCATTAATAATTTTCATTTTCACTCATTAGTCAATTTCTTTGGTATAATAGGCAAAATAATGTTTTAGTCTTAACAATCTTCCTTTAGTAGCAATTGAAAAATATAAGAAATGCATTCTAACAACAGTAGCTACTATAAATAACAACAACAACAAAAAAAAAAACTTGAATAAAATGATAGAAAAGTTGAGATTAAAAATTTACTAACATGTCACCATAAAATAAAGATACTCAATATATTTATTACTTAAATATAGAAATATATAAATTGATTAAATTTTATAGAAATAACTGAAAACCCTATTTGTCAAAAGGTAAAGAAAGAAATAATGATATTCGAAGCCACACTCAATGTACAAATTGGGTTGAATATTGTACTGAATGTAAATTATACTTTAGCTTCAGATTGTTCAGTTCTTATCTCTGTTCCAGTTTGAATAGGACATCATCAAATGTCTTCGAAAAGGCAGATACTCATCATCTTAGACCACTTTGTCTAATTTCTTTTATCAATAATCTACTTTTCAAAAATCTCTAAATGACTTATTTCTAAGAACATGCATCAATTTCTTACGCCTTTTTTCTCATTTCCAATTTCACATTTTTTTATTTCCTTAATTTTTTTTTCAAGTAAAATTTTTGAATTCTGTTTTGAACCTTAACCTTCTAATTTATCCCTTTTTTTCTCTCCATTTAGTACTTATCAACTTTCTTTGAAAATTTGTTTTTCAAATTTTATTTTTTTCATTCTCTTTCAGATTCATATTTCTAAAAGCTTCCAATAATATCTCCTCCTTTATTCTAATTGTACAAATTTCTCTGTTCCATACAAATAAGACCCTTTTCTTAAATGTGTTTAGTTATTGTATGCTTACCCTAAGAATATCTTCATAAATAATTTTCTAACCAACTACTACTTTCAAATATTTATGCAGTATGCCTGTTTTAATTACTTTAATTGCACACTATTTTCAGTTCAAAGTTAATAGAATTCTATTAAATTCATCTTCAGATTCCATAAGTTCTGTGACATCATCTGCAAATTTCATAAAATAAATCCTCCTTCTCACACAAATAATTTTTAAAAGTAAAAAAACAAACAAAAAATATATCTTATTATCACTTTATGGCTATGGTTGTTTCTGAACATCTAATAAATATTTTCTTTGTTACATGCAAAACTATTTCTCTCCTTTTTACAATACATAACATAATAATTGAATTCATCCTATAAAAAGTACCTTCAAGATAATGAAGCAAATATTAACTTCTTTACTTCTTAATACATATATTTCAATAATACCTCATTACTTCAATTGCATCGTCTATCCTTCAGGCTTGCTTAAATATACATCTACTCAGCAACACATGAAATTAAACAAATTGTTCTAAAATTCTCACATTTTGCTGCATCAGATCAATTCTCTAATGGAATCATAACTTTTGAAAAAAAAATTTATTGAACCCTCTCATAAATCACGTTACACCTTAGAACTACTACTATTCTCAAACACTTTTATTACACAATCTTGTAAAAACAAACTTTTTTTTTTTTATTTCTAGCAACAAAAAAAATATTATCTTCTCTAAATTCTTCATAATCCTAAAATTTCAAGCAATCTTTTCTGACATAGAAAAAAATTCTAATGGCTTTTGATATTAAGTAATAAATGGAGTGAAGTACTTAATTTTGAAAAAATTTTCAATGGGATAGATTTGCTTAATTTAAAAAAATAAAAATCTGCTTTCAATAAACAATTATATTATTTTTATTTCTACTAGAATTGCTCAATTTTTATATAAGATTTAAAACTAAAGAAAGTTGTCAACTAATATAGATTGCAGTATTATTGATATTTTAAAAAAAATCACAAAAGTACAACTAAGCATAAGCATATACTTTTCCATGTTTCTTATTCAATTTAATTTTGTTGCTTTAATTATGTTTAATTTGTTTATAATGCAGAGCTGTGGCTGATGGACCCAAAATTTTTATGATATACTTTTATAGAATATATTTTATAAAATTAATTTGATTACAAATTTTATTATTACTATTACTTTTATGGCATAAGATACTAAGGTAAAATATTTAACCTAGCGCTCACAGAAATATAATAACTCCCTCACCAATGCTTCCTATTACAATCAGTTTTGTTTTACACTCAGCACACAAACACTAATCTGATAGATCAACATTAATCTTTTTCCTTTCCATTAATTAATACTATTTAAATACATTTATTACTACTACCAGAATAATTATCTGGATTGGTTATGGCCTAGCTATCTAAAAAAAAAAAAAATTTCTAAGTTTATATAGAATCTGAATAAAATTTCAAGTTTCATCTGGATTTGTTTCTCAAGTAATGGCAATAAGCAACTATATCTCTCATGTATTGTGGCAAATAATACTTAAACATTTTTACTTAAAAGACCCAGTTTATATTAAAGTTAAATATCAATATATATATATATCATGATTTTTTTTTTGATTTTTTTTTTTTTTAAAAAAATAATAAATTACCTTACAAAATTAAAATTCATCTGCATTATTCTAAACTCTATTTCATTCTTCAATAATTAAAAAATATAAAATAAACTGAATGCGTATATATATTTTCATTCATAGATACATCATAAATAAAAACAGTATTTATTTATTTGATAAAGCATGCCATATTCTTTAATATATACTTGTTCTTGTATTTATTTGAAATATATAATGTTTCACTTGTTACAAGCTAGTCATCAATCAAACAACTATTAAACAAGATATTTATGTAGAATATATCTAATTAGACACATATAAACTATTTCACATATTTAATTTTATCTTCACATTATTTTTATATTTTGATATAATAATACATTATGAAAACTTATGTGATAGATAATATGTGAAAATAATGTAATTAAATTTATCAATATATATATATGTGTGTGCATCTCTAGTTAATTCTAACGATATTTATGAAGATTGAGAATTGTTTGGTACCATTCAAATTATTTCACATCAAATAAAGACAAGACACATATTAAAGAATATTATTTAAAATAATTGTAGTTTCTATAAACAATTTATGTTTGAAACACTTTTTTAAAAAAACAAATATTATTTAGAAAATTTTAATACAATTTCCTTTACATTTCTTCACATATTTTGAAGCATTCAACTAATAATACATATCCACACACACACATATATATATATATAACAAATAAGATACATATATACTAATTACCTTTGAGAGAGGAATCTCCTTCAATTTCACATTCAACCAAAACAGATTTGCCTTCAATAACATTTTGTGACTCGGGGAATGTTATAAACTTGGGTCCTTTGAACTGTTCCCCAGGTACTACAAAAATAAATCAATTAATACATATAGAATTCATTAAAATAATGATACTATTACTATCATCATCATTATTTTGATTATCATAATAATAATAAAATAAACCCATTTATCTTTTTTTAACAACTTCTGTATAACAGATATTATATAACTACATCAGATGATTCTTTATTTTTATTATAAATTTTAGATATGATGCTCTTCTAATTTTTATTTCATATCTGGAGGTAATATTAGAATTTCAAATACATTTTAAATCCACTATCATTGATTCTTTAATTGATCAATTATTACAAACACTTTTTAAAACTTATTATCTTTATGATGTAAAGTAAAATATTTGTGTTTAAGATAATATGGTGACATATAGTAATTTTTGGAAAACTTAGACGATTGGTAATAGGTCTAGAAATTGGCTAAATATATTACAACAGAGCATATTCCAACTTATATTTCTTATACAATGTTTAACTTATCCCAAATGTTCTTTTCCCCATAAATTTGTATTAAAATGCATAATTTTAATCTTATATAGTAAGTCCTTCAAAATTTAAAACTAGTTTTTAAGACCATTATTAGTTATCTTCCAAAAGAAAAGTCTCTATTTAAAATGATTCACCTTTTGCAAATCTTTTTATTTCTATTTGTACTTTAAAAATTCATAGTTAATTCCTCTGTATTTAAATATATTGTCAATTTTTCTACAAGAGTAGTTTCTGCATTTATTGTATAATTTAAATAAGACAGTGAATCAAGTAATTCTTTAAAAGAATGTTTCCATCTAGCTATGAAAATATCAAAAAAAGAGAATATTTTGTTCTAATAAAAATTAAATCTTTGACAATTGTTTTCTTTTTTATTGTAATGTTAGTTTTCTTGAAAATGATAGCACGATTATAACAGTCAAAGTAATTGATCAAACTGAGATCCCCCCCCCCCCCCAACAAGTTTTCCCAATTACAATCAATCAATGAAACCAACTTTCTCATAAATAGATTTAAACACCATAGAGCTGTGTAAAGAAAATAAAATGACAAATGCAAATTTACTAATTTTAACTATACTTTTTTAAACCAATATTCACTTCTAATTTAATTCACTGTTCAATAAAATGCAATTGAAAAGTCTTGTCTAAATGAAATTTTAGTGAAATAAAATAAAAAATCAACAATCTTAAAGTAAATATATATATATCATTAATTATTTAAAAATTAGTACAATAATCTACTAACAATTCAGGTTTTTTTAAATTCTCATTTAAAAATTATAAATGTGTAGAAATGATTTCTAAGAAGTAAAACAAATACTACCAGTTATGATATTATAGCATTTCTTTAGATTAAAAATTACTTATCCTTTTAAATAGGATTATTTATTTTTTAAAACAACTAATTCTTGATATAATAAAAGTTTCTATTGTTCAAAATTTCTCAGTCAATATCAAAATATAGGAAGAATAAAAAACAAATTCACAAATATAAAGAGTGTCATCTTATTTCCAGAAAAAAAAGTTAAAGACTAATTCTGTGAAGACTATATCTTCAGTCATTAAATAACAAATATAGTCAAATATGGTTCTTTAATTTTTTAATTCTTGGAATGCTAACTAACCTTTTTTTACAGCTACTTTTATTTTTTTAAAGATTTTAAAGTCTTGTTTAATGTAACTGTCCAGTATATTTTATCCTCAGTCATATAGTTTCAATGAAAGTAATCAGTAACACACTTCTTTCAAATATCATTGAGATAATCTTTTTAATGTCTATGGATATCTAACCATCCTGTAGAAACCATTGATCAAATTCATCATGAAATACTTTTTTTGGAAGTTTCACATGTCAATGCAATGAAGATGTATACTTTAAATTGTAAATTTAATGCCATCACATGCGCCAAGTGATAAATGTAGTGATTAATTTTATTTTAGATTCACAAACCTATCACATATAATGCTATGCTTAAATGATTGTATATTGGATTTTTAAAATAAATTCACTTACAGTAAAAATGAAAAACATGATTATAATGAAACATAAAGCAGTAATATTTTTGTTTGCTTATAACTAAATTTTCAATGAAATTGTTTCTTGAAAAAATAATAAATTGTATGCATATATGACTTACTCAGCACGATTAATGTGCCACTGCTAGTTGATTCTCCAACAGCGTTAAACGCTTCACAAACGTAAGACCCTGCATCCTCAGGGAAGATTTCAGCAATAACCAATTTAAATACATCTTCTTCAACAACATATTGGAATTCCTTGCTGGGTTTGATTTCTTTGTTATTATGTAACCAAGCTACATCTGGTTTGGGATTACCTAAAATAAATAATAAAAATGCAAAATTTTATATAGAACAAAAGACAAGGAAGCTCATCAAATAATATATATAATAAATACATAAATACCCACAATTATATTGAAAAACATTCAATTACTAATAAAATTTTGAGACTACTTCAAATAAGGTAAAAAATGTTTAAGTGCAAAATCAATTCGTGATTGGTAATATCAGAATACTTCTTTAAATAAAAAAATGTTTGAATGTACAGAGTATTAAGTAAATAAAAAAGAATGGAAAAAAGATTAAACAATCATTTTTTGAAAAGACTTTAAAATTTTCAAATTTTAAAAAATAAAATAAAAAATACATATATACAAATTTTGATTTTTAATATAATATATATTTTGCAAAACGTCTATTAACAGACCACTTTTAAAAATTTTTCCTTATATTTTTATTTCCTCTTTCTAATGTTTTAATTGGTTAGTAATTTTTTTCAGAACTGAAATTGGCATATTTATACCAGTTACTTAGTATACATGTACATGTTTATTTTATAAATATTTCTTTACAATACTTGTGTTTTTTTATGGCATCAAGTTTGCAACGTAGATATGCAAATATATATAAATTATTGATATATACTTGATTTTCTAGACATAAATATACAATTGTTGAATAATGATACCAGACTATTGATAGAGTTTCATGTTTGCTTATCATTATTAAGAAATTTAGCAACTTCAAATTCTTAAAAATTTGTTTAATTGTAAAGTTATTACTAGTATATCATTATAAATATGATCATAGATGTGGGATCCTGATAATTTATTTAGATCTAAGTGAACATGATAAAGTATTAAAATTATTTACTAGAGAATGATTTTTTTCTCTTTTCTTTAAACTACATTCACTCATTGTTTCAGACTGTATATAATTTCTCATAATGTAATTAATTTATTTAATACTATGATGTTACTGAAATGATATTTATGCAACATTTCATATTCAATTAGAGGTAGGTCTCCATTTATTATGTCTGCACTGAATATGATTTTGTCCAATCATATGTGGGAAAATGTAGCCCAATATATAAATTTGTATGAATTTACAACTATTAGCTTGCATATGAAAATAAACAAATTGTATATATTATCTGCATATGAAAAGTGATTTTTTACTGTTGTTATTACAAATGGAAGCCAGCAATGATTAGAAACTAACAAAATAAAACACTTTCACAATAAGCAAGCCCAAAAAAATGAGTGGCTAAATTAAAATTACAATGCACATTTTCAGTATTATAATTTTAGACATTTGCACTATAATATAATCTCAATATATTTTAAACTTTAAAAAAAAGTGTTATATTTATAACTTAAATTAGAAATTGTCACCTGCCATTTGAAAATATATATTTTATCTGCAACTTCATTAGAATATAAGTAAAATAAAAAGTTAATGATCAAGTGAAAGCAAAAGCTGCATTTAGAATTATAAATATTCAAATAAAAGCTTAGTATAAATAAAAATTTAATAAAATTTTATCCAGATAAAATAAACTTCTGATTGATGAGAATATTACTTTCCAAAACAAGTTTTTAATATTAGCTGCGAGATGAAAAATTTCACTCTTTTTAATCAATCCAGTTAACTGTTTGGCTATGCATATAGTTATAAAGAAAATAAAGCCATTTTAAATTTAGAATAGAGAAAATCCTAAAAATTATTACCAAATGTTTATTTCAAGTTTTTCGTAAAAGTAAGAAAAACAATATCATTAATTTTATTAAGTACAAAAAAACTGATTTAAATTTGAAGGTAAGATTTTAACCACAAAAGAATATGGAAAAGAAAAACAAGTAAAATTGCATGAATTATCTTCTTTTTTTTTTGATTTTAAATTAATGTGAAGAGAAAATTTTTATCACTGTGCATATTTAATCCCTATTTTTATATTTATAAATATATGTACAAAGTACAGTAAAATATTAATTCTCATATATATGTGTATTATTTTTAATATATTAAAATAAACACCACATTTTTATTGTGCAATGATATCAATTAAATATTATCAACACTATTTCTATGGCATTAGATCTTCATTGTTAATAAATTCAATCTACCCTTTATTTTTCTGAATTTAATCAATCATAAAAAATGAAATTGTTTTATTCATTATTAAAAATAATATCTAGTATTTTAAAGTATTATTGTATTTGCTAAGCATATTGTTCAATAAAAATTGTTTCACTTCATGAAAATCTTTGAATTAGAATACAACAAAAAAATATACTATTTTAACACATGGCTTTAAAAATGCATTCATTTTATATTACATATTAAAAATTTCTGTTTTTTAATATGTATTACTTATTAGCTTTATTTATTATGTTTTTTTAACATATTCTCAAATGGGATTACAAGCTGGATATTTTTTTAAACTATTTTATTCATATTTAATAAAATGAAAATCTATCAACTTCAAATATTATAGGTGTTCTATTGTTATAATCTGCAATAAAATAATGATTCATTGTAATACAAGTATTACTTATATGCAAAATATCAATCCTTCTTTAAATTCAATTACTGTTAATACTGCAATTATTACATTAAAGTTAAATTTATCATGAATTTTAAAAAACTTTTTGCTAATGTAATGAAACTTTTATTAGTATGAAACAAACTTATAATTGCAATACATAAACAAATTTATTTATTAATGTTTATTTAATTATATTAATTCTGCATATAAAAATCAGTCAACTTAATAAAACCAACCTAGACTTTATTTAAGTCATTCAATTAGGACTGATAACATGAAAAACTTGTGACAATTGACATCTATATTAATCTAAGCTGATATAAATCCAGTGTATGATAGGAATAACAAATAGGACCTCACTTTAAAAAAAAATTAAATTGACCCACTGTAATAAATTGCATTAAGTGGCAAAAATGAGCTAATTACCATCAATGATAATCAAGTGTAATTGCTTAGTCATATTATTCACTGCTTAGTTTACTCTAAGGTCTCCAAATTGAAACTTAAAATGTCTGTCAGAGATGTAAAAAAATTATTGGAAAAAAATTTGTGTTCTATGAAAATAAAATAAAAAATTCAATACAGACACAATATAGAAATTCTTTTATGATAATCCCTTAATCGTATAAAGATAAAATCAGAAGTATGCTTGTGAGATGAGAGAAAGGTTGTTAATATAGTTATACTTTTACCAGGAACAAAAGAGAAAAAAAAAGTTTAAAAAATTGCCTTATGAGATTTTAGACTATAATAAGCTTTATTAATATTGTTGATATATTTTTTGAAAAATATATAATTAGCACATTATTAATTAGCATTATTTATAAATTTATTATGTCTCTAGTTTAAAATTAATTATAATCATAAATTCTTTATATAATAGATCAAAGTTAGACTAATATATGTACTCCTGAATTATATGTTACATAATTATATAAGTTATATATATTTGTAAAATAATATTTGATATAAATGATGGATTTTGTTTTTAATTAAAAAAATCAGTGCAAACTCATTATTATATACTCATATTCATAAATCAGAAAAATGTCCTGCATAATGAATGATAGCATTTAAGCATCTTCTAATAACTCATTATGAAAATGAAAAATATTATTATAATCAAATTTTAAATTATAAACTATGATAATATAAGATTCAAAGAATCAATTTCAAGGAAACTTCTTGCATCAACTGTATTAATCATTACAGTTCAAAATTTATTACATTTAATATCAAATATCTTACTTTCATAATAGATTAAAGGCACTTAAAAATAGCTCAGCATAATTACGTAACTAATTACACAAGGGTTAGAAATGCATTTGTTTACCTTTAAGAATACATTCAAAAAATACTGGATCCCCGTCTGTGGCAATCATACTTTTTATATGAGAAGCAAATACTGGAGCTTCTTCTCCTTCTAATTTCTTAGATGCTGAAATCACTGCTGCTGCTGAGGCAGGATCCATTGCTATATTTTAAAGAAAAGTTACATTGTAAATATTATTTATTTTCAAAACAAAAAACAAATAATAAAAAAAAAATACATATAATTGTATTTAAATAAATATCCTTATTATTAATAAAAAAAATCATCACCAATAGATCTTATAAATATTGCACATTGCTAGTCAAGTCTTCTATTCATTGATAAATTTTCAATGACTCAGAACTACCACCATTCTTTAAAGAACATCAATCATTTTCTTCCTTATCCTACTTTTTCCTGCTTTTAAATTTATAGACACATCATATCTATCATAATTCTTTATCCACTAAGTATAAGCCAAATCCAATTTTTATATAACTTCATAATCTTTCAATATTTTTTTTTTTATTTATTCTCTATAAAATTTCAATAATGCATATGCCATTTTCACTTTACCTTTTCTATTCTTTTCGAATATACAACTTAAATGTTTTCAAACTTTTCAGGTCCCTTTCAACAATTCAAGTCTTCACTTAATAAAATACTACCACATAACATTTAACATGCTTTTTCTTAATTTCAACTTTAACAATAATCTCTTAGTCTTATTAAATGCCAGTTTAGCTATTGCAATAATTGCCATTCCACGTCTTTTGATATTTCTATCATTAGGTGAACAGCTTTCTAAATATTTAAAATCATTGACATGTTCTAAAACTTTCTGCCCAAATGTCATTCTAAATCTTTCATCATGCTGTAATCTTATATATATAGATGTTTTATCACAATCTTTGTACAGATATTTATCACACTTAATTAGCATCTGGTTATGTTCATTCTTAGTTCTCCAAGTACTTGCCATGTGACAAGCAAATCTTTTATAAAAAAAATCTTATCTCCCATATTAATGAATTATACAAAACTTCCTAAAACTACATCAAAACATCTATTATATTATTTTTTTTAAAAAATCACTGTTAAGATTATATTAAACAATGCATTACTAATTTATTTTAATTAAATTTCAAATGCCGAAAGCATCACAAGATCACCATTTCCTATGATTATACAAGCTGTTAAAATAGTATACAAATTCCATACAGTAATGCCAAGACTCTTCACTGATGAAAGCCATAAACTAGAAATTAACCTAGGAATATTGTATGAGTAGACACTAGATAGGGATTTTATGCTCAAACATTCTAGCTTCAATTGATTACTATCACTTGACTGTATGGCACTACTGTATGAAATTTGCTACTGTCATAAATTCAAGTCCTGAGTTCAAATTCATTCTAGATTAAAACTTGAAAAAATTTACCAATCAGGCTGTAGTTTTCTTTCAGATAGTTTTTATTGTTCCTCTACAAAAAGGTGTTGAAAAGGTCATTGTCTTAAATGGGCTATTTAAGATTGTTTTGATATTATTCTTTGCTTGTAATTAATAAATAAGTCCAAAACATATCATGTTTCATATTAAAATAGTTATCGACTTGACAAAAATAGTAAATAATTACCCATTTCATAAAACAGTGCCAGATATTGGATATGACTTTATATTGTATTCTAAATAATTCTTTCTATTAAATAGTGATTTGTTATTACAATATTAATATAGAACTAAAAACTTATGCCTGTGGCTATAAATTATTTTATAGAAATGAACTGATTTCAATTTATTCTATCAAATTAGAAATTTAAAAGCATTTTAATCTTTTATATTGTCAGAATAAAGATGCATTTTAATTTGAAAAATTTTCTTATTCCAATGTGGATCACTTTTGAAAAACAAATTAGATCATTTCTTTAATTTTTTTACAATTCTGGACAATATATTACAATTTCTTGATCTACATAGCAGATTATTGTCATATATTAAAAATCTTAAGCAAAAAAAAAAAAAAAAATCATTTCAAAGTATATTATTTATTTATTTTAAATAGATTAACAATTAATAAAATATCATACAGAAATCTGTAGAGATTCTAATTAAGAGAAATATTCACTAAAATGGCTTTATTAAAACTTTTAATTCTGGCCCTGTAGTCATAGATTCGATAGTCATTAACAGCATGGTACAATGGTTTGTATTTCTCTATATTTATACAGATCAGCAGTTATTAAATTCCAATTACGAGCACATACTGATCACAATGATGTTCTGAATCTGTTAATAATATCCTAGTTGCATCTAAGATAAACAAATTTAGCTTTCTTTATTGTTGGATCTAGAAAAATACTTTGTTTGGAATGACATAAGAATTCCATTTTTTAAATCATAATTCTTCAATTGTAGATTTTTGTTTGAATATCCAGAAAGGACATTTAAATTTGATATGAGTAAATGGCAAGTCAGATTTGCTTAATAGCTCTTTATACATTAACTTCTCATCTGATATCGGGCAGATGAGTATTGATAGAATAGAAAGCTATTTCAAGGAGTACATTTGAATGTGTCAGTAATATTTCTTATGGTCATATTTAATTAAGTATCCAGAAGTTTAGTCAACAAACTTTTTCTCTAAATACAGATACAATATGTATCAGAAGAATATGTTGGTACTAAGGAAGCTGTATGTAAAGTGCTTGCATCATAATCCCACTAAACATCACATGATCACCATCTCTATACCCTACTGTATGGAGAGCTTTGCCTTTGTTATCATAATCCCAAATAGTTCCAGCTACATTTTTAAGATTATTCCTAGAAATTAATTCTGATCTCTTTAGATAAATGAGGAAAATTAATTAGGCTAGGATTCAAAATTATTCTTAAACTATATAGAATACTATGACTGTGTTTCAGTCTATTATTGTAAAAAGTTATATTCTGATTGTTGTTTAGATAAAAAAAAAAAATTGAGCATTTATTTGTCTTCATTGAATTAGAAGACCTCAGTCTTTGAAAAAAATTTCCTGGAAATTTTTTAATATTCTCATTGGGAGAGAAGTCAAAGCAATATTATCAGCATAGATTAATTTTCTGCAATCTGTTTTTGGAAGATCATGGCTGATTTGTTAATGAATAACCAAAGCTTGATCTTAAGTACAAAAGTATGCCATCTTTTAACAATACTTTTATGTATTTTCCAAACATGTGAAATAATATAATTTTAAGAATTTATCTAAATTATTTATTTTTAATTTAATTAATTTTTTTATTATTTATTTCAACTTATTTTTTGTTTCTATTATTATCATTCTATAACTAAGTAAGTTTTTTAACATGATGGTATCTTCGTTATATTTTCATTTTCTTTTGAAAGCTTCATATTTATAATAAACATAGGATGTAATTATAATTATGTATTCACAATTTTCAAAGGTTTAAATGCTGAATTCAGGCTTCAGATGTGATCCATAATTAATAAGTAGTAGAATGACTTTTCAATAAGATGATTAACTGCAAGTAATCAACAACCAGTATCTGACCAAAAATATCATCTGCTGCAAAAGATGAAATACTAGCTTACAATAGTGCAAATTCCAATCTAAAGTCTTCTCTTCTTCCTTCTGTTCTCTCTCTCAATATTTTTTTTTACTTTACCATTTTCAGTCACTTAAGTTGATATAATGCTTTCAATAATCTCTACACTCCAATAACTTTTGGATAGAATAATTTCATTTTTTTTTTTGTTGGATCTGGAAAAATAACTTGGGGGGGGGGGGGTGTCCTCAAATCTATATCCTGTGCCATAACTCTTCTTTCAATTAAGTTTTCTTATGTCAAACTGTCTCAATCTGTAATATCCAGAATGTTCCAATAAAAAAAAAAAAAAAACAATACCACATAGTGATGCAACTTAACATATAGATGAACAGATGTAATTATCCATCTTAACAACTATCTTATTAGACAATCCTTTTGCAATTTCACAAATTTATAACTCATAAAATAATAGATATGTCTACATAATCTTTTATATCCTTAAGTTTAATTTTCTAAAGTGCGTAGTCAATGGAGAGAACATTTAATTTCTTGTCTATTTTTTATACAAGCATTTTATACAAACACAAGAATATTATTTTGTTAGTTAGACAAAGCAAAATTTAGTTAACGAATATTTTTTATTAATTTTTCCTCATCTCATTTACAGAAAAATGTAAAAAAATAAGTCAATATCATTAAAATTATTTAATTAAAATCTGCTGTATGATATAATACTTAAATAATCTTTTTTTTTTTTATATCTCACTATCAAAATTAACTTAGAAAATTACCACTAGATTTCACCACCTTATACAAATATAATATTTGGTGGGGAGGGATCTTAACGCTTGCTTCATCTGATCAAGACTATAAGAATCATATTAAGTAGTCACATTAATAATAATAATAAACAGTTACAAACAATTGCACAATTGTTTTTAACAAATTTACTAACATTATCTTTAATAACAAAAGAGGAAGTTACCATTAAAATTTAAATTGTTCCGCCATCTAGTATTTCTTATAATAACTATTTTTCATTTATATTTTAATAAAATACAATGATATTTATATACTGCGAGAAAAAAAAAATTTTAATTCATACATATGTGTAGTTTAATTAATATAATGCAAAACTTTTTTGTAACATAAATCCTTGGGAATTTTTAAAATAAAAATAGAACCTAGATGAAATGAAACCAGAATAAATATTGTAATCAGTATAAGTGAATTATAATATCGTTAAATATGTTAATGAATTAACAATAATAAAATATTTATGATACTTATTATTTAATACAGAATATTCTGATATAAGATTTAAAAAAAAACAAGGTAGTACAAATTTGATGACAGTATAATTACACAAAACATTAGTTTAATAAGCATTATTTTTTAATAAGCAAAGATATCACTGGCAGTCAGAAAAGTATTCATTTAAAAATAAAAATCTTTAGACAGGTATATACTATTTAAAATATTTGATGCTTTTATTTGTCAGATTGTGATCATATATTTGATGACAAACTACTACACAAACAAATTATTCATAAATGTCTTAGTAATAACAAAAAAAAAAAAAATCATTTCTAGACATGAACAATTATTTAAAACATTTTACATTTTTAAAAATTAAAAATAATAATAAACTGTTTCAATTTTTAAAAAAATTAAAATTATGCTAATTCTAGATCTTACGTTCAACAACTAATTTTGCAGATGTGATTTGAGAACCCTGAGAATTGGTCGCTGTACAGCTATATTCTCCTTCATCTTCTGGGAATATTTCTGCGATTCCTAGTGTTGCAATGCCGTTCTTAAATTGGATATCTAGAATATCATTTGACTGTACTGGCTAAAAATGTTAAAGATCCGATTAAAATTTACATAAAGATGACCATTTAATATATTATATTGGTTTTTATACTACTATAATAACTAAATACAAAATATTGTAAATATGAGTATTATAAAAAGAAAAGAAAATCTATGGGCTGATAGTATATTATATAAAGTAGATTTCATAAAAAGATAATATTTGCACAAAAATGAGCAATTTATATGTAGTTGTGATTTTTTGTTTAACTTAGAAAAAATATACTGCTTTTCGTCTAACACGCATAAGGAAGCAATCAAAAAAACACATTTATTAAAAAACTTATTTTTCAGGCATCATTCATCCTCATTAGTGTTTCAATCCAAAGATAAATTAAAACTTTTAATGAGAATTTTCCTTAATCAATGATCTTTTACTATTTATTTTAATTCACTGTTGTTCTGAGTAACAGTCTATCTAGCTGACTTATGATATGTGAAATGATGTATCCTATTTGCCATTTTTCAGATAAATTCCACTTGAAATTTCTAAATAAGTTCTAATGTTTCAGCTTCCAGACATTCTATTCAACTTTTTGATCTTATTTTGAGAAATAAATAATTTTTTCTCACCTATCAGGATAATCTCATTATTTTATTTTTTTTCCTTTATTCATGTGATCTTCATATTTAATATTAAATTATTTTTATAAAAAGAAATTCATTCCAATTTAATTCTATGATTAGTTTTATTTACTATATTTTCATTAGATAATCAATTTATACAAAATATTTATAATTTTTGACTTTTAATTTATAACAATCCACCTTTATTTTCTACTTTTTAAATTCCTTTAACCCTTTAAATATTTATCTTCAATATTATTTTTTTTACTTTAATAGCTTTTAATATTTTCTTCACCCCAAAGCAGTATTTTCAAAAATAATCTCATCATCTTTAAAATCTAGATGATTTATGTGAACTTTTATTTTTATTATCATCGCTTACCAATTTTACCAACAAAATCTTTTTGTGAAATTACTGTATACTGTAATATTAATTTATAATATATAATAACAGCTGTTATATCTTGATAAATATTCTTCATAAATATTTATAGAATCACATATCCTTTTTTTATCCACAAATTCAATGCAAAATAACTACTCATACTTAGTCTTTTGAAAAAATTTCTTTTAATATTTAAGTGTAGTCTACTGTGCTGTGACAACTTTTAAATTTAATTAATGAGTTTGATTTATCAATCTTCTTTGAAAAAAAAACTGATATCAGTAACATTATTTAATTCTTTCAGACAACTGTTATATTTTTATCATTTAGACATTTTATGTATATAACTTTGTCAATATTTTTTCTATTTTTTCCACATAATTTTTATGTATCTCTAATAATTCCATAATTTTTTAACTTTTCCATTCTTGATAGGTTTAATTTATCATCCTCCTTTTTAATAATAATGCTATCTCTTCTAAACAGGTCCCTTTTAATATTTCATCTTTCCTATTTAAACAATTGTGTCTCGTTATAAAATTTATTAGTAAATTGATTTTTTTTAGGTATCTGATATCTATATGGTTGTTTTTTTAGTAATGAAATTGATATTTCTTATTAAACACATTCAAATCAGAATCAACTTGAAAATCTTTTAACATTTTAAAATTATTATCAAGTTTAAGCTTAAATTCATTAGAGTATTTCTGAGAATTCGGTATATTGACAGTTAATTATTATTATTTACCTTCACAGCTTTTGTCTCTAGCCATACTTTAGTACATATTTTATAACATTATTGTTTTCTATACTGACTCTCTTAAAAATTTAGAAATCTCGAAATGCATATTATCTGGCAAAAAATTTATTCCAACTTTATTGTGGCTTTAGTTGAATATTTTCACATTCATTTCTTTTTGGATTTTTCTCAAAAAAAAAAAAAAAGCCTTACTTGCAGTAATTGTACATATATCGCCTCACATTTCTGCTTCTGCATTAAAAATTACTCAATGCATCTATCTTTCAACCATTTTCCTATTTTTCCATGAAATATTCATGATAATTATAAAATAGTAAATACTTTATTTAAAAGCATTAGTACATCCATATAAAAATCTATTTTTTCTTCAGAATACTAATTTGTTGGGAATAAGTCTATTTAACATTCCACCATTCACCACAGTAATATGAATACTTTTTAATAACTTTTCAAATCATTTCTTCATCTTTTCTTCTGAATTCACTAAATCCAACAATATTCCATTATACAATTTTTCTGCAATCCTCATTTAAAAATGACCTGTAGTTTTAAGTAAGCAAATACAAAGTCATCATCAAATGTGAACATAGATTCAAGTCCTGGAAATTTTTAACATACTGTGAGTAGTGGGAGTCATGTAACTACTCATTTATATATCTTTTTTTTTTTAAATTCCAGAAATAAAAATGTCATTAAAGAGATAAATTAAAAAATTATTTAGATTGGTTTTTGAAAAATATATATTTATATATTACTGATGTTAAATATAGTATTTAACATTTAATTAATTTTAATAAATAAAATAAATAATAAACAAACTAATAAAACCAAATTAAAATTAATCAATTACCTTATTTTTTTCAATTGTCACCTATATCTTTGAAATATTGATGCCCAAAAAGACAACAAAAAAAAATGAATGTGTTGGGCAGGTAAAACTATGTGAGAATATTTCAATTCACTGGACTGCCCAAAAGATGCGTCAATTTTTACAAAAATTTAACGCCAATAAAAAATTGCCATTACTATTCAACTTATGAATAAATAATGAAGAGACCCAACATTATAAAAATGGATAATTGAGGAAAGGGTACAAAGTAACTCGCTTACCAATGCAAGGGACAGATGAGATTAGACAGATCATTGATTCCATGAGATATAACATAAGACGTAAAATAAGAAAGAAACAATGAAGTATTTCATATGAAGACATTATATTTTTTTAAGGGCTATAGATATTCCAACATTTTTAAAAGGAAAATATTTAAGTTTATATAACATATGAAAATATAAGACAGTAAAGTGATTTTGCATTTAAAATAATAGAATTAGAAAAAATATTTAATGTTTCAGATTCATAAATATACTGTACCTTTCCATCTTTGGCCCACTGAACTGTGGGATCAGGGGAAGCAGTAACTCGACAAGTGAAAAGAACAGCACTTCCATCTTTGATTGTCATATCATGCAACTTTTCTGAAAATTCTGGAGCAAACAGTTCTTCTTTTTCTTCTTCTTTTTTAGTTTCTTTTTCTGTATAACAAGAACAAATTAATTTATATAAATAACAATTATAATGATAAACTACGAGTATCGTGATTGGAACAACAATATGAAATACTTATCATTTATCAAAGCAATTTGACGATTTTATTTTCATAGGAATTTAATTCTGTTTATGGTATTATGATTTAAAAAAAAAAAGACAATAATGGAATAAAAAAAATGGACATCAAACTTCAGTGTTAATAAAGTAATTATTATGGTTATTATGCATCATTAAAATTCCTGGGCCATTTGATTATACAAAACTTCCAAAGAAAAATAAAAAATACATATAACCATTTATAATTAAAAGACTGAAGTGGAGTTGAGCTGGACATATTGCTAGAAGAGATGATAATAGATGGACAATTGAAATCTTAAACTGGATGCCAAGAGATTGCAACAAAAGACCCAGAAAGAGACCACATGTGAGATGGATGAATGAAATAAAAAAGTGTGCAGGGGTGATATGGAGAAGAGAAGCTAAAGATCGAAGAAGATGGATTGAACTTGGAGAGACCTTCATCCTGCAGTGGATTGATAATGGTTGATGATGGTAATGATTAGATGAATTAAAATTACTCCAAATCCAAAACTCAACCAGACTAGCAAAGAAAAAATAAAATCAAAAACACAACCAATGGTTTCACTGCTACAAGCAGACTTCTCAAGTGTAAAAAACATTTATATGAGATAGGTAATGAGGCTTATTAACATATTGAGGAATAAGAAGAAGACATTATTCAAAAGGCTAGTCAATTGCAAGTTGATGAATGTTTTATGGTTTTTTTCTAAACTAAATCTAATGCTTACTTAAAAATCCTTAAATATCTGAAAAAATATCCACACTCCAATTGCATATGAACTTTAAATAATGAGAACTGCAGATAAATGTGCTAACTCTAAACCACAAACCGCTTCTCAATTTACATATATCTATACACTTTTAGCCTGGTTAGCATCAGATCTTTACGTGAAGATTCACAATAGTGATCATTATCAATTTGTATACATTATTTTGATTTATAATCAATTATTCACTGTTATTTAAAAAAAAAAAAAAATTAAACTTTTTTAAAAAAAAAAAACAATTGCCATTTTGTAAAATTGATGACATCAGAGGATAATATCTTTACTAAAGTTATGTCATCTGAAAATAAAATGATGACATTAAAAATGTATAGTACAGAATTTATTCATACAATATGGTTTGATTGTAAAATTAAAATATGATTAATGCATTTTATCTCACTTTCTTTGCAAGGCTGTCAATCAGTGCTTTCATTTACAATATATCCCAAGTAATGAAGATTTTTTTCATTAACGACTACAAGAAAAAAAATGCCATTTTCATTCAGTATAGTAAGTAATCAAGAACATATTTCGATCACATATAACAACAAAGAGTATTAATATTAAATTTTAAAATGTGTACATTAAATAAAATATATTCACTCACTCAGTATTACGATTAAAACTTTTATGAAAACTATTTTTCATGTGGCAAAAAATATATTAATCATAATTGTGAAATATTACACATTATAATTTATAAATTCTTTTGAGAGAAAAAATTCTTTTGTGCATTATGCAATTAATAATCAACTTTATATAATCAAAAGTTAAGAATATCATTTATTTGCTCAAATTTAAATCAATAATCTCATAACTTGTTCTGATAATGGCTGTTCTTAAAAAAATATACTTTTAATATTGACAAAACAAAAAAATATTTAATCATTTAAATTATTAAAATCTCAGCAATCAACTGTAGATTACATTTATATAAAATAAATACAATTTGCAAAACTTTGTTATAAAAATAAAAAAAATAACAGCAGTAGTATTTATTAATTACAAAAATAAAAACTTCGATAATAAATCATAAAATGCATCAAAATACTCATTTTAATTTAATAAATCGTGAATTAGAAAATATTCTCCCACCATTTACGAAAGAAAATAGTAGGCCATCAATGAAAAAAATTATAATTTATAATTTTTTATATATATATAAAATTATAGCTACCAAAATATTTTGATATAGTTTATTTATTCACAGAGTAGTAGTTTTTTTTAATAATATGTTTAATAAAATATTTATTTATTAATTCTTTTTCAATTTAACTTTAATTTCTTAATCAAATTTTTATGTATTTTATATTTAAAATAACAATTTTTTTTAAAAAAAACTCATTATAAATGGTTATGTTTATGCAAGATCTTTGATTTTTGATGCATTTTGGGGCATCAACTATCATTGCTAACTGGGGTAAAGATATAATTACAAATTAAAAAAAAAATTGATGGTTGAAAATCACTGCATAGACATTTAATTTAATATTTTCATGTATTTAAATTAATGACTATTCCATTTTTAAATCTATTAAAATCTATAGCCAAAACGTTTTTTCAAAGATAGCAATTTATTAAATCAGATGTTCAGCCTCAGATAACACACTATCAAACTAGAAGACAATCAAAGAGTCGGGCCATTCTTTGAATACCATTCAGGTTACTATTTGAGTTTTTAGAAATACAGTGTATTGATTTAGCAATGAAAAATGAAACCTTTCAAACTTCCCCTAATTCTCATACAAAATCAAGATATGCCTCTTCTCACCCACAAAGGCATGTGGTGTATGATAATTTAATATTTTAATGGACTAATATAGGTGGAAATATTCAAATTAATGTGATATTCCATTTTTAAATCGATCAAAATCTATAGCCACAATATTTTTTCATAGACAGCAACTTATTAAAGCACGTGCACAGACTCAGATAACACACTCACTGTCAAGCTAAAAAGAGATGAAAAAGTTGACTGTTCTTTGATTCCCACTTAATTTATTATAAGAGTTGCTAGCAAGCCAGTGTATTTATTTAGGAATAAGAAAGGAAGCATTTTAAACTTTCTCTAATTCTCATATGAAATATCTTCTTCACCCTCTCCGTAATGGCAGGTCAGATATGGTAATTAAAAAAATTTTAAGATTAAAATATGTGATATATATACTAGATAAAGTATTCAATAATATAATTAAAAACATTACAATATAATATTTTTATGAATGAAAGCATTTAAGTTTATTCTACTAGTTCATTATTTAACTAAGATAATATAAATAATAATTAAATTTTGAAATACAAATTATAACAATACAAGCTCATAGAATCAGTTTCAGAATTCAACAGCTGGGCCAAACTCTTAACATCACTAACTACAAATCAGAATTTATATTAAGCAAATTTTATTTATTTCATTTTAATTCACAATAATATTATAACATATGTGTTCATAAATCCATACAAAGTTCAATAAAATGAAATTTCCCAACAAAAGTAGCTCATATGTATTGTATTTATATAATATATCTGAGTTTACATTGTTAAAAGTTATTAAATACTAGAAGATGTATCACAGCATTATAAAATATTCAACATTTCATATTTGCAAATATATATGTTTGGGTATACACATATCTCTTTTTATAAAAACAATTTACGTATTTATATATAAACTTTATCTCTTAAGATCAGAATAAGATCTTCTAGTATGATAATTTTATTTCCCTATGTAGTTTAGCACAATGGTAAATGATAATCAAAAGATTCAGAACCAAATTCTAATTTATTACGTCATATGGATCCTTAACAATGCATGACTTCAAAAGCAATTACCCATATAATCATTTTTATTGGATAACTAGTTGCTTACAAAATAGATTAATCTATTTAGGGTATATTTTTTTTATAAATGTATTTAAGATATATTTTTTTTGTGAATAAAAAAATTAAACAATAATATCAGATAACTGTCATATACTTCAAACAGCTGCATTTTCCACTCTATTCTAGAGCCATCTACTGCAATCTTATGAAATCAATGGAATGCCTGATGGAAATAATTTCTGGATTTCTTCATCAGTGAGGATTAGGATTCAAAGATGAAACTAATAGACTTAATAAAAACCTTAAATTTTTGACCACAAGCTAAATTGTTTGCATAGTCATATAGAAAAATTAAACAGTAATAATCTTTGTAATGACATTTAAGATTAAAAAAAACCAGACTCAATAGCAATAGAATAACTTCATCACTAATAGGGAAACATAATCATATTTTTATTTTATGGTGCATATCAACTCTCATTTTTCCCAATCTAAATTAATCCAAGATCTTTACTCCTCAGTTAAAACAGAGAAATGTCCATTAAATGATCATTATAATTAAATGATAGCTGACTTGGTTATGGGATACATATTTTTAAAAAATCATAGATTTGCTTAAAAATCATTAGCTGGTTGATGAAATTTCAAAGTTTTACCTGGATTCAAAACCCCAGGTCATGGTATCATATATGAAGTTTGTTTTTATTTTTAAAAAAATATATGTGATTTTTTATTTAAAAAGCTATAACAGTGAATCTGTTCTTTCCCAGGCTGTGAAATGGTAAACAGAATCTTATTAGCTTAAAATTTTATACTATAAAACACTTTTGCCATTAAAACTCACGATATTCTTTTTTTAATTTTAAGATAGCTAACTATAAACAAACATCATAAGGAAAAAAGTTTCCAAGTAGAAAATGGATTAGTTCATGCTTTAGCCACAATTACAAACAAGTCTAATTCTGAAGCAGATAAAGCCAACAACTATGGGTAGTTATGAATATTGTGATGAAATTCTGGTGATCTGGGTCGGCCAAAGTCACAGTAAAGCAAGAAACTGCTTGGGGTAGCAAAATTTTTAATTTGAATGTGAGTTTCCATCATCATTTATTTCTTGTTTTTTCCAATAATATAGATGTCAATATTTAAAATATAGTTTATTTTAACCATAATAGTAAAAATCATGTTTAGTTAATTAAATGATGTGAAATGTATTTTTTATCTGTCAAAAATAAACTTATAAATTATGAGTTTGTTGTTATGAGTCATAATAGATCAACTCATCAATTCATCACATAGTTCTTTTATGTATTGGACTTTGTTCACAAATCATTAGAATAAAGATTTCATCACTTATTTTTACTGATAAAATTCGAATTTTTATATGACATTGGGAATTTAAAGCAAAACTTTATGAAACAACAGCTTCTCCAAACACTGACAAATTTGTATTTAGCTTTGAGTGATAATACTGCTGCGGATTTTGATAGTATTGAACTCTATGATAAATTGTTAATTTTATCATACCTTCTCATACCATCACACCACCAATAGAAATACTGAAATTTACTCTAAAAAATAATTTAGTGTGAATGTTGCTGTGGCAATGAGAATTCGTTTAATAATACCTATAAAAGTAGCAACAGAAGAGAGAAGTTTCTTCAAATTTGAAAATAATAAAAAATTATTTGAGAAGCACATTGTTCTCAGTTGTTTGTCAGTACTAGCTACAATTTGAATAGAGTCAAACAGCTAACTTTGCACAGCTGTTAGGAAATTTTGCAATAAAGAAAGCTAGGAGATGTTTTTAAAATTTTTGTTTTACTTTTCTATTTTTTTAAATATAAATTTATACTTTATTCTTGATCATTAAAACCAGTCAACATTTAGACAATCCCAATATCAATAATAATCAACAATCTCAAACTATTATCAAGACAATTTCCCTTTAACAATAATATATGCACTATTTTTTTATTAAATAAAAAATTTTGGAATCCATTTTATTTTATTTTCATCTCCAATAGAGATTATTTGTTTTGGATAAATTCAGATAAAAATTTTCAAATTTTAATAATCTGATACGAGTACCAAAATATGGGGTGGAAACAAAAAGTTTGGTTAGAATGACAAACAAACTCAGGCCAGTTCTGTCAGTGATATCTAGAAATATCAAATTTAACTGCTTTTGTTGTTATATTTGGAAAAAATAATTTATCTGAAGCCTCACAAGAAGTCCATTTCTTATACTATAATTATTTAACTGTTTGAAAAGATTAATGTGATTTTGATTTGAGATTTCCATCAATTTATACAGAAAGCTTTTCAAAGGTGTTGCATTTTCACATCAGCTAATATGTCCATATTAATTTAATGTATAAGACAAATTTTACTACTTTATATTGATATTTAAATACAGGTATACTTTATATTGAGTTTAGATGTGAATATAGGGATTTGTATCCAGACTTTCAAGCTCCCCTCAAGCTATCCAATCTATTTCAATACAACTGATACACATGATCAAATATGGGAAAAAAATAAATGATCTCCAATATACATATTTCATGTTGGATCAGCACTCATCAGCTGGCCCAGATTGTCATCTCCCACAGACATATATAATTAGTGCCCGATTTATATTAAGATAGCAAATCTTCTTAATGGACAGGCTTAAATCTACTCCACCCTTCAACTATTAAAAATCTGATGATGATTGCCCAAATCCCTTGATGATGCCACTATTACTGTTATGTCAATAGTCTGACCCCTGATATATAGGATCTTGTCCATTTAAATACATGGAAGATGGATGGTCAAAATACAGGCTGAATCTGTAATATTTAAATACAAGTATACACCTGGGTCTCTTTTTACACGGACTTATTTAACACGATTTTGAAGTTACGTGATTCATGTTTCACCGGAAGTCGAACTTTCGCGCACTTACGTTATATTGAAAGTAATAGCACATTATTGGAATTTGACTTTCATCTTAGTAATTTCAATATTTTCAATGCTTTATAATAGTAAGATTTTATGCAATAATGAAATTAAAATCATGACTTCCACATTTTATGTATACACACATTAAATTTTACAAGATTATAATGTAAATTTGTTCAAACATTGTGCGTGTTAATTTTGCATTTTAAATCACATTCTGTTTTTGCTTTTTAAAAAAGAACGTTTAATCAATTATTAATCATTTAGTGTCCGCAAGTTTATTTTTAAAAGGTGAGTAATAGCAATGAAACGAAATTTGATTTTTAAACGGAATTGAAAATTAAAGACAAAAATAAAAGTTTAGATACAGAAGAAAATGTAGAAAAAGATAATGAAACAGAAGTGGAACCTGTTCCTTTCGCTTCCAAAATGATTCAAGAAGGTCTTCAACTTTCTAATCAGTTGGCAAATTATTTTCTTACTAATGACACTAATCACGAACGTGCTCTTAAATTCCAACGAGAGCTAAATGGTTGTATGTCTGGATATCGTGAGCTTCATAAACAATTAATAAAATCATCGACTCAAAGATTAATTACGTTGTCACTAGAAAACCATTAAAACAACAACATGAGAGTGAAGTTGGCACTAGTTATAGTTCCTCTTGTGAAGAATCTTTACCAGTTTGCAAACGAACCTGTTTATTGGCAAATAGTGTTAATAATTAAAACGTGTATAAAAAAAATGTAAATTACTGTACTGTAAAGTATGCATAAAAATATATTATTTTGAATAAAATTAAATATTATAGTTAAAAAAAGTTTGTCTTGTATCAATTTTTTTCAAGTCATATTTTATTTCCTTATTTTTTTTTTTGCGCGAATTTTAAAGTAATTTTACGTTGGTGCTTTGCTTTTATGCGAATTTTGAAAAATCACAAACCGCATCCCCCCTTTTTCAATGTAAGTTACTTCTATTTTTGTGCGATTTCATTTGCGCGTGTTTTCTGAGGAACCTATCTATCACGTAAAACAAGACCCAGGTGTACTTTATATCCCTGAAATTTAGATGTAAATATAGGGAATTTGAATCTAGACTTTCAAGCTCTCCTTAGCTATCCAATCTATCTCATACAACCAATTCACATGATTACACACATGGGCATGGCAATAATAGTGCATCATCAAGGAATTTGGGAAATCCATCATCAGATTTTCAATGGTATGGATGGCTGATGAATTGGGAGGGTGGGGTAGATTTAAGCCACTCCATTAAATTTTGAAGATTTTCTATCTTAATATAAACCAAGCATTGATTATATATATATATCTGGGAGATGATGATTTGGATCAATTGATGAGTGCTGGTTCAGCATGAAATAGGTATATTGGAGATTGTTTATCTTTTTCACATGTGTGTGGTCATGTGTATCAGTTTGATGACATAAATTGTATAACTAAAAGGAGTTTGAAAGTCTGGATTCAAATCCCCTACATTTACATCTAAATTCCAAGGATATAAAGTATACCTGTATTTAAATCTATGCCTACCACCTCTTCTGTGTATTTAAATGGACAAGGTCCTATACATGAGGAGACTGAGTGACTTAAAGTCAGCATGGGCATGACAATAATAGTAGCATCATCAAGGGATTTGGAAGTCCCATCATCAGATTTTCAATGCTATGGATGGCTGAAGAGTTGGAGGCTAGAATAGATTGAAGCCTGTCCATTAAAGTTTGAAGATTTGCTATCTAAATATAAATTGAGCACTGATTATATATATGTGTGTGGGAAATGATGATCTGGACTAACTGATGAGTGCTGGCTTATCATGAAATATGTATATTGGAGACCATTTATCTTTTTTCATATGTGTATGGTCATAGATTGGATAGCTGAAGGGAGCTTGAAAATCTGGGTTCAATTCCCCTATATTTACTTTGTATTAAATAACTTTATTTATTAATTTCCTACTTTTCAAGTGTCATATAAATAATGTCAGTCAGTTTATAAATTTACATATTTATATTTAAAATTCTAATCTCAAATTCAATTTAAAAGCCATCTTATTATGATAAAAAAGTGCTTCTTAATCTTTTTCATGGTGTGGCCATCGTTTTGTTATACTATTTTTGTGCAGCACATTAAATGTTTAGTAATATAAAAATTAAGTCCCTTTTTAAGATAAATCAGATATATTCCTAAGGCCATCTTAATCTTATAGGCCACCAGGACTAAAAAACAGGGGCATCTAAGTAAGAGAAAGCATTTGTTGCTATCAAATAGTTATTTTTCATAAATAATTTTTATTTTTCTTAACTAGAGGCACCAGATTAGAGAAAACTTGTTTCAAAAATTTATTTTCTTTCTTTCATTCTTTTATTCTCTTTTAAGTTCAAGGCCTTTGTGGATCTTTGTAAAAACATCATGATCATTAACCCTGATTGAATAATACCTATTAAAAAAGTTAATTTAAAATGACTAAATTATTTTAAAACATGAATACTAACCTTCAGTAATAATTTTATCAGTTCTTGAGATGCTATCTGATAAGCGATGTTGCTCAGCTCTTGTTAGCGTTGTACTTGAGGAAGAATAGGATTTTGTGGTAGATAATGAATCTTTTGATGAATACGATGATGATTTATATGACGATGTCGAGAAGTTATAGGTTTTTTCAGGTGTGGTTAAACGTAGAGGGAATTTAGTACGATCTGTGAATAAATAATATATTTAAATTTAAATAGACTTTTTAAAATAGTATAATATTTTTGAACATGTAAAATAATACCACACAAATAACTTGACAAATAACTCATTGATTATATTAAATTATGTAATCACAATTCTTTCTAAGATATTATTTAAAAATATTACTTAGATTTAATGGTTGGATTCCTAATATTTATCATTTTTAATAAATTTAACTACTATTGGTGGTGCATAATTACAGTTTATAAGAACATTTTAAAAAGCAAAGCTTATAAATTTTACTCAGTATTGATCAAGGCTATAAGATGTTATTGGGTCAAAATTCAGCCTAGTAAATGTGATACTAAATGTAAACCATAAATTGCAATTGAAGATCATTATTGACCAAATATTTATTTACTTTACATGCCATAATAAATCAAATCATATTGTATTAAAAGTATAATGACTACTCTAAACTCGCATTTTCAAAATTGTATTTTATGGAATGCAAGAATTCAACAAGAGATGAACAAATGATCTGTAAAAAAATATTTATTATTAATACAATTTATATTTCATTTTATTTTTGTTTACATATAATTTATCTCATTAAAACCGAATTTTTATTTCAAAAATATAATTAATTATTTTGGATTAACATTAAGATACTTTTCATTCTCTAGAGAGGAAGTCATTATTATTATTATTTTCTTTTGTTGAAAGGACTGTAGTTAATCTGCCAAATTTCTCTTTTAAAATCCCATTCTTAGATTCAAAAATTTATTGAAAAATCCTCTGAAATTGGAAAAGTATTTCTAATTAAATAATCCCTTTATAATTTTTTTATGATTTGTTTATAAATTATATTGGTTCTTTATTGATTTCAAAATCAAGATGCTTACTTAAATGTCTAGGCCTATAGCTGCTAAATTTGAAATAACAGAAGAGTTAATAATATTGTATCAAAAAAAATATAACATTATTAGATCACTTTAAAGTACTATTTTATTTACATTTGGTAAAAACTTTATTGAGATGTTCAGTATATGTAAATACTTGGTTGTCAAAGTATTAACAAAACAATCTGTTACAATGGAGTACTCATATATTTACTACTAATCGTGGACCTTTAAGTAAATCTTTTTCTTGTCTAAAAATTATTACTACTTTATATATAAGACTAAAACTTTTCTCTAAAATATTAATCCCTTCGGTGATGTATAAAATTAAAACGTTTCATCATATGTTAAATTTTTTTTCTTGGTTGAATTGCTAAATCAAATAAAGTCTTATTTTCTACTTTCGCTCTCTAATTATCAATTTTTTCATTCTAGACAAGAATTCATTAATTAAATTAATCTATAAAAATAAAATATTAACTTTCAAATAAAAAAAAAGACTAATAACCAAGTAAATTGACAAAAACAAGACTTCATTTTAGCTTATATACTATAAAAATGTTTTGGAATGAATATAATGATTCTTCTCAAATTTAATATTTTTCATGAGCATGTTGATAAAGCCATAACTTTAAATAGTAAAAACTCTCCTTAAAGTTTAACTTATAATTTTTAAAAAAAAAATCAATAAAATATTGTGAGAACAATTTTGCTATCTTTTGACAGAGTATTTTTATTTCTTTAATCTCTAATAACAATTTTTTTTTTTACTTGATTTAGTTTGGTCTAAAAAGTTACAAAAATTCCATAAAGTTGAATATAACTGGAAATTATATATTTAAAAATGAAAATTTAATAATATTATAAAAAATAATAAAACAATAAATAGATCTTATATAAACTAATTATTTCATTTTCATATTATAAGACAATGAAACACAAGTGTGTTAACATCCTTTCAATTCTGCTCAATATGATTAACTTCTATTTTTTAATTTTCATTGGCTGAAGACATTTTCTTTTGTTTGAATTTTTCTATATCTTGATAGTTCATGATCTTTAGATATTATAGTTAAAACTAACAATTTATAAAAAAAATAAAAAATAAACTCATTTTTTAATTAAAATCTGTATTATTAAAATTGAAAATGGATTCTTACTATTAAGAACAGACATTAATGTTGTACACTCTTGGAACATCTGATACAAGAGGTTATGATCAACTACAAAGCTTGTTTATAATTTTTTTTACATCGGATATTATATTAAGTATCTGCAAAAATTATTCTAGGAAAAATGTAACCCTTTACAATATCGAATATTTGGGTTATCAAAATATATTGATCTGTATTACAATAAAGATTTCTACTATTAGTAAATTGTATAACAAACATCTTTTCTCACTAAAATAAGATTTTCAGAATGAAAGTAAATATTACAATAAAGATATCTTTATTATGATTTGTAAGGCTTAAGCCACCAATTTAGTTTACTTAGTTGTTTATTTGTAGTTTTAGTAATGGAAATATTACTGTGCGATTATTTTTTAATTAATTTTAAAGCATACTTTATTGCAAATAAAAAATTATATTATACGTTATATATTTAAAGGCTCTATGCAGAAATTAGGACATTATATTATGTGTTTTCATGTCCTAAAAAGAAGACTTAAATATAAAATCCATCCAAAGTATTGAATATCAATATGAGTCTACAGAAAGAACATTTTACATGAGCTAATATATAGTATAGGTCTAACAATTATAGTGGTTTTAGTAGCTGGACTAAACTCCATGTAACTAAAAAGATATCAGGTGGAGCGAGTGCTTGGTCTCTGTTCATTTTAGCTAGTTTGTTATGGAAAGGTGACTGAAGCTGTCAGATTAAAACAAAACTGAAGCCTTAGAAACTATAAAAGGATCAATGTAATTATTCATAGGTTAGGGAAAAAACTGCTAGTTATACTGCTTATTAAATAAGTGAGAGAAGGGATTTGAGATCTAATAATTGAAACTATTATGTTTTGGTATATTTATAATGCTGAACAATTATTAAAAAAATGCTCAATAGTTTCTTCTTTCTTGTGACATAGAGAACATATAGAGTCTATATTTACAAAGAAAAAAAACCTTTTTTGTTTTGACTAAAAAGGTATTTGTAAGAAGAGTCACAAGATTGATTTTAATTTTAAAATTATTGTACAGAACGTATCATATAATAATTTCAGCCACAAGCCTTAAACTATGACTTACAAAACTAATTAAAATTATTACTGCAAATAAAATCTGGAAAAAACTTCAAAAACAAAAAAACTACAATGAACACTTCTGGTTAACATAGGAAGAGCATGCACAAGACATTTCGTGATCTCTCAGAAAAACAGAATTAGAAAGTTGAATGTCATAAATTTGTTTTTATATTATTTTATTTTATTTACTTTTTTAATTTATCTAGATAAAATAGTTGTTTAAGATTTTAGAAGCATATAGATGCTTTAAAATGTTTTATAATGGAAGAACAGGGGAGATAAAAAGTGTTTTGACAAATATTTCTCAATTCAGAGAGGCTTGATAACTAACGATTTTAGATTGATAGTACTGCTCCAGTATTATTATTAAATATCAAATCAGCAGAGAATCTTGATTGTCATAAAAATGTCAGTCTATCTATTCAAAAAATTTTCAACATACTATGATATATTACAGTTATTTGTGATTGCTTTCTTTTAAAAGGGTTGACAATTGATATTATTGTGAAAATTGTTGCTAGCATCATCCAATTTCACTAACACTCAATATAGTTATTAAAAACAAAATATCAAGTAAAAAAAAACAAAACAAAATAAAGACAATGGAAAAAAAAAAAAAAATCTTCTTATGAACAATTGTTAGAAGAAAGGTGAAACAATACAGAATGAGAAGTATAACCAAAAATTGAAAAAATTATATGTAAATATAGCATCTTGGGTTTTCTAAACCAATATGAAATATAATAATAGTATGTTGTCTTTTGCAGTTTATCAACTGAGTAAAATAAGAACAAAAAAATCTTAGTCAATTTTCCATTTGTATGCTTGAGTATCACATAGCTTCCAGAGCCTATAAATCCTTTTTTTATTTATTGGAAAATGTATTATTATTCTGATATTTCACTCAAATTTAGTTGGCCATTTCCAGAATTAATTGCTATACGATTTTTTATTCCAGTTTCACATAATAGTTCAATTATTTAAATCAAATATAAAAATATAATTTATATAATAAAAATTTTGTTAATTATTTGTTCTTTTATAATTACATATTATTTGTATAAAGCTAGATAACTTTCAATTTTCAAATTTTTGAAATTTCTGGAATTTTTAATATTTATTAGATATTCTCATCATAGAATATACTGTTAATTAATGTAAAGATGTAAAAAGGTTAAAAATAAGTTTTTTATTTTTTATTTACTCATTTGTACAATTATCATTCTTCAATATTATATTTTCAAGATTTCTCTATTGTTAATTCTAAACATGGGACAACTAGATTTGGCTGAAATATTAATATAATAATAAAATTCCTACTTTAAAAAAAGAAGAGAGAAATGCGTACTTATGAATGTAAAAATATGCTGAATATTATGAATGTTTTTTTAATCAAATAGGGATTTGTAGGTGATGCACAATTAACTCAACTATTAGTATCAGAATTAGATCTTTAATCTCCAGAATTCATCAAACTTGTTTTTACTTTTAAAAGATCAAATCTTACCTGTTTGATGAATTCATATATTAAATGATGAAAATTAATAAAAAATTATTAATTAAATATTTATAAAAAATCAACAATTATAATTTTACACTGACTTAATTCATTTTTTATATACATTATTTTGTTTTTGTTAAAAATTTTTAAAACATATATAAAAAGAAATACAATTAATTTTTTTTAAAAAAAGTGCTAATGTCTAAAAAATGAAGAGTAATTCGTCAAGTTGATATTTAGTGTAATATAATTTTCATATTTACTTATTTGCATATTAAAAATTCTACATAAAAGTACTTACCTGAAAAAAATAAACAAATACAAAACAATTTGAAATAAAGCTTGTCAGAATTCACATCATTCTTTGCCTATTTAGTGACAGAGGGAGGGAAGGTGTGAAATGTTTGGCTTGCCTACAGCATCAAAAAAGTTTACTATAACTTTGCTTGCATACATAGTATATGAGTCATTCTTTTTTTTTTGTATGGTTTATGTGTGTGAATCGATTTCTTTAAAAAGTGAAAAAAAAAAAAAGAGGTGCTGAGAAACTTTTAAATTATAAAGTTCAAATACCTTTAATATAAATTATTTCTCTGTCTCTGAAAGGAAAGGAATAAATTATCATTAAAAAAAAATAAAAAATTTTATTCTCCAATACAAAAACTTGTCCAAAATATTTCTTTTGTTTTTTCTTATAAGAATATTGAATTTTATAACTTATATTTTGTTATCACTAATACAAAAAGTGAAATTCATATTACTTTTAATATTTGTTTATTCTCTTATTAAATGGTTCTATATGTAAATGCATTATGCATGTATATGTCTATATTTATATATGCAAAATCATAATAATAGAATAGATAAAAAAGGCAAATGTTTTGGGGAATAATTGATTTGGAGGGAGTGAGACACTATCATGTTTATATTGATGTTAATTTATTTAAATACTTTTGAATTTATTTTATATTTATTTTATCAATGTAAATATATCTATTTGTTGTGCTTTGAAAGCCAATCAACTACTACCTGATCAGTGGCAAAAATAGAAAGGCTCCCAAAAAACCCATTCCAGTTCTGTGTTATGTATGTACCTTTGTATGCATCGATTTTAAAGTATATATTTGAAGTGAGAAAAAAAGTAATGTAATGAAAAAAAAATTGAAAAGAACATGTAGAAATATCCATATATTTAAAGAACTGAGAAGACAAATTTATAGATATCAATTAAAAAGCAAATAAATAAGACAATTTTAAATATATTTTTGTAGATGTTTATGAAGACTATCTTAAAAAAAAGAAATCCAAGGTATGCACAAATCTAAGGTGTGGATATGTGTGTGAATACTTTGGGTTATGAAATCAGAATAGACAAGAAATGGAAGAATTAGCTGCATAATATTCTTACTTAGATATAAATGGAAAAAAAAGTATTCTATTAATTAATTAAGTTTGGGTTACTAACATCTGCAAAAAAAATTATACAAATGAATGACACATTAAACAATCATTAATCCAACTACATTATGTAGATATAGAATAATCTTGGTATATAAAAAAGATAATGCATGTATTTCTTGCAAATTCACATAAACATGCTTAAAAATAGAAAGGATTAACAAGCATATAGTTGTCATGTCTTTTAAAAAAAGTTTCATAAAATTAAAATCATTGATCTAAAGCAATAAATATCACGACTTTCTTTGCTTATATATAACATATGCTCTTAAGATCTATTTATTCCCTTCATTTTACTTTCAGTAATCAGCAGATACTAGATGGTAATGCTACTATCTCATCCACATCAAATTCAAGCTTTCTTACTAATGAAGGCCTTAAACCAGGAACTAATCTGGGATGTGTTCAGGACAGCATGGGATATGTATACAATAACATTCTTATACAGTATCCATTGAGTAGTCGAGAAGAATTGTTTTTAAAAACACTAAAAGTAAACTTTACTCTTAATCAGTTATTCTTGACTATGTGGAGAAAAAAATATTTTTTAATAATTTATAACCCATAAGTGATTAAATATTTCATTTATAATGGTGTTTGGATAATGAAAGTATATAAACAAAAATTTAATTAATTAGAAGCTTAAATTATTAATTATTTTCATTTATATCCATATAAGACAATTATGCAATTATTTATGAAGTAAAGAATGGTTTCATTGTATTCATTATGAAAAATTTCAAACAATGTTTGATGAGAAATGTGTAAAAAAAAAAAAAAACTATAATAAAAAGGAAAATAATATATTGAAGCAGTCAATCTGTGATGCAGATTGGCCTTCATAGTTTATCCAACTAACCTACAGGGTTCAAATCCACACCACATGGTTTAAATAACATGTTATATAAATATATCTGCATTATGTGTACACACACACCAATGTAAGAAATTTTTATGTTAATATATTTGAAAATTTGTGTGTATACATGGCATATATATATATATGAAAGGAAATGAAGGAAATATTGTTTTATCTTATAAAATAAAAGATTGTAATTTTATATGTAATATTTATTTTAATGTATATATTTTGTTTTATATCAAAATGTACCAAAATGGCAAAAAGGAAATGCAATTGTTGAAATCATTCACTATTTCAATTAAAAATATCTTGAAACTTTCACTAATAACCACTAATGGAACTTTACATTGTTTATTAGAAAGTTCGAGAAATAGATTGCCAGGCATTATTAACATTTGCATCTTCTCAACAATGGGGTTAAGAAAATCTGTTGGATATAGCCCATGGTAGTGAACTAAAAGCATTCATGAAATACGTTTGAATCAGTATAAATGAGGCCGAATTTAGTGATGAAAAAAAGAGTTTTGTGAGCTATTGCCAACATACTTCGTGTCAGTTAAATTTCTGAAAATGTTGTCTCCTCATCATGCCGTGACTTAGCTCCTACCAGTTAAAAGTTCCCAAGCTGTTAGAAAGTGCAGATGCTGAGAAGAAATGCATTTAGTCTGACCATAACCTGCCTGCCCCGAAAATCAAAAAATGATGCGCCAAGATCGAATCCGTCCGTACCATCGCTCCAGAGGATCATGAGGTAATAAGTCCAAAAATTATCTTAGTTGCCTTCCCCTGTTTACAATTATTTAATCATAAATGTAACACTTTTATCTGTAAATTTTCTCTAAATTTTAACTTGCTAACCAGCGAGTATTTTAAAATAATTCTATCAATGCTGTATATTGATTCTCTATAACCCTAATGAGCCATAACTCACACTTCTTGCTGTAAATGTAATTTAGTGTGGTAATAACTTTAAATAGTTAATACTTTTTCATATTTCTTGTTTTATTAAATATATAATGCTTGTCAATCAAACCCAATCTCCTGAGCTCCATGTCTGTTTTAATTCCGCTCCAAAGAGGGGGGGGGATAGCTCGTGATGTTGAGTTTTCTTTCTAATAAATATATGCGTTCAGAATCTTTTTTTTTTTTTTTTCATATGTCATAGCATTGACCGGGACGCGAACCCACAACCGTCTGCAACCAACTACTTGCCTGCAAGGCAGCTGCTAATTTGTTTAAAACTTATAAATATAAATTTCCAATCTGGGCGGACTTTGGTGTCTGTTTTGGTTTTATTACTTTACATTATTTTAATAATCATCACTCAAAATGTTGTCGGCCAATTGATTCTATTAGCAGCACTCTTAAGTGCACGAATTTGTTTTTTTTTTATATATTTTAAATAAAATGGGATTAGTCTAAGAAGGTGGGAGAAATGCACACTTCATTAGTTATAATTTTAAATTGCTTATTAATTATTTTATATTATATGGGTCATTATTTAAAACATATCATTGCGATACATATTAAACTATTTAAGGCTTTATTTTCTTGTTAAATCAAATAATTCATTTCTTTATTGTCGCATTGCTAGCATATGTCAGAATTAGTATTTTATTATTATGATTGGGTCCGTCCGTACTGTCGCTCCGGAGGACCCCAAAGTCTCTTGTTTTGTTTTGTATTCTAGTTCAAATATATTTCATTGCTTTGATCGTATTCATCTGTACCATGACTCTGGAGGATTATGAAGTCTCTTGTCTTATTTAATATTCTTGTTCAAAACAGGGGCATACAGCTACACCCTGGAACAAGCGAGTTAGAGTAGCAGAAGCTCTGCATGGGTTTCCATACACCGGATCATAGCAACTTCTTACCTACCTCTCCATAAGGTATTGCTCCACCTGAAGCGCAGGCATACCCTCGTCCAGTTAAAGAATGATGAAGTTTTTATCCGCCAAAGTCAGCGTATTTCCTTTCACTGACATATATGTTAACACCGCAATTCTTTGTAGTTAATTTCCCAGCCTGTTTAATGAAAATAAATCAAAACAATATGGCAGAATGAACCATTTTTGTCTTTAAACATTCTTCATTGAAGTTTTATAACCAACCTTGCTGAAGTTGCCCTCATTCTTTCCAATAAATCATTCCCACAACTAAGTTTCGTTAAATAGTTGAGATCGCTAACATGTATAAAATGAATAATGAAATATTTATCTTAGCGTACATGTATTCTTTTCATATGTTAGAAATAAAAGCAATAATCCTTTATAAGTCTGTATGATATCGTGTTAAGAGCAAAATGCTAAAATTAAAGAAATAATGAACCCCGTACTCTTAAATATATGTATGACTCTTCACTTGTATAATATCCACCGACCACCTAGATAAACCGTTTGTATAAAAATAAATAAAATATGATTTCTGAACAAAAGTTTATATTGTAATACCACATGAAACTTATATATGTTAATCTATAAATAACTTAATGTATTTTTTACCAAATATGTGTAAATAAATAAAAGACTTATATGGTGAAGTTGGTAACTATATATATATTCATCTTGAATCACGTTTGTTATAATAAATCTTTATATATAAATTTAATCCAGCATATTTGAATCTTTATTAAATAATATAAGCTTAGTTATATATGTCTTTTAAATTGTCTGTTGGGTTCACTCAATGTCTCATCGATCATCATCAAACCAGATCTCATGTTTTACGCTGTTGCACCGGGCCAGGAAATAAAGAATTTGCATTGTATCACCACAGGTGTTGTCCGTAATGCTATAGATATGGAGAATGGGCAAATAGGTTAGAATTCATGATTGCTCCTGACCTGTGTATCTGGGGCATGATTGGATTCGGGGTACTTTTGCTTAGATTCTAAATCTTGTTGGATGGACATACATTTTCAAACAGTACAATATCAAACTTATAAATAACATGACAAAAGTATTTACAAATATAATCAATGTTTAACTTCTTAATTGTTTAAAATTTCTATTGGCCGAGTGAATTCAAGTTCTAAACTTTTGATTGACAATTGCAGAATCAGCAATAAAAATATATTTGTCTTTTAAAATTATACTCATTTTAGTTTAGTTTCTAAAAAGCAAATTAATAATTTATCAGATTATTAAAGTAAATATAACTTTTTTCAAAAATAAATTTTATTTATAATTGATAAAAATAATCTATAGTGGACAATATAAAATGTACTTTTCTCAACCTATTACAAAATGCATTCTATGTCATTGATTTCCTTCTCAATTTACTTTCGTGTAAAAGTAAATAATTTTTAATAAAATTTGAACTACTCTTATAAAATAATTATGTTTTCACACATATTTTATGAAAATAATAATAAATATGTAAAAAAATACTCTAAAACATAGACCTCACTTGTGCAGAGAATGAGAAACAACCAATCAGCACCTTGGAAGACAGGTCTTATCTCATTGTTATAACTTTAAATTCAAATATTACTGATTTATTAGTTGTAAAATAATTATAAAGAGGGTAGAATTATAAGATATATTTTTCTTGATAAAATAACCAAAAAATCGGCAAAAGAACAAAAATTAGCAGTTTCGGAGAGAGTTAAAGCTGATTACAAGCATCTTCGGCAAGTATGGAGAAAAGATTAATAGTTAAAATAATAAATCTCAAAAACTACAACTTACAAGATCCCAAACATTGTTTCAATAATATTTAGGTATCACCATTCAAAAAAACATATGTATATAATTACTGATAGAAGTTAGACTTAATTAAGATTGCAGAAAGCAGTTAGACAAATAAAATTGTTATGCGACTGCTTAGTGAAATTACATAAGAGAATAAAGCAGCTTCATTAATGAGTAGTAGTTTATTTAGATTCATATTTCCAAGCAAAATTTTAAGCATTATATTGATTAAATGGTTAAAGATACATCCTATGTAGAAAACAACCATTAAGAGAAGAGATTCAACATAAAGCCATGGGTTTATTTATACTCTTTGTTTGTTGACATAGTTTTATGAAGTCATATCAAACACAGTTACTATTGCTTTACTCAAGTTTATTCCTTTAGCGTTATTGAAAAATTATCGAGATTACACACAGGGTCATATTTCTGACTATGTCTTTTTTTAAATTTTATTTTTTTAAAAACAAAAAACATTTAAAAATATTATTACAAGTTTTAAATCTTTAAAATAAAAAAAAAAATACTTTTGGCTTATTTTAAAATATTAATATAAACATTATTTTTTTAAAACAGCATTACATTTAAAATATTTGCTAATTTAAAATCAACACAGACGTATATACAGAAACACACACATATACATGAAATGTCATTTATTATTTATCTATTTGAGCTTAGGGTTTTTAAAATATATATATTACTGTTTTAAATAAAAGCAACTTATAATTAACTTTAACTTTAATAAATAAGTTATAATATTGTAATTACTTTTTTAAAAAAGATAAAAGAAAACAAACCACAAACTGTTTAATATTTCAAAATGTTTATAATTCTAACTTTTATTAAAAGAAAATGCATGTCTTTTAATTCAAGGAATCTTTAAAATGAAACATCAAAGTAGATTGTGTATGATTTTTAAAATAAAATCAAAGATCAAAATACTATTTTGTATACCATGCATTTGATAATGACTTAAATTAGACATAATAAGATAGTCAGAGAAGACATCAATTGAGATTTTAATAGCAATAAATGAATGTAAATTTTTTTTATATATAACCATACTCAATGTATGACTAGGATGGTACAATATGGAAAGATAAAGGCATTAAAAGATTAGTTGAGAAATGAAAGTGAAAACATAGAGATAATTAAAAAGTTGGATGAGATTTGTAGAAATATTTACAAAGAGTAGAGATAATTAAAAAGTTGGGTACGATTTGTAGAAATATTTACAAAGAGTATGTTGAAACAAGTGAGATGAAAAAAAATTAGAAATCATTAATAAATGGACTTAAGAAAAAAAGTATTTAAAAAACTAGAATAGTATATAGAAAAGTTTGGAGAAAGTTGTACTACTTGAAAACAATTAGAGAGATGATGATGAGATTATAAATGATAAATTTCCAAAGTATGTATGTTAACAGGTTTATATAGATTTTGTATTACATAATGAAATATCACATAATGAAAATGTACAGATTAAAGTTAACAATATCTCAAATTATATTAAACCAATTTATAATCTGTCAATGTTAATTCATTACAGATTAAAAGCTTTTATCTACATAGACATCCAACTTTTCCAACATAACAATAGAAAATATTTAATTTATATCAATATGGAAACTTTATATTTCTTATTTCTTGGAATGAAAACAAATATTTGTTATCGCTCTTCAGTTTGGCAAGTCGCCACATAACCAAATTATCTCCTTTTTAATTCTTTAATTTAAAAATAATTTTACACTTAAATATGAGATCATCCAGTTATTTTTTTTATCTCTACTTGCAATTAATAATCACTTAGTTCTGTATTCCTCTAATTATCTGCAACTAATGAATCAACTTTTTATTCAGAGATTAAGTACCATAAACATGAACTAAAAATAATTTAACAATAATAATATATAACCAGAAATATTAAATTAATTTTATAAAAATACTAAGATAACTCATCTTTTTATACTTACAATAATTTGATTAAATATGCATGCATTCATCTTTCTCAAGTTTAATTTTTTTTACAAATTATTAAAAAAAATTTTGATGTTATTTATACTCGCTTTCAATCCCATTTAAATTATTTCTAATTACAAAGTACTTAGAATTGAAAAAAAAAAATCTAAAAAGTGAAATAATTATCATTATTGTTTTCCTGAAGGTTTGTGATGATGGTATTTAAATTGTATTTATATACTGGACTATTATCATCATCTAATACAAGTATTGAATGTCTTTAGAAAAATTTAACTTTGTTTACATATTGCAAATACAGGTTAGATAAAGGAAATAGTCCAATATATAAATATAATTATCATTATGTCATATGTAAACCAATGTGTGTGTGTATATATATATGTACATATATAAGAAGAGATAAAGATTTTTTATGTGTATGTACCTTCATATAGATAAATTTACATACAGCACATATACATAAGGAATGTTGTATACATTTAATAAATGTGGGATGTGTAAAATGACTCCTTAAATAAGATCAGATATTTCTGTGATCATATTCCTTTCTTTGAAACAGATATATACTAGAGTAAACTCATCTATTTCTTATTCTCTATTGCGAATCACATTTTTATTTTATCCCATTTTATTAAAAACTGTCTTACTAATTCCATATTTGTCATAAAGATTTAAACAAAAACCAAAATATTTCTACCTCATTCATTTTGTTATTTTTTATTTTTCTTCACTTCATAAAATTTATATTGATCCTGTTTTAACATCCTATATTCCAAAATAAGTGCTCAATAATCTCCTTTCTCCTATATCCACATCAATCATATCTATAAATTCTTACTGCTTTTTTTTTTCTTTTCCTCCTGATATTTAAAAGCTTCTATTCCTACACCAAATAATAATAATAAGGGTAAAATGTACATATATAGACCAATATATAAAATTATAAAGATTGAGAACATCTAAGCTTTGTCAGAGAAAATATTCCTGAAAAATTATATTAAAAAAGATATATCCTTTGCATTTGCAGGCTTCAAAATATTAAGGTGAAGATATATTTTATTATTTGCTAGTAAAAAACAAAAAATAATTCAGTGTTAATTTAAATACCACTTTACTAACAATATACATCTCAAAAAAAAAATATAACTTTATTTAGAAAATTTCTAAAAAAAAAATAACTGTACCATGACAATATTTGCAAGCCTTCCACATATCATTTGTCCAGAAAAAACAAGATTATGTTTCAAAAAGGATATATCTACAAGTGTTAAAGATAATATTTGTGTGAATCAACTGCATAAATACATTTACTTGGATCTAGTTACTAAGGTTAAAAATATACAAAAAGAAAAACCCCTCAAAATATGACTTCAAATTATATACCTTGGTTCTTCAGTATTGGGGAAAAAAATTCTAAAGAAAGACAGTCGGAAATCTTTAATATGAAAAAATGCAATAACTAGCAATGAATCCTAATAAATGTGGCTTAAATAATAATGGTTAATTAAGAAAAACTGGATACTATTCATCACAACAATACAGATAATTATAATATATTTAATATTCCAAAGACCTTATACATATTTATATCATTTAAAAGATTAATTCCATTTCACTATAACTATAAAGAAGATAATAGTTTATCAGATTAAGTGAGGAATTATATCAAGGCTGAAATTGAAAATAAATCATTACTAAAACTAAGAATTTTGGTTTTAGAATCAAGCTATCTCAGGAAAAAGTATAGAAGATATCTGCTTTAAATTAATATTTGGTTGATTCCCATGTGTTACATACATCTGAGTGGCAACAGCCATGCTTAGTATATGACTACGGAATATTGAAACAATATGTGTGAATCAGACTGGGCCATCTCTGTGCTTGAATCCAAAATACAAGATAGCGTCGAAAATAAAACTTATTCATAATACTTCAAATCGCAGTCAAATTATAATATTGTGAAAAAATATTGATGTCCATTATAATATCATGAGTATATATGAACTGACATTAAAGACACTCAGGAAATGATATCAAATTCTTTATGACTGTAGTAAATTCAGCATCAATTATAGATTCTTTAAATAAAAAGTAGATCATGTTTTTTTACAGAGTAAAAATTTATCAATCATTGAAATGTCAGGATTAAAGACCTATTGCATATCAAGACAGGCATCAGAGCCCAAATAAACTATTAGTACTAAAACTTCTGAATGATTAGAATTAGTTCATATTGCAACCAGCATTAAAAGTACTGGTAATAACATCACAATATAACTTTCAACTAGATAATTTTACAGCAATGAAATAATAAACTGTGTAAATTTAAATATTTGTTCTACTCAATCTAATTAATAATATCTCCTAAACAATGATATCAATGAAATTTATTTGATAAAGCTCATAGTATTAATGATAATTTATCTACAACATGATATTACCAAAAATATTAAATCTACTCACATGTATTTGAATTTAATTTGTAAACTGTCTTATTTTTAAATTTTTTTCCTTTTTGGATCAACTCTTTTTTATATTATTTAATGGATACCAAATTTCTTGTTTTATAATAACATACATCCCTAAACTTGTAAATTATCTTTCTTTTATTTCTATCTAAAGATCACCAAGCAAAATAATGGCTAATAGTAATTTAAATATTCTCCATAAAAGATTGTTTGTATCAATTTGTAACTTAGTCTACGATCTTTTATCAATAAAACAAGTTAAACTTAATAACATTTAATTTGCTAAACATCACATGATCACCATCTTGCTTTTGTTTACAACATTTAATTTGATTTCATGAATTGCCTTACTGGTTATCTAAAAATTTAAAAACTGTCTTTTTAACAATAAATTTCTTTATACTAATTATTATAAGTATATTCTAGGCTTCATTCTATATTGTTGCATAATTTTTATTTGTAAATATTTTATATATGTTTAAAAAACACTGTAAAGAGAAAAAAAATAATGAGAATAAAGGCATATATGAGAGAGAAAATATATAAGTATAGGAAGGGTTGTTAATATAGGGGATTTGAACACAGACATTCAAGCACCCTTTAACTATCCCCACTATCTCATACTACTGATACACATGACACACACATGTAGAAAAGATAAATAATCATCAATATACATATTTCGTGCTAAACCAGCACTCATCAAATTGGTCTAGATTATCATCTTCCACACACATATATAATCAGTGCTCAGTTTATATTAAGATAGCAAATCTTCATACTTTAATGGAAAGGCTTCAATCTACTCCAACCTCCAACTCTTCAGCCATCTATTATGTTGAAAATCTGATGATGAAAAGCCCAAATCCCATGCTGATGCCGATATTATTGCCATGCCCATGTTGACCAAGTCACTCTGACCCCTCATGTATAGGACCTTATCCATTTAAATACATAGAAGAGGGATGGGAAGGATGCAGGCTTAATATGTAAGATTTGAAATACAGACATTCTTCATATATCCTGGAACTTATTAGGGGATTTGAACACAGACTTTCAAGCATCCTTCAACTATCCACACTATCTCATACTACTAATACACATGACCACACATATGTAAAAAAGATAAATAATCACCAATATATGTATTTCGTGCTAAACCAGGATTCATCAATTGGTCTAGATTATCATCTCCCACACATATATGTAATCAGTGCTCAGTTTATATTAAGATAGCAAATCTTCATACTTTAATGGAAAGACTTTAATCTAGACCAAATCCCAGGCTGATGCCAATATTATTGCCATGCTCATGTTGACCTCAAGTCACTCTAACCCCTTATGTACAGGACCTTATCCCTTTAAATACATAGAAGGGTTGTTTAAAAAATCTGAAAATCTGAGAAGAGTGGATAGGGGAATAATTTTTTTTTTTAAAAAATGACAAAAATCATTAACATTAATGAAAAAGAATGAAACTAAAAATGATAAATAGTAATAACAACAATACAAAATGGGAGAAATTTTGAATTTGAAAATGATGTTTCATGTAAAGCATTTTATTTTGAAATGTTGGGAATTTCATAGTATTTCTTTAAATATCCAAAATGTTGATGTAATATACACTTTAATGAATTCTGACAAACTTATACAATAATATATAAAACAAAAAATCAGCACTTAAATCAGTTAGCATGTTTAAAAATTAAAGAAAAAAGTATCCAGAATGTAGATAGAGATGAAAGGAGAAAAAGTGAGAGAGAAAAAAAAAATGCATCATACTATTACCAAAGTTTCAATCAGTACTTAGGAGTTGAGGAATCCACCACAGTTGATTTAATGGCTTTGATGGTAATGATCATGATTAATAAATGAATGATTTAATGATAACTGATTGGGAGAAATAAAATAAAAAAATATAATTAAATAAAACATTTACAATGAAATTATGCTTTGTAAAGACTGCTATATCAATATATTAATAAATATGCTCAAGGCTGTAAATATACATTAATGATAGTATTAATAATAAATAATTTAGCAAAAAAAATAATAATAAAAATAAAACTTGCTTTCTGTTTAAAATTCCATAAGTCAGCTGTCTTCAATTATAAGAGAACTGAAAATGGTTCAGTAAATTTCAAACCAAAAACAAATGTCTGTTTAATCATTATTTTTATGTTACATTATTTACCATTACTATACTTATTAATTTTATCATATATACATATACTTGCACAATGATATAGCAGCCTCTACTGTTGTTACATGAAAGATTTATTAATAAGTATGCTCTAATGTCAGTAGGAGGAATTAAATAAATACTGAAGCCCAAGGATAAATGTCATTAATAACAGGTGACATTAGGTACGGACCATATGTGTTTAGAAAATGAAATTAAAATTAGCACCCAAAAGACGATGAAAAGATTAGAAAGAAATGACGAGTATTGTTAGAGTTTAATAATGAGAGAATAATTAATAAGTTGAAATATAGATATAAGCTAAACATGCTAATACATCACAAATACATAAATAATGATTACATAAATATGGCAATGCAATTTCCAATTTAAAAAAAAAACAACTTAAAGATAATAAAAGATAAATTTTATGTGTGCGAAAGTTGTGAAAAATAAATGATGTAATAAGTTATAACATATAACAAGAAATGTGATGCAATTTTTAATTTTATATGAAATACATCATGTGGTCATCACTGAATATAATTTCATAGTTTTATTTTGATAAAATAATTATTTACTATAATGGTAATGCTAACTTTTAATAAATTAAAATATATAAAAAATATAAAATAACAATTTCAATAATTGCAAGATACAAAAATAGAAATATATTTTAATAAATAAGTAAAAAGCATAATATTAAAATGAAATTAGTAAAAATTTTTTTAAAAAAAATTGTTTATTTCATTATATCTAATGTTTTAATAAAGATAAAAAAGAAAATATATCTCTACATTTAAATAAATTATATATATAAAAAATCATTAAATGAAGCTAATATGTCAGTTAAAATATTTTTTCATTACAGCTATATTACATTATTATATTTTTTATTGTTGTTTGTTTTCTGCCTGCAAACTAATCTAAGATTTATTTCTACATGATGCACAACTGGTTAACTATATGTGCATTACATGTTAAAAGTTAATATCTGTGATTTACTAAATAATGTCTAAATATGGAATTAATTGTAACATTTGTGGTTAAATATTAGTATTTATTAAATAATTAATTCTACAAAAGCTTCATAATATAAATTCTTGGAGCAAAGACAAGGCAAATATAAATTAACATAAACACAGTTTTTTTTTTAATTAAATGATTAACTACAAACATAGGAGCAATAGATTTTTATAACAGTAGAAATTATAAAATTACAACATGCATTTAATAATTATCAAAAAGAAATTAAAAAATCAATTCAATATACATTCCATTCAAAAATTTAAAATGGCAGTTTCATTCCATTTCTTTTTTTTTTCTGCAAAAAAAAAAAATCAATCAGTTTTTTCCTTTAAATTAAAAGGTCCGTCCTCTTACCTTGGGCTTCAGAATCTTCAAAACCAGGAACCCGACCTTCAACAATAAGGCGACAGCTTGTTTCAGCTTCTCCTAAACTGTTTTTCGCAATGCAGGAATATTTGGCAGTATCTTCTAATGTACAGCTTGTGATTTCTAATGCGCAAATACCAAGCGAGTAGGACACATTGTAATTCAAATCACCCTTTTGAATTTCTTTATTGTCCTTAAACCATAGAACCTAAAATATGTGATGATATAAATCAATAATCAAATAACATATATAATTATTATTATTAATATAATTTTTTCTTTATACTTCAATTTAAAATTACATCAAAAATTACTCTTTCATTATTATTTGTTTTTTGTAACAATCAAAGGAGGGCGATTATTCTAACTCCAGAAAAATAAATAAAAATAAAGACAAAAATAAAAAGTTAGGAAAGAAAAAAAAATTGCAGTCAGATTTCTTATGTTTAATTAAAAAAACAAATATGATTTTCCAATTCAATTGTTACTTATAGTACAAAAAGATGAAAGTCAGCATGAAAGAACTCTGTACTAGCTTAAATGACTAAAGACAGACAAATGGAAATGAAGAATAAAGAAAAAATAATTGATTTAATTATAAATCTAACAATTGCAAGAGTCATGTTATGAAGCACAAAAAAATAAGTTAATGTTTTTAAAAAATATTTGTTAAAAAACATATTTTTTTCTTCTATTCAATGTTTTAAAATTTATTTTTGAGTACTTAATAAAAATAAAAATTAATAGTAACTTTAAAAATTTACAGAGCAACAATTACTATTACCAAATAAATGTTAGTTAAAGAATAATTCAATATATCTATGATAATTATTTTTTTAAAAAAGAGAATTATGAATCAATTTATTTTACAACCAAATAAACTTTCTTTGATAATAACTTTGAAATCATAATTAAAGAATTAACTTCATTTTGCAATGTGTTTTAATAATGGGAGAAGAAAGGTTTATTTGCCATATGTTTGCTAATAATGACTGTAAATGTAAATAGTGAAAATGACTTAAATTAAATATGGTCGAATGACTAATTAAATTTCTACAAAGTTTGAGATAAATACAATTAAAGTAATGAAAATATGTAGAAAAAATTAAAAACGTTTATGAAGTAAGTTAATCATTTTAAATGTTTGGGAAGCTAGTAATTGAAGATGGAAGTAACAATATAAAAATTAAATGAGAATTGCAATTAGTTTAAACAGGAAGTTCCTTTGTGATCCTATCAGATTAGATTTAATAAAGAGGCTTATTAAATATTTTATTTGGAGTATATATTTGTATGAAAACTTGGAATGGTTGAATATATATGCATAAACATACTCAGTATAGGATACATGATGATTGAATATTAAGTATGTATTTATCCACTTATAAATATATTTTTTCAATTATCTGTAATTTGAATTCACATACTAACATTATATTAGATTCAATTTTTAAAGATTACTGGGAGAGATAATTGTTCAATAAAATACACATTAGCTCTAGTTTACTTTTCAATTGAAAATTTTACTATTTATTTTATCCTATCATAATATTTAGTACTTTACAATTAATTAAGATATTTTTCTTATAAATAAATATTTTTCCTAATTGATCAAATAAGTCAAAATCTGCACAATGCATATTAGCAAATTTAATCATTTATGATGGCATTAGCAATAAGTAAATTATTTTTTAAAAATCATATATTACAGACAAGAGTTTGATCAAAATATAAATACAACAACAAAAATAATCATAATGCCAATAAATAAAATTTTGGATAATTATATATTACAATAATTACAAATTGTTTTTTTTTTTAAAAAAAAAAAAATCAACCATTAATTTGAAAATTATAAATTTTATGAATTATTCTTTCTTTTATTTGATTATAATCATACTTCTAAACCTTAATGTATCTGTTAACAATTATATACCATGCTAATATATAATTATATAACCAAAATAATATAGTGCTATATATATACTGAGATAGTTCAAATTTCATACCTTTCAATTTTATCTTCAGATCATGTTATGTTTTATTTTCAGACAACTTTTATCTGCTGGAAATTAATTACAGCTTTTCTTTTATTTATATTTTAATATCATCAAAAAATAAATGACCATAAACATTAAACTATATATGATCATAATTACACATTCTTACAAGAGTCATTACAATTCAACTCTTTAAATTTAATTACATTATATAGCAAAAATTATAATTTCATTCTTGAGTTACTTTTGGCAATAAACAGATTTAAAAATTACACCAGTTACTTTTATCATAATAGTCCTCAAATAAAAAGTATTATCACTGGCATTATTTCATTGTTGGCATTTCACTTTGCTTTACCTTTATGATTAAATCACTTGTGATCTTTTCTCTCTATTATTTACAATTTTTTTTTTACTGTTATTTACCCATTGTTTTTCTAAAATGTACTGCCCTAAACAATATTAATCTTCAAAATAATTTTATCAAACATTCTAGTGAGTAGGTTGGTCATATTAATTTTAGTTTTATTTAGAGTAACTACAATATTTGATAAATGTTCTTTTGAAGATTAGCATTGATTAGAAACAAGAAACTCTGGAGAACATCAAGAGATCAGCACCAGTAAAATCACTATAAATAATAGATCGTTAATGTTTAACAGAAATAGTGGATTTAATCAGTGAAGAATTTATTAGCTTCATGCTCCCAAATCAAAATGTTTTAGATTTGCCTATATAATTAGAAAAAATAGGTTGAAGATAAGAGTGGGCCATTCTTATCTTTATAAAGTTGAATCTTGCGTTTAGATTTGTAGAGATCTCTCTTGTAATAAATTAAGCACTCAAGGCGCATGTACTAAGCCTTATTTAAGTATAAATAATAGAGAAAAAAAATTATACAAAGATTAATTATCCAAACAAAAAAAAAAAGAGCAAGAATGCCCTGCAATGCCTATGTAAATAGCATGTATTGTTTGAAGATTACCATAAGAAAGATGAATTGCAATAGTTTTCAAACAATCCACTGCCAAAGTAGAAGAAAGAGTAATCCAAAAGTAAGGTTATTGTTCATAGTGTATATTGCATTGACTCAAAAGAATGAATTTGAAAAGTAATAAATTCCATAAAAAGAATAAATCTATCTTAAATAGATAGATACTATGCTATGTTATTTCTGATTTAGTTTTTTAATGGATTATGGAAATATAAATCAAAAAAATACTATATTGCCTTGAAAAATGAAGATTATAGGTAAATAAAAAGATACAGTGGGCTATATTAAATTTGAATTGACCCTGCTCATCATGTATAATTGCTGTACATTGAAGAAAGTTATAAGTGGGAATTTTATATATAAAAGATTGTTATACATAAGCAAGGTTTTACTAATAATTCTAATAGTGTAAATAAGAAAGAGAAGAAAGGTTAATGGATTTGTCAGAGGCAAAACCCATAACTGCAATGGAATGCAATTAATAATGTAAAGGAAATAATGGAGGATGATTCGATTAAATATCCACATTTCTGCTACATCTGTAGAAGCAGCATAAATACTCTGTAATAAAGATATGAGGGAAAAACACAGAACACATATACACATGATGCCATATAGCAGGTAGCAATTAACATGTCAGGACTGAATATATGATAAGAATATATAGCACAGTCCTAAGTATGTTCTGCAAGCTAACCATCATGTAAACGCATCAGGAAAAGACAGCCTAGATGCAAAGACATTGCAGTCGAACCACCACCCAATATGAAACATCCCATTGGAAGGATTAGACAAGTCCATCTCCCACACTGAAGAGGAGTAAGGTAACACATAGTAATAAGTCTGTACATCGTATACACATATATATGTTATGACTTTGCAGGTAGTGTTTGATCTTAGCCACAGCTGTTAAGATGTCAGCAGAAGTGAAACAGGAGTGGATGAGAATGAAATACAGAAGAGTATAACAGTCTTCGAGTCAAGATAACACATAACAGTACCTCACCATTACATGGAAGTCAAGGTCACCAAGTCTAAGTGACAAAAGATGAGAAGCTAGCATCAGACTAAAGCAGTCCAAACCTGATGACAGATAAAAAAAAAACAACAATCATATGTTTTGTGTAAATATGAATAATAAATATGTTAAACTATAATTGGATGTATTGTAGATATTAAGTTACAGAAAACCCAAGAACAATGTTATTTAATGATTTGATTATATAATTATATATTTGTAATTATACAATGCATGAAATATCTTCTTTTTTCTATTTTGAACAAATCTTGCAATTTTTTTTATTATTTGATTTTTCTGTTATTAAATTTATTAATAATATACATTATGTTGTTTTTTGTCTCATTTAGACAGTTAAAAGTAAATAAATTACTTTTTATTATAAAAAGAAGATTTCAATTTATAGTAATGTGTGTATTATGAGATAGCTAAATTAAATACAGAATATTTAATAGAAATTAAAGTAGGGAAAATTTTTGAATCATTGACCTTATTTTATTGAATGTAATGCAGTTAAAATGGATGTGTGTGAATTTTAATTTTAAAGATGAATTTTAGTTTTGAGTCAGATATTAAAACCTTTAAGATAAATATTAGTAGATGAGTGTATTACTTGCTACTCATCAATATGTTTTAATTAAAAAATAAAATTTTCTTCTTGCTTTTAACATCCTAATAATTTAATTATGATGAATCATAATAGACAAATATATGTATATTTAGTTATTTACTATTATGTCTGTAAAGTTTAGTGTTGTGATAATTAATATGTTATTTTTAGTGGTAATGTATTGTTTTTAATATTATGATCATTAACTATATAAAATGACCTGCATTCTTTATTCTTTCATAATCATTCATATAAATTACATTAAAAATTTGACATATATAAACTAGTGAAGTAGAAAGTTCATTCTGGACAACACATATTTCACAATAAACTTTCTTGAGGATGCTTGGTGCTTAAGTGATACATTATTATTTTAAAATAATTAAGACAAAAATAGGGAGGAAAAAATTATAAAGACTTACAGTTGGGGTAGGTTTGCCTTCTAAGCAGCATAAAAGTTTAACCCCGATTCCTTTCTGAATAATTCTTGGACGAAGATGGAACGTGAAGTGTGGAGGAGAATCTTGTGGTTCTTCCCACAAACTATCATATCGCAATTCATAACTTACTTTCCTAAAAATAATAGTAGTAATGATTATATATTCAAATAACAGAACAAAATATAAGTTCAAACTGGTTAATATACATACACACACACACACACACACAAAATCATAAAAATAGATAAGACAACCAGGCAAATGCCTAAGCTGCCAATTAATTGGAGGGGGGAGAATGCACTGCTGCTACATTATATTAAAGAAAATTTATTTGCAGATGCAACCATTTACTGTTTTGGGGAACCAATATACTAATACCTGTTTACATAACAAAAGAAGAAAGAATCATTAAATCTTTGCTTTATCTAAGTTATATAAAAAAAACTCATTCTAGTTCTATATACAGCATGTTTGGATCACAAGTTATGGTATGAAATATGACAGTGTGCTTTGTATCTCAACTCATTATGAAGCAATACATTAATAGCAGTGAAGACAAGTCTAACAAGAATGTTTCAAGCGGTTTGCAAGACTTCATGATGGAAGGAAAAGCACTGAAAACAATCTATGAAGATACAAAAAACATTTGTGGTAAATAGTTAAATTTTGTTTCTGGGTAACACATATATTGATTCTGAGATGGTTCTGCAGGCATCTTGAAGAAAGAAAACATTCTGTATGTATATGAGATCTATTCTCGAAACTGATGAGCTTGCATTTAAAAGTTAAATTTATTCAAATAACGTTCACATCTAATTTCATACAGCAATAATTATTTATATCAATATTCATTTAAATATGCAAAAGAAATAACTTATTCTATTGAATTTTTCGGAGATTTATAACCTCAACTATTAATAATTATTAAACTGTTCACAAATAATACATTTAAAACATTTAACTGACTATTAAAATAAGCATTAAAAATACATTGCTGTACAATGATTGAAAATATACATCCAGAAATAACAAATGATAAATTATTTGTAACAAATCATAGATTTATGATAAATATATAAAATGATGGAAAAAAAATCCAAGTACTCAATTCTTATCATTTTATTACAAACAATAAAATAATTCATTAATGCATAAAAATTTTAAATTGTAATTATATGATCTATTACATTTTTTTCTTGCATAAAGCATGTAATAATATTCATTTATTATATTAAAAATAATCAATTGTATAAAAAAATATTAAAAGTAAATTGAGGTTCAGAAAATTGAAAGGTGTAAATAATATAAGCCTAGGTTGTTTGGGGAAAGCAACTCATGCCAGAGAGAGCTTTCCAGGATTATTTCAATGATGAGTGAATTAAAAACTGAATGATTGATACTATTCCATTCTGATAATTAGATTAACAGGATAAATAAAAACAAAAAGTATTAGCTCAAATTAATAATATATCAAAAGATTTCAATACTTTTTAATTTTGCTTTTAGAGCAGTTCTCATTCTCTTCTAGCATGTAGAGTCATTGATTTTAAGATAGTATTCAAAAAATATTAAATGGCAAAGCAATTTCATCTACATACCCTGATTAATTTCGGGCTTATAATCTAAGTCAAGAATAAATAAAAATATGCAGTGAAGCTGAGAACTATATTGTATCAATATACATGACTTCAATTATATGCTATCCAAAAAACAAAATGTAAACAAACAAACAAAAATGTAAATAAACAAACAAAAAAAAAGCCATTAAAATCACAAATTTAATACATTTTACAATATTCAAATGCCATTTTTCTGTTTCTGAGTGCTGTACATGTTCAGATTTAAAAAGTTAAATTAAAATTTGTAAAAAAAATATACAATATGCTAGGAGCTGTTTTTCATCTGTACCATATACAATCATGTTTATTAAAAAAAATTTGGTTTATGCTGAAAACACATACATTTTATTCATCTTTTATTATCCTTTCCAAATTTGATGAGCAGTATTTTGCATAGAACATACTTAAAGTTAATATTGACTTACTAACATCAAAACAATTAGTGAGATCAGTTTCTTGATAATGAAATTAGTCTATTATATTTCTATAAAAAAAAAGTTATTGTAAAAATATATATATATTGCCCAGAGCATATTCAATTGTAATGAAAGTCAGGCATTTGCTGCTTATTTTATTATAAAAAATTAAAATATGGTACAGTAAGTTTTTTTTTTATTCTTATTTTTTCAGTGAATGAAAAAATATTTTTTAAAACTTTTGTTTATAATTTTTATTTACATACTATACATATATTTAAAAAAAGCATCTTTGTTATATATATATTGTTAAAAGGAGATTGCCTTGCCAACAGATTGAAATTGTTGATTATATTGATATTGTGATTGTCTAAGTATTGACTGGTTTTTAAGTGTGTATGTATTGAAAAGTTACTGTTACACTTGTAATTCAATAAACATTGCATATTCTAATTAGTTTATCAACAAAACATGGCCTATATGTGAAGTATGTGAACGAAGCTTGGAACAAAATATAATATTGCCACTTCACAATATTATATTTGGTTAATATATGCCTTTTAATTTCAGATAACATAACGAGAAAATAAATCATACATTCTGACAATCAAGTTTACTGAAATAAAACTGCTATTTTTTATTGTTCTTTATAGATAATACTAAAAAAAAAAGTTAGTATTGAAACTATAACAAATAATTAATCAATATATTTATCATCTGATATGTGAAGATATAATAAAAAGGATTACAAAATATTTAGAAAAATGAATAAAGGAAAAGGTGTTGACATCCTTTTTAGTCAGAAGAAAGTAAAAAATATCTTCAGAGACAGAGAAGAGAATTAATAGAAGAGCAAATGAAAATGCCTTTACGTGATAGGGTGAATCTTTTATGTATAAATCACAATATTTTTGAAAATAATAATGATAACATATTATAACGGAATAGGGTATCTGGTGGGGTAATGGAAAACGATCATCACTCCAAGTTCAAGATATTTCAAATAATGTAAGATTTTAAAGTAATAAAGTTATTAAAAGAATGTTAAAATAATGTTTAACATCCAAAATACATATAAACAATTTTATATATTCAAAGAGAGCATGAGATCAATATATCTCCAAGAGATCAACTACCTAGCCCTTAAACCGCTAATTTTATCATTGGTTGTATCAGATAAAAATCAAATCTTTTAATTGGCCAACTCACAAACTGAAGACAAAGCCTATTGTTAAAACATATTCGCCTATAATATTAAATTCAACTCAGATACGTTTATAAAAAGTATATAATTAATTTTTCAGGTCATGAAGAAAACGAAAGTTCTTTCAAAAATAAATTGCTATTTATTTATTCTAAGATATTCTATATCGGCAACATAAAAGTTATAATGTAAACAAAAAGATCGACTTTTACGTTATAGAAAAGTAAATATTTCTTTTTACTACATCTTCAATATATTTACTTAAATCTTCAATATTTTTCGAAAATAATTTTGTTTTTTTATTATTCTCTCTGAAAATTATGTTTAATTTCCATAAATATTATTTAATAATAATTTAAATCGTATTCGAAATGAAAATCTCAGCGTTTTTCTTTATTTTCTTTGATCAGGCGTTTCTTTGTTCTTTCCAGCCAATCAGAATGTCTTTTTTGGCTGAGAGCATGCTAAGAACCAATCACAAATAATGTTCCTTCTTTGTTTAGGTTTAAATGCGTTTTTTTTTATTTTTTACTTCTAAAATAAATCGGAAGATGTCACCATCGTACAGAACTTTTAAAAACGAATTCAATACGTATTTAACGAATTTTATCGTATAAAAACGAACTGAGTTAGAGTGATTTTAGATGTCGACGAGGAGTCTCGTCGAGCGCGGGAAAAGGGCTAGATCAGTTAACTCCTTAGAGAAACCATAATCATAATTAATTATATATCAACCAGCATTATCAAGTAAAAGTAAATACTAGTAATTCTCAAAAGTAAAAGTAATGACCATTCATTATCATGAATGATCAATCATAAAATTATAAATATAAATCAAAACAGTAAATCAACAGTCAATCTTGTGACTGGATTTGAACAATAAAAAATATAAATCAACAGTCAATCTGGTGATTGGATTGGAAATGGGTCTTCTGGAGACCAGGCTAACTCTTGAGCCATTGCCAGCTTGGGAAATTATTTAAACATATTAATTTGGATGCACCACTTAAATGCTCATCCATCAGAATAAAATCAGAAAAACAATAATGATGAGACATTAAAACATGTTGATCATCATCAATTCTCTGGACACTTAGTACCATTAATGTACTGGCCATAATTAGTTTCTAAGAGTAAACTAAAACAAAATGTAGTGCAGGAGCTTTGAAGAATATAATCATCATGCCAAAACCAGGACAATGTTATAATGGAATGCTCCTAAAGCACTAAAACATAATATATTGAGCCCATGCTGGAATCTAGCTCAGAGAACATAAGCTCTATTACTATATATGACCAACAGATGATATTCTAAAAATATTTAGAACCACTGGAATATTTTTTATCAACTGTAATAGAAGTTTATTAATAGCAATAACAAAAAACTGAAATTAAGTTCTATATGGCTATACATGAAATTAATCCTTCTGTTTTTGATTAATATATACAATAATAAAAGTTATCACATTATGATTCACAAGTTTAATATACAAATTTCAAGTTATTATATTGATTACATTACTTCTTAATAGGTTTCTATAAACACATACATATATCCGTATACAGACGTGCATTTTATAATATATAATGAAAACATTTCAATTGACATTTAACAAAATTTAAAAATGACTAAAATTTTTACCTAAATGTGTCTATCTGACATGCATTTGATATATATATATGCACACAGAGTGCAATATATTTGATGACTAAATTTCAATCATCATAAAATAATAAATGATTAAAAATTTAAGTTACTATATTTTAATGATGCAGATATCTATTAATATATATGTGTATGCACATGGAAATGTATGTGCATACTATCTTTTATACCATATCTTTTGACTTGTCAAAATAATAGTTACTAAAATGTACATTTTCATAATTAAATTCTTTGTTGAAATTATAACATTCACATATTTTTATGGTATGTTTTATTTTGCTGGATATAGTTTCCTTTTTTTTTTCTTCTTTAAAATAAGTACTATTAAATTTTTGACAATTGATTGATTATCAACACATTTTAAATTAATCTAAAAGATTTGCTTTTTTTTCAATTTCTACTTTTTAAAAAAAATAAAATCAAATCAGTCTTTAACTAATTATTATAATGTTTTTTTAAAATTATTTTAAAATATAAATTTCAAAATGTCTTTTTGTTCTCTCAACAAATAAGCTTAAACAAAATTGTTCTATATTATATACATCTCACTTTTAGAATGTCATTTTTTAGGGATATGAAAATTATTTCTTTACAAAATATATATAGCAAATTGTCTTTCTTTTAGATGTTTGACTCAAGCAAATTACTTATGTGTTTTACTTTAAGGTACTAAGTTAAAATGACTTTTTTAAGGAATATTAAAGAAAAATACAAGCCCCTGTATATACATTTATCTGTGCTTCTCTGGATATGAACACAACAGCATATGTGTAACTACTTCATCATCAACTGATGGTTTCTCTTAATGGGAACCAGTTCATGAAAGTCATAATCAGGAAGTTATAATATAGGTAAGTTGATCTTGATTTAAGTTCCCTTCTGTCTCGGACTTGCAGACTTCAAGTCAGCAAACTGTCTTCTCCATATTTAAGCAGACCAGTGAATATAGAAGTGGGTTGGCTTCATGATTCAAAACTTCAGCAGTAAATTAGGGCAGCTGCTTCATTGCATTCTTATATCCTCATGGAAGTCCTCTGTATAATTCTGCCAGCTATCTCTGCAGCCAGCTTTACTGTGGCCACTCTCTGCTACAGTTACTAACAAACTGAAGCTAACTCTTCACAAAATATTTTAGCCACACCTTGCAGCTAGCCATTAGCTAACTGCTTCACCAAAAATTAATATCCAAACTTTGCAGCTGTCCAATTTGGCCACCTGATTAAAATATTAAAACCAGACTCTTATGGCCAGCTCTTATAAAAGCTACAAGTCAAACTGAATTGATATTATATATATATATCCCTTTTATAGAATTGATTTGGGGTGATAACAACACATTTAAATTAAAAAGTTTTTTTTTCCTTATCTTTTCAAAAGATCACTAATTCTTTCAAATCCCTTTTAATTAAAAGCTACTTTTGAAAGTAACTTTGCAATTTTATCAAAGGTGTGATCTACATGATTTTACTTAGATAGTGAAATACATACAAACATTAATTAAAAAAGATATTTTATACAAATTTTAATTAAAAGATTTTTCAAAAAGAATAGATAATAAAAATATTTACAATTATCAGTCCTATTTTAAAAATAAAACACTTTTTTTTTAAATTTCAAAATAAAAATAAAAATATTACTTTTTATTGACCTTTTAAAATCTTTATTTATAACAAAATTCTGTTTTAATTCAGTTATTTAACTCTTTATTTATTATTTTTATTCCAAGTGAAATGTAGAAAATATCAACTAAAATTTATGTCTGTTTATTTCTACTTTTCCTTTCAACTTTATATATATATATTTGTGCACACACACACTATATTATTGTGTGCCATGTAACCCCACTGATTACAATATGAATAATTGTTATGATCTTAACTTGAATAAAATTAACTCACAAGTTTGAAAGATGATTATGATTTCTGTTGGTATTAAAACAAAATAATTACAATAAGAAAAAATCATAATTACTTCTTTCAAAGCTTCAAAATAATTACTTTAAAAAAACCCAATATATAAACATATAAAAAATAAATGTATCAGTTCAATATTTTAATATAGATTTAAATATATGATAAAGATCACCAAAATTATTTTTATTTAAACTAAATAAATAACTAATTATTAGATGTTACATAAACTGGAAATATTATTGGGACTTGATTCTGTAATAAGAGCAGCAGATGTAAGAAGTAAAGATTTTGAATTGTGATGTAAAATGCTTCTTAAATGGAATTACAAATTTCTGTGCATAATTTAAAAAAAAAAACAACAACAGTTTTTTCAATTGAATGAATTGCTGGGCTCAGCATGAATATCCTCCTAACTCCCAAGTAATAACCAAAATAATCAATGAATTTACATTCCATCTTCAATTAAATTAAAGGCACTTCAATACTTGATACATACTTATAAGTTACTTATAATAATAATGTATGCCTTGATTACTTTAAATAATAATAATAATAATAATAAAAATGTTTTTTTTTAAAAGGAAATAAAATTTGTACTTTATGACATTTTTATTTTTGACTGGTTACTGCCATTATTTTATCAGTAAATTATTTATTGCAATTTTATTATTACGCACACATTTTACAATTAAAGATATTATAAAACTGCTCCAAGAACATAATAAATATCTAAAATATTATTTAAACATTTTGCAGAGTGTAAACCATTATAACATAACTAACTATAAGTTATAACACTGATGTGATATAAAGTGGTTTCTCCTTAAATAAAATTAAAAATTTCTGTGTGTAAGCTAAGAATTATAGCAACGGTATGCGATCTACAAGTTCATTGTGAAAGTAAAATGTCAGAGTATATACATATTATAGCCAAACTCTGAATTGTCAACTATGATAATACAGAAACTGCTTTTAAAATAACTTCTGTCATAAGATGTAGCAAGCACTCAAATGTCATTAGCCCCAAATCAGAATAGACTTGAATTTGATTTATATTTGGCAAATTTTAGTTGAAAGTGTTAAAGATAAAATTCATACAATTATTAAATATAATGATTTTTAAATCAATAAACAAACTAGATAATTATGTTCTAAAAAATTAGAAATTATAATATATTCCTTAGGAAATTAATGCCTAGCCTTTTACATAATTAACAAATACATGGCATAAATATATTATAGTTACATAAAAAATAAATCCACTTGCATGAAAAGTTCACCAAGTGAATTAAATAGGCATATAATAACATAACCAATTATGAAATTTAATACATTACAAAACTGCATATTACAGTAATAATATTATCAGAAAGCATACACAATCTCTCAGTTCGTACGAAAAACACAATATTAAATATTTTACACAACAGCTCTTTAATTTTTTAAATAATTGGTTATTTTATATGCTTACTTAATTCAAGTTTAAGATTTATATTAAAAAAATGGAATTAATTAAATTCCTACCTGTTTAGAATATATTGATGTATGTCTGTATTAATTGTGTAAAAAGCAACAAATTAATAATTAAGAATTTCAATTGTGAATTTGAAAGTAAATAGCATGTTTTCACATATATATAAAATGTCCATTGTAATTAACTATTTATTATATAGAATCTTTCAATCCAAAGAAGTACTTTCGGTTAAGGAATTAACTGAAAGTACTTCTGCAGATTGAAAGACTGTATATAATAGTTCATTATCATTGTATTTATTATTGTTATTGTTGTTATTATATATATATATGTATCTAATAAATAAATAAATCATGGTACAGTTCAATTTTAAAATATTAAATTATTGATGCATGCTTTCAATTATTTTAAGGTATTCCTGATCAACTGCACATAATTTTAATGTTGCAATTGATAATGATTATGTTAAAGTAACTGAAAGCATGCTTCTGCAATTTATTTATTATTTAATGTTCTAAAAGTTTATTTATTTTCTTATTTCAGCTTATATGATCTGTTATATACATATATTTATAGCATGGTTTATAAAAAAAAAAAATCTTATTCATTCAGAACATACACATATATGCATGCTATTGACTACAAAAAAAATCATATTTAATAAATGTCTATATTTCATCTTTCACACTTTCAATTAAAAAAAATAAAATTTGCTTAATATGAATTACATTCAAGTAGATTTTAATTTGCAGTTAGTGATGTTTGAGAATTTGGCACAACTAATGAAGGTTTCTTGAAACCAGTTCAATGAGTTTGTAATATAACAACAGTTAAGAATTCAGAATAACGTCTATATCTTGTTTTGCTCAAAAGGGGATAAGAATTTTTGCTAAAAGTGTGATTTATAGAGAGATAGTATGAAATAATTTGAGTAAAAGATATTAAAAAAGATCAGAAAAAAAAAAAAAAAATGGAAGGTGGGAAAACATAAAGGTGAAAAAAAAGAGGAAAGAGATAGATATTTATGAGTTCATTTAAATATTTATGCTATAAAAAAATATGAAAACATGCTACCAAAATTGACAAAACATAAAAGAAAAGAAAAGAAATGCATTAGTGCTAGGAGAATAATTTGATGATCATAAATTGTAAAAAAAAAAAAAGAATATGGATTTTGGAAATGATTGAGGTGACTAGCAAAATCATTAGATATATGGCAATATGCAGAAGTATAAAAATAATTTTATACTTAGTATTAAGATAATTTGCTATACAAGTATTTAAAAAAGAATTAAGGTACTATGTCAATACACCAAATATAGGTGTAAAATAATTAGAATCATTTATTCTCAGATTTAAATGCTGGTGCAATTTTTTTTCTAAAAAAAATCAGAATCATTAAGTAAGTGCATGAAACTATTTTTCATCAACTTGGTTAAAATAAAACTGACATGGTTTAATATGACTTTTCTAATTTTTTTTAGTTCATTAAACTTTTTATTCAAAAATATATTTGTTTTTAAGATTAATACATCTTTATGCATATAAATGTCAAGAATAAGTTGTTAAAATTATTTTAGCAATATCAAATATATGGTGATAATTAAAAATAGTATTTCAAAAATCAATAAATATAAAATGTCTCTCTAGCTTATATTAATTAACACTAGTGGTATCTTTCTTCTAACTCCAGAATATACACAGTTTCAAAAAAGGAGAAGAAAATAATGGTTATAGTAGATATGAAAGGACATATTAAAAAAATTGATGACTTGGATAACAAGAGTGGGCAGCTTCTGAAATTTTTTTGTAAAACAGTGAATTTGAGCATTGGAAATTTATCAAATATTTATGAGGGGGCATTACACATGGCCTAGAAACAATATATTTCACACAATAGATTATGTATTAGTAAATAAAGAAAGAATGAATAAAGTATGGAAAATTAAAGTTTTGACAATGAAGAGAGAACATGTAATAGTGATCATAATTTCTTTATAATAAAAATGGTTAATAATGTGATGGAAAATAATAATAATAAAAGGAGAGTGAAAGATATGGATGGAGAGTGAATGTTGAGAATAAGTTAGAGGATTATAAAATAAAGGAAGAAGAATTTATGGAAGAGTTTGCTGGGTAAGGATTGGTGTGGTGAAATAGAAAAAGTGGCAAATAGGGTTTTAGATGTAAATATTCAGAAAAACAACATAGAAAAATGACAATGAGTAAAAGTGTAAAAGAGAGGGGGAAAGCTAGCAGGGAATATAAGTGTGCTATTAAGAGCAAAGAAAGTGAAAAAGTTGTTAATATTAAATGGGAAAATTATTTAAATAAAAAAAAAATAGATAATTATATAAAGAGAATGAAATTAAATAGTAAATTACAAGAAGATATTAATAAAAGTGGAAGAGATGGGAGTAAAAAACTTTGGAAATATATTAAAAAAAGGAACATAGAGGAGAGAAAAATAGTACTAATGAATGATAAGGAGAAAAAATCTTAAATAAGTATATAATGGATATGGAGAAAGATGCTAGATATGAAGGACAGAATGATAACAATCATAAAGGCATATAGTAATGAAAATGTTAGTTTTACAGATAATCAATAAGGCAGACAGGAAGTTGAAAGGTGGAAAGGCAAGATGTTTAGATAAATGGACAGCAGAGATGGTGATGAATTTGGAAAATAGGGCTAAATTAAATCTATTATCATGTTTCAATAAGATGGCACAGAAAGACAGAACCTGTAGATAGTTGAAATCATACAAGAGTGATGCTATTACTTAAAGGAAAGTGTAAGGATCATAGAAAGATAAATAATTACAAACCGATAGCGATAATGTCAGTATTGTACAAAGTTTTTGCATATATGGTGGCAGGAAGGATGGCAAAATGGGTAGAAGAAAATAATATGGTGGAAGATATGCAAGAATGTTTTAGAACAGAAAGGTGTATAGCAGATAGTTTATTGTAGCTATACAACTTATAGATATGAGTAGGAATACAAGTAGGCACTTATATATGGCTTTTATAGACATAGAAAAGGCATATGATACAATAAATAGAAATAGATTATGGTTAAGTTTAGTAAATTTAGAAATGAATGGAGCTTTAGTGGATCTTATTAAGAGATTGTATGAAAATGATTATTATAAGTATCAATTAGAAAATATAGAATCTGTGTTAAAAATGGTATGGTACTAAGGCAAAGATGTCCTATGTCACCTATTTTGTTTTTGTTATGTATGAGAGAAATGGAGAAGGCAATAGGAAGATTAAAAAGAGGGGTAGAAATGCCATTAGTAGATGACAAAAGTGTATACATTATCAGGTCTTTTATTTGATGATATTTTTGATACTGTTCTATTAGATCAATCTTTGCAACAAGGTACGTCAATTGATAAACTTTTAATTCTTGTGGATAGAAAATGCATATCACCTGTCCTACATCGCAGGACTTAGATGAAATTTTTGGCCACTTGTAGTTAAAGCTTTTTAAATTTTTTGTAGCATAAAATTGTTCTCAACTAAATTACAGGAATTGATTAAGGAAATCAATGAATTGCATTAAGCCTTTGGAATAAAATATATGACTGTGAAATTTCTCATAGTTTTATCCAGAGACCAAAAGAAATTGTCCAAAGAATACATTTATTAATCTTAAAAAAAAAAAAAAAATCAATCGAGTTGGAAATTGTTAATCGTTCTTAATAGGTGTGACATTAATATCCATACATATATTCTTTCAAAAATAGCTATTGTAATAAATCAATAAATAAATAAATACTTTTCCTTTTTAAAAATGACCCAAAAAAGTAAAAGACAGTTTAGTAATTAAAGCATTATCAGCATTTTTTCCCACCACGATGTAGTTAATTATCTCTCAAGCAATGCTAGTAGATTTTGTAAAGTTGTGGGGAGGGGGGTGATGATTTTATCAGCCAGAGCTGGGCATACATGGAGAATTCTACTATAACAGAATATTTGCAATAACGTATGTTTATGTAAAATTGTTCCAGTAAATTTATTAAGGAGATAAATGAATTATGTTAACCCGTATGATTATTATTCTTTCACAAATAATGGAGCGGGTCCGGTAACATTATATTTAGTGTTTTTGCATTGCAACAACTCCATCAAGCGGCTGACATGATCCAATAGAACAGTGCCATGTTTTTTTATGCACAGAAAATAGGGAAGATATGGAAGCTCTGCTGAAGACTTGCACAAGAGTGGATAAAGAGATGGGAATCAAATTTAGTGAAGAAAAATCAAAAGTAATGATGGTAAATGCTAGGGAAAGAGAAGAGAAAGAATTTTTCTTGGGGGATATAAAGTTAAATATGGTGAAAAGGTATAACTATTTGGAAATTGTCTTAAGTTGCTTGGATGAATGGGAGAAAAATTGATAAATGAAGCAAAGAAAAGAAAGTGACTGACAAAGAAATTAACAGTAGTTTCATATAATAAATATGAGGTAACAAGAATTGTATGGAGGGGAGTGCCAATAGTAGGGTTAGCCTATGGTAACGATGTGTTAGTAAAGGAGTGTTAGATTATTTAGAAAAGTAGAAAGATATGCATTAGATGCAGATAGCAAAGGAGGTAATTCAAGGAAAAATGGGATGGTCAAGTTTTTATATGAAATGCAAAAAGCAAAATGAAAATGTTCAATAGAATGCAATTTATGGATAGTAAGAGAAAAGCCAAAATAGAATTTAATTGGGTTATAAATAAAGGGCAGGCAACAAGATGGGTGAGAAAGGTAGTATGGTATGCAGAAGACTTGGATAAAGACTTCGTGTCAGTATACTTGTACAAAGAGTGGGATGATTGTGTTCGAAGGATTGTTGAGTGTTATAAGGTCAAAGACTGGAATTAAAGAATAGATGCATTAATAAAAAATAGGAACTGGAAAGATGGAAAACAAGTATGGAGAGTAAAAAGAGCATACATATATATAGAAGTAAACAGAATATTGATGTGAATTAATTTATAATAATAATAAAAAAAGTAGTTTACAGTTTAAGGCTTGAATAGGATCATTAGCAACAAGGGAATATACACATAAATAGAGAAATGTGGGGGATTTAGTTTGCAGATTATGTAAGGAAGGCATGAAAAGTATTAGACATTTGCTAATGGAATGTAAATGCTTGTAAGTATAAGAGTACAAATAGTGAAGTTTTCGGAGAATAAATATAAACCAAGTGATTATAGAGAAAGGGGATTCTTGGTCTTCATGCTGGAGTTGGAAAAATATATGGTGAACAAAGGCCATGGAATGGACAAAGATGATATTGTAGAAATGGGATAGAGCAGGATAGAGAAGAATATGGGAAAAACTTAAGGTGGGGAGTTGAAAGGGAAGGTAGGGTGACTAACAGGTTTTTCTTGGGCATATTGGCTGAAAGATTCCTGACTTTGATAAAGGAATAGCCATATCACATCACATCTTACAGTAGAAACTTTTGGAGTGAAAAAATTCAATTTTGTGCTATTAGGAAACAGTAAGACTTACTGCTGAGAGTTTCATTTCTATTAAAAAGTCCTTAATAAGAAATTTGAGCTTAAATAACTAAAACATATGTACCTTTTTTAATTATTGGGGGGGGGGGGGGCTTTAACAAGAATATAAAATGATCAAAAAAATAATTTTATGCCTCTATTTCCATTATATATACAAACTTAAAACATTTGTTAATATGTTTATATATATAAAGAGAAATGTTATACTTTGAAGTGTATTATTATTTCTACTCCAAATGTAAACAGTAACAAAATAATCCAAAACATTCTTAAAAATAACAAGTATCATTTTAACTGCACATGTGGCTATATTTGACTAACTATTTATAGCTAAAATTTAAATTTTAAAATATATAACATTTATTTTTATATATATTGAATTCAAATTGTAACTAAAGATTTTTTATGTAGAGTTGTTCCCTCATATTTTCATTAATCCATGATTTAAACAAAAAATTAATAAAATTAAAAATTAGAAATTCATAACTTGGATTTATAAATTAAGATGTGCATTTGTCTATATGAGTCTCATCATAATTTATCTCTCAACAATTTCCACTTCTTACACACTAAATCATATAATTTCTATCAAAAAGAATATATCAATTAATGCTATATCACCACTGTCATGAATTATTGAATAAAAATTTTATTTAAAATAATACCAAAGATATATTAAGTTAATGATAATGGAAATTGTGCTATGTCTAAGAGAAGTCATGAAATCCTTTATGAAGAAAATGAAAATGATTTAGAAATAAATAAAATAAAAAATGCTTCAGACTGAAGTTGGCCAGATGTTTAATAAAAATGAATCACTATATCATAAAATACAATTGTTGTACTGTCTTTTTCATAATTAGATTATTCCATTTCTATGTTGTTGTTTTTATTGATGAATTTTAAAATTAAATTATATCATAATTTTGTATGTATACAAGGAGGGGACCCAAAAATAACTGGAATCATTTGCTAATACGCACACCTGTTGTAGTATATACTTTTGTTGTTACATACTTCTTGGAGGAACCCTTCTGCATCAATCCACCAAATGAATTTTGTTGTTACATATTTCTTGCAAGAACCCTTCTGCATCATTCCACCAAATGACATCATCAAGTGAAACTGTGGATTCACACAGCATGTTTTTGTCAAAGTGCATTTCACATATTTGTCAATTTTTTTTTTTGTAATGGTTGAAATAATGCTGATTTTTTGTATATATGTAAATGACATTTTTCTCTCAGATTTAATTTATAACAGTCAGACATTTTATGTTCAAGTTCTGAATCATTTATATGATGCGGTAAAACATAAACATCCTGTTTTTGTGCAAAGAAAAGAGTGTAAACTCCACCCCAATAGTGTCATTACTCAAAGCCTTGAGTATGAAACACTTTTTAATTAAATTCAGCTTTCTACCACTCATATGCAATCGATCTTATTTTGTGCATTTTTTTTTTTAAATCTCTTGAATAAAAAAATGTCTTAATGTTTTTTGAATTTTTTTTGCGGACTTAGAATTGGGGCAAAAAAAAAATGACAAAGTTTTAAAAACGCATCACTTTGCAAATGTTTCTGAACTACTTCAAAAAATGACAAACTGGTTTTGCATTGCATTAAATAGACTACCTTTTTAAAGTAATTCAATTTGCAACATCTAAAAATAAATATACAAATTTTCATTACAAAATTCCAGTTTTTTGGGTCCCCCTATGTATATTAATCATATATATTACAAAGATTTCATAATTATTCATGCAAAATTGGGAACCAAATGGCAGTGTATATACAAATTTTCAAAAAATAATAATATAAAATTACTGTATGTGATTGAATAAAATAATTAAAAATATTATGTTAATATAAAAATTAATGGTTATATTCAGTAAATATATTTAAATATTAATTCATTTTGTATTCATTTATTTCCATGTACATTTTATTTATTCAATTAAAGGTTATAATTTTGACTGTACAACAATATTTCACCAAAATATATACATAATAAAATTTTTTAACAATTTTAGCATCCATTATTCTTTTATTATTAACTACCCACAAACACATATCATTTCCAACCACTATCATTCCACTGCAAGATAAAAATCTCTCCAAATTTAATCTTATTTCTCAGATCTACAGTTTTTCTTCTCCATAGCATATCAGAAAACTTCCTTATTTCAGTCATCCATTTAATATTGAAACAGACAGATCGAAGAATCGATCTTAGTTTCATAGTTTTCATTTTGAAGTACGGTAATTCTAAATCACTATTTACCCGCAATGAGGCTTTTTCTATTCCAGGCCACATAAATTTTAAGTTAGTTATTTTATGCTTTGTTTAAAAGAATTTAATGTAACTATTACAAGTATAAATATTACAAATCATGATAAATAATATTCGTGTGTGTGGTTTGTAGGTTTATATTCGCTCAATTTAAAAGTTTCATTGCGTGTATATTTTTTTTTTAATTTTAAATCTTTCAAAATTATGCAAAGTCATTTAAAAATGCTGATCAAAAGTCACATTCCTTTGATCGGTATTTTTAGTCAAATCTTACGTGTACAAAATGTATAGAATAATTAGTTTGTATTTTGAAAGTTAAGATAATGAATTTCAATTTTGTATGCACGAATTCCTATGTAATTATTTAGTTTGTCAATTTAGAATCATGTATTGAATTTAGAAATAAATGTAAATCAAACAATGGAAATGAGAAATGTAGGACTCTTATCAAGAAAGGCGAATGCAATTGTATAGTCAAAATTAGATATTGCTGGAGGCCAGAAAATCAAAGGAGGCGGCGTCGTGAACAAAACTATGCAGAATGATCAACCGTAGCCATCTTATATTATAATATACTAGGGGACTCTACTTTTGATTTTGCTGTGGGTAGACCGTCTCGGCTACAGAAAAGTAGTTGTGCCAGAGAAATCATCTCAACTGTGATTAAGAAGTTGCCCGGTGAATTGCAATAATGTTGGGCTAAGTCCAAGAAGCTGATCCCTGTTCTGCCGATTTAAATCTTTCGAGCCGCTGATCCATAATGTTTCCTGTGCTTCCAGTTTTCTCAATTCCAACCTTTAAATTAATCATGCCGTTCTAAGGAATCCAAAATGCGCGCCTACGTTCTGCATAAACCTTACCGCAAGGAGAAAAGCCGGACGTAGAAGAATGGTAACTCTTGTTACATGAACTTTTTAACTTTCCTCTAAGCTTAATAATTTTATTATTTAATCTGTTATGAATTAATCTAGGTAATTACATATAAATTTCTTGCTTTCCTTCGTTAAAATGTTACACTAAAGCCTGTCAGTAAATTTCTTCTCTAATACTTCTGTGCTCTAGTCTTTAGATGATAATTTACTAATATTTTGTGCCTAATAGTAATTCATAGTGAATATACTTATATTTTTATTATTACTTACATTTACAAACAAAGCGATGCCAATAATAATATTTTTCAACTCTAGTTAAAGCCATTAAAGTTTATTTCATAGTATTATTAGTATATTCATTTTAAAAGTAATTTTCTTTTATCGAACTAAAAAAAATTGGTTCGTTTATGTCGAGTTGAGAAATATTCAAGTACCTGCATTGTTCCTTTTATTTTGTCAAAATGATATTTTAATCTCTGCTCCAAATAACAAATATAAAATAAAGTCTAAATTTTTATTATGTTATTTTTTATATATGAACGGAGTAATAATGTAAAGTGAATATTTTTGTTACTATTATTACCTTCCGAACAACCTGGGGAGTTATGGGTTTCAGAGTGAAATTAATTAATCGTTACTTTTGTGATCTTTTGATTTCGCCATGTTTTATTTTGAATAGTCATATCAGATTGTTGCGTAGAAAATGTTACGGAGAGATAACCAAGGTTTTATATAGTTTCGCTTTAAGTCCACTGCCGATCACTCTTCCTCGATGTTACTGTGGCAGTGCCTTTTCCTTCGCCTAAATTGGCGTCTCGTTTTTACTACCAATTGGAAAGAAAGAAATTCTTCTCCAGATAATCTCTTGGATCACCGGGGTTCGAAAATGATCCCGGCTGGTTGTAGTGTCCCGGATCTACTTGGGGGCATTAAGACTTGTCAAAGTACAAGCCCATCAATGCACCGCAAGTTATTATTGTAGTATATCTTAAGCTCTGCAATCATCAGTACATCATTATTATATTATATTTTTATATAAAACCTCCTCCAATTATCCGTATACGTAATGGTTTGAATCTATTAAAATCAAACAACTTAATATAAAATAGTAATTGAATATTTTAAATGCTCAAATTACTCTGATTCTCATATCAACTCGTACGACCATTTAAAACACATAAATATTGGCATGCGTTTTGTCTATCAGTCTAAAATGATTATTAAGGACTAGTAGCAAATTATTAGAAATATACATATGAAAATTTTACCGTATCTGTACATAGTATTCAATGATTTCAATAATTATTAAAAATTTATCTAACCTATTTTTGTCTCTCTTGTCTTATTACTCTCGAAATCTAGTTAAGCACCTGCTGTCTGTATCGACAACTTAAATATATATTGAATTATTAACCGTACCAAAATCTCGAATATAAGATATATATGAATAACTGATTGTAGAGTAATTTAGTCTGTGTTTTCCGACGAGCTAGTAAAGGGAAAACCACGTACCGTTGTTGCGTTGTTCATCGGTTGGTCATGCCAGGGTTTTGGGTTTGAATTTGGTTTGCATTTTGGAATTTATTCCTAGACGTGGACTGGGTTTGAATTCGGATTACTGTGCGTGATTAAGCATGGTGATTTTACCGGTACAATATGCAATCTCTTTCTAGGTCTTTTATAATCTCTTGGGATCCAATTTAAAACTTCAACTGTCCATCTATTATCATCTCTTCAAGCAATAGGTCTAGCTCAGCTCCATTGAGTCTCCTAATTCTTTCAATGATGTCAGTGTTATCAGTTTATCTCAATCACTGATTTTGTTTTCAATTGCTTTTTGTTACTCATATATACATCTCTCAACTTCACTGAATGGTCTGAAATCTCTGTACTGCTCTTTTGTTGAATCTTTTCAAACACATAGGCATATTTCATCACTCCATCCAAGTTTCATTCTATAATTAATTTCATTCATTATGCTTCCATCTCTATTAATAAATTATTTGTAATTGTTAATCTAATTCATGATTATCAATCTTTATTTTCTTCTTCTGAGAAAATACATTGAATAATATTTTAGTCTTTTTAGTATTATATTTTGTCCTACTTTCTAATTTTCATATGATCACTGTAGCAACATTTCTTAAAACTCTGAAACATTATTTACAAAAATAATCAAATCATCTGCAAAATCTAGATAAATCATTTACTTTTATTTCTTTTATCTTCTCCTTTATTTTTTGCATTTCTTTTCATATATTCATATATATTAAAATTTTCTTATCATCTCTTCTTATACACTGTAATGCAATCTTTTTATATATAATTCCTTCTTTATTTTGCTTTAGTTTCAACTGTCCTGCAGTCTTCATCAGAGTTTTCTATAAATTTCACTTCTCCTCTACAACTGTAACTGAATTTCTTATATCTTCTTCTTTACCTTTTTAAGCAATTCTCTTCATATATTCATAAAAAAAAAGAAAAATTCAGTTACAGTTGTAGAGAGAGAAGTGAAATTTATAGAAAACTCTAAGAAGACTGTAGGATAATCGAATCTGTATGCAAAATAAAGAAGTAATTATATAAAAAAAGATTGCATTAAATTGTATAAGAGGAGATGTTGCAAAAATTTTAATTACTTTTATTTCCTTAGCTTCCCATTTTAATTCACAAAATATTATTGTAAACTGCTTTAAAGAATTCAGGGGATATAGAATCATCCTGTCTTAAATCTTTCTCAATGTTAACTTTCTTAATATCACTATGTAGTCTAATCATTGCTGCTGCATTTTGATAAATTCTTCAGAATATGACAATATCTTAGTCCTGTATCTTGATGATTCAAAACTTTAATCATTGCAGAAATATAGAATAAAACACTTTTTCATAATCTACAAATCCAAAGCATAATAAAATTTGGTTCTTTTTATAATTTCTGTCAATCTATGAATGTGATCTACTATGTTAAAATCATTTTTAACCGAGCTTGCTATTTCGGTTGGTTAGAATCCAAAATTCACTGAGGACAAATTATAATTATCCTGATAAAGATTTTATAAGACTCATAGGGCTGTAATTTGTAATATCTTCTTTATCAGTTTTCTATTAAATATCCATAGTGCTACTTCATTCTTTTAATCATCAGGTTCATCCTTAGCTTTGCCAGCATTTTTTTTTTTATTCTTTATCTGCTTCATTAAAATATCAATAATAATTTCATTACTTTCTGGACCTTTCCCCTTGTTCATAGATTTAATTGCATGTCACACCTCTTTGTTTAAAGACTTGGCAGCAGAAAGTAATTAACTATTAGATGAAAAGAGACTCCTTACTTACTCTTTGAGGCTTTAAAAGAACTGAGCAGGCCAAATTACTTCAGACCTATATGACTATATAAGCTAGTGAGCTTGGAATAAAATATTATTGTATTTTTTAATTTCAGACTCGTAGTTTTGTAGTTAATTAGAGATAAAAGATCGCTGCTGGAGGGCTGCATTAGATCCTAAAATCTAGGTGCAATGCTCTCAGATCCAAGGCTCCTCACTGATGAAAGTCACAAGCTAGAAATTAATCTGGGGATATTGGATGAGTAGGCACTAGATAGGGATTTTGTGCGCAAACCTTTTTGCATCCATTGATTACTCTGGCTTGCACTGAGTGGCACTACTGTATGGAGAGTTTTGCCTGTTTTTACATATATATTAATAATTATATAAAAAGACTTTTTTCAGCCCATAGTTTTACGCCATTATTAAATGTTAAACATCTATTTTAAGCATTAAACCTATTATTATGTACAGAGCACTATCTAATGTTTTATAATAGAAATAAAAATAACAACAATAACAATCAAGAAAACAAAACATAAATAAAACAAAATAAAATTATGCTACAACAGTATAAATTGTTAGATATTCAATAAAGATTGAAACCAATTAATTATATAACATAACAATACACAACTTCAATAAATTTAGTTAATAATGGATCACTTAAAAATGAATGGAAAATTATATAATAAAGTAGTACATATAAAGCTGTATAAAGATATATTTTTTTATTTATTGTGTTGAATATCTAGCAATCTAAATTGCTATATCATAATTTTATTTTGTTTTATTCATGTTTTATTTTATTTAATGTTAATATTGATATTTTTACTTCTGTTACAAAATAGTAGATGAATATTTATAACACTTTAATAAATTTAGTTAATAATTGGTCAATAAAAAAATAAATGAAAAAATTATACAATAAGATAGTACATATAAAGTTGTATAATTATTATGTATATAGTTAATTGGTTTCAATCTTTATTGAATATCTAATAATCTAGATTGTTGTATTATAATCTTATTTTGTTTTAATCACGTTTTATTTTATTTATTATTGTTTTTGTTATTTTTACTTCTATCATAAAATAATACATAGTTCTGTGTGCAATAATGCTTAAAATAGATGTTAAACATATGATAAAGGCATAAAATCATGCCCCCCCTCCCAAAAAAAAAAAAAGGTTTTTACATATATCACATGATCACTATTTCTTATGCTAGCACATTAGTGTTATTAAAACAGGCAAAACTCTCCATGTAGTAGTGCCACTCAGTGCCAACCAGAGTAATCAATGGATGCCAGAAGGCTTGTCCATAAAATCCCTATCTAGTGCCTACTCATCTCCTCACTGACAAAGGTCACAGCCAGAAACTAGTCTGGGGATATTGGATGAGTAGGCACTAGATAGAGATTTTATGCACAAGCCTTCTGGCATCCATTGATTACTCTGGTTGGCACTGAGTGGCACTACTATATGGAGAGAGTTTTGCCTCTTTTTACATATAATTATTAATATATATATATTTATAGTAGATTTATTATTTTTTATAATTTATATTAAAAAACCAAGCATATTGAACTTTATTTCCATTTTTGATTAATATACATATACTCATATATATTTAATATATACAGTAAAAGTAAATCTTTTTTGTGCATAACTATCTATATATAATCATTTAATTTTCAAAATTATACTTAAATTTAAATTAAATTATTGTATATTAATGGGTAAACATAAAATAATACTGTATTGGAGATATATACATGTGTGTATATATATATGTATAATAATAATAATAATAAAAGTAATGTATGTCAAAAGATAAAACAATTTTGTATACATTTTGATAAATAATGCAAGCACTGAAGATCATTATATAATCAAAACTATAAGATTTAATAAGTAAAGAAAACTTATATGGAAATAAGTGAATACAGGGTGAAATAATATTTAAAAGTATCTATTGAATATAATGTAGAGAATGCAATATATAAAAGTAAGGTAGAAGACTGGATAATTTTTATAAATATTTAAAAAAAAAATTCAACAATAGTACAACAATTTTTTTCTCCATATAATAATAAATAAAAAATATTTAAATCAAATATATTTCAATCTCACTCTTTTTTTTAATGCAGCCATTTTAGTATAGAGGGAGAAAATATGAAACAAGGAATGTTTTTAGCATTGAAAAAATCATAAGATCAATAGTTATATTTTTAATTCATTTAAGGATTTTTATTCATATATTATTTAAGTACACGTAAATACTCCAGCATTTTTCCACAATGATGTTGTAGTTAATTTATAATGAATTTTTTGAAATTGTAATTATTATTCATATAGAACTTAATCTTGTTGTTGTTACTGTCATTATTATTATTCATACGAGAGAATCAGGATAATTTTTTTTCTCCAGATAACATAAAAGACTCATTAAAATTTATGATTTGGTTCTAAAATTGAGATGTTAAAATAAATTATATTAAGAGAATAAACAAATTACTATCATTGAAAATCAAGTGTTATTGGATTGTTATGATACACTACCTACTCTCTGGAAGAAAATTTAGTACATAAACATGATGCTTAGATTTTGAATCTATTATAAGATGCTGTCTAGCATTAAAATGACAATCTAATGAAATATAACAATTAGTGAACATTTCTGACTGTTATAATCCTTTTGTAATTGCACTTTCATTATAGAGATAACTCATTCTGAGGGATAATAGAAGCAATTTTTGTTCAATTTATAACTAAAGCAGTTGTAAATAATAATTTACCAGCACTGCTTTTTAAAAAAAAACTGTTCATATAATATTATTAATTTTTTGAAAATTTTCACTTCAGCAAACTAATTTTTTTTTTATTTTTGCATGTATCATTTTTTCTTCATATCGAGATTATTTTGAAATATAAGTTTATTCTACAATTAAAATATATATAAAAAGGTAATTCATTATGATCACATTATTCAATGAAATTTAACTGACAAATTAATAATTCATTATAAATCAAAATGCTAATAAGATCAAAACATCACATGACTAATTCTAGTTACATATGTTGTTAGGACTAATTTCCTTCATTTTATTGTAAGGTTCACTGTAAGATTGAATGATGAATATGCACTAGATAATAGTTTTCTTTTATCAACTGCTATCTAGTGCTCATCAATTATTCAGGCTTACAAAAGACGTTCTGGGGTAGAGAGGAGAATTGCTACCGACTCTAATAAGATATAATATTGAAAAAAATCCAAAAGTTAATAATAATAATAAAAATATATTAATAAGAAAATTTATAATAGATTTACAAATATTTAAAAAAAGTGCTTACTTCATTTCTGGAATTTCAATATGTGGAATAATTATATCTTTAGGTACCACTACAATACACATAAAAAAAAAAAAAATCAAATAAATATATGAGATAGTATTTTTTTACAAATTCTTACTTAATACTTCATGCAGGCATACAAACATACACTTATCTATTAACTAGATGTAATTATAGGGGATTTAAAAGAATGGATTCAAATCCCTTCTAATTATATCTAGTTAAAAGTATATGTACTATGCTTATGTTTAAATATTATATATCTATAATGTAAAGAAGATGTAAATTGAAATAGGGGTTTAGGAAGCACTGCATAAAAATCCCTGATGGGTAAATATATATATAGTCCATTTAGTTAAATGAGCCTTTAACAGAAACTACTCTTTAAAAATGTCTGTTCCCAGTTCTATGGGGAGGAAACAAAACATTCAGTATCAAGAGATTGTGTGTCAGACTCTACTCATTAGTTATTAACATGAAATAAATCAGGTTGATAATGTGAAAAAATTCCTCATCAGGGCTGCTGCTACAGTGATTTTTAAAATAATGGCATAAGCGTATGTGACTAATAACTGAATCATATTTTAATATTATTTCAAAATTTTTATCAATATTAGATGAGAAAATTTGACAAAAAACTTATAAACTGTCCATAACTAAAAATAACAATAATTATAAATGAATGATTAGTCAATAAATATAATTTAGTACAATAGTAAGAAGTTATTAAAGATCAATCTATCTATATTCATGACTATTTCTTGACCAATCAACAATAAAATTATTCCTAATAGATAAAATTAGAGATCCTATGTTTAAGTCAACTAGTAATAATTTTGCAGAGTTGATTGGCCAAAAAGAAGTTATTTACAGTTTAGTTTATTGATGAAAAACATTGTAACTAAACAATTTTAGCATTCTTGTATATATTAACCACAAAAAAATATTAATGGGACTCATCATCAAAATGTCACATGACTGGCTCTATAAAATAATTTTCTTTTGCCAATGTATTCAAAGACTTAAAACAGTCAGATCTATTTTGTATAAATGACTGTTGTATAATGTGACACTTAGCACTAACACAATATATGTTCAATCTGAACAAGATTCATTGTCTACCCAAAACTCATTTAATCAAACATGTCATCCTCAACAAATTTTCATAATATTTCATGTTATATATTTCTAATATTACATATACTAACATTATATAAGGTATTAGTTAAAGAGAATCTAGAAAGACAAAGTTATATTATTAACCAGATCAGAAAAGGGCAAAGAAATTGGAATAATAAAATCATACAATAAAAATTAAAAAAAATGTAATAAGAGATTGAATGTGTCTGCATAGGAAAATTCTGGTACATTAATTCCTCAATTTAGAGTTGAAATAAAAGATCATTAATTGTGTTTATTAAACAAATGTAGGTGGTGGGAGGGACTTTTCCGAAATTGTTATGTAATGTAAAATTATTTAGTATTGTAAAATTAAGTCTTTAAACATTGACAGATATTTAAACATATATATATATGTTTATATATATACAGAAAAATATAAAGAAATATCAAGTTTAAAGTTAGAGTTTAAATCAAGTGTGCTTCTATAAGTAAACTGAGTGGAGAGGATTAAATTTGATATTTATTGTGCTATCAAACAAAGAAGAAAAGTTAAATTGTATTTAAATTAGAAAGCAATTCTTCAGAAACTAAATGAAAAACGTTAATACTTATATCTAATAAATATTTCAAACTCAGTTTGTAGTTAACGAAATATGGAAAATCAGAATGAAAATGAATTTTGGATACTGTATTATGAAATGACTTTATTTACTATAAAATAATGAATTTCTTTTGATTTATATCAATAATCAATTCATATAAAGACTGATAGCTATAATATTTAAGCTTCAATCTTATAAGGTAAAAAGTTATAGATTTAATTTTTTTTAAAAAAGAAAGAAAATGTAATTTCAAGTTAAATGATTTTTCTTTCAAGCCCAATATTTAAGCTTCAATCTTATAGAATAAAAAGTTATAGATTTAAAATTAAAAAAAAAAAAGTGTAACTTCAACTTAAATTATTTTTCTTTGAAGCCCAAATTTTTTTAATTAAAAGTGTCATTAAAAAAGACTGACCAAAAACAAGATACATTATTGGTAAGTCAATCAACACATTTTTTGAAAAACATGTTGTATTGTTTTTGATTTCAGTCAACACAGATTATTGTGTGAGAGAATTGTGAAAATATAAAAAATTAGATCAATTTAGTGGTTAAGGTGAGCTCCCTTTTGGAAAATCCTGGGTGTTATACACATTGAATGTATAATTTTCCAGAGAGATGACAAAGAAAAGCTAACATCAAGTTTAATGAAGAAACAAAGCTAAACCATTATTGAATACAAAAATTATTATCACTTTCAATAGTTGCTATGACAAGATTATTCATTGTGTACATATACATTATAATGCTAGAATGGAGATCTTAATCTAGAGACTTTCTGCATTATAATATGTACAAAAAATTTTTGGGTGTTGTTTGATTTTAATAAAAAAAATAAAGTATTGGCATAATAAGATTAAACCACTAAACATCTCATGATCACCATCTCATACTAGCACATAATTGTTCTAAACAAAGGCAAAACTCTCCATACCATAGTGTCACACTGTGCTAACCAGAATAATCAACAGATGCCAGAAGGCTTGTGCATAAAATCCCTATCTAGTGCCTACTGATCCAATATCCCCGGACTAGTTTCTGGCTTGTGGCCATCATCAGTGAGGAGCCTTGGATCTGAGAGCACTGCACCTAGATCTTAGGATCTAATGTAACTCTCCAGCAGCCACCTTTTAACTCTACATTACTACAAAACTATGAGAATGAAATTGAAAACATAAAACTATTTTCAATCTAAGCTCAATAGTTTATATAGTCATATGGGTCTAAACTCAATTCAGCACCCATACATTTTGGTCTCTTTGGCTCTTAAACAACCATAGCCACCACTATCCTATTAGGCAGGATTAGTGTTAAACCACTAAACATCACATGATCACTATCTCATACTAGCACATAATTGTTGTAAACAAAGGCAAAACTCTCCATACAGTAGTGCCACCCTGTGCTAACCAGAGTAATCAATAGATGCCAGAAGGCTTGTGCATAAAATCCCTATCTAGTGCCTACTCATCCAATATCCCCAGACTAGTTTCTGGCTTGTGGCCATCATCAGTGAAGAGCCTTGGATCTGAGAGCACTGCACCTAGATCTTAGGATCTAATGCAACCCTCCAGCAGCCACCTTTTAACTCTACTTTACTACAAAACTATGAGAATGAAATTGGAAAACACAAAAATATTTTCAATCTAAGCTCAATAGCTTATACAGTCATATGGGTTTGAACTCAATTGAGCACCCATACATTTTGGTGTCTTTGGTTCTTAAACAACCATAGCCACCACTATCCTATTAGATAGGATTGGTGTTAAACCACTAAACATCACATGATCACCATCTCATACTAGCACATAATTGTTGTAAACAAAAGCAAACTCTCCATACAGTATCTTAGGTTAGATAAATTCCCTTGTTTTAAAGTAAAAAAGTTTCCTTTTGTATGATCATAAGTGTCTTTAGAGAAATACCATAGTAAGATTTAATTTATTTTTTAATAATAATAATAATAAGTAATAGTTAATTTTCTTTTATGTTATTAACTGTCAATTTATATTTATGTAATAATGACAAATAACATCATCATCATCATCATCATCATCATCATCATCATTATTATTATTATTATTATTATTATTATTAAAGATTTATGGTAAATTTTCAAAATATTTGTAAATATCTATGTGTGTATGTGTATCAATCATCTTCCTGGGTTTTTTTATATATATACTTGCATGTTGTGTGTAATCATTTATTAAATGATAATGAATACATTTATCACATGTCATTTTGAATATGCAGACGGTATGTGACTCATTATATGAATTACTGCTCATGTATTATTGCATTCTCTCCTTGTGGAGAATGGAATCCTTATCCATAATGGACCTGTATAATTATTTATTTGGCTCAAATGGATAAAATAAAATTTTGCATATATATGAATAGTAGATTCAGCCTTTCTGAATTAAAACTTTGGTTTTATGATTAGAGATAAGTTCATGGCAACATGAGGCTCAATAAAAATAAAGCCCTAAGAGAAGTTGGAATGGGATTGTCAAACGAAAATCATTAATATTAAGAATATTAATAAAAAAGATACATTAAATAGTTAGCAAAATTAAGATAAGGGATTGGCACAGATAAAGAAATAAAATAAAGTATAATGGCTATAAGTAAAAGGGTTTAAACTTAGTAGGAAAAGTTTGAGGTGATTTGGATGATAGCTAGTTCTGCATGGTATAGGAAAATATGGGCATATTATATAATCACAAATATATACAGTAAAAGTTATAAGTTTTTGGAATGTAAATTAATTAAAAAAATAGTAAAGATTGGAATATTGAATTAGGGTTAATGAGATCAGCACTTGAAAAGAAAATGGAAAAGCAAGAACATAATCCAGAAGAAACACAAGATACTTGCCAGAAAGAGAAAGTCAGTCATCCATAATAGAAATGATACAACAAATGTTGAAAAAGAAATTTAATGAATTACAACAGAAAAGTGAGATGTCATTTAATGAGTTACAGCAGAAAATAGATGAAAAGTTCAGTGAAATGCAACTAAAAACTGATGAGAGATTTCATGACATGAAACATGAATGTGAGGAAAGATATAAAAAAACAACGAACTACGAGAAAAATATGTGAGATGAAAGCAGAAAGTACAAGTAAAATTGAACACGCCCTCAAAAGAGAGGCAGATCCCCAGAAAAGAATCTAGATATTGCATGGAAAGTCTGGTGCAACCAATAAAACTTCTAGCTATCCCCATCTCCAGAATCATCAACTAACTACAAAAAAAGATAACATTAGTAATGGATATCAGATGGTTATAAATGAAATGACTTAGGATTTGCCCTTTTGATTCTTAGAATAATATCATGGAAAAACAAATATAATATGCCAAATAACGTAATACCTAGCTTGTAAGACCATCAAACATGGCAAGTGTGACAATAAAATATAAGAATAGATATAATACTTAAGAGAACAGTTTGCAGAGGATTAATATTGCTGCTTGAGGAAAATGAATGAAGCTTTGACTGTTTGAGTTTGTCTAGTTTGCTTTCAGTAATGGTGATGGATGGAGGATTTTATCATTGGGATGTTGGTGCAATATGTTCGTGTAATTTCCTGATGGGTTTCTATCTCAACACTAACATAACCCATTTCCAAATGAAACAGTTATGTGTAACATGAGCAGTTAATGTAGTCTTGCCATAAACTCCATGCTTCTAAGTCTCAGAGAAAATGAGCAAGGCACATGCCTATAAGTCTCAAAAAAATGAGCAAGGCTTTAAATGAAAATTCTTATGTTATTTAAATATTTTGGTTTTTTTTTTGTATATAAGTGTTTAAATTGACATAGTCTTTCTGGTCTTCATAATACATTGTATATTTATTGTCCAGTGGTTAGATTCTTTATTTATCTTAGTGTTGCAAGCTGATGGTCATTCTCTTGTCACTTGAAGAAGAGCAACAGTTTTTTTTTTTTTTTTGTGGTAGATAGATTAGTAGTAGAGTAATCCTGAAGTCATCCTAATTACTCAAGATGTTAGGAAATAATAGAGTAGCATTTAGGGTTTATCATTCCACATAGGTCAACTTGGCATGGTACTAATTTTAGAATCCAATATGTTGGAAAGAAAAAGGAGTAGATATTTATTCTTCCACATGGAGGGGGGGAGGGGTATTACATTCTGCATTATAATAAATCCAAATTTTTTTGTGTTGTTTTATTTTATCAAAAAAATAAAATATTGGTACAATAAGATTAACAAATATTTTATTTAAAATTCTTAAATATTTCAGTTATGTTACTCCAGGGGTCCCCAACCCTATGCCCGTGCGCACCATGGTGCCCGCAGACCATTTTATGTGTGCCCGCCGCTATCCGAACATGATAAAAAATTATTTATCTGATACAAATAAATTTAATTTTTGATTTTTTTTTATGAATTATTGTATTATATTGTAATCAAATTGTAGGGCATACTATACTTTTACAGCGTAACGTCAATTATATGTTAAAATTTAATTTTTGAAATAAATATTTTTTTGTACATTATGTGTATTATTAACAATATCCAACTATAAATTTACATGTGATGTGATGAACTGTGGCTTCTCCGTAAACGAAGTCAAGAATATCTCAGCAATTATGTCCAGATAAAAAATAAATGGTGCCCGCCAACTAGCTGAAAAAATAAATGGTGCCCGCCACGTGGCCAGTATTATGGAATGTGCTCTTAAGTGCAAAAATGTTGGGGACCCCTGTGTTACTCTAACAAAGGTATGTGAATGTTTATTACAATCACAACCTAAAATATTTTACTCTAACTGGATTGTTGAGTATTGTCATTGTTAAAGTTTTGTTGGTACAAGTAGATAAGAGAAAGGAATTTATGTTAATAGAAGCATATAAATTCCAAGGCTTATCTATAGATTGACATTGAATGTCAATTAATTTTTCATTTTATAGATAACAAAACTTTTAATTGAATAGAGGAAATTATAAAGGAGGAGGTGAAATGGATTTAAAACCACATAGTAATAATTGGGAAAAAAAAACAAAACGGTTGAGTGGTAATTAGTTTTAGTTGAAGTTTAGCAGCAGCTGGCTGGTGAAAAATAAAGATTGGAGGGCATTTTGTTGTTTAATGTTCAATGGATTTTCTCAAAAAAAGATAATGAGAGCTTAGAAGAGGTGAAATTAATCATAGTGTTAAACTTGGTTGGAGTGATTTTGGTAGAAATAAATATTAAAAGGAAATATATCTATGTGTTTGAAAAGGAAGGTTTTTAATAAATGTGTTACTAATTCTGACTTATGGATCTGAGACTTGGGCATTTAATAGAAGAGCAAAATAGAGACTTCAGACAACTCAAAGCAGTATGGAGAGATGTATGTTAGGAGTAACTAGAAGAAATCAAAAATGCAATACATGATTAAGAGAACAAACAGGTGATACTGATATCATTGAAAGGATTAAAAGACTGAAGTGGAGTCGGCTGGGCATTTTGCTAGAAGATATGATAATAGATAAACAATTAAAATATTAAATTGGATTCCAAGAGATTGCAATAGACCCAGAGAGACCACATGTAAGATAAATGGATGAAATAAAGTGTGTATGGGTGATATGGAGAAGAGAAGCTAAAAATCAGAAATGATGGATTGAACTTGGAGAGACCATCATCCTGCAGTGGATTGATAATAGTTGATGATGATGATGTAACTGAAATGCTTATAAAAAAAAAAATTAATTCTTAAATTAAAATCCTGCATTATAATCTGAAATTTGTGACTTTTAAAATACAAATATCTTTAAATCGATTAACATCAATGAAATGATAATTGATGACAATAGGTATTACAATCAAATTTCCACTCTTCCTTTGAAATAATTATTTAGCACTTAAGTTTACTAATTCAACAGTCAAACCAAATATCAAATTATATGAGATAGTAGAGTCCTATCACAAATCCAAAATCTCTCAAATATGCTGTTTATGTTAACAATGATAAATCATACTCCTCTCTGTTAAAAAAAAAAATATATATATATTTGTGTTTAGAATTTTTTGACTTTAAATAACTACAAAGTAGAAAGAAAAATTCTTTCTAAGTAAAAAAAAAAAAAAAAGCATTCCTTATTTAAATCACAAATGCACAGAACAGAAAAACCACTAAATATCACATGATCACCATTATTTAAGCTTACACATGCTGTTAACACAGATAAGCTAGAGTAATCAATGGATGCAGGAAGGTTTATGTATAAAACCCCTATCTAGTGCCTACTCATCCAATATTCCCAAACTAGTTTCTAACTTGTGGATTTCATCACTGAGGAGTTTTGGATTTGAGAGCACTGCACCTAGATCTTAGGATCTAAAGCAACCCTCCACCAGCCACCTTTTATTTTTTTAGTTAACTGTAAAACTGAGTCCAAAATAAAAATACAATGTTTTCAATTCAGGCTTATTTCCTTGTACTGTATGGAAAGTTTTGCCTCTATGTTAACAGGTTTTTATAAGCATAAAGAATGGTGATTATGTGAGTTTAGTGGTTTAATACCAATCCTGTCCATAGGATTATGGTGGCTGTAGTTATTAAAAAACCAGACACCAAAAACTAAGTTCAGATCTATATGACTATATAAGCTAATGAGCTTAAATTGAAAACATTATTATGTTTTCATTTTGGATTGAAAGCTTTATAGTTAACTAAAAATGTAAAAGGTTATTGCTGGAGGATTGTATTAGATCCTAAGATCTAGGTGCAGTGCTGTCAAAGCCAAAGCTCCTCATTGATGAAAGCCACAAGCTAGAAACTAATCTGGGGATATTGGATGAATAGGCACTAGATAGATATTTCATAAATAAACTTTCCTGCATACATTGATTACTTTGGCTTGCACTGAGTGGTGCTAGTGTATGGAGAGCTTTGCCTCTGTGTCAGAACCGAAAAACCAAGAAAGATAGATACATATATATACCACCTAATTCTAGAGGTTGTTGCATGTCAACATACTTTAATTACAAAAATAAAATGTGCTCTTCAAATTAACGAACTTACTTTTTTTCATAATTTAATTATAATCTACCCACTTATTTATACTTGATAAACAAATAATAAGAAAATATAAAAAACAAACCGTTAAAGTAAAGTCAAAAAACGTTATCGTCTTTATTGGTATATATAGCAGAAGATAAAATAGTCTTTACATAGCTTGTTATAGGCAAAACGCCTCTCCATAATTTTTCAGAGTGACAGTGAAAGAGAAATCATAATATATACAAGACTTGCTAACCATTTTTTCAAAATAATTAGATATCCATTTACTGTTCAATAATTAGATGACTATGGGCTGGATATCTGGGGAGGAGGGGCACCCTCAAGTCTGTTTGGAACTTTAAAAAAGTTAATAAAATTACTAATTACGATATATCTGTATATCTGCGATATATCTGTGGACATGTATACATGCATACCTTAAAAACTTCATTGCACAAATAAAAATGAATAATTTGATCACTTCTCATTACTTGAAATAATTATTTATAATGACAATAGGTTATACTGCATTATTAAATATCTAGTCTATCTATCTATATAATAAACTCATTCATATTCCATAATTATTAGTTAACCAAAAAATATAAACAGTTTCGTTATATAGATGTCTATAATATTGTTTAATGATTGGTTTATAGACATACTCGATTATATTTACATATATTATAAGTACAGTTTGTCTACGTCGGTGTAATGTGCCTACATATCTACTGACAGCATTTAATGTGCAAATAAAATAATTACATATAATAAATTACTTTTTTTTAAATAAAATGTTTAATTATATATATTGATTTTGTATATGTTAGTGTACATGGTGGATAATTGGCAATTACATATTTTGATTTTACCTCAAATTCATTTTAACAATAAGGAATAATTAAATATAAGAATAAAAAATTAAACGTTAACAAAACAGACAATTACGTGCCCAACCAATGAAGAGATTGGCTAATAAATGTTTTCGGTTAACTCTTTAAAAACATACAAAAAATGTTCTATTGTATATAAACAACCGTAACCTTATATATATTCCCTTACGAAAACATATTTTTTGATACAAAATCAGATAAATGTAAATAAAATCTACAATCAATAAACTTACTTTGAACATTAAGGAAAACAATCTCTTCTCTTCTGCCAAAAGAATTGACGGCTCTTACAACATATTCTCCTCGATCTTCTAATTTGCATCTATTGATGATTAGCCAGTAATCATTACCGTCGTATTTTTTCATATACTTCACGCTCTGCTTCAACTCCAGATTATCCCGGTACCTGGGGTGAAAATGAAATCAAACAATGAGAATTTGAATATTTTTTTAATGCTTAGCATTTCTTTTCTCTTATTTTTATATATTTAAATATAAAAAAAACTATTGAAAGAATTTGAACAATGTCTAAATCACTAAGAAAAAAAACCAGACAAAAAGAGATGGGAAAGAAAGTTTAGCAGTTTAATTCTCTCTAAGTTATTTTTAATTACAATCAGCTAGTGTGGGAGTAAAAATATAAATAGTTTTGCAAGCATAAAAACTCTTCCTGAAAACTTTTTATCATTCTTTTTTTTTTCTACTTTAAAAAAAAAATAAAGTAAAATGATTGGCTCATTATGATTTATAGATTAATTATGAAATTCTTTAAAAACAGTTTTTAAAAAGATAAAGAATAATAATAAAACTTTCTAACCAGGTTATTGTAGGAGGGGCAACAGCAATAACGCGACAATAGAACTTTGCACTTTGACCCTCATAGGTCATTGTGCTGTGTGGCTTGATAACGAATCTTGGACCAGCTTCTCTACGATCTGATTAAAATAAAAAGGCAAAGAGATAAAATGATATCAATGGAAACTGACAATTTATAACACTATACAAACAAACTTATCTATAAAAATATATATTAAAAACAATAGCTTACCGAAATATGTGTCATAAATTCTATATCTATCAGGATAAAGCTTACGTAAAGAACTATAATTTGAAATATGACCAATGGGGATAACCGATTGATTCCAATAATCCCCCTAAAATATTTAAGAAATTTAATTAAAAGAGAGTAAAAAAAATATTTCAAAATTTAAATTATTTTTTTTCCTGTTACTTACATATTTAGCTCTAATGCGGTTTCTAATGCTTGTATATCGAGTTCTGGGTATTGTGTCCGTGAGACTGCTATGATCACCCTAAAGATAAAATATATTTATGATTGTATTTAACGTTATACATGTGATAGTATATTAAAATTCATATAATAATGTATTTCAAAAATTTTAAGGAAAAAAAAATCATTATTTAAGAAATAAAAGTGAAAAAATAACTATACTATACTTTAAAATAAAAGTGATAGGCATATCTATAAAGCATGATAATAATGCAACAAATGACTAAAAGAAAGATGTTAATATTAAGTCAACAGCAGCACTTCAATGTCTGAAAGAAATCTTAGATGTTTACAAATCTATTTATAACTCTTGCCATTACTTGATGCAAATTATGCAAGCTATAACTGTTTTGATAGATAGCAACTACGATGATAGTTTTAACTAATAACTCAGACGTGTTTACTTTTAAATCTATTTAGATTCAGTTTTATGATTCTTGAATCATTTCCATAAGAAGCTAAACTTTCTAACATACTACATTTAAATTATAGTAAATATTGTTTCGCTTATTCATAATAACTTTTTTTAAAAAATTGAAGATTATTTTTCTTACCTTGAGCCATGCGTGTTCCAGACACTCATGTGCTGTCATCCGCTTTCTAAAAAATATTGAATATTTTAAAAAATATTTTTACTAGCTTTTAAACCCCCCCCCCATATCATATTTTTTTTTTTAATTTTAAATTATATAAAAAATAATAATATATATTAAAGAAAATAATACAAAATGCAAAATGGTTTTAATAAGATAGATAGGTAATACATTCAAGGAAAAAAAATTCAAATCTTAAAAACTTTTAAACTTTATTTGATCCAGATTTAAAGCCAGGTCATCATATGCATGCTAGACAGATAATGATATACTATGAGATCTTCATTATAGATATCCTGCTAACAACTGATTAACAGTATTAAAAATAGAATATAATTGTATGGCTAAATAATATACATACTCTTTTAATTTTACAAGAAGTCTGCGAATAAAATCTTTGCCTTCTTCTGAAACATTTTTAAATGCTTCCTCATCAAAATCCCAATCACAACGCTTAACATTTTTTAAAGTTTCAATATCATCATCTCCAGCAAATGGTGATAAACCACTTAATCTATAAACAGTAAAGAAAAAAATATACGATTAATTGATATAAATGACTTAAAAGAAATATATAACTAAAGATCTACATTCTATTCTAATAAATTATAAAAAATAATAAAAAATATATATAACAACTATTACAGAAAACAAATATTAATAACTATACAATAAAAATCTTTTTCAGTATATGATTTAGTGCCCATATCAAATCTTAAACATCTGTTTTAAACATTAACCTATTATACATAAATTCATTATCATAGACATATAAAGCAATAATAAACATATATATTTTTTTAAACAGTCATTAATTTTAAGTGTTTTTTTTTTTTAAAAAAAATTAAAGGTATACGAGATCTAAAAAAGGTATAGCTTATTTATTGCCAAGTCAAAAATATTTTTGGAGTTAGTTTAATATACTATTTTTGGATTAAGTAATTCAATAAAAGAAAATTAAATACAAAATTTTTAATTGGCAAAATTAAAGATATCCAATATTAGAATGTTTATGGTCTATAAATAATAAATTTACATTAAATATAATCATAGCATTAAAAATTCATTAAGCCTAGAAAATAAGGAAGCATAATAATAAATACAATAATGAAATGTAATACAAAAGTCTATATTATTTTTATTAAAATTAATTTATATCATAATAATATAAAGAGCTCATAAAAGTTTATGATATATCTCTAATATTGAGATGTATATCTTAATGGTATGAGACTTCATTTGAAGAGTTTCAAATTTAAGAAGCTAGGGGATTGGAAAGTAAGAGCAAATTGTCATAAAGAATGATCAAGCGTTATTACTAGATAATAATATATTATTGCCTAGTTATTTCAATTTACCTTTGGGTAAATAATATATAGTACATGGATAAGTAGAATAGATTATGTTAAAAGAAGCCAAGCAATATAAAGTTAATAATAATTTATATTAAGCTAAATAGCAAGTGACTATTGCTAGAAAAAAATTCAAAATGGATAAAACAGCTTTTGCAGATTTTTAAAAGTTTAGACAAGAATTTTATAATTTCTGTTTTTTTTTTGTAAAGTCAATTTTCTGAACTTTCTATATACATAATAAAAATTTTAAAATTGGATGATAAACTACAATAAAATTATCAATTTAGATTACATAAAAATATTAACATTTTTATATTTATGCAAACAATTTCTACATGGATTATAATATTACCCTATAAAATTTAACACATTATTCTCCACTCAAGTAAAAAAATCAATTTGGTTAAGAGAACACACTGTTATGCTTAACTCTTCACAAACCATGTATTTTTGTATTTTTTTTTTACTGTAATATTTTACTATTGATATAACAATCATAAACTTACAAAATAATAATATACATTCCATTTAATCAAATATAATCATGTAATTTACATTACAATTAAAATAAACTGATTGTAAATATATTACAGAATGTGTTTTCACAAAAAGGTGGGAATTTGAAAGTTCATATATTAAAGTATGACATATAGAAATTGTTAATTAAAATAAATGATTTCCTGATTTATTTATACTTTAAAAAACTATACTTACTGGTATTAAATTTTATCTGCAAAATAATAAAGTTTAATGAAGATTAAATTTTAGAACAGAAGATTTTTAAATAATAAAAATGCCTTTAATGTATTTCATATTTCAAAAGGAATAAATAGTTATTTTTATTACTTAAAGAGTCCAACTTTTGAAATAATAATAGGATTGGTGATTAATTTCTTTTAGCAGTTTTAAAAGTGTAATTAAAATTTAATACTGATATCTACATTCTATGTAAACAGAAATAATTAATCATGACCCCATCACTCTTGCTTACACAAATGGCTCTGGAATTGAGTAATATAAGACAAATTACTGCTGTCAATAAATTATGATATCCACTGATAATTCATGTTTTCATAAATGATTCTAGAATAGTCATAAAGATATGCTGATAATAATTATATTAAATGAAAGACAGAAGTGTCATATGATCCTTAATACTGGTATAATTAGAATTTAGGTATATATTTTACTCTGAAAAACTAAATATATATATAGAATATATTTAAACAGTTGTTTTGTTTGTTTTTTTTAATTATAAATAAATCACAATGACTAAAGTATCTGTAAACTGTTAAGTAATTGATAACAAGATTTTGAACTAAATTAAAATTCAATTTTTGCTAAAAATAGCATTATATGTAGAAAAGTTTGTTATATTAGATATACTGATAATCTGGCTAAAATTCGCAGAGAGTTAAACTGAACTTAAAAAATTGACAAAATGTTTGTTGAAATTTTGAATTAGAACTTTTATATATCTAGAAAAGTGATTAAATAAAAATTGCATTGCTTAAATATAAAACAAAAAGAATAATTTTCATACTAATGAAATTAGAAGAAAATAGAAGTTCACTAAATATTTTGTTACGGATATATTACAAAGTATTAAAAAAACTGGAGTTTGTATTTTTACAATATGATTGCATACCAGGTTCAAACACAATATAAAATGTCATTGTGGTTTTTTCTTTCTAAAATTTACTATTTACTTAATAAATTGCGTTCCTTTTTTTTTTTATTAAGGAACATAATTCTTTCCTTTTCTAGTATTTTTTTTTTTTTTCTAAAAAAATCATGTCAAAATATTATATCCGTTGCAGGACAATGATTATTCAAATAATAATTATTTGATTAGTCATCTCTCCACTTCTCCAACATAATATTTGTCCCAATGCACTAATTATTATATTGAAATATAATAATAGTTAATATATTTAAATTTGAAGACATGTATACCGATAGTGGTTGATTCGACATTTACATTTGTTGTAACGAGAGAAAAAAGATTATAATTTTCAATAAAGTAGGGGATAATATTTTAAAAAGTTTGAAAAATATTTATTTTTTAAACTGCATTTTAATTATTAATAATAAACTTAAAATTAGAATAAAAACTTTATAGGATAATAAAGTTTATTTTTTGTTTCTATCTTCCAATGCTTCGACGTCATGACACATATATTTGTGCATTCTTTGAGTGATCAAGCAATACAATACTCTATTTTTATAAAGCAGAAAATTAGATTTACAGTTAAAGTAATCAGATTATAAATTTATTCCCAGTAATTTTTAAAAATTATATATTTTTTTATATTTAAAAAATCTTATAATAATAAATCCCTTAATAAAATGTAAATATTATTTTATTTTGAGATACAGTAGTTTCCATTTGGATAATAGCAAACCCTATTATTGGATACGAATAAACATGTATACAAAAACCTATAATGCAATTTATAATTTCTAAAATGAACACATTTAGACACAAAAATAATTAACAACAATAACAAAAAAGAATGCAATTATTAAAAAACAAATAATAAATCAAAAAGGAAAAGAGAGCGCAACCACATGACTAAATGAGTGTGCAAGCTAAAAAATATGTCTAACTGAGAGATGAGTCATGATGGCATTCATATAGGTGGGTGTGTATGTGAAATTTAAGAATTCAAATTAACAAATTTCGCATTTTTTTTATTTTTCATTAAATATTTTTAAAATCATGAATTATTGAAACCATAGATGGTGAATCCATGTAAATAGAGAGACTACTGCAATTGAATTGTCATTTATGTAAATTTATATATTGTTAAATTAGCTTGTTTTATGAAAATGGTTAATGAAATATTTAACATGATTTTTAAAAACATCTTAAGCTCTAACTAAGTCTTACCAAAAATATTTTCAAATAAAAATGTTATCACATGTTGGCACGTATTATATATGTCTTAGCAAGTATGGACATGTGAACTTTTCCAAAAGTATTTTCAAACAAAATTTTCATCATATATAGATATATGGCATATGTGAACGTGAATGTGAGAAAATACCATAAGTTGTAGCATATAAAGTTCCATGAACAGCAGATAATTGATATTTATTCTATTCTTTTTATAAAATAAAAATATTCATGTACAGTTATAATTTTGTGAATTTTAATTGAAATTTTATAGCTATTTTTTAATCTAACCAAAAATGGCCATGAATGATACTATACTACTTCAAACTAACCATAGATGATTTCTCCAGCATATAATCAAATAAAAAAATCTTATTTACTGTTGAACCTTGGTTGACATTCAAAAACATTTTCAACAACTTGTATAATAATTAAATGGCAGATTATCATTTCAGAAAGCTCACAAAATAATGTATGGATGATATTAATATAGCAGCACTTGAGATAATATTATCATTAGATGAGATAAGACTGCTTACACACAAATTGCAAAATGAAACTGGTCAAGGTAATATCACTTTATGTGCAAAATGCTGTAATGCTTAAATTAAAAATAATAATAGAAAACTCATCAAAGCTGGTAAAAGTCCCAATAAAATATATTAGTACTACACACCAATGCACCAGGTATTCCTATTTTTATTTTTAAAATGGCATTCTTCTCTCAGACATAAATGTTAACATAGAATTATTAGAGCATCTAAAGCATAATCAAAACAGCAACTGATGCTACTAAAAATACATTATATCAAAAGAATTGCATTACATGCATCAAATTTCTGAAGAGATCATGTATTTAAAACCTCAGACTTCTCTAGCATTAAGTGTAATTCCAGTGTAAATCTACAAATATCTTGACTGAATGAATATGCTAATCCTATAATAGTGATCAATTTTTTTCTCCAAAATTGACATCCACATCAGACCAAAAATATATTATTTTGCATTCAAAAAGAATTCAAATATTCTAAATTCTCCCATTAATGATTGCAATTCATCATACTGGAAGATATTGATCAAATAATTTTTGCAAGAATTATTGTTAGCAAAGTAAATACGCTTATTATTCCCAAACTTTCAAATGTATTTCATGGCTCCCTTTTTTAGTGAAGAAATCACTTCTATTTTCAAAAATGAACAAATTTCATGACAAATTGTTTTTAAAAACATTTTATCTAGTGAATTGGTATCACATATTTAGGACACAACATCTTCGGCTGCAAGATAATATTCAACTGCAATCCATAATTACTCACCAATAAAACAATCAAATAAAAAATATATATGCATATTTCTTCATTATTCAGATTAAATCAAGAGATACAGACAGTGATCCCCCACTTTCTGTCTTATTTTCAATCTTTATACTATACTGCCTTACTAATTAAACAATTGGAAAAAAAATACAAGATTTTTCCTACCTCATCTTGGTAGCATTGTGCATGTTTTGTTGTTGTTGATGATAATATTCTCATATTTTTTAGAATAATCACTAACATTCCTCTAGTGCTACACATATCCTTAAACAATTTCAAGAGATAACATGATCTACAATTAATATGTACAAATTATTGATATAGCAATTGTTCACAGTTTACAGAATGCCATTATCCTTCTTAGGTATTCTCATTCACTTGTTCAAAACCAAATTTTGCTATAAGTTGAATCAATTAATCATTGACGCCTAAAGGATTAAAACGAACACATTCTGTCTCAAATTCCTTTACCCAATTAAGAAAGACTGCATAGTTAATGCTATACTTGATGGCCTACTAGCATATTACAATCACGGATGTACATATTCATCATCACTATTAATAAGTTTATATCCATTAATAAACCATATATCTGGGATTTATTCTCATATCTGTTTTCAATTAATTCAGCCAGTTATACTATTCGCAGAGAAAACCAAAATGTAATTTGCCTAAATATTTTGTTCTCATATAAGAACTAAACAATATGTAACAATTTTAATTAATCAATTTTTTAACGCTGAAATGTCCCAATTTCATTATAACAAAAGTTCCATATATGGAAAGATCCTTTTTCATAGGTCACACTTTAGAATATGCTGATCTTTTAGATCAGTATTAAATTTCAGATTGGATTATCATATAAGAAAATAATATTTCCACTTAGATAAATATGAACAAACTTGAGCATTGCAGAATCCTTAATAAAATTTCAGAATCTTAATATGTCCTAAGCATGATTAACATTTATTTTCAATTTATTACAAAAAACATTGCTGACTAAAGAATACCTTAATAGTTACTTTAAATGTAATCTTGAATCCACATAAATGCACATAAAATATGGCAAACATCTTCCTAACATATTTTGATTAATGAAAGCTCTTTATATTTCACATTTGTACAAACAATTTCAAGTAATCATTAATAAAACATTAAACAATTTCAATCCTTCTCAACAGCAATGTCATTCATAGTTTTAGAACCATATGACTTACACATTGTTCTCTGATGATAATAAAAAATGCAATGCACTGAAAAAAAATAACAAAAAGTGGTCCAACAATTACTTATATATACTTAAATTCCTTTCCAGGAAGAATTTGACAATCTAAAATCTTCTTTAGCTATTTAATAAACTAATATAAATTTTATAGTCAAATTTTATGTGACAGTCATGTATTATTATAATTTCAACATCCTTCTTTATACAGATCCAATGATATTTATTGATAGCCAACAGGAGATACCCATTTTAATCATAATTGATATATAAACTGACATAACAATACATCAAACTATTCTCTTTCTATTTTACAATAATTAAGTAATGTATAGTTATATTTTATTTTATATTTTACAAAAAAATTATATTTTTAATTTTACATGTTCTAGTATATTAAACAATGTCATAGTAATTTGTTAATTTTATTTCAATATTGAGTAAATTAGATTTAATTATGTTAAAATATACATATTAATATGTTTAAAATGAATATATATATAATCATGTAATTATTTATTTAAGTGGATGTAACATTTGAGCATCCAAGTAGTAAGTTGAGCATAACACATGATAATGGCATTTAATTGCTCAATCTGAGGTGTTTTTTTGTTTTGTTGTTGTTTATTTACTTAACTCTGACAATTACATTTAACTATTCAAACTGAAGTTTTTTTTACTTATTTATTTATTTACTTAACTTCATAATCAATCGAGGAACCTTCCTTCAGTTTGCTTCTCAACAACTGAATTAACTGAGCAATGTTTCAAATATCTCACCATAACAGAATAATTTATGAAGAAAGTCACAATTTTATTAAATATGTGTAATTTTAAGGAATTAAAATTATTTTTGTTGTCCTATTAAATTATCTGAATAGTTTTATATAGTAAAAGAATTTATTTATTCCCTTTATTATAATACTTTCAAATCCAATTATATGTTTACACTTTATTAAAATTATAATTCAAGTCTTTCAGTATTTGATAGTTTTTTAATAGCCATATATAATCTTAATTTTCATTCATTTTTTTAGTATTTATGTTGAATAGATATTAAAGTGCCATATCTAAAATTTGATTAATCACTTCAACCAAGAGCTAATAGTTGTTCATCTTTGATAATAGTTTACAAATGAATGTCACAATTTATTGTAATAATTTGTACTTAATCTTTTGAACACATAGATATAATTCTATTGGAAAAATTTTCATCTCAATATTTAATAAATGCAAAAAAAGGTAATTTTTTTATTCTTATTATTATTTAAATGACTTAATAAAATTCAAATAAAAATGTAATCTTTAATAGAAAAATACACAAAGTTGGGAAAAATAATAATTTAATAATGCTTTTTTTTTCCCAAGTCAATAATTAAAGTTCAGTGGAGTTTAAATATCTTATCAAATTAGGAGTAACAGATCATAAATATGAAAATGTCAGATAATAATCAAATAGAGGCAAAAATAAAATTTTAACAATATCCAAATGGAGGCCAGTAGCAAAAAAAAAATGCAAATAGAAATCTTTACTATTATTGTCCAATAATAATTATAAATATACAGTACCAAAACAAAACATAGCAATAATTATAAAACAAAACATCATATGATTTTCGTAACTTAAATTTAATGTCTGCATTAGCATTAGAAGTTATTATTAGAATCATTTATGTAAAAAGTAATCAGATAGCAATTATAAAATATCAGATAGCAATTATAACCAGATCTATAGGATAATTTCTAGTTATTGGCCTTTATTGGAAATAGCAGTGGATTGCATGTATTCATGAAACTATCATCTTTATTTTTATTATATGATATATGAGTGCAATCCAGTGTTACTTATTGATGAATACCAATAGACAGAAACTACTCTGTGGGTTATTTGGTTTCCACTGTTCACAAGTATTTATATAAATTGCTTTAGAATACTTAAAGTAATATAGAGTGAATCATTATTTTTAAAGCAAAGCTACAGTAATTGTATTCAATTATATTTTTAAAAAATTCAATTACTGTGATTAAATAATGTATTTCCCTAAATTATATCCATGCAGTTATAAATGGAAAAAAAACCAGATTTTATATATAACATTAAACTATAGTTATTAAAATATGGTAAAGCATAATACAGTATATATGTAATATTTTATGATATACATATACAACCAGCATTGAAATAATAATTTCAATATATAGCAGCTGACTGATTATATTAAATTACAAATGCAGTTATTACTTATTATATTTATAAATTTATTCTAGATATAATATTTGCCCACTAATGTGAGTTTGGGAATCTGAAAGAAATTGTCTCTTCCCTGAAAGTTATGAGTTTGATATGATAATAATGACTGAAAACAGTTTAAATATATTAATTTGTACGAGAATTATTTCAAAAATTAAAATCAAGTGATAGACTTTCTAAACATATAAATAGAATCTAGATTGACAGTTATAGCAGTCTGACCAATCTCTCAAGAGGCCACAAGCCAGAAACTAGTCTGGGGATATTGGATGAGTAAGCACTAGATGGGTATTTTATGCACAAGCCTTCTGGCATCCATTGATCACTCTTGCTTGCAGTGAGCAGCAATACGTATAGTGAGTTTTGCCTGTTTTAATTTCATTTGAAATACATAATATAATGGCAGAAACAATATGATCTTTTAAAACTTTTCGAATACAAACAACTGACAGTAATAACACACATATAGACAACATGGGTTAGTAGTTTACACAATGTTTTTCAACAGGTATTATTTTCTATGGTGACAATAGTAGCATAGGAGTTGAACTTACACCTTTAGATCCTTGAATATCAAATTTTAAGGGCAATGCTTTAACCAACTGAGCTATATAGCTCAGTTGGTTAGAGCATTGCCTTAAAATTTGATATTCAAGAATCTAAAGGTGTAAGTTCAACTCCTATGCTAATATTGTCACTGGTCAAGCCAACAACACCTGAAGAAGAGTGGAGAATACTACAATTCAAAACATTGTTCTACTAATCTGTGTTGTTTATTTGTTTATTATTACTAACAATTGTTTGGAAAAAGTTTAAATAAATTTCATGGTAGTGATGGAAATATGTTTTATTTATATAATGGTTTATAATATTATAAATTTATATTCAGTTGTGAGTGCACTAAAATCTGTACTACTGATAGTTTACAATAAGTGTTGTATATTACATTAATAATTTACTTTTATATAATTTATTATAGATTTTTATTTAAAACAAGAAAAATAAGTAAAAATTTATAATAAATAACAACAACAACAAAAAATTTACAATATAAATAAAAGTCACACACATAAAAAATTGTGGACAAACAATTATTGATCTGAATGCCAAAAACTTACATGAATAAATTCAGATTTTTTTTAAAAAAGGTGGATTACATATTGAGTAAAATAAAAAGATAATGATATCAGAAAAAAATTGAAAGAGTGATGATTATATGCAAAACAGGTTTTCTGATTTATGATTAAGTCCATTCACAGTCACAAAAACATAATTTAATATTGTACGAATGGGGTAAAGTATATCTGCAATATGAGATTCTTGGCTGACTGTGACTGATAAAATTTGTTAAACTCAATTTTATTAATAGCAAAGTTGATTATAGATTGAAAAGATCCTCTACTGTCTAACAAAATATTTACACTGGATGTTTTCTTGAAACAAAAAACCAAAAATCTATAGATATGCAAAAATAAAATTAAATTGACCATGAATATTTCAATTGTTTCACAGAGACCAACAATTTTGTTCAAATGAAATAATATTCACTAAAGTAAAATAAAGTTCATTAGTTATTGAAACTACTATTTCCTCTGCATCATACAATTCATTAATATCAATACTTTGTTTTTCTGTTCATTTACTTATGTGCATAGTAACTAATTATTTCTGCCCAATACTTTCTATTGTTGAAAGTAACACAGAAATGGTCATGTCTATCAACATGTTATTTTTATCATTTTTCTGTAAGACACAAGAATGATGTATAGAAACATAATCAAAATGCTTAGTTCTTTCGCATTAATTCTATTAATTATTTGTGTATCGTCAATTATTATTCTAAATGAAAACTGATAGACGATTTATTTTTCACCATTTTTAAGTCCAAATGTTTACAAATAACATGATACTGCATAGTTCATATTGCATATCAATATATTCAATTGAATCACATCAGTTTTTTTAAGTTATTTTTTTGGAAAAAAAAGTGTGCATATTACACATTCATGAACTCATGCATAAAACAAATGCTTTATAATCGATTCAGAAAATTCATACTGTACTTTAAATAATATCGTATTGCTACAAAATCACTTATAGAAAATGCTTCTATATTCTTAACAATATTATATATATAGAATTAATGCAATGTTTAAAATATTCTAGTAAGTCTGAAGGAAAGAATATAATATCCCACTATTCTTATCTATACCTTCAAGTTAAATTGAATATTGACTTACGATTTTTCTCTAACATGTCTTAAATATTACAAATGCTTTAAAGGATTCTATTAACATGGACCCCATAAAAAATCATCTAAAAAGCTATTAAATTTAGTCAAAATTTATTAGTACATTTTATTTTTAAACATGGTCACTAACTCAACCTTTTGCTCTCTAGATGCTCATATTTTATAACTTGCATCACTATCTTAATTTTATCTATTATGACAGATTTATCACATTAAAAGATTCAAATTTAGACTTGTGAATTACTTAATTTTTAATTAATGGGTTTGAAATATTACATTTACTGATTTATTTTTCGATTCTATCCATATGTAGTCTTTATTTTTTTTTCTTTTATCAGCATTGCACCATAGGTTTTGCTCTTTAGTAATAATATCATCCAATTTAGTAGTAAAATTTTACAGATTGCAGATATGTCTAATTCATGCGTTATCATTATTCGTGAACATTTCCTTTATTTTTGTTGTTGTTAAAACATAAGTTTTTATTCGATAATAATTTCATTCATGATACATGACACCAAAGTTCTTGTATTTGAATGTTCTTTTTAAACAAAAACTATTTTTTAATACATCTGCAAATATATCTGATGCAGAAAGACATGAGAATAAAAATTCTACATACATATAACAGACACACTATCTTCATAAACAAAATTTAAATGTAGTAATTGATTTTTCTTTTTCATTTTCTTGAAGTGATATTCAAGCTAGCTTTTAGATAATGTTCATGTACAGTATACATACAATTTTGTCAAAAATTTAGTGATTAAATATATTTCCTCACTTTTACTTCTCTTTTCTAGATGCTCATTTCAATTCAATTTTCTTCTGTTTTTAATTCTTATTAAATAGAAAAACATAAAAAGAAAATCATGAATAGCTAAAACGATTGGACAAGTTACTGGTATGACTCAAAAAAAGAGAGAGAGAAGAAGAAAAACACATTTACATTAGTCAAATTTATATTATTTAGCAATTATTTATTTTTTTAATTCAATTTCAAAATATTGTATATTTGTTTAAATTAAATTATTATATATTTATTACAAAATATAGACTATACATTTAAGTAATATTAGATTTAATCAATAATAAATTGTATTAAAAATTGTGTAAGCAAATACTAAAAGTTTATGAATTGATTAGGGAAAAAATTGCTGGCCAATTAAATGCTTAAACTGTCACAGACCTCTCTATTACTTGAATACCATATGAACTCTGGAATTTAACAAACTATATATAAAAATTTATTTTATTGTAAAAAAAAAAAAAAAAATCATTTTAATGATAAAAATTTGATTTTAAAGTTTGTGTTAAATATTGAAATGCTAAAATAGTGTTATCATTTGATCATAGTATTCTGTAATCTTATTGTCTTCAGCAGAGAAATTAACTTTATATATAAAAAAGTAATGATGACAGAATAATTGTTAGCTGTTCAGAAAAGTATATGACTTTTGATTATTTAACTGTATTAAATCATTTTTTAAAAAAAAAAAAAAAAAAATAGATTTTTCATTTATAAATCGATCCACAAACTTATTGATCAGAGTTCAACAATGAATAAATCTACAATTAGGTGACTAATTTATTATGAGTTCATCATAAGATTAATAAAAATGGATAAGTGAAAATGTTGGATAACAACAAATCAGCTGCTGAGATTCTACTATAGTTATAAATGATTAACTCAAATTTTATTTATGATGGACAGCAATAAATAACTCAATAGATTAAAATAGCTATATCTCGTAAAAAATGTCTGAATATTTTCATAGAATTATTGGTTACACTTCTGCAATGCAAAAAAGCAAGATAAAAACAATTAATTTTCATATTAATAGGAATGCATTTTTGATAGTATGTGAATCAGAGCACAGAAACATTCTCTAAAAAGCCCCATTATGAAATAAGATATTTGATGTTATATAACAGTCAACTAACACAGTGATAGAAAGTCAGATTCAAGACTAAAGATTCACAGATTAAAACTTAATCTATCACCTGTACTCAAAAATACCATCACTTCTCAACTAATCATAAATTATATATTATGCCAACACAAGATCTGAGTGTGAGTTTCAGAACTTTCATAAACTATGTTCAGATATTAGTCATCACTAACAGCAGACATTGTTAGTTTTATTTGAAAATTGTGAAAGATGTAATTCATTATTATTAAACATGTTGCTTTTATAATCAATAAGCACATGCGTATGAATCATTAACAGTGAGAAAACAGTTTTATGATTCTGAATTATAATTAAAGAAAGCAAAACTCACATTAATTTTTTAAGTCTAAATCATGTTTGGTATTAATTATTTTATTCATTTGCAACATCATCTTTTTTAAAAAAAATTTAAAAAAAAGATACTTTAAATAAAAATGTACAAGAATTTTTCTATTTTTATTTGTTGAAGTAAAATACAGAAAAATTCAAAAACTTTTTTTTAAAGTAAAAAAAATTGTAATGACAAAATTTAGAAAGAGAAAGATAAATATTTGAAATATGTCAAAACAGCTGCTAGTTTTGATTTTAAAGAAAATGTCTAAATTTATCCAAAGTTAAAGTGAAAATATATATATACACACTGAATTTTTATATTTAATATTAGGCATACACATAAAGATAAAGCAATTTTTAAATTGGTCTGCTGCAAAGAAAAAGTTTCTTCAATATCACTCCCCAGAAAAGTACCAAATCAGAATAATTATGAGGCTCATAAATGCTGAAAAGTGAAGGTCAACGGATTTCCTTTATTGTTTTATTTTCTGGTTAAGAATAACTATATATCCATTTACTGACCAATAATTACATATCTATGTGTGTTTGCTGTGGATACTACTTGAAAAAAATTTCTAAGTTATTTTAGAATTTGAAAGATTGTATTCAAAGTAGGTGGATATGAATTATGCTATAATATCCTTCATATATATATATAAATAAAATGTCTGTTAATTAAACATTATTGGGAGGCATTTTTAATAAATAAAAATAAAATGAATATAATTAATAGACAATCTGCTAACGATTCATGGAATTTGAGCTGATGACTTTTGTTTCTGTTATGTTTTTTTTTTTTTTAATTTAATGGCAGTGTTAAGGAATTAATCAAAAGTAATTTTGCAGATTGAAAGACTGTATGTAATAGTTAATGACCATTATATTTATTATTTTTATTAACACTCCTGAACTGCCATTAAATTAAAAAAAAAAAAAACATAACAGAAACAAAAGTCATCACTCAAATTCCATGAATCCTTAGCAGATTGTCTATTAATTATATTCATTTTATTTTTATTTATTAAAATTGCCTCCTTAATTTTTCTTTTATTATAGTTTAAGATTCTTTATGAAGAGATAAACCATAATAAAAGAAAAATTAAGTAGGCAATTTTAATAAATAGAAATAAAATGAATATAATTAATAGATAAGCTGCTAATGTTAAAATTCAGGATTCATGGGATTTGAGATGATGACATTTGCTTTTGTTGTTGCTTTTTTTTAATTTAATAGCAGTGGAGGAGGGTTAAGGTATTAACTGAAAGTACTTCTGAAAATTGAAAGATTGTATATAATAGTTAATTATCATTATATTTATTATTTTTATTGTTATTATATATATATATTAGTAATGAAAATAGTTGTGGAAATTAAATTTCATCTTATACTATAACAAGAAAAGGTTATTCAATTAATGATTTAATTTTTACATATATGCATTTTTATATATTCAAATGGCATATGTTAAAACTGATATAAATTCTGAAATATGAGTACTTGCTGAAAGATAAATATTTCAAGCTATAACATATTTTTATTACAATCAAAAATTATCTGCCATGCTAATTCTTTTTTTTTTTTTTTGCCAAAAAACATAAATTACTTTATTTTTCCCAAAAATTATTTTTGTTGTTTTTGTATCCTTCTTGGATATTTATTATTTTTTATACAGTTTTTTTTTTGTGTGTGTGAGAGAGACTTTTACTTTTTCTTCAATAAACTTATAATTAATATATTTTATATTTCATTTCTAATCACTGATAAATTTTGTAAAGTGATTTTTTTTTTATTGAGGAGAGGGATGTATGGATGCTAATTAAAGTTTTGCACACAGACACAGAACACTCCTGGCATACCCCTGATTGTAAGATATGAAAATATAAACAATAGTAGATTGATTGATAAAATAAAGACAAATTAATTCAGAAATATTTAAAAGATCCTGAAAAATACAATAAGTTGTGAAAAAAAAAAAGAGATCAAAGAAAAGTTTGGGGTTAATAATGAAATGATGAATGAAATAAAAGAATAATGAAGATGAGAAGATGTGTTAAACATTAAACACACATATGGAAGACTTAACAGTAAATTAAGTCATAAAACAAATAAAATTAAGAGAGAGTAATTGAAATGAAAATATAAGATGCTAGAAAAATTATAACAAAAAATTAGATTTGACTTAATACAATAGAAAATTAGAATTTGATTGATAAAAGCAGAGTCACGGGAATGAATCTATAATTGAAGATAAAAAAGGTAATTTATTAGAAAAAGTAATGAATATATTGAAAAAATTGAAAGATTATATAAAGATAAAAAACAATTGCATGTTTAACCATTAGGGATATCATATGCCATTATTAACATGCATGTTACCGGTTGAGCCTGACAATTTCATTCAACTGACTGAATCAAGACTTTTTACTTTCTCAAATAAGAATCAATTCTGAAATCTTAGATTTGAAATTACTACTCTATCACTCTACTAAACCACACATGGCAGTTTTTGTCTATATTAAAATAAAAAATATGAAGTAATAAGGATGAAATAAATTATATAATTCATTTTTTAAATCATCAATTATTTTTACACTTTTAAAAACAATATTTTTTTTTAGAATAGTTTCAATTTTCAGCAACCTTCTTCAAGGATTTTTTATATAACTTCTACTTCCAAGTTACAAAATACTTGAAAGTAAAAGGTATATAAAAGATCTGAAGAAGATTGCTACACAATTGAAACTGTTATTAAAAAAATATTTTAAAAACAATACTTAAAAATATATAATAAATTATGATTTAAATATATATTTAGATTAAAATGTTAAAAAAATAGAAAACTGAATTAAATATAAAAAATATAGCAATAATAATAATAATAAATATCAAAAGCTTAAATAAAATGAAAAATTGATTAGATTTGAATTGAAGTATTAAAGACTTTGAAAGTAAAGAATTTTAAAGAATTAATTAATATTTATAAACGTAATCTATGATCCAGGAGAATGATCATTAAATTTCCTCTTAACAATGATAAGACTTTTGAAAATAAGGAATTCCAATGAATTAAATATGCTTTTAACTGACGAGCAGTTTCAATTCAGAAAAGGTTGAGAGATAGAAAAATCAAATGAAGTTTTAAGAACTATAATTGATATAAATATGAAAAGAGAAAGTTATTTAATCTTAAAAAGATATCTGATAAAGAAACTTGAATAAATTTTGCTGGAAATTTCAAAAAAGAAAATTACAGAATGGAATGATCAACATCTTATTGTTGAAAACCTAAATATGTATTTAGTTTAATATAAACTTTGGTGAATTGCTGAATGAATGTTGCTCTGATAATGAATAAATTTTATTGAAAATAGAAATGTTCGTGCAATATTTGTAGACAGTTAGAATAAGCTTATCAAAATGTTATATGAAATTGGATAAAAACTGTAAAAGATATATGGCGAAAATTATAGTCAGATTTGCAATCCATTCATTTCACCTGCTCAATCTAACTCAGAAGTGCCATTGCTCAATAATAATACTACATTTAATATTATATCCACACATCTGAAGAACATGCTAATTGGATCTTCCATCATATAATATAATATTACAAAGCACCCTTAATTAAATGAAAATTTTTCAGAGCACTTATATTTCATTAATAAGAGATTCATTGTCTCATAGTAGTCTATATAAATTAATTTATTTTAAGTAGTTATAACATTATGATGAAATATCTGTTCATTTAAACTTGGTAAATGCAGCAGCAATATATTAGAAATTAAGCTGCATCTCAACATCCAAGTTTTCCTTTTTGATTAAAAATCTACAAAGATATTTAAATTGACAACCAACAAAGCTAGAACTGCTGAAGGGTTTTGTTCCATCAGTGACTGATGAAGAATTTTCATGTTTTGAAGATTGGTTGCTGAAACAAACTCACTACAGTTTGTATTCAAAACACTAAGAACAATCTGAAGGTGAAATTCTGAATTAGGCAAAAAGAATTATAAATATACTATAAATTTAAAAACTGGAAATATAAAGTTCCTGACTTTTTCTTTTACTGTGTTCAAATTAAAAAATACTAGTATCAAGCCTATATTACATCTTAATGCTTACTCTACCAAATTACCTATCTTTTTATTTAACAATAATTTTCATTTCAGATATCTCAATTTTTTTATCAAGGATTAATTTTTTTTTCATATCATTCAACAGCAACTATAAAATTTGAGTAAACTTCAGGTGGATAGCCAGCTAATTACAAACACTTCCACAAATACTCTTGATTAACTGAGTCAAATCAATAAAAAATATATATAAATTACAATTTTGCTCACAAATTCAAATATAAAGACTTTACTTTTACATCTTAAATTATATTTTCATCTTTTAGTTTTTGTACTTTACAAATAAGAATGCATTTGACTAAAATATTTACTAGCTGAGTTTCAAACAGTATAAACAGATAGTAATCAATCATTACACATGTGCTGTATTATGTATTAAATCAACAATATTTTTAGTGAATATGAGGAAACTCTCAATTCAAGCCACATGATAAAGACATTGAAAAGAGTAGCCATTTAGAAATTAAAATGCCATAATAATTTTAGAAACAAAAATAAACATACTATATATTCATTCAAGAAGAAAGAGAAAAATAATGCCTCCAAAAATTGCATAAATGTAAATAATAATATAAAAAAGTAAACATTATGAAAATAAAGTATTCTTATATGTAGTCTGATTTACTCATTTTAACTAATGCAATTCATTGACTTGACACTTGAAATAACCATTTTGAAGGTTTCTTAATTCATTAATCATATAGTTTGTTGTTAGGGGTTTAAGTGATATTCTAGAATTTAAGTGAATGCATAAACATAGCAGTTCCAGTCAAGTAACAAAACCAAATATATATTATTTTTTACTCAACTGGAAATCAATTTAGGAATCCTTAATTCTACAATACTACTGCAGCACTAAATCACACTGGGTTCCTACTTCAGTGTGATTAAGTTTTCTAAAGAATATTTTGAATAAAATTTCTTTCAATGATGAGTCATAAACTGAAAATAATCTAGTTTGTCTAAAATTTAACTATTATTTATATGTATTTATAATGAATGCATTTACTTTTCAGAAATTTAATTGTTAATAAGAATGATAAAGACAGTAATTATTTTAAAAAACTAATAAAAGATTAAAATAAAGATAATTTGACAAAGAAGATGTAGTTAAACTCCGTTAGACAGAAGAAGATAAAAGTTCATCATCTATTTTCTATTTCATTTATAAAATTTTATAAAAAATTGTTATTTTGTAATAGGATAATTTATTTAAAAGTAAAAATGTTCAATGTGCACATGTATACATATAGTCATAAATAATATATATATATACACCCACAAATACATAAATATTTTAAATACTAAAAGCAAAAAAATAAAATAATGACTTACAAAACATATGCTAAGACACCAACAGCCCACATATCTGTATAAAAGCCGACTGGTTCTCTTTCAACAATTTCTGGTGCTGCAAATTCAGCAGTGCCAGTAGATATTTTAACAATTTCATTTGGCTCCAATTTGGTTGCCAAACCAAAATCAATCAGTTTAATATTCGTACTTTTCCTTGTTTGACACATAATATTCTCAGGCTGAAAATAAATATATATATACAAATTATATCAATAAAAATTTTGTTTAAAAAAATTAGCTACTAAGATACTTGTAAGATTAATTGTGATATTAACTGATTTATTAAAAGCTGTAAGTAATAACAAGGATACTGAAGAAATATATATGTGAATTAAAAAATGGCAAAAAAAATTGTGTAAGACATGAACTTTAAGAACATGAAACCTAAAACATATATTGAAGGCAATTGTAACAGATAAATAATAAAAAAAGGGGATAAATAAATAAAAATATAAGTATTATTTAAAAAGAGATAGCTATGAGCTTAAAAATAATCTGGAATAATGTATACAATAGATAGTCATTCAGAAGTAAATCCATGGATTGCAGCAAATGAAAAAATAAAGGCTGAAGAAAAAAAACTATTTACAAAATTTAATATATAATTTAATTAATTATTTCTTTAACTTCTCAACTTGTTCTTAACAATTGATTTCTTCTATAGTATAATAATTTTTATAAGCTGTTATTTCTTTATTATTTCTTTCTAATTATATTTTATTTTTTATTGAAATTCTTTAATTCTCTTTATATAGCTAAATCGCCATCCCAATATCCCACATCTTTTTATATACATACATTGTAATGGAATTAATGAAGCAAGCAAGCATGTACAATAACCAGTTATGAATAAAGAACATGTACTTTGATTTTTAATTTTATATAATAGAGAGCAGAATTTGAAGATTAGAAGTTACTTATTTATCCAACTTGCAACCATTTATAACTTATGAGGGATATTTACCAAATGCATATGTATATCTAATCTTTCCATTTTCATTAGACCAGCAATTAGGCTATCATACCAGAACTACAAATCATAAAAGACAAATATTGATTGTTATATCAATCACTATGAAAAGAGCACATAATGAAACTATAATATAATTCATCAGAATAGCTGGTATTCAAATATTTGTCAAACTTAAAATGAAGTAAATGAATGAGCATGGGAACTGCCATGTAAACAACAATAATATAACTTTCTTATAAATATATATATAACTTTTATATATATATAATTAGTTAAAGATTAACAAAAAATAAATAAAAAACATCAACAACAAAATAAATATCTGATACGAGTAACATCCTAAACTTTCATTTTATCTATCTTAACTTTTCTTTTATCAAATATTTTTGTTTTTTGCCAAAAGTAAATAAAGTAGATATATTTAAAATTATTTATATGAATTGTGAATAAAATCAAAATTTTATTACTCAACTTCATATACATTTGAAGACAATAATTAATAATAACTATAAAACAATAATACATATTATACTGAACATGCGCTCAATTACTCATCATAAGTGTTTGCTTATTACTTATAGCATATGTATGTTGATCTGTCGTAATATGTTGTGCCTACAAACTTAGATAGAAATTTTGTATAACTATTTCAAATTAATATAAATGATTATAATAATTCTTATAAACTTAAACATGATAAAGCTATCTCTTCAATATTCTATAAAATATTTGCCTCTATCGTGCCATTTTATTTATTACTTTAGAAAGAAAGATATCTCTGCAATATCATGAATAAATATATTTCTCCTTATGATGATTTTATACAAATAAAATAAAAATATTTGTTTACATATGTCTTTTATGAAAAATAAAAAAACAACTAAGATTATATTTATCCCCAACCTTATTATGACTCAAATACCACTATTATCATATAAAGGTTCTATAGTATATAAAATAATGCATCTCTTTGTTTAATATATAAAATTAGAGATCCAATCCTCTAACCTGGAAATTTAATTTAAGATTAAATGAATATTCTACAACAATTAACTAAATAAATTAATTAAAAAGAAATAACATGTAGGTATTTCTTTACTAATGTATAAAAAAAAAAATACTTCTACTCAATTTCATGAAAAAAAAAAAGGTAATTCTAGGAATAATATTTTATTATCTTATTTTGATAGATGTGTATTGGTAGCTATAAATTAAAATATGTATTTAAAAATATTTATGGGTATATATTTTTTTATATTTATTTGTTTACTTTAAGAAACAAATAATATAATAATGCTATCAAATGCATATGCCTATAAATAATTATTTCTGTTAAATTTTACTCATGTCATCAGATATATGTGTAATCAATTGAAGTAGCTTTTAATAATATATATGTTTTGAAATGTTATTCTTAAAATTGATGAATCATTAATTAAATATGAAATACAATCCCTAGAATTACACTCAATTTAATTTTTACTTTATTAATGATAATTTATTATTATTATTTTTTATGAAGTGCATTATTTTCTTTTGTACATTTTCAAGTCTGATGTTTTCTTTCTTTGGACTCTTGGGGATCTGAGAGCTAGTCATTTTATTAAAAGTAAAAAATTATGGTCTATAATTAAACCTGATAGCTATCAGTCTGTATCTTATAAAGTAGCTGCTTTATGAAATTATTGTTATAGGAATAAGAAATTAAATAATCCTAAGATGGGTAGCTTTGTTTCAGAAAGGTCAATTTTATAAAGATTATTTGAGTATTGGCTACTCTGATAAATTTGTTAAAAGTATTTTATTTAATAGTAATATTTGTAAGGATGTAAAGGATAAAAAAAATGATTTTATTTCTTTGCCATTTAAATTATCTTCTTATAAAATTGTATGTAAGAATAGTAATTTATTTGGAAATAAGAAAATTTCTTGGAAAAGGGGTATTACTTTTTCCCAAAGACTTTATCATGTGTTTGAAGTGTTTGTATTTAGTCATTTATAGTTAAAATCTGCAAAGCGCATGTGCACAGTTTAATGCTGTTTAACTATTACAGTTTATAAAACATCGCGCTATATAAAATAATTGATTTATAAAATAATTGATTTATTTGAATAATTTATTAAATAATACAAAGGAAATTTTTAGTAGTGTATATTATCTCTTGTTCTTGTAAGGCTTATATAGATCAGAGTAGTTTAAACTTAAATAAAAAATAAAGGTATGTAAAAGTAGGGTTAGAAATAAATATCTTAGTTCTGCTTTGTATGTCTATGAAAAAGATACAGGCCCCACTATTAATTTTCATGGAGCTAAGTTGTCTTCTTTGAGAAAAATGAAATAAATAAAAAAATAAGTAATCTATTATTGAAAATTTATTATTCTGAAGCAATTAACTTATTTAAAAGTTATTTTAATACTAAGAGTGGATGGGAAGTAAATGGATTTGTTGGTAATGTTTAATATAAATATGGTGTTATTTTGTAGTTCTTTACACTTGAGAAGTCTGTTTGTAGCAGTCAAAACATTAGTTGTGTTTTTGATTTTATTTTCTTGGCTAGTCTAGTTGAGTTTTGAAGTAATTTAATATATATATTGTAATGGTCAGATTTGTACATTCATGTAACACAATCCAGAGTCCAGGCGAAGTATACCAAAGCTGACAAATGAGATGATGAGGTCTCCAATCCGACCAAACTTTAACTCATTTACTAGTACTCCATGATTTAACACCTTATGAATGATATTTCTGAGATTACACATGGGTCTTAATTCTATCTGTGAGCCGGCGCTGAACAGGGAGAAACATGAGACTCTAAGGCTGACTAACAATTAACTCAATAGGTTGAAATAGATTACTTATCATACTAATTAACTTAAGTCAATAAAGCATATTAGACATGTAAAATCATTGAGGGATTTGAATTAAGATAATATAGATTGGATTGAAATAAAACTACAAGCAAGAAAAATATGAAACAAGTTTTATATTTTAAACAGGTTTATTAAAACAGTACATAAAATTAAGTAAAAGAAAATGACAAAGATTATCTAGTGTTAAGTATGTGTGATCAACGCATGCAGGTATTTACATAGTGGATGAGACTATTATCAACACAGCAGTCTCATCTTAACAGATTAAAATAGATGTATGTGCGGTCAATAAATCATGCATATAATCATTTAATATGCCCATCTTATTGTCCATGGTTTACTAATGTTACAAGCCAATAGCCTAGCCAAAATGATGAATATATACAGCTCTAAGATGGCTATTATATATTGTTGTATTCGTGTTAAGAAATAAACAGCGAGTTTACTAGAAACAATTTACTCAAGAAGTTTTCGATTTATTTTAGCTGAAAGTAAAAATAATTATAATTAAAAACAAGTTGTGGGATTATTTTTATCAGAGATAAAAATAACTAATTAAAGTAAGAACAATAAAACGGATTTGGAAAACATGCTATTAAGTTTTCGGAATGTAGCAGATAAGACTTAACAAAAGAATTCAGAGATATATATAAACTGCTAGAGGAAAACATCGCGCACTTGTTACAGTCTTGTTAACAGAAGTTGGATACATAAAGCTATTAAGAGCTATTTGCAGCACAACGGTTTTAAGAGTTGTTCAGCCGAGTTTGATCATGAAGACATTACAAGATTGGCGCAGTCTAAAGTTTCGAACCTAGTAAAACTTGAAAGAATAAGCCAGACGAGAAAGTCAACCGATACATTCGGAAACAAGTAAAATATCGTTAAGACAAAGCAGTATTCCTGAATTTAGCATTGAAAATGCTGAGGAATGGCCTCTCTATATAATACAATTGGAAAATTTTTTCAAGTTAAATTGGATAAAAAATAATGAAAAAAAGCGGCTGCACTTTTATGTTTAGGAGGACGCAAAGTCATAGAAATATTAATAAATTATGGGACGGACCGATAACCGATGGAATACAGAATGAAGATATAGTTAAAAAATTAACAGACTATTTTAGCCCAAAGCCATCTAGACACGTAGCTAGATTAACTCTGAGAAATAGAAAGCAAGCCAGGGAGGAAAAAATTAAAGACTATGATATAGCATTAACCTTTTAACCGCTAATTATATTATTGGTTGTATGAGGTAAAAATCAAATCTTTTAATTGGCCAACTCACAAACTGAAGACAAAGCCTATTGTTAAAACATATTCGCCTATAATATTAAATTCAACTCAGATACATTTATAAAAAGTATATTACTAATTTTTCAGGTTATGAAAGAGAACGAAAGTTCTTTCAAAAATAAATTGCTATTTATTTATTATAAAATATATTCAATTTCGGCAAATTTAAAGTGAATGTCTAAACAAAAAAGTGCTGATGCAAACGCTTTTTTTCAATTTTACGTTATGGAAAAGTAAAGATTTCTTTTTGCTAAATCTTAAATATTTTTACTAAAATCTTCAATATTTTTCGAAAATAATTTTGTTTTTTTTAGTATATTTTATTAAAAAAACTATTTTAATTTATCAAATTATATTTTTTTAATACTTAAATTACATTCGAAATGAAAATCTCAGCATTTTTCTTTATTTTCTTTGATCAGGTGGTTTCTTTGTTCTTTCCAGCCAATCAGAATGTCTTTTTCGGCTGAGAGCCAGCTGACAGCCAAATCACCGACAAACTTCTTTCTTTGTTTAGTTTTAAATGCGGTTTTTTTGATTTTTTACTTGTAAAATAATTCGGAAGAGGGCACCATCTTACAGAACTTTTAAAAACCTAATCAATAACTGTCAAACGAATATTCTAGCATTAAAACTAGCAGAATTAGAGTGATGTCAGATGTCGACGAGAGGCCTCGTAAGAGGCGGAAAAAGGGTTAAAACAACTGTCAAAAAACTGTGATTATGGCGAATTTTTAGAACAAGCTTTGCTGGATCAATTATTGTGGGGAATGTATGACGAAAGATTGCGACAGACATTGTTAACGGAAAGTGACATATCATACAAAGTCGCTATTAAAAAAGGAATAGCATATAAAGCAGTAATTGAGCAAGCCCTAGCTTTTAGAAACAACTCAGAAGAGACCAGAAAGATGGCAGTTTATAAAACAGATCGAAGTCAGCAGCTGAAGAATGACAATCTTAACAGAGAGAAAATGTTAACAGTGAAATGTTTCTGCTGTGGAAAAACTGGTCGTGTATCTAAAAATTGTAAATGGAGAAAAGAAAACTGTTATAACTGCGGATTTCAAGGACATTTAGCAGCTGTATGCATAAAACCATGACAAACAAAATGTAATCCAGGCACAGATGATACAATGTATACCATTGGTTATGTATCAACTAAGGGACAAAGCATGGCCGTGAGAGATAGAACTTTTTCGCAAAGACAAAGACAGATCACTAAACTATAAGAATTGGAGCCACGTAACCAAAAATTAGCTGCCATGCTTGAGAGAAAGACACAATAGGAGCTACAACTCAACTTGCAGTTAAAGAACTGAAATGCTATAATTTCAAATTAGAAAATGAAGAAGAATTTCAAGGAAGATTGAAATTTTCTAGAGAACGAGTAACAGAATTAGAGCGTAGTCTAGCCAATGTGAGCATTTCTAGTCAATGCTATGAAAAATCATCTAAAGAACTATCAAAAAAAGTGCACAAATTAAAACTGGATGTTTATGAATTAAATAAAGTAAAAGAAGAACTCGAACAACAAAATTTAGAACTTATTTTCAGAATGTCAGAGTTTTAAAAGATCGAACGAAGATGTAAAAAGCGAACTCGCAATGTCAGAATTATCCGAACAAATGGAATTACAAGAAAGGATGGCCAAAGGTGAAAGTGAAACAGATACTTTAAAGAATTTTTTGGAAGAGCAGCAATATTTGGACAGTGAGCTGCCAGAGACAAAAACCGCAGAACAGGAAAAAACCCAGAGTTCCTCCAAGCGAGAGAAAAAGCACTAAAGGTGGCGAGAAAAAAGAAGAGTTCACACAATTTTCAAGGTTATATCAATTAATTGGAAAAATCAAGTGTTTCTCCAAGCTGAAAAAGGAAACCGTGCATATGGGATGATTATGTGTAATGTAAATAAACTCTAACTTCTGGAGTGAGGGGAGGAAGTGTTGTACTCGTGTTGAGAAATAGCGAGTTTACTAGAGACAATTTACTCCAGAAGTTTTCGATTTATTTTAGCTGAAAGTAAAAATAATTATAATGGAAAATAATTATAATTAAAAACAAGTTGTGGGATTATTTTTATCAGAGATAAAAATAACTAATTAAATAAGAACAATAAAACGGATTTGGAAAACACGCGATTAAGTTTTTGGAATGTAGCAGATAAGACTTAACAAAAGAATTCAGAGGGATATATAAACTGCTAGAGGAAAACATCACGCACTTGTTACAGTCTTGTTAACAGAAGTTAGATACGTAAAGCTATTAAGAGCTATTTACGACACAACAGTTTTAAGAGTTGTTCAGTCGAGTTCGATTGAGTTTTTCTACCCCTCTGGAAAAGCTTAGGGGTGAAGACATTACATATATATTACAGTATGATTGAATAAATAAGCTCAAGGTAAATTTTTAGGTTTTCTGATGGGCCAACCGTTACTGATCCAGCTCTTAAGTATTTGGTAGCCTGCATCAGCATCTGTCCATTCAGCTATGTGTCTACTATTCACTACTTTCAATTCCCAATCATCAACGTAATTGACTTCGATGGTAGGTTTTTCTTCTTCTGAGGCATCTGGCAATCTTGAAAATGCATCAGCATGTTGTATCATTTTTCCGCCCCTATATTGCAGTTCATAGTCATAAGCAGACAGTATGGTAACCCAGCATAACATCCGTGGACTCAGGTGATCAGGAATAGGGTTCACTTTTGCAAATATTCCCAGCAATGGTTTATGATCTGTGGTTATGGTAAACTTCCTTCCATACAAATACTGATGGAATTTCTTGATTCCAAAAACTATTGCCAATGCCTCCTTATCTATTTGACTGTAATTTCTTTCGGCACTAGATAGAGTCCTTGAGGCATAAGCTATTGGTCTTTCGCCATCAGAAGTGGGATGTGTTAGCACTGCATCTACTCCATACTCTGATGCATCTGTTGTTAACCATAATTCTGCCTTGTTATCATAATGCACTAGTAGTTTCTCTGATATTAGAAGGGCTTTTGTTTTATTAAAAAGCATTCTCGCCTTCTGATGTCCATTCCCAGATTTAATTCTTCTTCAGCAAATTGAACAATGGTTGAGCGACATGGGCTTTCCCTCTTAGGAAGGTCTCAAAGTAGTTGATAAGTCCCAGGAATGCCTGAAGTTCCTTCATGTTCCTTGGTCTAGGTGCATTATTCACCGCCTTTATTTTCTGAGGTACTGGAGATTTACCCTGTCCGGATATTATGTGTCCCAAAAATTTAAGTTTCTGCGTGCTCCATACACATTTATTGGCATTCAGCGTTGCTCCAAATTTCTCCAATCTCCTGCACACCTGGATGACTCTATCTCTGAGGCTTTCCTCAGAGTCAGCTGTAATAAAGGATATCATCGTAGTATGGAATGACTCCTGTCAGTCCTTTTACCAAATGATCGATATTTGCTTGGAAAATTTTAGAAGCCACAGTAATCCCGAAAGGAAGTCGATTATATCTAAATAACCCTAGATGTGTTGTTATTGTCAGCAACTTCGACGTTTCTTCACTCACAGGTATTTGATGAAATGTAGCATGGAGATCAAGTTTGGCAAAATATGAAGTCTTCTCCAAAAGGGCTAGAACCTCCCTTGTGTTTGGGACTGGGTATGCGCTTTTACACAAATTTTTATTTATTGTCCCTCTCTAGTCTCCACAAAGACACACCTTGCCATCTGGTTTGCTCACTACTACGATTGGAGTAGCCCAATCTGCATCTTCAGTTGGGCTTATAATACCCTTTTGCATGAGGTCATTCAGTGCTTCTTCCACCTTGCTCCGCTGTGCGTATGGTACCTTTCGGCTTTTGCATATTACAGGCGCTGCGTGCTCCTTTAACTCTAGTTGCATTGGTGTCATTTGTATTTGACCTAATCTTGAACTAAATAGAAGTGGGAATTTACTTTGAATTTCTTTACCAATATTGATTTTTTTTATTACATTGATAGTGATTCCCAGTGGTCGGAACCAGTTTCTGCCAATTAGTGGATTTATTTGCTTATACACTATAAATAATGGTAGCATTCTGCTGATCGCATTTAATTTTACTCTCACCAAAACTCTTCCAATGATGTCAACAGTGTTTCCGTTGACGTCTCTAGTGCAAACTTCAGTCCTCTCAATTTTTTTAGAAAAACTGCTTTCTTTAGAAATATTCTTCCAATCTCTTAAGAATATCAGAGATACTCCCAAGCCGCTATCTATTTCCATTTTAAAATGTCTTCCTTCTATGTATACTGTTTGTTTAAATTCAGACCTTTCGTTCTTTAATGATTTTATATCGTACATTTCTGGGGATTGTTAATTTTGATTCGTTGAAATTCTTCACCCGAGGTCCTCGTAATCTGTGGCTTGACTGTTTGCGTTGTACTTGATCACAATTCCGCTCGAGGTGTCCTGGTTTTCCGCAGTGGTAACATAGGCAATTGCCTCTATAATCTTTCTGATTTCTGCCTTTCTCTTCTCGCTTGACTGTTCTCTGAATCGACTGGTACTGCATACGCTGTGATGTGTTGACTACATATTCCTTTGCTTGGTCGATTACTAATTCGTGTGCCATTCCCCTTTTTATTGCTTCCTTATATGTTATTGTAGAGTCTGCTAATAAATGTTCACGGAATTTTGTTTCATATATTCCCAGTAATAATTGTTCCAGCAGTGCCTCTTCTAAAAACTGGCCGTAAGCACAATTTTTTGCTAATTCACGTAGTGCTGCATTGTATTCTTTAAAAGTTTCATTTTTTCCCTGTCGTCGTAGTCTAAAATGTAATCTGGCGATATGTTTTGACAGTAGAGGGCAGAACTCTGCAGTTAATTTCGCGACTACCTCGTTATATTGTAACGTTTCGGGCTCAACTAGCTCACACAAACGATTGGCTATTTCCAAAACTTTTATTCCTGCAAACCCCAAAAGAGTAGCTATTTTTATATCACTTTCCTTGACACTATTTACCAGGAAATGTTTTTCTACTAGTTTCACATATAATGGCCAATTACTCGGATTTTCAACATCGAAGTCTGCTATTCGCAATTGTATGGTGGCAGCTATTTTCGACGCACTAATTTATCTCAGGTCACGGTTCCCTTTTTTGGTTTAATACTGAAAACCAATGTATGTTTGCTGTTCCAAAATCTGTCTACTGTGATCCTGTTCAACTGTGCCAGCTTTGACGTGTATGCGTCAAATAAATGAGACTTTAGACAGATTTGAGTAAGTTAAATTATTAGTTTAATTTTCAGCAAATTACAATATATACATTACTGTTGCATACGTCAGCAGAAGCACTCCTTTAAAGTTGGGCATCATAGATCTGCCCATTAGGGCCACTGTAGTCTAACTTTTTCTACTACTGCTCCCCGATTCTCCCTCTACATCCCACTTATATACCCGACTTCTGGAGTCCTAACAACATTCCATAAATACCTCTCCTTATATGGTATGATAGCTGAACCCTTCACTAGTCCTTATGGGTTTTGATTTATTCCCATTTTTACCTTATAAGGTGAGGCAGTTTTATAAGTACATTTTACTTAACTTTAAACCCATATATGGTTATTTTTACATGACAATTTACATTAATATTTCCAATACTTTTTTATACACATATTATTTATGAATCTTTAATTTTACATTTATTATTTACATAAAGAATAATTCCAATACTTTTAATATACATATTATTTATGAATCTTTAATTCAACTTGTCCAGGACACTACAGAAACTACATTCATAAAAGTAAAAAATAAAAAATGCACAGAAAAAGAATGCTGAAGTAATTTTCTATTTATTTAATTCTACGGAATAATACTCTTTATGTTGTTTATCTTATAATCAATAAAATATAATATAAATCTTTATTATATTATAATAACTTATAAATACATTAACATAATAATTATATATAATAACTTATAAATACATTAACATAATAATTATATATATATAATTATTATGTTAATGTATTTATAAGTTGTTATTATAATATAATAAAGATTTATATTATATTTTATTGATTTTTCTACTTATATATACTAAATAAATATTTATCTTAAATAGTTGTATTTATACTGCTTATGTTGATTCTATCATTCCTTATTCTAAAGCGTGAAAAGTTTAAACTGACTAGAATTTCACAAACTTAACAATGTCATCGCACAATTTTAGTAAAATTATTTTCTGAAGTCTTCCTGCCTTTCCTTGAAATATATATATATTGTCCTCAATCCAGTTCACTAGAAAATTTTTCTACTACTTTCTTTCAACAAGTTTTTGAAAATAAATAAAAAATTCTAATTAAAAATGAAATGATTTACTATTTAATGATAGAAAAAAATGGGTAAATGCTTTTCATTGGGTGTTGTGTTCAGGTTGCTGACAGGATCCACAGACAGCAGAGGATGGACTTTCATATATGAAGATTAATTGTGAAGAACAAACAAACAGTGATAACAAAGAATATCTTTTGGTGCTTTGTAGGATAAAATATTCATTCATTAAAGGGTAAATGCTATTTCCAAGACAAATAGACTTTTCTGTCTCTTTCTTTCCCTTCTTCAAATTGTCAGGCTTGGTTAAAATTAATCTCTTATGTCATTGAACATCTCCCTATACTAATTATGACAAAGGGATTGCACATTTGTGCAATTACAATTACAATGTTTGACTACATGTGCAGCATTTCTGACTCCAATTTACTTTTTCATTTTTTTTTAGCGCACACCCTTTAGAATCAAGCAAAAAAGGAATAGGCTTAGAAGATTGGCTCAGTACAATTACTAATGAATCAGTTTGGAATTGGATTTGAGACAACAAGTTTTAGCTAGCAAACATTCTTTCTTTACGTAGTTGTATTTAGAGATGCCCACACTGGCCATAAAAGTGGAAATAGTCTAGAAAATGTGATTTTAAAATACCTATCTCACAAAGTTTCCATAGGTTGTTGATACCTAGAGGATTGCTCTATACATTGATAAAAATAAAATCAATAGTGGCAGTAAAGAAGGGGGTAATGGTAGTATAGAGATAAATATTATAAATCCCCCCCTCCTAAATATAGGTGCATGAAATGTGTAGACTTTCCTTGATATAAACTCAAGACCAGAATAAAGGATTGTGGTCAAGAAGACATCAAGATTTAAGATTGATATAATTGCTTAGTGCAACTTGTTTATCAAAGAAAAGAAGTTTACTAGTACATATGAATAGCTATTAGTTTTTGAGAAAGGGCAAATAAGTCAAGAATAGAAAATGCATGGTGTTAGATTTGTTGTAAAATCATATTTAGTATTTACCAATGAAAGACTGATGTAAAACTTGCCTTGCAGAATGGATACAAATGTTCATTTTATTAGCACCTAAATTCAACATTAGTTTCAAAAGAATACAGGGAAAGAAAGCTTTTACTCCTAACTGAAAAGCCTTATTATAACAATCCCATAAAGTGTTGGAACAAATAGCAGACTTTGGCCAAGGTCATTGGAAATAATGATATTTGTGATGGTCTGTTGTTATTGAATTTTTGCACAACATATAGATTGATTATAACCAACACTTTATTTAGGCAGAAACTACTATAAAAAACATGGATGCATCAGTGCTCAAAAAATGACATTTAACAGATTACATTATAGTTTAGTGTCAGAAGAGAAGAGTTCATATTACTTGAAATGTAGTTCATTGAAAGGACCATAGATCAGTTTTCTTGAAGATTAAAATGCTAGATACAATAAAAAGTAGATTTTATTCAAATCACATTTTGAAAAAAATTGTTCATTCTTTAGAAATATTTACTATATGTATTAAATTTCAATAACTATAAAACACTGAAATTGCTAATTTGGACTTCCGAGATTGTCATATTACTGAAGCATGCTCTTCTTAAGATGTATATTAAGGATTCTAGTAAATCTATTCTTGTTTTCAGAAAAAAGAAGAATCATGTCAAGCATTGGTAGCTGAGAAGTCAGCACAGTCGCCTTGCAAGCAAGCAATTGCTTGCAGATAGTTGTTACAGGTTCGCTTCCCGGTCGATGCTATGACATATGAAAAAAAAAAAAAGAAGAATCATGATTAATTTTTTGACAATGTTCTTATTATTAATAATTTGATTAAAAGGAAATAAGTGGCATTTTTGCTTGACAGATATGAAATATCAAACTTCATAATAAATATATAGACATCTGAAGGCAGATATTCAATAACTGACAAGATGGTTTAAAAATGACTGGTGGTTAAAACTGAAAAAATGATACAGACTTCGACTGACCTAAGTTATTCTATAACTTTTTCAATGCACCAAAAGCAACATATGGATCTGAAAAAAATCTTGCTAAATGTAACAATATTATGATAGTGATATCTTAAACAAGTAAAAGATATATTTTGATCATCTTTTAAATAATTATATAAAAATCAAAATGATGATTTTGAATGATATATCCATTTTATCTATGTATTATCATTTGATCAGAGATATCCAGCTTAGTAAACTTAAAACAGCTCTTTGTAATCTTAAAAATGGATAATTTGTTTGAAGGACATAATGAAATATCTGGCGAAGTTACAAAATATGTGATAATGTTAGCTCGGAAAACATTGGAAGATTTTAGAAATGTATGAACCCATGAAGTTGTCCACTTAATTTTGAGAATGCTTTTATTGTTCCAACTTTTAAAAATATGAGATTTAACAAGATTGCATTAACTATCGTAGAATATCACTATTATCCATTACAGCAAAGGTACTTTCAATGATTTTTTTAAACAGGTTTCTTATAGTCATAAATAAATGTTTATCAGAGACTCAATGTGGTTTTAAAGAATCAAGAAGCATTATAGATATGATTTTTGTTGACATTATAGGAACAAAAGAATTATTTATATATTGTTTTATTGATTTGATCAAAGCATATGATTCAGTTAATTGAACAGATTTATGGTAATACTGAAATTAATTGGTTTGTTTACCAAAATTTATTATATTGCTAGTATATGATGGAAAAACAGGAAATAATATTACTGCAGATGGAAAATCTGAGATATAGGAAATAAAAACTGATGTTAAGCAAAAATGTGCAATTGCTTCAACATTGTTTTTCAATTATTATTATGACAGATGTCCTTGAGATTTGTAATACAGGTTTGATGACAAAATTTTTAATTTGAATTAATTAAAAGCAAAAACAAGGATTTTATCTTCTTGAATTCAGGATTTACAGTATGTTGAAAACTGTATTATTTCTGCTAGTTCAAAAGATGATTTACAAAACATATTTAATGCTTTCAATATGACATTTAAAAACTGTTCTTTATCAGTCAAAAAGGGGGAAAAAATTTCAATAACTTTTAGTTTGGATAACTATCAATTTGAGAATGTGAATCAATTTAGATACATTGATAGTTTTATAAGTAGAAAGATGGGCTTAGATCTTGAAATGCAATACAGAATCCAATTTTCTGCTGCTGTTTTTAACAAATTAAAAGCAAATAATTCATCACAGGGAAATAACTGTTTCAAATAAATTTGATGTGTATATATCTGTTATTTTACCTAATTTATTATATGGAAATGAGACTTCAACATTTTATCAATACCTTAACATTAGAAAAATTTTATTTAAGGATATTTAAAAATTTAAAAATACAATGCAAACTCATAAAACCAATAAATATGTTCTTCAACTTGGTGGTTGTAATACTATAGATCTCACTATTGTAAAATCATATCTTCATTGAATTGGATGTGTAAAATAAATGAATAATACAAGACTTCCCAAAAAGGTGTTTTGCAGTGAACTTATGCATGGATTTCATGGGAGGTAGATCCCATCTACATTACTAAGATTATCTCAAAGACATTTTTAAAGAAATATAATATTGATTATCTTCATTAGGAAGATATGGTAGTGAATAGAATATATAGGAGAGCTAAAAATTAAATATGGTATTGAAATATTTCAGAAAGAAAAATTTTAGGCTGAAGAAAGTAAAAGATAGCATCATAAAATGCCATACAAATTTTAGTTAATAAATTGCTTTCTATAGCAAATACAAAACTCATTTCTAGAGTAGTTTTGTTCCTCTTGGAATTGGAATGACCATACACATTTACAAGTGGTTGCTATATGTATATGTAATATTATAAAGTAACTGAATCCTTTCACAAATATGCACTTTAATACTAAATTCATTAACAAAATTGAAAAGTGAATCTAGTGTAAATTATATCAATAAAATAAGGTGCTGATCAGATTTAAGCATCATTCACATGCTTATATAAGCTTACCTAGCCATAAATATAAAATAATAGTGTATTTAATTCATATAATGATAAACTTTTATTCATGCAAGAACTATTCTTAGGCCAAGATTTATATCAGTTGGATATTTTTTTATTTATTCAGTCATTTATTCTATCCATTATAAAACACATATAATGCTATTTACAATTACTTAAATGTTTTTAGAATATTTGTAAATTTAAAATATTTCAAACATTTCAGATCATTATTTCTACAGAAAACCATTATTTAATACTAAAGGTAAAAACTATATTATTTAGAAATTTCCAATGAAGTGACATTTAGATCAATATAAAAATTGGAAGACCTTGTAATAAGTGACAGGACAATATTGAAAAAAAAATCTACATTACAATATTAATTAACAATTTTATTAATTTTTTTTTACTAAAATAAAACAGCACAATTTCTAGTTTAACTTTAATATTTGCATCAAGAGCAGTAATTATTCTATATCATCCTACTTTATAGTCATATATGCACATGAGAGTGGTTACACTTTCAGAAGTTGTTCCATTGTAGAATAAAATAAAATGGATTGTTTGAGTTAATGATTAAATTATTTTCAATAAATTTAATAAAATATTTTCTTGGAAATAACACATTTTTTTATTTAATATTGTGCTGTGACTGGTTTTAGCATCCTCTAATTTTTGTCATGATTTAACATTGCCACAACAAAGCAGTGCTACATTGAAAATCTCTGAATTAGATATTTGAAACTCAATATATTTAAATAAATTTCTTAATGCAGTCAAAACTATCAAAACAAAATTCACCAGCCACACATTTACATTTAATAAACAAGTCAAACAGTTAACAAATTAAATGATTATAAAATAAAAATTATAAATAGTTCATTATGTATCATAAATATTAAATATAATTACTTCCTCATGAACAAAGTATTTACTTTAATATCAAAGAACATTTACCAAGCTTAAAGTAATATAACCAGGAAATATTTTTTTCTTCCTATATGATGTTTCTTGATATAAAATTTTCATTGATTTGCTAATTTATTAATTATAAATTAGGGAAAATAAGTTGTATATTAAAAAAGTGTATTTAGTACATATTAAATAAATAAAAGTTATTTTTATAATTGATAGCATTTCATTTTAAATGCTTCATTGATTAGAATCTATACAAACATAAAATTAAATTGTCTTTGGCTTACTCTTAAAAATTTAAGTTTCTTTTTATTAAATATTATTGTATATGATTTTGCAATTTTAAAATTACTTTCAATATCTAATTCAAATATTTTACTTTTCACAATCAATAATGAAATAAAGGCAATAAACATCACATGACCACCTCCTCTTATGCTTGTGTATAACTGTTGTTAAAACAAACAAAACTCACTATATATATTGCCACACACAGCAAGCTAGAGTAATCAATGGATGCCAGAAGGTTTGTGCATAAAATCCCCATCTAGTGCCTACTCATCCAATATCCCCAGACTAGTTTCTGGCTTATGGCTTTCGTCCTTCTGGCATCCATTGATTACTCTAGCTTGCTGTGTGTGGCAATATATATATAGTGAGTTTTGCCTGTTTCAATAATGAAATTCATATCTACAATTCTTTCACAAGCATGCACTAATAAATTTTCCCAACAATTTTATAAAATAAAATTCAAGACCACAAATATATAATTTTTTTCTCTTTTTTTTTTTTTAAAAAAAAAAAACCAGTAGAAGGATTAACATTTCTGATGCCATACAGGTGTTATATTGCACAATCATGTGTTAAATAAATCTCCACTTTGAGAAAAATAAAAAATTTTACCTTTAGCCTCAATTTTGAAACAAAATTTTATCCACTTAAAATAATATAGAACAGACTAATTGATTGTTTCATTGTGACAATTCCTATTATATATTACATGGTAAGTACCATATGTGTATATTTTAAGCATTTTGTAATTTAGTGATTATTTTGTCCATATTAAAAGAAAGATTTGGGAATTGCATAAAACATTTTCTGATTTAGTTTTGTGTGAATTTCATATTTTTAGTATTGTTAAAAATGTACTTTTCAGATTTATTTTTCTGTGAAATTCATATTTTCAGTATTGTTAGATTCCTCTTCACATATGTATTCAGAGTGCCGATAACTTTGTAAATCTTGTGAAATATCATGTAAACATGGTCCATTTTGATTAATTTATCATTTAAGTTTGTACAAGATCCAAGAGTACATTTTATATGGTCAGATCATAAGATTAGAAAGTTATCAGTGAATTGGTATGAATGTGAAAAGGTGTAGCAGGTCTAATACAAAAGTATCCTTTAATTTGTTTTTATTTCAATGTATCATTTACATAATTCAAAATAGGTTTTTCTTTCTTTATATACAAACTTTCTTTATCATTCTAACTTTACATAATTTCACTTTTTCCAACATTCTTATCTTAAAATTTATATGTCCAAATTCTTTATTGTGTATATTAACATTTGAATTTCTATCACTTAAATTTTATTTTAACCTTGTCTTTAATTTATTCTTTGTTGTAACGGTCGGGGAAGGTTGTCTACTTACCCTAACTGCCTTATAGGATGCCATTAGGCTATTTGAACCTAGAAATTTTATAATGTAGGCAGATACACCTTGGGAAAGATCCAACTTTTATAAACCGTTAGCCCCAAACACTAACTCAAGGAGTAGCCGAGACTTAACATCTAAATTCTTAAAATATATTTTTAATAAAGAACAAAAAAATAATAAGCTACTGCCAGTAATTATCACAAAAATATTTATTTATGCACATATAACTTTGAGGAATAAATTAATATTGCTTTAGATTTTATTACTAATGTTAAATTTAAATTGTTATTTTAGTAAGTCTGCACAGATGGACAGTTTATATAATATTTTTATTTTATAATGTTGAGCATAGATAGGCTACTTAGAGTAAGCAATTAAAAACTTTTCAAACCTTTAACCTCAGGCTAAAAGTTCATAGCTAAACCAATACTCGCTTCCTGATATACAGATACAACCAATGCAATATAAAAATGTTAGCATAAAACCATGCTGACAGAAATGTGTGTTTGCACCATGATATTATTTAAAAGGAATGATCCTCGTCCAGTACAGGAATGTGCATCTGTCTGATGAAGGAATCATATATATAAAACATTAAAGGAAATGCTTCGTATAGAAAGAGAGCAGTCTTTGCCAACTTATAGTCCCTATCCATAGAGTGAAAAGGGAATTCATGGCAGGTAAGTACACCACATCCATTGCAATGCAATGGCTACACCTATGGGGCCATGCATTCATTTGTGCATGTTGTCCTGTATGCTAACACACTTCACACTACAATGATATAAACAGCCATATATCTCCCTACTAGCATCGACTCAACTACAAAACCCAAGTCTGAAATTAACCCCAAACTTAATGACTCTATGCAGCCATTTAGTTAACAGATAAAAATAAATAAAAGAAAAATGAAAATGATTAGCAAACATTATATATAAACTAAAAAAAAAGATTAAGTAGAGTCCTATTCTTGGTCAGATAAGAGTTCACTTAAATTATGTTTAGCTGACACATTAAAAGCTTGTTTAAGAGATCGATCTATAAGTTCATATTGATAAAAGTTTATTTTTCCCAGAGTAAGTCTTTACGAATCCTTCTTGTTGTGGCAGGGTTGTCTCACATTCTGTGTAGATTGTTCTCTTTGGAGATGAAATCACTGCTTGCCAATAATTGGGTCAGGAACTGTCATCAGGAGGCCTCAGCTGGTGCATGCAAAGGACCCCTACATCATGGAGTCCACAATACAACTGCAAGATTAAGTCAGATTAAAACAATCCAATCCCTAATCAATCAATTATTTTTCTTTTTATACTATTAGGCCTAACTTATCACTAAATTTTCAGATCAATCACGCATGACATCATTTGTTTTTAAGAACTGGATGTTTTCCTTTCTGGCCCATGCATGGCTTTGTGCTTGCATTGTTCATTCTGCTTCACAATCTTGAATTTTTTTATCTCTTATCTGACCTTACAATCATTTAAGTACCCCAAGGGCTAGTTTGCTTTAGATAGAATTATATTTCAATCATTTCCATTCACTAATTGACATTTGTTTCTACTTTCTTTTATATTACTTAAAACAAAAATATCAATCTTCAGATCTTTACTTTTTTTTACATTTCTTACTTTTAAATACATTTTTTTTTAAGTTTTCCATCTGTGCAATATATGTATGTTAAACATAACTCTTTTAATTTTCTTTTAGTTTTTAATAAATTAATTTTATCTAAGATTTATTTTCCCCTTTATTTTAATTTTAAAATGTTACACTATATATGTTACATTCTTATCATATTTTTTTACAATCTGAACACTCAGTCCTATAAATTCCATTCATGTTTTCAACATTCCTATTTTTTTTTTGTTTCCTGTATCACATTTCCTAAATTAAATTTCTTTTTATATACTGGTTTCAAAAATAAATTACGTTCTTTTCTATTTTTCTTATTTATATCCTTTATACTCTTTTTAATTTTAATGTATCAAAATTTTTTTTTTTTTTTTTTAAATTAAAAAAATTATGAAGGATATAAATAAGAAATATAGAAAAGAATGTAATTTCCATTTTGAAACCAGTATATAAAAAGAAATTTAATTTAGGAAATTTGATAAAGGAAACTAAAAATATGTATGTTGAAAACATGAATGGAATTTATAGGATTGAGTGTTTAGATTGAAATAAAAATGATAAGAATGTAACATATATAGGTACAACAAAGAATAAATTAAAGACAAGGTTAAAACAACATTTAAGTGACAGAAATTCAAATGTTAATATACATAATAAAGAATTTGGACATATTAATATTAAGATAAGAATGTTGGAAAAAGTGAAATTATATAAAGAGATAATGATAAAAGAAAGTTTCTATATAAAGAAAAAAAAAACCTATTTTGAATAGAATGAATTATGGAAATGATAGATTGAAATAAAAACAAATTAAAATTACATGAAAAGGTATTGGTTAAAGTAATAAGTTAGGAGTATAAAAAAAAGCAATAAGAAAAAAGTATTGGTATTCTTATATAAAGAAATGTGCATGTAAAAGAAAAAAGTTTGGAAAGTGAAGAAGTAAGTGTAGATTATATAATGTAATATATATGTAAAAAGATGTATTGATAGATGAAAGAGAAATGTTATTGTTTTTTATGATAAGGGTATACAAATTTTTATATATTAATTTTATTTGTAATAATAATGATGTAAATATGTATTTTTAAAGATCATTAAAAATAATAAGAAAAAAGAGGTTGAAATGTTGGGTGTTAAAGATGTGAATAAGTGTATATGTTGGATGAAGAAATAAAGTTTTTAAAAAGAAAAGAACAAGAGAACTATAATTTGATTGAATTGAAAAAAAAAAAACATTATATTTTATAAGACATATATATTTTAAAGAAAAAAGGAGGTTTATTGCAATTGTTAAAAAAAGTTTGTTTAACAGTGGTGATAATAAGTTAAATATACATTTTTTAGAAGGATTAACACTTACATAATCTACAATATTATGTAATGACATGATTGAAGTTTATGAATGAATTTGAACTTCCTTTGAGAATTTGTGTTTGAAAAACTATCTTGTAAATTATTCTTATCATAATTAAAATCACAAAATATTATAATAATCTGACAAAGTATTAATTGAAAGGAAAAAATGAATAAACAACTGTCATTTTTCAAACTTAGATATGACTTTTCTTTTTTTTTTTTAATTTAATATAATGATTGTTTGATTAGCTAAGTACAATTTTTACTCAGCATTATACCTTCCCCATAGAAGACCAAAACTTAAAACAGTAAATCATTTTAACAATCAAGTAAAAAATGTATAGATCTTTACAATTACTGCATATAAAATTTTCTAATGAGTCATGCTTTGGCAAGCTCATGTAAACATGTATATATCTAAATTATGTTGATTCTGCTACAACCTATTAACTATATTTCTATTCTACTTCTTAAACTTATTATCTATTGTTCAATGAGCAGTAACAATTTACATATGTATAATTATACAATAGATAATAAATAAAAATGAAATAAAGCTATATTTAATAATTTATATAAAACTGAATGAAATTTTCCAGTTAAATTAAATTATATAATTGTATATGAAAAAATATATACATGGGGTTTCAAAAATCATTTAAAAAAGAAAATATATATATATAAAGAATGACCAAAAGCCATGACATTATGTATCTCAAAAACATGATGGTGCAAATGATCCCTGTTCCTAATTTTCTGGATATATATTTGAACTTTAAAATAGCTTATGAACTAAAGATTTGATAACTTGAAATCCAGGCTTTTTTAACCATCCCATTAATTCTCAACATTTTACTCTGATGTCTCCAATCCAGTTTTGATATTGAAATTTATTAATTGAATAATGCCAGACTTATAGAACAGTCTGAATATTAGGCAATATTCTTAATAGTTCAGTTTTATCTTAAAACATTTACAAATTTCCTATTCTTTATGACTTAAAACACTCTGCATAAGAGAATAACAATATGCTCTGATCCTTAGACATGAATATGTATTTTAAGTGTTTCTTCTGAAATATGCAATTACAAATATAGACATAATTAAAAAAATAAGTTTAAAACAAAAATATTATAGAATTGTACTGAGGTAGGTATTTGAAAGATGAAGAATTATGAAAAATGTATTGGAAAGAACTGTAGAGAATATTTAAAAAATAAGATAAAAAATAATGATGCTCTTAACAAAAGAAATAGCTGTAAGTATGTGGAGAGAAAAGCAATACAAAAAAAATTCTGGAGATAGTGGCTAATATGATGAGTTTAACCTGCTTTTTGACAAATAAATAATGAAGAAATTATAGTTTATTAATACAAACTGTTTGGAGGAAAACAAGTAAAATTCTTTCCTCTTTAAACATATCAAGATACATAATAATCAATGTTGTTGTTGTTGTTTTGCAATGAGAAAGATGGTGTAAAACAGGAATAAAGTAATTGTTAAGGCTAGAGATTGTAAATTATTAATTTTAAAAAGATCTCTTGAAAAATAATAAAAATATATGTGATTTATACAAGAAAAACAACAAGATTTCATATACATGAATTTTTTTTTTAAAAAAAAAAATTGTATATGGTGAAATAGATTATGCAACAGAAAAGAAAAGCTTGACAAGGTTTTAACTGATATAAAAACTATCAAAGTACAAGAGAATATAAATTCTAGTTAAATCATTAAAAGCTAAGAGAAAAAGAATTTGGGGAAATAATTGATGTTGTCTCAGAAAAATAGACAATAAATTTCATATCAAAAGTTATGATTCCAGTAGAAAAAAAATTAATTCAAGGAATACTTAGGATTTTCAGCTTTATTTTCATTTGAAATTAAAATTGTGTAGAGAAACTTGTGTGGATACATTTCTAATAGATTAAGATATGTTTTAATCAGAATGGTTTGGATTTAGAAAAGGTAGAAGCCAAAAGATACAATTAGAATGAGAAACCATTGTGGTATAGGATTATTTCATTGAATGTTTTGAAAAAAAATAAAACAGATGATGGAAAAATATATATTTATTATAAAGCTTATATGTGAATCATATGCTGTGTAAGTGATGCTGTGTATAATTTTAAATAATCTTTTTTTAATAAAAGATTAAAATTTTGTCCACTTACTCTTTTACTTAATGTATAATAAATTACTAAGTTTACTGCTTGATTGGGTTGGAATTAAAATTGGATGGAAGAAGATTCACAATATCAAATCTACTATGCTAGGTAGAATGACAAGGCACATGGAATGTTTGGGATGAAAATAAGGACAAATAAACTAAATCCATGAAAATAATGGTTAGAAGACAGGATTATGAGTAACCATTGCAAAGCTCAGTTGGTTAGAGCATTACCTTAAAATTCAATAGTGAGTTGTAGTTTTTAAATATTTAGGAAATTGGTTAACTAATGATGGAAATAATAATCAAAAAAACAGAATGAGAATTGCAATAGTCTAGAAAATTTTTTAATAAAAATAAATGGTTATTCTGTCACCCATTAAAATTAAATCTAAGTAAAAGGCTTGTTAAATATTTTACATGGATCAGAGACTTGGACCATTAAGAAATCAAATTAGAGAAAAAAGAATGTATGTGCATATATGGAAAATATTTTACAAAAAATAAGCAAGAAAGACAAAATTGATAATATCAAAGTTTTGGAAAAACTAAGTAGAACAAAAAATTATAAAGAAATTGGAACAGAATTAGATAAATACTATGAAGCAAAAAAAAAAAATGAAAGATACTTTCGAATGAACTGTAGAGCTTCTGCAAAAAAATAAATTGACTAATTTTTTTTTTTAGAAAAAAAAAATTATGAATAAAAATAACTAATGATTGTGATAATAAAAGAAATATTTTCGTTATTACAAAAAAAAGGACTATAAAATTTTAGCCATTTCATAATTATCTATTTATATAATTGAAACATACACATAAACCATATTAAATAAATCACACAGTCCAAGAAATTCTTCTGGCAGGGTACATATTTAATAATTATATCTTAAGAATTAAAAACTAATCTGCACTTACTATTTAATTTAATATAATGTTTATTGTTTATGATAGAAATATCCTATGCATGTCTGCAATATATATATATTTTGATAATAAAACATGAGAAGTGTAATTATATTTATACACTTACCTTGACATCTAAGTGAATAATGTTATTTTCGTGCATATGTTTTACAGCATCACAAACTTGTCTCATGTAGTGAATAACTTCTGCTTCAGACATCTTATAATCTTCAGCGGTGATACGTTCAAACAATTCACCACCAGAAAGGCTAGAAACAAGATATATACACACTAAATAATTTATGTAAAATTTTGTGTAATAAATTTTTAGTTAAAAAATATATGTATTTTATATATATATCATCAGCATTAGTAACACATATAACCATTCTAGTCCATACTAAAAAGATAACTATAATAAAGTATAGTACATTTTAGTTGACATCTGCAATAGCTCCACAAATCAATTCATGATTTGCAAATAAGTTAACATACATCTGTCATATCACAAAATATTTCCAGTGTGGCCAATACTCATGCATTTTAAATATAAATCCATTCTTCTTAGATGAGCTACAGACTTGAAATACTTGAATTCCACACCAGAAAGATAGTTCAACTTTATATATTATGATTAAAACTTATGCACTTGATAAAAGACCAACAAAATATAAAGAAATAATAATGGTAACTTGTGCTGTGATAGTCAACATCATCAGTATAAATAATACACCAGTTTCATCCATATCAAATAGAGAAACTAAATATTACAGGAATCTTAAGTTAGTCATTACCATCAAAACAATGTCACGTGAGGTATAATGTTATAAAAGAGCAAGCATCAATATTTCTTACTACATAATCATAAATAAATGCTAATAATAATATATTAAACATGTATTAAATGTTAAAAAAAATGTGCTGGAATCATTAATGACTAATTATCATCAATGTTCAGGATAATCTGTATCATGCATATATTAGTCATAAATAAAATAATTATCATCATCATGAAATAAAGTAAACTGCATGAACATTAATAACGGTGATCTTCAATATCTTATAGTTATCCACCAACATATCCCAAATTCTATTATAACCAGAACTAGTTTTGGATCACAAAAACTCTTCTGAACACACATAAACACGAATAAAATACAAATACGTAAAACAGTATTACACAAATTTTATGATAAGTTAATAAATACATTAATTAATGAATAGTAATAATAATTCAAGGTCTTACAAATATTCTCCAATAAGAAGATGTTAAATATTCCATAATTAGTCATTTCAAAACAAAACACATGTCCTATTCCTTTGATACTAAAAATGTCATTGAATTTTTTTGTATCTATAGAAAATGTAACTTTCATAATAATTTAATAATGCATCTCAAAAATAAATATTAAATGCTTTATAAAAATAATATACAATAAAAAAATAATATTAATTAGTTTTTCTCTTTAAATTTATTCATAAAGAGTTAATTTAGTGTGTTCTTTTTAAAAGTATAATATTTTTAATGTTTTAAAACTAATGTACATTTAATTATAAAAATAATAAGGTATAAAAATATCAGTCATTAATAATAACAATTTTTTATATGATGATGAAAGTTTTTCAAATAACCAACAGAATCTATAAGCAAGGTAGAAAAACTTTGTTTAGAAGGTCTTTTTTTTTCTTAACAAATAAATATTATTTTAGATATAATCAAAACAAGACAGTATATGAATTTTATCAATTTTATACATATATCCGTATATAATTTAATAATTTTAATAGATGTAATCGATGCAAATATTTAATAAGTGGAATTTTCCATTTATAATTTTATTCATAATAAACCATAGTCAGATGCTAATAAGATAGAAGCCAATGAAAATAGTTCATTGTTAATGATTTGTTACATTTAAAAGGAATATTATTATTCTGCTCATTTCTTTACAAACTAATTTTTAAAATGTAATTAATGTTGTAGTAATAATTTCAGTGTTCTTTTATCATTAAAAATAGTTTAATATTAAGATAATTGTTTAGATATAACATTAAAAATATAATAAAATAATCGGAATTATAGATATAAAAATATATATAAGTATAAATCAGACTTCCATATTAAAACTATAGGAAAGTTTTGAAAAATATTCAATTGCCTGATTTTGTTGTGAGTTTGACTGAAGACTGCTTATTAAATACATTTTTTTGCTTTTGATGGTCAGATATATAAACAAACATCATGTTTAGCTATAGGTTCACTAATTTCTCCAAAATTGGCTTATATTTTTATGGAGAACGTGGAAAAAAAATGTTGATATCAGCAATTAAAAAAACCATATGTATGGCTAAGATATGTTAATGATACCTTTGTTGTTTGGCTTCATGGTAAGCATGCTCTTGACGAATTTTTAATTTTCTTAAATTCTTTTCTCAACAACATCAAATTTACTATGGAAGTAGAAAATAATAATTAACTTCATTTCTTAGATGTTTTAATTGAAAGAAAGAGGGTAGGTTATTTATCCCATGATATATATATATATAAAGCAAACATACACCGGGAGATATCTACATTTTTCTTCACATCACCATCCAACACAGTTATTTTCCATGACTAGGACATTGTTAGATAAAACTAAATACACAAAGATATCTATGCTATTAAAAAAAAAGCTTCTTCATAATGGTTTTGTTCACAGGATTATTAAGACCTTTTTTATATAATAAAAAAGCTGTTGATACTTCAAAAATTAAGACTGCTCTGCCATATATAAAGGGATAACTGATAAAATTGGTAATGCTTTAAAGAAAAATAATATCCATACAATTTAATATAACATTTAAAAAAATTAATGAAGTATTTCAACATACTAATGATATAATTCCTTTGGATTGTCATGGTGTATATGAAATTCCTTGTGAAGTTTGTTTACATTCATACACTGGCCAGATCAATGATAGAATAAACATAGAAAAGAAAGAATACATTTTGGCAGTTAGAGAAAAATCTAATTCATCAGCCATTTATTCACACATTAAATTAACAATGACATCAATTTTTAAAAAAACCCATAGTATGGTAAAAATTGAACAATATGATCAGAGACTGCTATGGGAAGTTGAAGAGTTTTTTTAAAAAAGCCTAAGAGCATAAATGAAAGGTATGAATTTAAAAAAATTAACAATATTTGAAAAAGTTCTCAACTAATAGAATTGGAGAATGAGAAGAAAATAAAAAAGAGGGAGGGATAATGACTTTAAATATTACCACACACATTCTTATGATTTGAGAAAGAAAAAGCTCTGAGGAAAGTACTGAAATATCGGCTATTTACCGATTATATTTTTATTACATGGAAACTCCCGAAATTAATACTATGAATTTATATATACGATTGAAAAGTTCATGTATTATGTTTGTAACATAGTATTTAGTATACCATAATAAAATCATAGAATCAGCCATTTACATATTGATATGTTAAGTCTAAAACTATATAAAATCACACTTATGAAATAAAATAGTAGATAAAAATGAAAAAAAGATTTAATCAAACATTTATAATAAAGTAATTAGAGGAAATGATGAAAAGAAATAGTAATAGAATTAAATCTATATAGAAACTTAAGCGATATAGAAATAAAGTTGATACGCTTCCAACAAATAAATAAACCTTTGTTATTATAAAAATGGGAAGAAAATACAGTTTTAAATATAGTAATCATGTTATTATATATATAAAGTTCATCATTTCTTTGACTACTTTTGAAACAGCTTCAATTATTTATAATATTATAGAGTTTCATGATACTCCGACTTAAATTGCAATAAAAGTTGATAATGTAATGCTCATAGACAAAAAATAAAATAATTAGTGAATGAAATGAAGCTATGTAAATGAAAATACTTTGAATAATTACTATATTCATATTGATAAATATTTCTATATTTTCTTTAGCAAAATCAATATATATAGCATTATCATAGGATTTGAATTAATTCCAACATTTAAGTTGTGTATGTGTGAGTGGTGTGCCACTTGTGACCGCCTTCCTCAGATAAAAATTTAACGCCATACATTCTTTGCTTTTAACATACCTAAATTATTAGTACTAGTATATAAAGATAATCATACTAAAATGATAGTAGGTTTAATTCAATTACAAATTTATATTTCCTAATATTTCAGTATTAAGCACATATGATTTAAAATGAAAATTTTGAAAAAACAATGTATACTTATAAAAATAAAAAAATTATACATACAAAAATAAATAATGATGCATACAAAAGCAATTTATTTTCATGTGATTTTTATCTATTTTAAAAAATTAAATTCTTACAAACCCCCCCCCCCCCAAACAACTCATCATTATCCAAAACTTAAGAGAGTTTCTTAAAATTTTCGTGACACCCAACAATTTTTATGCAACCTAGTTTGCGCATCACGGAATTAAAGCATACAATATATTGCGGCGCAAAGACTAATTATTAAATCTATATTTTATTAAATAGGATCAACATGAAGGTTAAATAAACCAGCCATGATCAGATAATATATGCATATTGAGTTTTTTATTTTATTACTTTTGTATATATATTGTCACTATATCTTTTATTATTAAAGAATGAGCAAAGTGAAGCCTGAATAAACGAATCTTGAAAAGATATTATTATTTAATAATTACAGTGTGAGACAAGAATAAAACAACCCTAAAAGCATATTATTAAATAATTGCAAAATGAAGCCTGATTAAAAAAATAACAGAGAGGCTTTGAACATAGACTTTCAAACTCCTTTCAACTATCCGCTCTATTTTATAAAATCGATTCACATGACCACACACATGTGGAAAAGATACATAATTTCCAATATGCATATTTCATGCTGAACTGCATTCATCAGTTGGTCCAGAGCATCATCTTGCACACGTATATATAATCAGTGTTCAGTTTATATTAAGATAGCTAATCTTCAAACTTTAAGGACAGGTTTCTATATTCTCCACTCTCCAATTATTCAAGCCAACCATATTATTAAAAATCTGATGATAGAATGATGCCCATTTTATTATCATATTCATGTTGGTTTTAAGTTACTCTGACTCCGCATACATATGAAACTAATATGTCCATTTAAATACACAGAAGAGGGAAGCGCAGAATTCAGAATGAATCTTAATATAAGATGGAGTGGATAGCTGAAGGGAGCTTGAAAGTTCATATCCAAATGCTCTCTAGCTACATTTAAAGTTTAGTATAAACATTATACTTGTATCAAATTCTGAGATATATTTTTGATTAAGTGATAGCATCACCAGAAACTAGATGAGAAACAATCTGAGAGATAGCATGAATGTCAATAATGTATATAAAATAGTTATTAAGAGTTTGAGACAAAAGAAATATAGCTAGAGAATAAAAAAAACATGAGGATACTTGGAATGGTAATAAAAAACAATCAAAGGGAAAAAAATCTTGTTTTAAGAAAAAAAAGTATTTAAAAATATAAAACCAGTATCACAATAATGCTACTAAATAATCATGATAACTCCATCATTAAATAGTAATAAATTCAAGGAAATATTAAGAGAAAATATTGAAAATATTTCTTTCTTAAAGTATTTTGAAAGCATTAATATTTCTAATAGAATGGTAAAATTGAAATGAAAACAAATCAGAAATAATAAAAATATTTATATACAATAGATAAAAAAAAATAAAGAAAAGCCCAGAAAAAGCATAAACATGTATAAGGAAAAGGATAGTGAAGAGATTAATTTTAAAAATTTATCCCAAAAAAAAAAGAAGAATAAAAGACTGTGTTAGTATATATATATATTGTATCCTTTTGTTACAACTAGGTATGCTGAAGAAAGTCAATTTCTTAAAAAAAATTAAATTAGGGTAGTTCTAAAAATTATAATTGTAATTATATTGATTTAGAGGGATTTAAAATTTGTTAAAATGAATTTATAAGTAGTCAGAGAATATTTTAAAACCATTCTAAGTCTCAAAATTATAAAATAAAAGCAGAATAATTTAATATTTCATAAGCAAAATAGGTTAATATTATTAGCTATGCTTGAAAATATGTTTAATATCCTGCTAAATAAATATTTTAAAATCAGTAGGATACAATATAGTTATAAATATAGTTGAATAAATTAATAAATCTATTCTTAAAATAAGTTAAGACTCGTTAATAATTATTTATTAAAGTTCTTAATATTTTATGGTGTAACAAATGTTTCAATTTTATTTACTGTTATACAAAAATATCAAATTAACTATTTTAAATTTTATTACTATATTTAATATTTCATATTATGTATTATTTTTTACATTAAATATTCATTTAATTTTATTTCAGACAGTAAGTTTCAAAAATTGCAACATTTATGTCTGAAAAGCTTATCACATGACCAGTAATGTGTGTAAAGCTTGCATGAATTCAAAGAAAGTTTTAATTACTTTCTAAAATTATTGATAAAATGGGAACATTTCAATATAATAAAATAAGTTTGGAATAATATTTTAGTTAGTTTTTTAAAGATATTTTAAACTAATGAATGTAGACTAAAATTGTTACATTAAATTAAATATTTTCTTATAATTTAATAAATTGGTAAAAATTAATAAATTATATTATTTAAAAATATTTTGTTTGGTTGAATTGGGTTATAAAATAAATTAAAAATTAAATATTTTATATTATTTAAAAGATGACTCATTATTTTATTTTCAATTTTAAAGCTACTTAATTTAGGTAGTTTGTAAATTAGCTTGTTTGTCTGACTATTTATCAAATCAAATCTCTTAATAAATGGGGTATAAATACAGTGTGTGAAAATTAAGGCTGGACATTTTTATCATAATTATTTTTGTTTTGACTTATTATTAAACAGTATAAAGTTATATTACTATTGGCTTGTAGTATACTGAAACTTAATAGTAAATTATTTAAAAATTTTAAAATATTATTTTATAAAATCTAAAGAATAAAGAAAATTAATATTTAGTTCTACAATATGTGTGGATAAACCAATTTAAATTTCCTATCAGTAAACTGTTCAGAAACTTTATTAAAATTCAACATTAATTTATTGTACCGGATGAATGCTTTGGATTCGTATATACTGACCACAAGGGCGCCACTAGTCCAAAAATCAGAACTAGACATTTATTTTAAGGGTGGACAGGATATACAAATCCGAATGTACCAGACTAGCTCAATCAAGCAAATGAGATCTTATGTTTTGTTCAGAGAGTTGGAAAGGTAGCCACAGAAACAAAATCAACTAGGTAAAAAGAAATAATTATTTTATTAGTAGTATGGTTAAATAAACATAAATCTAAATAATAAGCTTTAAAATACACTTAAAATGTACTACTCACACATTCGTCAAAATTAAACTAAAATATTTTATATGGCTTAGAGAGTGATTTCCTGTGTATGAGAGAGTGCAAAATACTGGCAGTAGCAGAAGTATTAGTAAGTATACAGTGATCTCACGCCAGACAAGGGAGGTTAGCTTCCTGCTTATAACCCATAGTTATAAAAAGACTGCATCTCCGTATTTGAGATTTATGAGAGTTTATGCCGAAACAGGCGAAATGCGAAGGCAGCTTCCAAGACATTAACAACAAAAAAGGGTGTTGAAAGTTATTACTTTCAATCAATTGACCTCCCTCTGAGTGAGATAGACTACGATCTACCTATTGAGAGGGTTAAAATATTCATATGTGCCCCTAATAAATGAATTGGAAGCTTGAAGAAATAAAACTAAAGACTATTAGATTTTATAATAGTCTATTATAAATAAAGTTTCATGACATAAGTAAGACTAATGACAAAATGGGCCACGAGCCAAAAGCTAATTAAAATAGTCTAATATTCAGACTGCTCTAAATAATAAAAAAGAATGTGAGATTACAAATAACTTTATACTACCTTACTTACTAAGACTTAAATGAAATGTACAGTATAAGTTTGAAACTAGCACTCATTAAAATATATATATATATATCAAATGCACAGAAGCTGAATTACATAAGATAAAACTTGAAACACATTTATATTTTTAAAAAAAAGAAAACATATTTGATACAATAAAATTATTTAAATTGTAGAACCTAAGGTACCTTAATAATTTAGTTAAACACTAGTGCACTAGACTTCTTGAATATGGTCCGTTAATCTGGATTCCCTGACGGTAGTCTTGGGTGAGTCGGTTAGTGGTTTCTTTGTAGCCGGTTCTTATGGCATTATACGCAGTTAATGGAGACACAGGAAGCACGAATCTGTCCTGGCAAAAAGCTTAGCACATCATGGTAGAAGAAAATATCCCTATGGTAAGTTTAATGTTCCTTCTAGGTAAAATAATTACCAGATCAGCTTTCAGAATATGCAGGAATCGTTCTCTCGAAGTATTTTTGGCAGGAATAGTTTGTGAAAAGTATATCAGAGTTAGTGAAAAGATAATACAATGGCCTCCTTAAGCCTTTTATAGCTGAATCATATCTCATATCTGAACCAATTACAAAACCTTTTTTTAATTAAAATTTATAAAATTCTCCATCTAGCTAACAATAGTTCTCTAATTAACGAAAATAAATTGCCCTTTACAGATGTATGAGTTAACTAATGAAAAATTCTTTTCTCTTTGTTTTCTTTCTTTTTAATTATTCTTATCAATCTAAATCCCAAATCTGAAAAGCAATTTATTTATACAATTTACTTTTACATAAATTTTTAAAAAAAGTAATCTTAGTTTTCTTTTTTTTTTTTTCAAAATTAAAAACCAAATATAGCTGTAGTATTAAAATATAATTCCCGCGTACGTACATATACATTTGTACAAACATAAAAAAAAAACCGGCAAAAGTTTAAATCAAGTTTTATAAAGAAAATCGAACATTTATAAATTTATTTTTAGCCCTGTAACACTTCAACTTTGTAAAGGTGTTTTAAGCATCTATTACATTATGGAGCAGAAACTTATAGTTAAGTGTATCGGCAAATTAATGACCAAAAACAAGGATTTATGGAAGCATATTCTTACCAAGGTTATGTAAGAATTTAAATATTTTTTGGTATGGAATACTTTGAAATTATAGACAATTATTCTCAAGGAGTATATTATATATAATGACCATGTTTGTATTGATAAAATTAATAATTTTTAAAAGACATTATTTTGATATAAGATATTGGAAAAGATGGAAATGTAAATTATCTTTAAATTTTGAAAGACACTGGAGTTGAACTATAATATCTCGTTTTCTGGAATATTTATATCATTATTTTTGAATAAAAACAAATATTGCTTTGGGCTTATGTAGAAAGAAATTTTAGAGATAAACTATGAAAAATATATAATTGCTGAAAAATGATCTATAAAAAACGTAAATATTTCAATATGATAATTGCTGTTTATTTACTTCATTTTTTTTAAAAGAAGAAAGAAATGCTTAATGGAAGAAAAATATATTATTAAGAAATAACTTTTAATACTAAAACCTGAATTCATTTATTTGCTATTTTATTGTGCCTTATTGGAATATAAGTTAAAAATGATAATACATTTATTTAATTTGGAATAATAAGCTCAATAAATGTTGCCAAGGATGATACATCTATCACTGAAGGAGTTGGATACATACGTGCATGGAAGAAATGGATTACTTACCTTAATTTGATATTTTAAATAATATAGAACAAATTATATTCATCTTAAAGAAAAGTTGCAAAAATATAGACTGTAAACATCTTTTCACAACAGGATGGATAATATTTTTGTGATTTTTCCAGATTTAAAAGTCAACAATTATTTTTCTTTTTTATTGTTAATTTACACGTAAAGGAGGAGAAAGTTGAGAGAGAAAAACTTTGAACAAGGACTGTTGCTAAGCAACCACACAAATTATTATACCCCCAACTTATCAGCAGAACTTCAAAGAAGGATTTATGAGAAGAGAAGAAATAAGTAACTTAGAATTTTATTAATTCTTATTTATTAATTCTAAAAAAAAAATATTAACATTAAAAATTAAGACTTGTTTTGATGTTTATATTAGATAAGTTGAACTAATAGACATTTTGATTACCATAATCTTAATTTTAAAATAGGTTAATAATTTTAAAACTTTGGAAATATTTTTTTTAAAAGTATGATATTTTATAATGAGCATTGTATGAATGGAATTTATGATTTTTCATTGCTATGTATTGGAGAACAGAAGACATCTAAATGTGGTTATAATATTATTTAATCACATAGGTAATTTTAATTATTTTTTGATATTATATGATATAATTTTTCAAATTGCTTGGAACTTAAATATTTATATTATGCTGAAGGAATGAATGGATATAAGGATGTGAGAATTAATAACACATACAAATTTTATTGATTAATATAAGCTATAAAATAAAAATATTCATATATTTTTGATGGTAGTTCATTATGACTTTATGCATTATTATAATTTTATGTTTTGTAAAATAAAACAATATTACATTTATTTTAAAATATATGAATATTAGTAATATATTTTTATCAAAGTCATTTGTGTTTGTGACAGAGCTTAAGTGTTTGAAACCATTTCTTTAAATGTTCATAGTTTTGATGAATATAAAATGCTAGTTTTGTTTATTATTGGGAATAAACGTTCAGTTTATTTTACAATGTGGATTGTTTAAATCTATATGAAATTTTTAAATGATAGTGAACAGGGGAGTAGGAAATGAAACCCTGGATGTGTATATATCAAAGTAGATATTGTACAGATACGGTTAACAAAGTTCTATATTATTGTATGTTATTTCCATGGACAGTATTGGTTATTTGTATTATGATAGTCTATAAGTGCTAAAAAAGAGCCATGACATTATTTTCTATGGGTATTAGATTAAGTCATATCTAATATTTTACATTGTTTGCCATGTGAATTAGTAAATTTACCATTATACTATTGAGTCATTACTCTAGTTATTCCTTCATATCCTATATATTATATCACTATCTTAATTTCATTGGTAATGTGTCATGAAGTTTAGTATTCTGACAGTAGATTAATGAATAAACTTAGAATGATGAATTGTTTTAAATTAGATAATGATAGGTTTTGAATTAAATTGAAGTACAAATGATATTGGAATATTTAATGCTGGTTATAAAAATGATAGAGGAATCATGACTATTCCTAATATTTTGGGTATTTTTTCGATTTTTTTTTTCATAAAATCAATAATGTTTAGGAGAAATGCATATTTTACAAGAAATATCAGAGTGAGAAATGTGAAGTGTAATTATGAATGCTTATTTATTTTATTTAATTTTATATCTTTTGTTTGAACATGTAAACATAAAATTTTAGAGTGGTACCAAACAAAGTATTTTAGTACATGAATAAACATTATTTCACTGATTTATATTTTATCAACATAAAACAAACCCAGAATATATTTTGTCTAATTAAAATATTGTATAGAATATCTTATTTTTATATTTCATGAAAATAAATAAATAATATTATTTCATTTATTTAATTGATATTGAATCTAATATAATTCTGAGAAGTAAATATTGAAATTTTGGATCTTTATTGCTTATTAATAAGCCGGAGTGAAGGCTTATACATTTGTGATTTTTTTCTGTTTTGGTAGTATGTAATCTAATTATCTTTTTTATGTATAATTTTGTAGATTTTAGTATTCTATTTGTTAAACGCTTTAGTAATATTTAACTGTAGATTTGTTGTATAAATTTGTTGTAATAAATTTGTTAATGTTGTTTTATAAAACCTTTATCAGTGTTGTTTATTGATCTATTCACTTCCACAAGACCTGATCCACAGAATTTAAAATTGAACATATAATATATTTTGCACATAATAAATGAAAATGATTTATTTAAATGATAATTGTTATTTAGAATATGATACTGGAATATCTCATTACTTTAACATTATTTTCTGGTTATAATCAACTATTTAAATTGCTGCCATATAATTGAGTATATTTCTATTGTCACACTATTCAGATTATACCATAGTTTAGCATACAACATGAGAAATAAAATAATTGAATGATGATTATTATTATTATCTTATTATTAAGTAGTAAATATAATACGAAATTATTAATTACATTAAGTGTAGAAATATTATATTTTATTATTATTATTGTTAGGTGTAGTTGAATATGATGCAATATCCCTCATCACATTTGGCCACAGGATTTTTCAATTAATTTACTGATTTATTTTATAGAACCTGAGATAATATATATATATATTTCAATAATAGAGATTATAATTTATTAATATTAGATTTAAATTATTTAATATATTTTAATGTCTTTAGAATGCTATAGATTTATATTATTATTTGAATAAAAGGGGGATAGTGTTATTATGCCATTGAGATTATGTCCTTAGGGAGATGTTCTCAATGTTTACCAACCGTTTTACCTATGCTAAATGTCTCATGATAATTATTAGTATATTATATTATTTATTTATTTAATCGAACCACATATTATTAATTATTAAATTTTGGAGCTAATCTAATGGCAGAAATTATCGTAGGATATTATTAGTACTTATTTATTGATATATTAATATCGGAGCTTAGCTGGAGGATTATTTTTAAGTATCACGTGATCGCTTAGGGAGGGTACAATATATATAAAAAAGGAATCAGATAAGGATGAATGGTTAGTTATTTGGAAGTAAAATTAAAATCCAAGTGAAGATGTGCATAAATCATTTTAAAAAAATAAATGGAAAAATGATTAAATGACCAATCAAATGGAAATGAAACTAAAAAAGTTAGACAAATAAGATTCTTATTATTAACATTTTAATTTATTATTAATTTAGTCAAAATGAAGATCTTCATTTCTTTCTATCATATCTTTTCTAAATATTTTTCAAGTAAAGGGTTTTATTCATTCCTCATGTGGTCTATTTAAATTCTTTTGGGATTCTGCTTAGAATTTCAGTTGTCTAATTTAGTCATTACTTCTAGAAACATGTCCAATTTAATTCATTTAAGCCTCTTAATCTTTCAATAATAAGAAATAATTGCTGGTTTTCTCACATGTATATTTTATTTTTGATCCCTCTCTGTCTAACATACATCTATCCATATTTCTCTGAATGAAGTTTAGTCTATACTATGCCACTTCTTAATGTCCAAGTATTGCACCTATAAATTATTAATGATACAATGCATTTATTAAAAATATTTTTTTTCTTTCTGTAATGCAACTATACTTTATTTTAAGACTTTCCTTATCAAAATCACTTTATCCAGAGTAATCATTTGATTAATATATTTATGTTTTAAATTATGTAATTTATAATTATTAACTGCTTTAAAAAAAATTGGGGAGAGATGAATTTTCTTAGTGATATTCTATATTCTAGTCACTTCTATGACATTTTAATAAATAATATTTATGTTTTCATTTTATTTTATTTTATTTTATTTATGATACAAAACTCATGATACACTTTATTCATATAAATATCAATATAGCAAGTTCCACTATATTTGCTGCCACTTGTATCAACCTCCCTGTGAATATTTGATTTCATTAATAATAAACCCTGTATAATTTATGTGTTTAATAATAAAACTATATTAACTATTACAATTAATTAACAAAAAAAATAATGCAGTCATTAGAAAGATAGTAATAAATATAGAAAGACAGATAGTAACTATATGATTGTTTAAATGCACAAGATCAGAAAATGGCTGGTTGAGGATAATTTACAATAGAGTTTATATATAGCTGAGGAGTATGCATGCAAAACTTATAAATTCAAGTTTACAAACTTATTTATTTTAGTTGATACTTTTTATACAGTGAATAATAAATAAGTACTTGGATATACAAGAGATTAATATTTATAAAAACACAATTTCTCAGTTTTCTGTCTTAATAAATAAAGAATTTACAGAGATAATATATTAATGCTGATTTCAAAAATTGTATATAGCTTAAAAAAATATATATATTTTAATTATGCAGATTTATAATTTTTTTTAAAAAAAAAAAACAATTATTAAAATTTTAGGTATTTTAATTATTTATATTTATCATAAATATCTTTTTTTAAAAAAAAAAAAAAAAAAGGAATTTAAAATATTAAAAAAAAAAAAAATTGGAAAATCAATTCAAAAACTTCTTTATGTGAACAAAAAAAAATCCTTAAAAAAAAAATGTAAGCAAAAAAATTAAGTTTTTTTTAATACAACATGCATTACTGGAATTATTTCAGATATCATGTTTTAATAAATATGTATAATTTAATGTTTTCAAATTAATTTATTGCATTATACAGCACTGGATAATTATTTAATTTTTTTTTATATAAGAATGAATTAGTATTTTTAATTTATTTATTTTCTTATGTGAATAGTTTGGGTAATCTAAAATATTTGAATTTTAAATAATTATAAAATATTAATTCATTTAATTCTATCTTCAAATAATTTGTAATAAATGCTTGATAGTCAGAACATAGAATCCATTTTAAATTATAATTATGCTATTATTTTATGTTTACATATAAAAAATGCAAATAGTTTTTGAATAATCCACTGCAATGAGAATGCCTTATTAACAGATCTTTACTGAAAAATAGTTGAGAAATTATTACTCATCAAATTTATCAATTATTAAATGATGAGGATTTGAATATTTTTTTTCCATTCAAAGAAATGGATCTAACTAAAATTAGTTAGATACCTATTTACAAACTAAAATGGAAGGTTAGCTAGATTAGTTATAGACTTTTTTATTTTTAAAAAAAGTCTGACTGGAATTTGAAAAAATGTTTATGTTTTATCCAGAATGAAAGCAAACAATGTAGTAACCATAACAAAAGAATACACTAGCATTATCCCATTACATCTAAATAGAAGGCTAGGAGAATAGTAGATAAATTACTTATAACAACAGCCATTTCAACAGAGTAATCTCAAGCATTATATATTGAACTGGGTGGGAGACTGATTATTTAAATAAAATAAAAAATTATTAAATCTTGATCTACTCCAGCTGCACTTTTATTATCGCAGCACACCAACCCTCCAAGTGGAAAAGTCAAATACAGAAGGATGATAAGACCAACGGCACCTATAACCAGACCAAGGCAATACAAAATATAACCTGTGGCCATATTTCCAGGCTATAGAACTTCTCAGCTGCTAAATTCAAACCCCTGCCATCCAAAGCATTTTTATTTGCTTCAAGGTAAAATCTCAGGCACCAGCTCATCACGAATTATAATTAGCATGCTTAGATGACAGGTAAACGATTTAGTGCCTGGTTAATCCCTAGCTAGCTTTTTTATTTATGTATAGGAAAACAAACTATATTAGACTGCTTAGTGTCTACACTTAAAAAAATATTGTCTATTAGTAGTGTAATTATTTAAAAAGAATTGACCAATGTTAATTAGCAAATAAATAATTTATTCTAAGACATTGTGATCAAACCTAAGGCTAAAACATTATAGTAAAGAAAATTATATTTTTGTTTCAAGCACACTCTAAATAAATACATGATAATAATGATTGATTTAATTACATATTATAAATATGAATATGCATACACACCTTTAAATATAGTTCATCACTTAAAAAAAGCTTTTAGTATATATTATGAGAAGATTAAAATACATGCACATACTAGAATTCATTATAGATAGTAATTATAGGGAACATTTATTGATGATTATAGAAAACACTTAAAGATAATTATAGGAAACACTCAAAGACAATTATGGAATTTAAAGATTGCTCTGGCTTTCATAGTCTAACAAAATCTTTTTATTCAAACACTTCAGTTTATGAATGGGAATATGAAATTTATATTTATCTAGGATTTTGACATTTGGCACTCCGAAGGATATGACTTCTTGCTCTCTCCTGTTGTATGGACCAACCGGTTGCATTTTAGATTTCACTATGGTTTTGCCTCCTGGCTGACTTCAGCATTCATTGAGATAGATATTTCCTGATAGTTCAGATTATTTGGACATGACTCTTAGATGGAGAGTCTCTGGTCTTATGGAGGACCACAACTGGAGGCAAGTCGCATACTTCGGTAACTGCTTAGCCCTACATGGTGTTAGATGGTTCTTCAGTGAATATGAATACACCTGACCACATAATGGGGATGTTTATGGCTTCCCATCTTTTCTTCACTGGAACTCTTTCACAGTAGTAATATGAATTTTAATATTACCGATTGCTATGAATCAAGAGAGTCAATTAATAATGATGATTATATTTTCAGTCCTTTTATGCAAGTCCTCCTTATCGCTTCCATCCAGTTTAATTAATTTGCACATTTTATTAATTATATTCCCATTGTTTTTTTACTCTGCATACTTGCATAGATTAATCTGGCCTTTGGATAAAATATCGTCTGAAATTATTTCCCATTGTCTTTAATCTGCATAGCTGTTTAGATTAATCTGGTCTTAAGATATCATCTGAAATTATTTCCTATTGTTTTCATTTAAAGTTACTGTTCCCATTCTTTTTTTTTTTTTTTTGATTATCGATTGAGCAATCTTTTGAGTGGATTTAAGCTTATATTATGCACTTTCCTTTTACCTATTTTAATTCAACTGTCATTTCTTTACACACACACTTTTTATTTTATTTTCTTTACATAAATGAAAAGAGAAAACTATGGTTTTTAAGTTTTTTATTTAGTTAAATTTATTCCCCTTTCTGTTACTGTTTCCATTTTTTTTTTTTTGTTTATCGATTGAGCAATCTTTTGAGTGGATTTAAGCTTATATTATGCACTTTCCTTTTACCTATTTTAATTCAACTTTCATTTCTTTACACACACACTTTTTATTTTATTTTCTTTACATAAATGAAAAGAGATAACTATGGTTTTTAAATCTTTTATTTAATTAAATTTATTCCCCTTTCCCTATTTGCTCTTTAACTACTAGATTTTTTATTTTTTTATTTAAGTGTCATAGCATCGGCCGGGACGCGAACCCGCAACCCGGGCAACTGCCTGCAAGTGCAAGGCAGTCGCGCTGACCTCTCGACCACCAATGCAAGACAACTACTAGATTTTTCTCTCTCTTTTTTTACTAAAATAAAATGCCACAGCGCTTTGTCTTTTAGTGACCTGCTTTTCAAAAGAGAAAAAAAAAATCTTTAAATTCTTTCTAAATTACATTTCTTTCTTAAATCTTCTCTACATCATATTTCTATTTCTTAAAACTTTTACTTATTTCTTTTAATAAGCTTTACTTCAATCATTTATTGGCAAAATGCTACGGCAGTGTTTCTATTTCTTTAAAATCTCATTTTTAAAATCTTTAACTAATCATGTTTTCCATATAAATATTACAAATTATGTGACACTATTCAATAGAGGTGCATTACACCTGCCCTCCATTTGAGAGTAAAATGCGTCCTATGACCATTTTATAACTAATAATTTCTTTATACTTTTATTTTTAATTACTATTTTGTTTCTATATCATGTCATCTAGCTGCAGCAATGTCTACGATGCTGAGAGTGATCTTTCTTAAACTATTCTTCCTTCTATCCTGTACAATGTTCATTCCAACAACCATGTGCTGTGGATGACCATGAGGAGCAATATATATCTTTCTGATGTATACAGGGGTTTTGATTGAGGCAGATGCAGGATTTGCCCGCCTTAGACAGACTTATATTATTTATATAAAAACATTCTGTGCTGAGTTTTTTTACCAGACATTTGGATGAGCCCACGACTTGCTCCAATGATAGTGCATCCTAGAAAATGGAAAAAAAAATGGTTGCTGTGAATCGCAGAATTCTTCGACTGACCTATTCAGCTTACAGTATTGGAAACACTTATGATGAGATGTGGGGTTTATCCCCCAAAGAACTGATTTGTGTCTTATATTGGTTGTTCTCAGTGTGCACATTTCCAATAAGAAATGGGACTATTTCACCCAGCGAATTTTGGACGAGTTCAAGAATTTTCTTCTGAAACCTCACCCTAAGAACTATCCCCCTGTTTAGTCCATTACGGGTACTATTTTCACACAATGCTACTACCTACACTTCTTAAGCTTCCCTCAACCTTCACTCTATCACCCCCCCCGTCCTTTCAACTCCAATTCCTCTGACACTCCATACTTATACTATGACTATTTATATTTTTTCTATTTACTCATTCCAGAGTTGTACTTACTATTATTATTCCATTTATTTTTATTTATTTACTTTTATTCTATATTACTCCTCACAAACCTTATTTTAATTATTTGTTTAACTTAGCAACATGTGTGTTGCTAAGCTAAACAAGTTAATGAAAACCATTTCATTTTATTTATTCCCATGTATTAACTCCCAAACCATTACTCAATTTAAATTATTAGTTTATTTACTTTGTATCCAGATTCCAACAAAATTCCTCTCTTATTTCTTCTTATGTCATTTCTTTCTCCACAAAAACACTTCTTTTTATTTATCCAACTTTATCTCTCACAAAAACTTTTATTTACTAATATTATCTAATTTTTCATAATCAGGGGGTTGATTTGTTTTCACCATTTAGAAGTCCATCCTGTTTTCTTTAAATTACTAGCCTAATCTTTGTCAGGTGTTTCCTTTTTATTTCTGCCGTCCTTGCTTGGATCAGAGAATCTTAAGCCATTTCCATGCCTGAGTTCGCGTTTCAGGTGATTAGTTTCCGGTTTGCAAATATTACCATTGACATTCCCCCTTCTTTTACCATCATACGCCGATCTATACCTATCATTTCTATCTCAATTAGTTTGATTCCCATTGCAATTCAGAATATCTATAATGTTTCTACTTTCTTCTCTTTCAAAAAGTTTAAATTAAATCTCTCTTCTTTAGTTCGATATTCAAACCTTGTGCTGTTGAGCGCTTTAACTCCACCATTTCTCTCAAGTGCTTTCCTTTCAGCACTTATTTTTACTCTCATACTTTTCTTGATCTTAGCAGGAACCATCTTTAAGTACACATTCAATTTTATGTTTTTCACTTCTTTATCTTTTAATTGTTATCTCTACTCTTTATATTCCCTTCTCGCTATGTTCTCTTTCTAATACAGATTTGTTTTCATATTCAGGCTTATCCTTTAAGTTTAAAATAATTTGTTTCCAGCTTAATTCTTGAAGCAACCTCATTTTCTGGTTTTTGTTCACAATTATGTTTGTTTTCTAATTCATTTTTATTTATAATATCTTTGCTATCTTCTGCTGACTTACTTATATCTATTCATTCCCTTTTCTCTCTTATCTCTAATTTGTTTACTCTCATTATTAGCTTATCCAAATTTCTTGTTATGTTCTCTTGTCTTTCCCTACTCTCTTGTCATGCCATCATAGTTTCCAACCTCCACTATCTTATTTCTTCCATCAGCGCTTTCATACTTTCTAGTTTTCAAAAAAAAAAAAAAAATTATATACTTATTTCTGTTTATTTCTATTTCAAATATTTTTTTTTCTTAACCGAAGCATGTGACAATCTCCAGCCCCCTTAATCCTTTCTGTCTCCACCTTGTTCTCAATATCCCGATCTGCTGAAAATATCTATCTCTTTAGACTCTCTTTTCATTTAGATTTATTATAATTTGTTTGCTTTTGTCTTTTCTACACTGTACATCACTTTCATATTTATAATGGCACAATTTAGTGTTTCTTCAAGACTTTATTTTCAGAATTTTAATTCTACTTTAATTACATTTATAATTGCTATTAACTTATGATGGTTCTAGACCCACACTGGAAAGCCAATTGAACCGGGTAGGAGAAGAATGCTCCAATTATTTAAATAAAATAAAAAAAATTATTAAATCTCGATCTACTCCAGCTGCACTTTTATTATCGCAGCATAGGTCCTCCAAGTGAAAAAGTCAAATACAGAAGGTTGATAACCAGACCGAGGCTATACAAAGCATAACCTGTAATAACATTTCCAGGCTATAGAACTTCTCAGCTGCTAAATTCAAATTCCTGCCATCCAAAATATTTTTTATTTGTTTTGAGGTAAAATTTCAGGCACCAGCTAATCACAAACTACAATTAGCATGCTTAGACAACAGGAAAACAATTTAGCACTTGATTAATCCCTAGCTAGCTCTTTTATTTATGTATAGGAAAACAAACTATATTAGACTGCTTAGTATCTACATTTAACTAAATATTGCCTATTAGTAACATAATTATTTAAAAAGAATTGACCAACATTAATTAACAAAAAAATAATTTATTCTAAGACATTTTGATCAAACCTAAGACTAAAACATTATAGTAAAAAAAATTATATTTTTGTTTCAAGCACACTCTTAATAAATACATGATAATAAAGATTGATTTAATTACACATTATAAATATGAATATGCACACACCTTTAAATATAGTTCATCACTTAAGAAAAGTTTTTAGTATATATTATGAGAAGACTAAAATACATGCACGTATTCGAATTCATTATAGATGGTAATTATAGGGAATACTTATTGGTAATTATAGAACACTTAAAGATAATTATAGGGAACATTCAAAGACAATTATGGAACTTAAAGATTGCTCTGGCTTTCAAAGTCTAACAAAGTCTTTTTATTCAAACACTTCAGTTTATGAATAATATGAAATTTATATTTACCTAGGATTTTGACACTTGGCACTGTGAAGGATATGACTTCTTGCTCTTTCCTGCTGTATGGATTATCAACCGGTTAGATTTTGGATTTCACTAATGATTTTGCTTCCTGGCTGACTTTGGCATTTATTGAGATAGATTATTATTTGGGCATGATTCTTAGATGGAGGGTCTCTGGTGTTATGGAGGACCAGGACTGGAGACAGGTCACATACACTGCATGGTAAGATGGTTCTTCAGTGAATATGAAGACACCTGACCACATTCTGGAGCGTGTTGGTGGCTTTTCCACTCTTTTCTTCACTGGACCTCTCTCACAGTAGTAATATGAATTTTAATTTTAATGATTGCTACAAATCAAAAGAATAATGATGAACAGATTTTCGTCCTTTTACGCGAGTCCTCCTTATTGTTCCCCTGGTTATCACTTTCATCTAGTTTAATTAATTTGCAAATTTTATTAATTATATTTCCTTTTTTTTTAAATCTGCATAGATTAATCTGGCCTTTGGATAAGATATCATCTGAAATTATTTCCCATTGTCTTTAATTTGCATACTTGCATGCATAAATCTAGCCTTTGGATAAGATATCTGAAATTATTTCATATTGTTTTCATTTGTAATTGTTCCCATTCTTTTTTTTTGTTTATCGGTTGAGCAACTTTGAGTGGATTTAAGCTTATATTATACGCTTTCCTTTTATCTATTTTAATTTCTTTACAGACACACTTTTTCTTTTTATTTTCTTTACATAAATGAAAAGAGAGAACTATAGTTTTTAAGTCTTTTATTTAGTTAAATTTATTCCCCTTTTCCTACTTGCTCTTTAATTACTAGATTTTTCTCTCTTTTTTTTTATTAAAATAAAATGCTGCAGTGCTTTGTCTTTTGGGAACTGCTTTTCAAAAGAGAAAAAAAAAACATCTTTAAATTCTTTGTAAATTACATTTCTTTCTTAAACCTTTTCTACATTACAGTAGTACAATATATTGTAATGGTCAGATTAAATGATATGGATGCCACTTGATACTTGCCATCAGAAAATATTTCAGCGATATACCTTAACTTTATGTTAACATAATTAGAAAATTTTTCACCTTAATATGAAATGACTAAAATGACTAACTCATAACCCTATGTCTATAATACCTGGATAAATCATGTAACACATGAGTTATTCCAGATAAAATGAACTATGGAATTGATATACATATAAGAAAATTCTTATATAAAATAATTTAAACTGCATATTATTTAAATAAATAAATAAAAACAATTTATTTACAAATTTATAATAATATTGTGAGTTCAATACATTATTTTTCCTCTAGAATATATATATTTACTTTAAACATTTATCAATCATGTATTTATTAGACTATTATTAATAAATTACTTTCTTATTTTTTTAAAAAAATCATTATTATCTATAATTACGGTTTAATCTAATGAAAATTGTGCAGCCAGCAATGATATTTTGGTACTGATATACTCAGATATCTACATTTTATTTTATCTTTAGTTGAATCTTTAAACAATGTTTCAACATTATGAAATAATATTGGGATGAGTAATTTATAAATTTAAGATTTTTTTAATCTGGAAAAAAGATTCATCATAATACTAATTTAGTTCATAAATTCAATGTGTAATCTAAAACTTCACTCTTTTCATTGACAGATTTTTTTGGTTCCAAACTTTTAGTATTACCTGACTTTTCAACTTCTTATTTTGTTTTGAGAAAATGGGAGGGGGTAGTAGGAGTCAGGAAAAAAAAGGATTAATTATAAGTTTTCAAGGTTTATTTTGATTTCTTGTAATATTATCTAATATTGACTTACAAATTAATTTATTTATAATTTCAAGCAACCTCTTCTTATTTGTTTGGAATTTTTATTCTTATTATTTATCTTTAAAAAATTTTAATTTCATTCATATTTGCTTTTTAAATGAAGGGAGGGAGTGAATACAATCCACTGTAAGTGTTATGACTCTTATGAAAACAATAATTGTTAGCTACAAATAAAACAATCCAAAGAAAAATAAATTGGCTCGTTTAGAAACAACAACAAATTAAAAAAAGTTTTAAAATGCAACTTATTTCTTTGGATTCCCATCAAGTGATAGTTGTTTTTTTTACTTAAAAAAAAACATTGCTGTTTCATATAGAGGAGTAATTTGACAGGCAAGCTGTGGATAGACAATGAAAAACTACTCTAAACTCCCCATATCTTTTTTTTCTCCATCATAGATGATCCAATGTCTAATGAAGAATGTAGGGAGATTAATTTTTACTTTTTAAAAAAACTAAAACAAAAATAATTGAACAATTTAAATGAACAATTCCAAGCTTTATGTTTACATTTCTTTTTCAAATAAAAACATTTTAACAAGATTAATGATGAGCATAAAGTTTATTTTTAAATTGTCTAAAAAGTAAAAAATAAATAAAGTATTTATTGTAATGTGTGGGTTTTATCTTTATTTTCTGTTCTATTTTTCAAGTATTTACAAACCTATATTTTAAGTATATAAAGTATATTGAATTTTCAATTCATCAATTCGCTATCCCACCATTATCAATGTTTTAAAGAAACAATTAAACATTAATCAAAATGTAGATAGCCAGAGTATATGAGTGCCAATATTTCTATAATAGTTATCTCTAAATTATTATTTAGTATGTTTCACAAACCTGTTTATTTACTACTATGACTATTCTACTTTTTGAGTAATTTATGCAAATTTTGGTATAACAATCACTTTTTCCTCCTTCTATTTAAATAAGATTTTAAGATGCTTTTTTTTTTTTATTCATTTATATATTTCAAAAAATATACTTTTTTATTTTTAAGTATCATTTTCAAACCAAACCTAATTTTAAACTAATTCTATAAAAAGAAAACAAAGTGAATTTTTCTTTTTAATATTATTTAAGCAAAATAAAAAATAATAAAAAATTATTATAATTAAACTGCAATTTGAGTTGCACATTTTAAATTTTGCTTAACAAATCATCAAATCATTTTCTTATTCTCTCATCGATCAATTAATTAATTGATAATAAATATACTGTTTAAATATAATACATAGTTAACTACAAATATATATATATATTCAGATTCAGAAGTTATCAAATATTTCATCCCTCTCCTGCTTCAGAAAATGACTCAATGTATTTAAATAACTCCAAAAAATAACAACACAGTCTTCTATTTTAAAAATAGCTTATCAATTTCAAAATATATATACAATCCACGCACAAACTTCTTTATAAATCTTGATTTATTATAATATGAACTATTTCTATCTATTCTGTGGATAATTCTTTCTTGTTGAATTTCAACTTCTCCATTTCTAGCCATTGATCTTTTTCATTTTGATATTTGGAGACATTCTCTCACTTGGTGTAATAAATAATTCAGCTTTTTGTTTTTCATGTGAGTTTTTTTTTTTTGTTTCATCTTCATATGTTAAATCAAATTCAGTTAAGATTTATTGTATGAGTCTGTCATCAGATATGCTCCACAACAGCTGATTAATGAAAATTTCCTCTATAAAATTTCCATACAATCTTCAGCCAATTCTCTATACTATATTCTTTTATTTTCTCCCCATTTTCTTGTATCTTACTTCTTAAATTTAGATCAAACTACTTTGGCAGGATGGATGAAAGTTAAAGTATTTAATCAACTTCCTTATTATTTTGCTGTAAGGCACATCATCCATTAAAGCATTTCAATAATCCTCTTTTCTACAAAGCATAAGAGGGTTGCCCTCTTGTTTATTGTCCTCAACTACATTTAAAAAAATATTCTAATTGCATTATATATAGTAACCATTCACCAAAATTCTTTGTATAGAACTTGGCAATACAGTTTTGTCCAAATGATACTATAATATTTCCCCCCTTAATTTCATATTTCTGCATTAATTATTAATTAGGCAATTTGTTCCTTGTTAAATACATAATTCAAATTTCATCACCAAGTGCTAATTTTAGTTATCCATAAGATTTGAATTTTATTTGTAATTGCCAATTTTATTATAAGCAGTCTTTTTGTTTTCCATATGGTCTGGCTTGAACTGTAGCAATTTTGATTTGTTTTTAAGCTTAATTTCTTACTAAGAAAATTAATTATTTTAGAATTCATATTACTAAATAATAAAACTCATAATTAAGAATAATTTAAATGCAGGCCATAATAAACTAATGGCAAAAATAATTATTTATTCATGGAAAATATAGAAACTCGTGCTTTAGAATCATCATCTTTCAAACCTCTCATTTGGCTCAGATACATAGATGACACTTTTGTCATATGGCAACATGGAAAAAATAAATTACATGACTTTTTCTTACATTTAAATAATATGCATCCTCATATTAAATTTACAATGCAGACAGAGTCTGATGGAAAACTCCCTTTTCTTGATGTTCTACCACCAAATAGTTTATCTTTTTCAATGTATAGAAGGAATACACACATGGACAGGTATTTATATTTACATTCTCATCATCACCCAACTCAGATAGTTTCTGTAGCCAAAATTCTTTTAAATAGAGCAATTAACCTTTCAGATAAGTCACATCTGAAAGAAGAAATAAAATCATATTAATAGTGTTTTATTAGCAAATAGTTATAATTATAAAAAGCCTTATTTCAAGCCCAAAATGAACAAAATAGGAAACAAAAAGATGATAAATCAGCTATTAGGATTTGTGTTCTATATGTAAAAGAAACACAGACAGTGTTGGATGTATATTAAAATGATATAATATAGATACAGCATTTTCTAATCAAAAGATCAGCAATATAATAACCAAGCCTAAGGATTCAATCACTCTTGAATCTCATGGGGTTTATCAAATCTCATGTGAAAATTGTAACGCTTCTTACATAGGTATGAGTAATTGTCGCATCAGTGTTAGGAGAGATGAGCATGCTAATGCAGTTAAACAACACTCATCATCATCAACATTCTCACTCCATACTATAGATTCAGGTCATAAAATTGATTTTTCTAGAACCAGGATCATATCCAGAAGCGATAATCTCTACTAGTGCAAAATTAAAGAAGCCATTGAGATACTTAAATGGCCAGATTGTATCAATAAGTAAGATGATACATGCAAACTTCCTCCTATTTGGAAAGATTTTTTTAAAAAACATTCTTAATTTAACATTTTTGCTATTGGTGGAACTTTAATGTTTTTTTCAAATCAGTGATTGTAGCGCCTCTACAACCGTCTTCCAACCTTTTATCACCCAATAGATGACGTGTGTGATCAAGTCGAAATGTTGTTATATCAATATTTAAATTTTTTAACACGGATGAACCCGTAAAATATGTCTTTTATATATGCAACCTGTGAAAATCAACATATATATATACCATTTTACATCTATTCACTATTCATTGATAATTGTGATCATTCTATGGGAATGACAATGTTTTCCTATCTCTCCAGGTCACCCCTACTTCCACACCATTATAATATAGACTCAAATGTTTCTAATAACATTAGACTAGTATTATATCTCCAAACCCTGAGGCTTTTTAAAATGATAATAAAGGTCAAGACAGCCTGCTTAATTCTCTAAGCAACTTGTTAAACTAGAGAGGCTGAGTCCCTGGAAAGATATTCCTCAATGATTTCTATTGCTACATGCTCCTTCAACTATTGTCTGATTCACAGTTCTCTGCTCTCTCCCACTCTGAAGAAAAAAACTGTTTTTTGCTTTACAAGTCTTTTCTTTTTAATGTGATTTATTATTAAGCTGATTAATAGATCAAGTCTAACTTAACATAAATTTAATTAATAATATAGTTCTCTGAATTTCACATTAATTTATTTTTGTTATTTAAATTATTTTGATTCATTTGATTTTTTGTTTTTATCAAACTTATTTTTACAACGTTTTCAAGTTATACATTATAACTCAAAGGTTAATTTAAATTTTGTTTTTAGATCACATTTAAAGTTTAATCTTTCTATGCTTTTAAATAATTTATATATTAACAAATATTTCATTTATTAATAATAATAAAAAAACATTTAGTACCATTAAATTCAAACAGTTTTTTGTAATAAACTATTATTATCAATATTATTGTATTTTTTATTCTAATCAAATAATATTTAAATCAAAATATATATATAATATTAATTAAAATATATTACTTACAATTCATAAATTAGCACCATCTCATCATCATCTTCAAATGCATCGTGCAAATGAATGAGTTTTGGATGATGTAATTGATTCATTATGTCAATCTCCTTGCGGATAAGAGCCTTCTCATTAGGCAATTCAGCTGGAATAAATTTGGCAGCAAAAATGTTGCCAGTAGATTTTTCTCGACATCGATGTACTACACCAAAAGCACCTCTAATATAAGTAAAAAAAAAAATAGTATTGATATTTTTAAATTAATTATACATCAATAATTATGTAATTGTATTTGTACTTACACTCCAATTTCTTCCAAAACATCATAATAATCATAAATATTAGCAGTTTTTACATCTACAGGTTGTGGTATGTATTTGTCGTAAATGTCAAATACTAAAAATAAATAAACAAATAATCAAACATAACAATCATAAAGATATGAATTTGTACACAAATTATAAAACATATCCAACTAATAAACTCATTTTAAAGAACTTTTGTGTTTATATACAAATATACTGAGAATGTGTGCATAAGATATGTATGTGTGCTAAAGATTTTCATGAATAAATAATGTAAAACAGGTTTTGGATTCATTCATGTCTAGCTATTTGTTGATATCATTTAGTTTAACCTCTTAAATTTTGTAATGGTTCATATAACAAAAAGCTAAATTATATGACAGTCTATTATCTGTTATTAGTGTCTAGCAAAATCTAAGATCCAACCAAACCATTGGTTTTATAATAATTGATAATATAGCAATTTAAAATCATACATGTATAATGAAGCTGAAAACTACTCACAAATAAACACGTATATACGTATATATTACCATCATTACTTTATAAGATATTTTAAGCATATTTCAACAATGCTTATTAGTAAACTTTTATAAACAATTTTTTGTATTAAAAAAAAATATATTAAATAATGATCAAAAATCTTTTTTTCTCTTTATTTTTTTTTTTTTTAGGACTAAAGTTGATTATTTTGTATAATAGAATTAATTCCTAATATTATAATAAAAAGCATGCTTTTAGAAGAGATTTCTGGATTAATTTTATCTGAAGTAAAAAAAAATCTGGTTAGTTTGAAGAGAAATGTCATTTAGATATTTGAATATTACATAATCTCCTGAAAAGCTGATAATATAATTTATTTATTAATGAAAAACAAAAAAATTGGGAATGTTTTTCTGATGTTTTTAGTACAGACTTTGTTAATAGTTAAAATAAAAAACAATGTCAGCTATCATATGTTATCATATTACTTATTCATAAATTACAAATGAGCTTACTTTCCAATAAATAGAATATATAAGTTCAACAATTTTTAAAATGTCTATTTCAAAGTAAAGATCTTTATAGTACATATCTACAGAGAAATAATGATAGAAAAGACAATATTCATCAATCTAATATAATAGGGATGGAATTAAACCCTGTTTCAAAGAAGGGACTTTTGGTATTCATGCGTGTGCATATAGGTTTATTATTAATTGTCCGTATTTCATATTTCATTTGTTTTTTTATGTTTTTCTTCAAATAGGTAAATAAAGATTCTTGTTAAAATGGACATGAAGGAACGGAAGGTTTGTGCTCATTTATTTTGTTAAAGCATGTGCGTGTGTATATATTGTTGTATAAGCAAATGAATGTAAGAAATTGTTTAAAAGAAACATATAATATACACGTTATTTCCATAATGAAATTCACTGGATTTCATTTTTAATAAATTGAAAAATATATTTTTAATGAAAATAAAAAAGAGAGAGAGAGAGAAAACTACACAGATTGTTATCTGTGGAATGCCTTTTTAATGAAGGATAGTGTTCGACGGAATATTTGGTTAAGACAAAGAAGGAAAAGTTGTTAAAAGCTTTGTTTTTGTTTTAAAAAGAAGCCGGACCCTTGGATACCACATGCTTAGATATAAAAAAAAAAAACTGAAATTTTTAGAATTGGAACTTTCTAGAATATAAAAAAAAAAAAATTATAAGGGGAGGGGGGCAAGAGTCCATTCATGATATTTTTACTAAAATTTGAAAGTAAACGAACTATTATCTATGTCCGTTTGTTGGGCTTATTAATTTCCTGCATTGAACCCATTGGAATCAACATATATATTCGCCAACTATAAAAAGACTGGGGTAAAAGCTTAAAACGTGCTGAGTTTTTGACCCCGGTCCCACAAAAATACGTAAGCTGGTACATTACTAAATCACCACTTGAACTGAGTTAACATCCAAATTAATAGAGATTCAAGGAACCAAACAGAACAACACATCCATGATGAGCAACTTTAATAGTCATAGTATCGAATGAGATCATTTTCATTACCAGTCTGATACCGTTATTTTTCCCAGAGAATTCCAAGTAATATGTACCTTTATTATATATTTTTTCCATTTACACATTAGTGTGTCTTTTCTATTGATGTTTAAAGATTTTTATATGATAATATTATGATCAGCTATCTTCACCATTAAAATTATATTTCACATCTGGATTGATTGGACATTACTTTCTCTCTTTGTTATTTGATTTGCTTGTTTGTACAAGATATGTGTGTACTTGTGTTTTATAAAAATATTTGAGCACGTATAACATTTTTTTATTATTATTTATTTGTTATATTAAATATTCAATTTCAATGAAATATTTGTGTTGTTTCTTTATCTCGAATTTCAAGTAGATAGCTAAGGAAAGAAATATAAGTATGTGTAGTAATTATTTAGTTAAGTTAATTGAGTACCAGATTATGAATACCTGATTATTGCTGTTCACTTTATATTTTTCACGATTTAAGTACCACCCATCCTGAGTGAACTAGCGAGTAGCCGGGCTTCCCCCTTTGTTCTTCCATCTCTTCCAGCATAATTCTTATTTAAATAAGATTGGCATTTGGAGTTAGAAAACTGACATCAATAAATATGCTGGATGAGGAATATGATTAAAATATTATGTAGTGTTTTTAGAGAAACATAGATGTACCACAATAAAAAAATATATTGCATCCTCACATATATTAAATTAGCTATATTGTCATGAGTTAAAGGGCTTGTTTCATTTTCAATGAAATATTATTATTATTGTGTAGCGCTTTAGATAAATGTCAAATTACCACAATAAAAAGATATATTGCAACCTCGCGTATATTAAAACAGCTATATAGCTATGAGTAAAAAGCCAATTTTGTTACAATGGTCCCCCAACTAAGGGGCTTTTGAAAAGTAGAAAGTATAAGAGATGGGATATGAGTCTGAGTAATAATGAAAGAGTTATAGCATATTTATTTTAAAAAGGGGGGGGGTAAAGAAAGAATGTTATTAGAGTGAATGATTTATTTTGTTTTGTCTTAAGAAGTAGAAGTCTGAAGATATATATTAGAGTGGATTTCAGGGAGATTAATTATAGGAACATTTATATAGGTAGCACAGTACTTTGTGGGCTGGGGAATTAAGCCTAGCGCATTGACCATCAGAAATATACACAAATATAGGAAAAACAATGATAGATATGAATAGCAAAGTGTATGAGTTGATCAAAATACAGATATTTAAAGGAAGAAGAGGAGAGACACCTGGAGAACATATAAAGAGCTTGAAGAGATTTTTTTGTGGCCATAGGTTTGGGGAAGACAGTAAAGTAACAGTGGTGCATAGCCACCTCTTGGTGGGAGTCACTGTTAATCCAACCAGAAACATTCCAAGAATATGAAAACACCATAAAAAACATGTTTTGGAATGAAGAGCAGCAAGAGTATATTAAAGCCTAGATCATCAGTCAAAAGCTTTGCGAAGAGGAGGAAGAGGTTTACATTCATTTCTTTAGATGCCAAGTGTCCAGGTTAAGGAAGCTGGAAGCATGAGAACTATCAGAAAGACAGATTGTGTGTATTGTTTGCAGAAATTTGCCAGGGGGAATAATTGGTAGAATATGAAGACCAAGTAAAAATTGGCAAGCAATGGCAAAAAGGAGAAACCAGGGAGTCTGTGGGCAGAAACAAGGTCAATGAATACAAAAGGTGGGACAAAAAGGAAATGGAGTGAAGAAAGGGGAACAGATTTGGATAGCAGAGAGGAAGAAAAGCAAGCCTACCCTAACATATGGATAACTATTGCGTGGATGGAAGTTGAGGCATTAGTAGACTCTGGCAGCCAAATTTTAGTATTTTTGGAGGAAAGTGTACACTCAGATTATAAGCAAACAACCTAGCGTTAAGACTATCCCAATAAAATCAGTCCAGATAAGGATGGCTAACAATAAAAAAAACAAAGGTGGAACCAATACAGATATGGATAGACTTACAAGTAAGTGAAAAACCATTCTCATACATATTTTTAGTCATGAAGGACCTGATTCACAATATTCTGATGTCAGACTTTTTTCTTAGGTACAAATGCGCCATTGACTTCAGAATGGAACAGTTCACATGTGAGAGGGAGGCAGTAAAGTTATTCAACATCAAATTTATATAGATCAATTGGGGTGCTAAAATGAGAAAACAAATGATGTTACTGAGGAAAAGATAAAAGAAGTAGTTAAAATAAATGAAAATGGGAAGGAAGCGCTCAAGCAGATGTTAGAAAAGTATAACCGGGTTTTTTCGGATGTGCCAGGAATAATCCAGGATTTTGAACAGCGAATTAAATTAAAACAGGATCATCCATTATAATCTCATTCTTATCCTATTCTGCACCAGTATAGGAAAGAAATGCAAAAACAAATAAGCCAAATGATGGAATCGGGGGTCATTTCAAACTGTTCATTACCATACTGTAACCCATTGGTGGTAGTCAAAAAGAAAAATGGAACCTTCAGATTATGTCTTGATGCTAGGCAACAAAATCGAGTTATGGTGCCAGACTGTAACACCCCATACCCCACACATGAGTTGTTAGGCAAGTTCAAAGATAAAAAGGTATTCTCAACATTCGATATGATCCCCAATTACTGGAAAATCAAGTTTCATCCAGAGGACTGGAAATACACAGCTTTTAGCTATGAGGGATTCTCTTATCAATTTAATAGAATGCCATTTGGTTTAATAAATACTCATATCAATTTAATAGAATGCCATTTGGTCTGATAAATACTGTACTGGACTGCTGAGATGCATCAATCAGGTGTTGGAGGATGAAGTCAAGAAGCTTATGACCATGTATATTGATGATGTATTAATAGCCTCATCGACTATTGTAGAACATATGTTATGATAAGATTCTTTCATAAAAACTACAGTCTGAAGAATTTCCACATACACAAAAAAAAAATTAACCCATACATCCAATCATGACAAAAATTGGAATTATACTATCATGATGAAGCAAGATGAAAAAGTTTATTTAGAAATCAAGGATTTGAAAAAAAAGGTCTTTCATAGAACAAACTTTCATGAAATATGATTTTCTATTAACTATCGCTAAGAAAATCTTAAATTGACAACACACACACTAAAAAAAAACCCAACAAAAAAAAAAAAAAACAATTATAGGTATGATAGTGTATCAATCCATAACAAGAATAGTCGACAAAATAAAGAAAATGTGCCAGTGTAATATCAGAAAAACTTTTCAAAGTCATAGTACAATGTAAGGATAGTAATCTTTACAAACCCCAGATTGGACATGCTAAAAAAAAAAAACTACATCTATGAAATACCACTAAAAATAATTGAACAAATACAAAACACAGACATCATGGTTTGTAAAGTATCAAATAATGCATGTATCACTGATCATATGTTCAGTTAGAAAAAATATATATATATTGCACAAATAAGAAAAAGTAAAAAAAAAAGAAAAAATTTTAAAAAATTTGTTCACATGACAATGGCAAATAAATCTATAGCTCAATCTAGTGTGATACTTTATAATGTTTGAAAACTATTCACTAATCTTGTTGTAATGTCACCCGCCATTGTTAATTAAGTTAAGCAATCAAAAATGTGAACTGTAGAATGTTTTATCTAGTAGAAGAGTTTTAGTTAAAAAACTTTCTTATAGTATAACTTACAGCTATGCATTATTTTTTGTGTTAAAGTTGTTAATAAACCTAGTTTTTGTTAACAAATCTGTTGGAGAATTAAGTTAACGCATACACGTCAAATTGGGGCAGTCAGACAGGATCTCCAAAGAACAGTTTTGGTCAGAAAAATGGCTACCATGATACAACTACAAATAGGAGAATTCGATGTTGAAAATCCCAGTAATTGGCCGTTATATGTAAAACTGGTTGAAAAACACTTTTTGATAAACAGTGTTAAAGAAAACTACATTAAAATTGTCACACTTCTAGATTTTGCAGGGTTCAAGGTTTTAGAAATAGCTAACTGTTTATGTGAACCTGCTGAACCAGAAACTTTACAATACTATGATGTAGTTGAAAGATTAACTTCAGAGTTCTGCCCGCTACCGTTGAAGCATATCGCTAGACTACATTTTCGTTTATGACATCAGACAAAAAATGAAACATTCAAGGAATATGATTCAGCCCTGCATGAATTAGCTAAAAATTGTGTTTATGGTCAATATTTAGAAGAAGCACTCCTTGAATAGTTGCTACTCGAATTATACGACATAAAATTTTGTGAACAATTACTTGCAGACTCAAACATTATATATAAAGAGGCCATTAAAAAGGGAATAACCCATGAACTCACAATAGAGCAGGCAAAAGAATATATGAATAATGTGTCACATCGTATCCTTTACCATCCAATTCAGAAAAATGCTGAACAAAATGAGGATTGTAGCTATAACCGCATATGATTCCACTGCAGAAAAAAGAATATGTTGAACGCAATTGTAAACAACTGTATGAAACATGAGGAACCCTATACTGGATATCAATACTCTCAGCCTATGACTATGATTTAAATTACAGAAGTGGGAAGTTGATCCAACATGCTGATGTGCTGTCTAGACTGCCTGATGCTTCAGAAAGAATGAGACCTACCATAGAAGTAAACCATATCAACCAGTGGAAGAATAAAACAATGAACAGTAGGAATGTATCAGACTGGACCAACAATGAACCAGCTTACCAAGTTTTGAAGAACTGGATCAGGGAGAGCTGGCCTAACAAGAAACCAGATAATCTACCAATGTCTTTCTGGAACGCACGTATGCAATTGTTGATCTGCAAGGGATGTATTCTCAATGGTGATAGAGTAATAATACTTCCACAAGGACGAACAGGTTCTAGAACTACTTCATAGTGGCCAACCAGGAATAGTGTGCACCAAAGCATTAGCCAGAAGTTACGTTTGGTAGCCAAGGTTAAATGAAGATATAGAAACTTACGTCAAAGGGGTGTACTGACTTCCAAACAAACAGCAGACTGAACAAAAAGGAATATAGCCAGTGGCCACCAGCTACAAGGGCCTGGGAACACATACACAGTGATCATGCCGGTCATTTTATGAGACATATTTTTCTAGTTTTAGTCGATGCCTACTCATACTGGATTGGGTATAGAATTGTTAAAAATACTGGGACGGATGAAATGATCAAACAATTGACATCCATATTTGCAACACAAGCATATCCAGAGACTTTAGTTTCAGATAATGGTTCTGGTTTTTCTTGTCCTAAATTCAAAAACTTCCTGATATACAGAGGCATCAGACAACTTCACACCACCATACCTCCCAGAAAGCAATAGCCTGGCCGAGAATGCAGTGAATCAACTTAAAATTGCATTGAGAAAGCAAAAAATCCATAAAGATGCTAGAGGGTTTTAAATCAGGTTCTTTTACAACAACATTCTATTCCAACCACTGCTAGCGGAAAGACTCCTGCCGAACTTTTCCTGAAAATAAAGCTACGAACCGACTTAACTTTACTCCTAGCCGAACTGACAAGAGAAACTGTTGATAGGAAGTCAGAGAAGTTTCTAGTAGGTGAGAAGGTGTGGTTTAGAGATTGCCTATGACAGATATGGATAAACTTCCAAGAATATAGCTACAGTACAAACAGAAGATAATATTGGATACAAGAGACATTTTAATCACATCTACCATCGCATCAATCCAAACTGGCAATATACATATACAGCTCAAATCAATGGGAATAAACCTTCAGAAACGAGACCTGATAACTCAGAGCCAAGTCCAGACTACCAGATACCAAAACCCCAGGAAAAGATTTCAGCAGAAGACCCAGAAATAGTCCAACCAGAATCATCGAATACAGTAGATAATATAGAATATAAACACCCAGAGTGAGATAGGAAGCTAGCCACATATCTAAGTGATTTTGTAAGGTAGCCATTTCCCTACTATGGGTGGAGGAGTGTAAGGTCACCTGCCATTGTTAATTAAGTTAAACAATCAAAAAAAGTGAACTGTAGAATGTTTTATCTAGTAGAAGAGTTTTAGTTAGAAAACTTTCTTAGAATATAACTTATAGCTATGCATTATTTTTTGTGTTAAAAGTTGTTAATTTTTGTTACAATCTGTTGGAGAATTAAATTAAGTTGACGCATACACGTCACTTGTATTTAAGAAAAAATAGAAAAATCAGAAGAACCCTCACAGATAAGTATATAAAATTTCTAGAGACTATTGTAATCGATAAAATAGGCTAGTTAGTTAGATCACCCTAAATTCAGTATTCACAAGTCACAAAATCTTACATTTGATTTCCATGCTACTACTGTTAATGGTCTAATCGACAACACATGAAGAAGAGAAGAAAATAATATCACTTGAAACATTGTGTTATATATTTATCCATGTGCTATTTCTAACAATCAAATGTATTTGAAAAATTTAAATAAAATTTGAATTTTTCTAGACATTGAACAAATAAGTCTAAATGATAAAAATAATCCAACATATAATTTTAGATAAAATGCCATTATTACAAACTTTCAGACAACTCAAACATCAGTTTTCTACCAATTCTATACAAAATCTTTGGTTGTTTTACAATAGCGTGTTGAAACCGCCGGAGGGCATTATTTCTATGATAGCGCACAGCAATATGCCATTTAGGTGGCCTCCGCCGCTATCGAACGTTCTATTTCTAATGTGTAAGCCTAGAAATAGTCCGTTGATATGGGGGGTACCGGCTGCTGTGTTTATTTCTATGCTAATGCACAGAAACATGACATTTAGCCAATCTGACACAGAAGCTATCGTGTCAGCTTACAGCTCAGATTTGGGCTAAGCATTTTGGATGTGCAATCACATTTCACTTTTGGCTACAGTATTGTCTGAGGGTGGCTGGAATTCCGATTGTCAAAACTATTTTAATATTCATTAAGACCACCTCCCCCTCTATCTCCCAGGTTTTAGGAAGGTCTACTAACAATTATGAGCAGAGTCTCATGCTTCCCTAGCCCCCATTTCCTGCTGAAAAAATGGGCCAAGTGTAGGTAAAAGCGCGATTCCTATCAAATCACTCTCTAAGTCACGTTTCGTGTGAGAACAACTGCGAGCTGAATCAAATGGTTGAAATAGAAAAACTTTCCGAATGTCAAAAGAAAGAAGGATTCTTCTCTGACTGCTGGAACCGGGTTAACAAACAAAATAGCTTGAAGCTGCATGCCTGCTGTTATTTTTTTCCTGAAGAGCCCAAAAAGTTGCTTTTAATTGCCGTATATATTGATGTTTTTGGGAATTACCGTCAAAACTTTGTCAACCTTCGAGTTGTTGGCGTTCCGTTCTGTTAGCAATTGGAAACACCCTCCCCCATCATCCCCTTTTCCCCCTCTCCCAAAGTTGGACTTTGGTTTGCAAATGTTACCATTAAATGGACAATAGATGTATTTATAATTTATAAAAATAAAACAAACGAACCAACAAAAAAAAAGAAGAAGAATCGGCTGATTTTTTTGTCGTACAATACCGAACCGAAAATATAAGGGTTTAATGAGAAGAATAAAAACAATCAAAAAATTGGTACTACTTTTTAAAATTCATTTTTAATTGATGTATTTTTTTTGGGGGGGAGGGGTTGCCAAAATTGATTTGATAGCCGCTGTACTTTTTAAATGTAATAAATAACAACAACGAAAAAAAAATACATAGACCGAAAAAAAAAAAAAAAACCGACCCCTTTGAAAATATAAATAATGAAAAGAATAAAAAAAAATTAAGTACTTTTTTGTAAATTCATTTATTTGTAATTTTTTTTATGCATTTGGTTTTTTGGTTGTGTTTAAAAAATTTGATTTGATATTACTTTTATAAATGTGATAAACAAAAAAACCAAAGCCAAAAAAAAAAAGGAAACCCGGCTCCGGCAACATTATATTTATCTTTGTTTACAAACCAACCACGCCCTCCGGCGGTTTCAACACGCTATTGTAAAACAACCAAATCTTCACTAAAATAATTACAATTCATCTAGAGTGAAATTTTGGTTTCTAACAAACCAAAGGAATAAGCTAAATAAAAAGTGGCCGCAAATCATATTCAAGTATTGATTAGAAATTATATATAAAAAAACAATTAACATAAATCATCATTATGCTTTGGATTTTTAGATTATAAAAATGCATTTGATTCTGAAAGCATTTTCGAAAAATTAAAGATTTAGATTATCAAAATATAAACCTAGGATATTATCATACTCTAAAAATTATTTATTAAAATGTTTCAATAGTGATTACATTATATGGTGTAACTAAGATTAACATTGTGAAGAATGTATGATAGGGCGATTATATATTTCCAAAATTTTTATAGCAACTTATAAGAAGTATTTTGTGAATTAAAATACAAAACCAAGGAGTAAAAGTAAGCAGATATGGGTTTTGTTTTGTTTATTGTTTTTTTTTTTTGCAAAAAAATACTGCTAGAGTTATTAGATAAAGATAAGAAAGTAGGACTAAAAATAAATGCTCAAAAAAGTAATGTTCAATAAAAATTTTCAGAATAAAATAAAAATTGACAGTTATGAATTAGAAGTTAACTTGTACATATAAGTTGGTTAAATTATTATTACAAATAGAAACATAATAGATAAAAATAATCAAATAATTAAATTTTAATAGAATGCCTTTCATACAATAAATGTAGTATGAAATATAGGCATGTATTTGAAAAGAAAGATTTTTAATATATGTGTTTTATCAGTTCTTGCTAATGGATAGACTTGGATACTTTAAACAAACACAACGGGGAGATTTAGCCCAATAAAATGTGGAGAGGTATATATAAGAAGAAATTGAAAATGAGATACATAGCTGAGAGAACAAGTAACACTGCTTTCTCTAAAGGAGTTGTGAGACTGAAATATAGTTCGGTGAATAAATTAAGAGACGAAATGATAACAAATGGACAACTAAAGTTTTAGACTGGATCCCAAGAGAGTGTAAAAAACTTAGAAAAAAGATCACATTGAGATGGATGAATGAAATAAGGAAGGTTTGCTGGTGTGATGTTAAATTGTGACTATTAATTAGAGAAACTAATTTAAAATTGATAATGAATGAAAATGATGCATGATATTGCATATGATTACTGACTTTGAATATTTCATCTTCAATACAATTTTTTGTTATATTGATTAGTTTTTGTGGCCTTCCATAAATAGATTCTAATAATAATATCAAAAGCCATTAAATAATCTATAAACATTGTACAAAAATCTCTTGCTTATATCAACATTTCTTTTTAAATAAAATTCTCACTGTAAATATGTGATCAATAGTTGCTATACTTCTTATGAATCCCATCAAACATTTACAAACATATCTTCAGTATAATTTTCAATCTTTATAATATTCTATTTGTTGTCAATATTATTTTACTATAATTGGAGCATATCATAGGGTTATCCTTTTTGTAAATTAGACAAATGGAACATCTACCAACTCCATAGGCAAATCATCATTTCAATTCAAACTTTACAAATTAGAACTGTAAACAATTTTTAAATAAGGCAGATATTTTAATTTCCATATTGTTGAAGGTATTAAATCACTCTCTGGAGCTTTATAATTTTTTATTCCAGACATCATTTCTTTGATTGATTATAGTAATCATCTATGTAACAATTAATTCTTTGTACCCCAACTGTACTGTTACAATTTAATAATCCATTAGTCAGTCCCCACACCTTTCTTATTTCTACTTTTTCTGTTATCAGCATATCATTCTTAGTCATATTGAAAGAGCCAAAATACCTCTCTTCAATTCTCAATGATTCAAAATTGAATAATATCTGGAGTCAGTAGTACAATGAAGTAATTTTTTTTTCATTCTTATAACTAATTTCATCAACCTTTGTATGTTGTAAAAATTATTCCAATCTTCTTCTGTTGGTTTTGCAAAATACAAACTCTAGCTAATTTCCATTATCTAACAACATCACAATATTATTAATTAAACCATGGATTACTATTTCCAAAGCTTGTTATATCGTACCTGATACAAAACTATTGACTATAACACTGTGATTTCTCTTCATTATCTAGTTAAAACAAAATTCACAATTGCAATATCAAAAAAAAAATGATTGAACACACCAAAATATTTAAATACAACCTTACAAATTTGAAGGATTTTACCAAGTTTCTTCTAGCATTTAAATGATAACAGTAATTAAAAATGGAAAGAAAAATGAAGAATAATGCCAGTGGTATAGTCAATAGTTTTGTATCAAGTATGACATAAGAAAAACTCTTGAGAGATATGTTAAATTATGCTGATTATTCAAGAAATATTTGTAATTAATAATTAGATTGTTTAGCTGGATAAAAAAAAAATCCTAAAATTGCTTGAAATTTTAAAAATTTCCATGTTTTACTGAAACCAAACATTAAATCATGAAGGGTGATCTATGAATTTTAAAATAAAAAATTGGACGTGATTAAAAAAAAAAATTTTTTTTAAATATTTTGGAAATATCAAAAAAAGTTATTAATGAAACAGGATTACAGATAATATTGCTACAACAATAAAAATTTTAAGAACTTAAAATGAGTTGAGAAATTATCTTATTTTAAAGTAGCAACTTTCTCCATACAATAGTCATGTGATGTTTTAGTGATTTATCTTATTTTTATAAAGTTGAACGAAATGCCTGGAATCTACAACAAAGTTATTTTATTTGTATGTACATGTATCAAGATAATAATTAATGAATTTGCCACTTGTCGAATGGATACTGAGAAACTAGCAAAGCATCTTTGAAAAATGTCTTTCTTTGATATGCAAACATACAATAAGCAAGTTTTCTGATCACAATAGAAAAAGAAAATTTGTTATAAACTTCTATAAAAAAAATACTGAAGACAGTTTGCCCTGCAGTGAATATATGGTAATAATATCAATGTTTCTCACAAATAATCAATGTATAATTGAGAGTACAATTGTGAATGGATATGTATATGTTCAATTATGAAATACAAACATAAATGTAAATACTCACCAAATTTATCATAGTTGTCAACTTTTCCATCTCCTTTGCCTCTTATTCGTTTACCATGGGCATCAACTAAAATAAAAAACAATTTCACATTATTAGTATATAATAGTTCATTATTTTTATTAAAATTCTAATTTAATAATATCTTTAACATTCTAAACAAATTGGTTGTAAAAATAAAGCATTAGGAGATAACAATATGCAACTATCTTTGGTTCAAATAATATTCCACTTCTTAAATTAAATAGTGAGGTGGGCAAATAGATGCAAATGCTAAGAGTAAGATTATTAATTACATATCAACCAAATCATTTTTCCCAACCAATCTGTCTCTGGCTTTACTCTTCAAATATCCAGAGGCATTCTCCTCCTTAGGATTATCAATCAATATTTTCTGTTATCTTTCTTATCTTTATACACCATTGGATAGTTCCAACACAATACTTGTAATTTAACTTGTAAGTGAATCCATATTTTGCTTCATAATTTGCTTAAAAATTAATCCCTATTCATATAATTTTCCTGATATTTAGAAGTTCCTAGTCTTATCCTATAAATTAAACAGGATTTTAAATTATGCTCCAATTCTATATTACAAAATTTTCATTTTTTCTCTATTTTTCTCATTATCCATTTTTCAGTTTTCAGTTTCAATATAAACTAAGTTTATATAAAACTTTTTACATAGCTTATTTTGTAAATATAACTTTTAATGCTTGATAAAAGCTTATCAATTCATTTCAACTCTTACTTTAAGACTTTTGCAACTATTCCAACATCAGTTAAACAATTATTTACGTACCAAAACTTGGGAAAAAATGTCCTGCTTATTTAACATTCTTAATTGTTTATTTTTTTGACCTACATCTATTATTTTAGTTTCATAAATATTTATTTTCAATCCAAACTTTTATAAATTTCATCAATTTAAATTAACAATTTGTTAAAGCATTGTGAAGACATTAACAATATGGTGCAATAAATTTTACCATTACTGCAAATTTGATTTTTTTCAGTCATTTATATAAATATTAAAGCTGACAGACAATTTTCCTGACACACATCACTCCCTTTGTCTATTTCTTATATATGAAAACTATTTAATCTTATAAATTGTTGGCTTCTATATAAATATTTTTATGTTCACTTATCTTTTTAATATATTGAAGTGGATACTTAATATGAATTTCTAATAATATGCAGGAATAATATAGAGAAAGTAGGAATAGTATATTTAAAGCTGGTTAGAAAGAGAAAGATCTAAAAAATAAAATAAATTATTTAATCATAAAAATCACTTTAATTAGACTTAATATTTATTTTAAGCTCAAATATTATATATTTAAACATTCAGATAGATTAAATTGTTTGTATGTGCATGTTTTGAATATGTGTGAAAATCTAAAATTTTCCAACATTAATTTAATAGATAAAAAGTTATAAATTTACTTTTAAAAACATACTTCTAAATAATTTTTTTCATTAATTTAACTTGTTTTTCCAATTTTAAAAGAATTTATTCATTTTCATTATCAAGTTTATTTCAATTTAATATGTTTTCCAAATTAAGGGCAATTAACTGATTACATTTAAAAATATAGAATTTTGGAGGTGAAAAATAATGTAAACTTGTTTTCATTTCCATATAAGGGAGAAAAAATAAAAAGGAATGTAAACTTTTTGTTTCATATTTGAAAATTTTCTTGTTGAAAAAACTATATAAAGAGAGTAGATCTTTTGTTGAGTTATTGTCTCTGTGTTAAGTCTGTCATATGATAAGAAATTTAAGTGTATAAAGTTATTTTCTAAGATTTCTTTACACAAGAGTTAGCTATTAAAAAAGAATTTGTATTCAAATGACTATAAAGCATTAGAAAACTTAAATTGTAACAGAAATACTTGATAAGGAAAACATAAGTCATGAGTAAATAATTAAAAAGCTTCTAGGATCTCTCTTGCCTTGATTAATGCCCCAGCTCTATAGTGGAATTCAGATATATCACTTCATAAGTTTGGCTACAATTAATATTTCTCCAATTATAACATAAAAAGAATTGTCAAAATTCCAAGAAAGCTTAATAATATTCTCTTATATGGTACTTTTCACAAAAAAATATGAAAAAAATTGTTGAAAGTATTTAAAATACTTCAGAATTCAGATTTGTATTAGTGTTTAAGTCATCTAAAAATCTCTGCACATACTAAAAGCTATATCACAAGTTTAAAAAGACTTTAAAAAAAGAAGGCTGTATGTTATTTATTTATTTTTACATTAATTTCTATTATAATTGTCACAAGAAAAACAGAAAAAAAATCATTTAAAGCTTTGTACTTCTCTCATTTTCTTTATTAGTTTCATTTTGTTAATTTTTTTTTTTTTTTGTACTTTCAAATAATCTTTTATATTATATATGATCAAAACACATTCAAAATATGGAAAGATTAAATAGAGGATAGAATAACTCCACCACTATTAATGTTAATTTGAAATATGATAGTAGAACTTTACTATTGAAATAAGATATTTTATATGTTAGATTTACAAATCTTAAAATGCATTTTAAAATACTGCAGCATTATTTGTAAACAAGGTAAAAAAAAAAAAGAAAATAAATTCTGAATTATTTTAAAGAAAATGAAAAAGTTTTCTGAATAACAAATAATGGGATGAATCATAAAAAATTTACATTATAAATATTCATTAAAAATCTGTTAGAATTAAATTAAACAGGTTATTTTTAATTACTAAAATTAAATTTATTTAATATTAGTGCATGAATAAGTGTGTGAATCTGTTTGTGATGAAGAATTTAAATAATTAAGTAGATGTATTTGGAAATGAATAATATTCTCATTTAGATATGAAATAAAAATGTTATGAATTATTAATTTTGAAAAGTTATAAAGATAATTGAACTTTATAATCCTGTCTTATTTAAATACAATAGAGTTAAAGAGAAAGAAAATATGGAGTAAGAAGATTTTTTTAAAATTAATGTCAGAAAAGGTAGAAATAATTTATGCTTTGGTGTCAGCATCATATGCAGTTGAGATTAATCATAATCAAGTCATGCAGAATGATTTAAGAGTTAAATACCAAGTTAAATATAAGTATTTAAGTTATAAGTATTTAAGTTATAGAATAATATTGATTATAATACAGTCATTTATCATATTTACCATTAGCCATATCATAAGAGTTTAAAGGATAACTGACTGCAAATTTATTTACTTTTTTCCCACAGACAATTAACACAGCTCTATATCATAAGCCATAGTAATATATTTGAATTAATCAATTTATTATTGTAGCATTTAGAAACTGATTTATTAATATTTTGTGCTATGCCGTTACTGTACCATTATATGGTTGAAAATCATTAACAATTTTCATGTAACATGATTAAATTTACTTCTTGATAATTTTCTTAATTCTATCAACGAAGAATTTTGACTTTGGTATATTTAAATTTGATCATATAGTGTAGTTCAAGGTGATGGTTTTAAATATCTGATCATTATGATTAAGAAGATTAATTCAGTATTCAGAAACTTTATGAAGTATTAAAATTAATTCATTTCAAAAACATTGTATCCAAACATATAAATATATACATATATGTGTTAAGTTTAAAATAGTGTGTGTGATATGTTTACAACATTGATAACGTAACAGTGGGAAAAAAGTGATAATTATTATTATAGTAAATAAACTTATTAAATTATAAATGGTTTGATTATTTATTTAGATATCAATAAAGATTACATATTTAGACCTGAAAAATGAATTATTTAGAGAAAATAAATAATATATAATGTAACGGATATATAATATGCCGTTACATTAATTTAAAATTAGAATAAAAACTTTAAGTTCGTAAATAAAAATAAAAATAAAAGCTAAAAAAAATTAAAGAGTTGTTAAATGTACATATATTCGCACAGATGCAAAACTTTAAAAGTATTTCTTTTTTAAATAAAAAGAGAAAAAAGTATTTGAACGTACTTTTTTATAAAAAAGTACAAGATCTAAAGATAAGATATTTTAGTAAATGGAAATGATTGTTTTATAAATGAAATGAAAAGCAAACTAGCCCTTGGGGCTCTTATATAAAAAAGTCAGATGAAATATAGATAAGAGAACAAAAATTAATTAGATGTCCAATAGAAGCAGCAATGAAGGCTCGGACCATAACTAAAATTTGGAACAGTATAAAAGAAAAAATATTGAAATTAAAAACAGTTCCAACTTGATTTTTTTTGAGAGGCATGATATGACGCACATGTGACACTCTCTCACTATTTTCAAATAAAATGACTGATGAATTATGAACGGTAGTATTGCAGACCGCGAATCATATGGGTTCTACAATCAAATAGTACCAGGATTGAACCAGCTAAGGCCACCTCCAGAACAACATACCGGTCTTCAAACAGAGATGTCATGGGAATTGGCACCAGGAACCGGGATTTTTCAAATGTAAGATATGAACTATAAATTTAAAAGTAATTAAGAACTTTCGTCAAGATTTGACAAGCTTTTAATATTCAGCCAACCTAAATTTTAAAATGAATTTTTATCTGACTTTTAACTTTCAAATCAATTATAAATGTTTAAATTTATACCTTTGAGTTTGCAAAAAAATCATTTCCATTTTTTTATTATTAATAATATTTATTGTATAAATTATTTAAATGCATTAAATTTAAGTTGGGTATAGACGCTTGCATAGATTCGTTAACGTTTAATTATGTTTTTGTTTTTCATATTTGATTAAAATATATAGACATTCAGTAAATAATGATACTTTATGTTGAGTATCTAAAATGTATTTATTCGATGTCTTTTAAGTTATTGGTGTCAATGCGGCATCTTATGATGAATGCCATTGGGTTTCTTGTAAATTTCCCTCTGCAATTCCATCAATGACTTTATATTTTGATCGTTTATGTTTATTTTGAAATGTTTTTAACTGTGGAATCTATGTAGCCGATCTATACTCAACATCATGAAACAAATTTTTATAAAATTCATCATGAAACAAATTTTTATAAAGTTCATCTGTGCGAACCTATATAAATGTTAAATTTAAGTCGAGCGTGAATGGTTGCATAGATTCGCAAAGTTATGTTAGTTTAAGGGAGGGTAAATCTTAGGTTATTTGTTTCGTGGTTAGATTGGGTCAATGGATTGGATATATTGGTGTAATTAGTAAATGTAGTATGAGGTCCGCTACTTGCAGGATCGCATTATACGCCGCACACCCCTTTTTGCCTATGGAAGGGGATAGTAAGACTGAAAACGCAGTCCCTTCCTATGGAGTTTTTTTTTTATTGTTCTTCTTGCAAGACAGATGTAGCATTCCTGTCCTGGATGAGAGTCAATGTCTTCTTTAACCATGCTGTTCAGATGTACATTCCTGACAGTATGGTATTTATGGTATTTGTGTTGTCGTAGTTCATGCTGCATTGAATACATCGATGTGACTGCGAACTTTTGGCCTAAGGTAACATAAGGGATAGAATATTTTCTTTTCAAATGCAATCTATGTAGTTCATTCATACTCGACACTTTTAAAAATATTATTAAACAAATCTGTGTGGATTGTTTAAACTAAAAAAGAATTTAAATTTAAAAATTAAATTAATAACCAACCAAAAATAATAAATTTTATTCCTCAATTTTATCTATATGTGTGTAAATAAATGTTTGTGTGTTAATTACTGGTAGTAGTTTTTTTTTTTTAATATTAATATATTTTGGAGAATATAAATCTTTATTAAAACTTATAGAAATGTTTTAAATCTCTGCTACTCCCTGAGCTAGTGACATTGGGCTGACGGTCGAAATAAAATATATGTGTAAAAGTTGAATCTTAACTTACGTGTCTGCCTACTATATAAATTTTCTAGGTTCTAGTAGCCTAGTGGCGCTCTGTACGGCAGATACAGTAAGATTCATGATCTATCCGACCTTTATAATAAGGAGAATTATTTGAAAAGTTATTTAAAACTAGATGTCATGAATAAGTAATACTTTTGTGAAAATTGACATAAGAATAAAAGTCCTTTTGAAAATTAATAGATTTTTGAATATGAATTTGAAGTGTAATAAATAGATTTATCAATAGATAATAAGCACAATTTGCATATAATAAACCTGTTGTTATATTTGTCAAACTAATATTCACTTATGTATGTTTTACAGTAATGGTTTCATTCAATATGTAGATTGGAAAAATTGATGACTTCTTGCCCAAGATATAATTCTAGTATGAAAAGAGAAGATGCATAAAAAAGAATCTGGAGATGATAAGAAGCAAAGTAAGATAGCAATTTAGTATTTTTCTTATAGTTTTAATAACTAATATTATTGTATTATTTTAGAAAGTATATATTTTAGGATGATTCAGATTTAAGCTCCATCTCAATCATCTTTCAAATTCTGGATACCCTAGGTGGCATCCAACTCAATAAAATAGCTCCCGAACAGACATTACTTTAAATTTTTCCTCCATTCCTGATTAAAGCACATTCCTATCATTATATAAGTTGTCGATATTTAAGGTAAAGCACAATATGGAGCCTGAACCCAGATTCCCTGAAATTAAAAATATCGTGCTCTATTGACTGATCTAGGAAAATAATTTTATACACTTAAAGTTTCTTATCACACAAACAGATTAACATAGAAAGAATAACTGAAAAAAAGATATGTTCTTTATATAATTTTCTTAACAAATTTCAAAATATAAAAAAAGACTTTGCATTCCTTTCTATATTTGTTTACCTTATATGGAAATGAAAAGCAAGTTTAAATTGTTTTTCACTTCCAAATTCCAATCATTCTTAAACCTAATCAATTAACAACCCCTGTTCTGAAGAACATAGAACATGAAATAAATTTGATAATGAAAATGAATAAATCCTTTTAAAATTGCAAAAACAACTTTGATTAATAATAATAAAAATATTTAGAAGAAAGATTTTAGTAATAAACTTAACTTTTTATTCATTAAATTAATGTTGGAAAAATTTTAAACTTTCACACTTGCTGTGTCTGTGTGTGGAGTTAAATTATATTTAAGTTTAAAATAAATATTAAGTCTAATCAAAGTGAAATTTATAATTAAGCAATTTATTTTTAAATCTCTCTCTTTCTAACCAACTTTAAACATACTACTCTTGCTTTCCTTATTCTACTCCCAAACATTACTTGGAATTCACATTAAGTATCCACTTCAATATACACACTACATTATTTTCAAATATCCAAAATCAAACAACCATTACTTTTTCTCTTTCTTTTTTTATTATCTCTCTCTAAAAAATAGTTTTCATAGTTTCAATAACAGTTCTCGTTGCATTAACTTTTTAAGGTAATCATTCTATTATAATACTTTTGCAATAATAATATTCATATGCAGATGCTATAAGAATACTTTACAAGATTTCTAAAATTTAATTTACTAAACTTACAATGTTTTCCTGGATTAATCCACTAATTAAATTAAAATTATTACTTCAGAAATATTATTAAATCTTCTCTGCATTATGAAGTTAATAGCTATTATTTATTTACAAAGTTTTTAAAATTAATTAGATTATATTTGCATTATTATTGAGATTTTGCTAAGATTGCTTTTAAAGTAACAGTTCACCACCATAAATATTGTTAACCATATAAGATTTTAAAGAGCAGATTAAAATAATTCACTTTAATTGTTTATTAAATTAATATGAGATATCAAAATGACTTCAGAAAATTTGGCATGTGAATGATTCTTGTAGCATGCACATATGAAGATTATTACTGCACAAATATTATATATTCTCAATGCTATATATTTAAAGACTATTGTTTGTTTATATTTGTTAAACATATTAGAATCTATTGCGTATAAGTCTAATAACATCTTAGCTGTATGGGAAATTAAAATTACTATTCTAAAATCTTTATGCTTTACTTGCCTTACGCTTTTACTCTAAATAAATCATAATTGGCTATTGTCCATTATCTGGAATCATAAATTACATCCCTTAGAAATTAATTTTTTCAAATCTTTTTCCTAATTTAACTGAAATTTGATTATATCCAACTAACTTTCAAGTCTTCATTTTAGCTATAATTCAATGTACAGAATATGATTTGAATAGCAAAAATTTCAAAAATAATACCCCCCCCCCCAAAAAAAAAAAAAACCCAACAACAACAAAAGAATGGTTTGTTTAAAACTTGTGACTACTTTTTTATCTAAATAGTTCATTAACAAACTATACAAAATAATTTCAATTTATTAGGTTTCTTATTTACTGAAGTGTAACTAATCTGAAATCATTCACAATTAATATATAGGCCAATGACAAAAAGAAGTTATTGATCTATTATTAAGAAATGTAACTATCCTTCAACTATTCTTGTTGTCACAAATATACAAAATTTAGTCAATTCACCTCCTGGAGTTTATGTAGTTTAAAAAACCCTATTTCTATAGCTTTGTGTGCAAAAATAATAATAAAAATGCTATAATTTGAAGTTAAATTCTGGAATAAAAATTAAATCACCAAAAAAACCTTTAACCTTTGTATCTAGCAGAAATTAGAGTAAAAGCAAAAAAATAACTACAAATTTTTTTTCAAGATAAAGAGATATTGTCCAAAATAATAATGTATTTCACTAATAATAAAAGAAATAATATTATGTCAACTTAAAAAAATTAAAATCTTCAGTATATAGGAAAAGATTATAAGATCATCATCTAGTTGTTAAGAAACTCTCACTATAATCTTAATTTAATTGATAATGATATATTACCTATTAAAATTTAAAGCCTTTAACAATAGAATAACAAATATCTAAGATATACTAAGGAGAACAAATGTGAATACTAAAAAAATGGATGATATTTTATCTAAGAAATTTTTGAATTTAGAAAGGTTAGAATAACAAGTGATAATACTGGAATAGTGAAAAGCTAATAGATAACCATATATAAAATAAATGAAAAATGATAAATTTTGTTTCCTTAATACTGAAAAGTCATTTTATTGAGATGGATTTATTTCATCAAATAATTTGAATACAATAAAAAAATAGTAATAATAATAAATAGCTACCCACGGTTGAGTAACGCTATGTTAATTCCAAAAAAAAAAAAGGAAAGGAAAAAAAACTGCTAGTTTTGAGATGACTATATAAACCAATTGATGAACCACAAATACATCCATGTATAGAACATGTCAATTCTTTTTTCTATTTACATGATATTTTATGAGATTTTTTTTAAATTTCTTGGGTAAAAAACTTTTCTTTCTGAAATATTTCAATATAATGTCTGATTGCAGCTCTCCAATATGTTCTATTCTCCGCTGAAACTTTCAAATGGATACAATTAACATTAAATTAATTTGGAATATTTATGAGAAACCATGCTCATGTTCATTATAAAACACCTTTTTAGGAAGTCGTGTAGTGTTCATTTGTTTTACTTGTCCAATTCCATGAAAGTGTAATTTTACAAAAGTGAATTCTATGTATTACATCAATCAAGTTAAAAAATATGATTGGTTTTATGATCTTGTCGCTATATAATTCTATTTTTAAGATATATCTTTAAATGAAATTTTTCTGATGACTTTATATTGTGGTCTGTTTCATGCCATAAATTAGGTAAAAGAAATAGCTTTGTATAGTTAACTCAGATGCAGTAATTATTTTTCTGTATGAAATACTTTGTTTTTTAACTTAGTAAAAGCAGCAGCAGAACATCAGAGTCTGTGTTTTCATCAACATCTAAGTCCCCCTTTTTATTTATACAACCATCAAGATATTTAAACTAGTTTACATTCTTAAATTAATAATCACTCAAGCTAAAAGTTGCTGAGAATTTTCTTCTATCACCGACTGATAAAGAACTTGGGTTTTTTTTAATATTAAATAATAAACCAAAGAATTCAAAAATCAAAAGATATATTATCAATAATGCACAGTCTTTTTCATTATACATCTTTCATTTTTAATTATTAGAGATGAAAATTATTATTTCCATTATACCAAGTATCCAATCTTTTCAACAATTTTAGCTTTAGTTCTTACTTTGTTTTTATTATCATACTTTTGTCACCAAAATGAATTATTCAACTATATAATAAATCAGAATAATTTTTGTTTTTAGCAATTATTTATGATGCCACATTCTTCTTTTATCTAAATCTGTTACATGACTCAGTTTATTGTTTTTTATATACTTTTAATTATTCTGATATTTAAATTTATTCATTTTTTCCATTCTTCCATTTTATTAATCATTTCATTGCTAATTGAAGGTTTTTGTTTTTTTTTGCTCTATTAAACTTCCAATAACCTCTTGTTTGAGTTTGACTTTCCTTTCAATTTCCCTAAAACATTGCCGATCTTACATTGAAATTTACATTTATTGTTAAGTTTTCTTTACATTGCACGACTCAGAGTAGAGATAGAGTATCAGATTCTAGATCTCAGTTTTCAGTTTTATTCCAGTTATGGTACTTTGGGAGCTCAAATTTCTTGTGAACTCCAGAGCAAGAAAACCTTCGATTACTTACTCATTTATTCTGTTAAATTTTCTATTATAAAAAATTACTTTTTCACAAACAAATGTGAAAATTTACTTCTTTAATTTATTAATACCTTCCATTTGGAAATGAGGGGCCATTGTTATATTCTTACATTTTAGTTTTAATTCTACAAATACTAAAATGTGTTTTGAATTACGCTTCCTTTAAAGAGTATATTCCTTTTTTACTATGGTTTATTTAATGTACTATGAATATATAATGAAAGTGAAATATTTTATCACTTGGAATTTTTCTTGTATAAACACTTATTTTTGTAATTTTTAAATCATTTATTTATTACTATTATGCCATTTTCTTTATAAAAATTTATTAATTTTTCATTGTCTCATTTTAATCTCTAATATATTATAGCATTTCAATCTTCTATTAATATTATTCAACTTTTTTTTTTCAATAATACTAAGACTTCTCTGACTTTTATAATCATTTCTATTCTTTAAAAGTGTACTTTCTTGTTATGAGATTTCAAAGTAATGATTAACATTATTTGAAGATATCACTTTTAGAAGTTAGGCTCTTCTATTCCAAAAAAAATGAAAATAAAACAACTTTCATTTTTCATAGCAAATTATTACTTTTTATATATATTACAAACTTTATTAATAATAAATTATATACAAATATTAACATATTTACAATGGAATAAATTTTAATTACATAGGCAAACATAAGATGCAACTATATCTATAATACAATAAGTTATTTAATTCAATGAAGAATGATCCAAATCTAAAGAATGTAGACTTCATATGGGCATATTTGATTTAATTGTACATCCAACTCAAAATTGTATCTAGAGCTTAGCTTCCATGGTATGTTAATTATATTAAGAATTATTCCTCTAAATATTATTATTAACTACTAAGTACTTATTAATGGAAATTGCTTTGATTGTTAATGAGATATACATAAAAATTCATACTGTAATAATTCATAACTATGATGACTAAAGTGATTTTTTTTTTTCAAAATATGTTCATATATTGAAGATTCCAGATATTAATTTCAATAATGAAAGCTAATGAGGAATGTTAATGATAATAAAAGTTCAAGCTATGAGAGGACAACTGAGATTCTTGTTATTTGTTTTAAGTACATTGCATTTCTTATTGTCAAATATTATGGAGCAGTGTGCAAGCCACATGGTTCTTAGTGTGAACAAATTATTATTTGTATGAGCCTTATAACTTAAAATTTCACTTTATTTACAGCAATAATAAAAAATTCAAAGAGTTAATAATACATATCTTTATTAAAATTAAAATTTTCAGAAAAAATTAAATAATATTTTCTGAAGTTCAAATTCTTTTAATCATTGTCATTATCATTTTCAAACATTATTGATCCATTGCAGAATAAAGATCTCCCCAAGTTTAATGCAGTTTCTTAGATCCATAGACTCTCTTCTCCTCATCACACGATCAAACTTTCTTATTTTATCCATCCATATTACATAGATTCTTTCTATAACTTTTTACAATATCTTGGGATTCAATTAAAATTTCAACTGATCATCCATTATCATCTTTTCTAGCAATATGTTCAACCCAGCCCCACTTAGTTCTTTCAAAGTGACACATTTGTTTTCTCACATATATTTAATTTTCATTCTCTTCTTGTTACTTCTAATATATATCTCGATACTTCATTGAATGCTCTAAAGTCTCATTATTATTCTTCTGTTAAGTGTCCAACTTTCAAATCCATAATCGAGAATTAGTAAAAATATCTATTAAAAACATTCCATATCAAATGTGCAAGCATATTTTTTTAATACTAAATTATTTTTACCAAAAGCACTCCATCCAAATTTAATTCTATGATTTATTTCATCCATTATATGTCCGCATGTATTAATAATTTGGCCAAGATATTTATAGTCATTAACTTTTTTCTAATTCATAATAATCAATCTTTATTTTCTTCTTCTGAGAAAATCTACTGAACATTACTTTAGTCTTTTTAATATTTACCTTTAGCCCTATTTTCTGATTATCATCTGAAACCTCTTACAATATTTCCTGAAGTTCTTAAACATTGTTTGCAAAAACAACCACATTAGCTGCAAAATGTAAATGACTTAAATAATCTCCATTTACTTTTACCCCCATAACTTCCATTTTAATCCACAAAAGATTTATTGAAAAGTTGTTGGAAAAAGTTTTGGAGATATAAAATCACTCTAACAGATATCTTTCTCATTATTAATCTTATTAGTATCACAAAGGAAGCTAATTATTGTTGTTGTATTATGATAAATATTCTTAAAACAGGTAAAACTCACTATACGTAATGATCATGTGATAAATATTCTTCAGAATATGACATTCTGCATCTATGTCTTGATGATACAATGCTTTAATGCTCATGGAAATGCTTATACAATTAAATGTCTTTTCATAATCTACAAATCTAAAGCATAATGGCAACTCATATTTATTGATTCTTTCTATTACTTCATCAATACTTGGATGTATTCTATTTTATTAAAACCACTTTCAAATCTAGCTTGGTTTTTTGGCTGCTTATAATCCAAAGTTCATTGTTATCAAATTATAATTATTTTAATAAAAATTTTGCATACAAATAACAGAAAACTGATAGATCAGTAATTTATAATATATTTTTCTTAAATATCAATATTACTATTGCATCTTTCCAATCGTCTAGTGCTTCTGTATCATTTAGACATTTGATATATAGCTTCGCCAAGAATTTTGATACTTCTTCACTTGCTTCATTCAAAATATCAAGAATAATTTCATCATTTCCTAGACATTTTCTTTTCTTCATAGATTTAATTGCATATCTCACCATTTCTTTTAAAATAATTAGCAATTCAGAGAGAGGACAAATTGTATGGTTTACTTTATTATTTTTTTCCTTCTTTACTCTTATATAATTCTTTATAGAACTATTCTACATATTTCATGATGTCATCTTTATTTTTAGTAAAAGTTCCATCTTCTTAGTGCTGTAACAATTCTTCTCCCAATACTAAGATGTTTTATATTTTTGAGATTTTTATTATTTTCTATAACCTTCCATACCAATTCACAATTATATTTTCTCATATCATTATTAACTCTTTTTCATACCATTTTACAAATATTTAGATATTCAACTCTTTTTAATAACATATTCCTTCTTTTCTTTATACATTATCTTTTCTCAGTAGAAAATTTTCTGGTATATTTATGCTTTATTGTACAACTATCTTTCTTGTCATTCCCAATAGAGAATATGTTATTTTCTTATTGATGCCCATCAAGTCAGAACTATTAATATTTTAAACCAATTTGCAAACTCTAATTTAAATTCATTACAATGTTTTTGAAGATTAGGAATATCGACTTTAACAGTTTTCATTTCTCTAGCATTAACACATATCTTACATCTCACTAATTTGTGATCATTTCCAGTGTTGAATCTATTAAGAATATTATTATCTTCAAATTGCATATTAGTGTTAGTCAAAATATAATCCAATTCTGCTATACCTTAACTGGGATGCTTACATTTCCATTTGCAGTTATAATATACATTTTTTCTTTTTCTACAAACTTCACAAAAGTGACCTCTTTTACGTCTCTCATCATAATCAAATTTTTGTTTGATCTGATCAAAAGCATTTTGTATATCCATATAAAAATTATTTATTTCTTCATCATAATGACAAATAGTTGAGGCATAAACCAAAATTATCTACATTTGGTTATCTTCCATAAATTTAAATAACTAATCTAGTCACTCTATCTAATATACTGTCAATTCTTACACATTTTATTTATAATGAATCCCACTCTACGCATACTTCCAATATTTGTGTTTTTGAGTAAATATTTATGAGTTCACTTTTAAATTAATTGATTCTACACATTCTCTTTTACCATCACAAAATCTAACCATGTACCATTTAATATTAGTACACAATATTTCTTCCAATTCATATAATCTTCCTTCACCTGAATTTGTAGGTACATAAAAAATGGTCATCATTAAATAACAGTCCAAGTACACAATAAGACAATTCTTAGCATATTCTGCTTTTATCTGCTAATTGCTGCCTTGCCTGGCTAATTTTTAGCTTCCTGGAAATAAAAATCATTAGTTTTATCTGCCATGTATAAGAAAAAAATTATTCACACAAATATTTATTTTGTCTTCAAAAAATACAACTGAGACACTTCAGTTAAAAACTATCAGGCAACTGAGAAGAAAAACCATGGTATTCCTTGATCTTAAACTCTGATATTATAAGCCAGTTAACTCATTATGCTCACTGATGCATGTTGATGAGCAGCCCATCCATATCCATTTACTATCTGAATAATTATATAATAATAATATCTACAATGACAAAAACATGTGGAATGGGCATTAGAAATTTGTCTGCTGTTTTTTAAAGCCTCAAACAGAAATCAAAGAGTCTCCTTTTAATTAAAAAAGCAACTCCTTTCTGTAATCAAATTCTTTTATTAGTTACTATTTAATTAATATTTATAAAGATGGAGAAAATTAATTTCAAATTATTATAGTTTATTATTATATAAACATATAAATAATAAAGTAAAGGAAATAAATAGTAAAGCAATAAAAACTAAATAAACAAAAAAAAATAATGATTTGATGTTATATCAAATTAATGTTTAAAAATTAATAAAAAAGTAAGAATGCTTTAAAAAAAAATTCTAAAATAGACATTTAAAATCAAAATTAAAGTTTAAAAAAACCCAAATAAAAAGTTTAAATGATAAAAAAAAGTCAGGAGTTTATTATAAAAAGAAAATTCCAATATATATATATATGGCTTTCAATGCAATACTTGCTGTAATAAAAATGATAAAATTTGAGGGAAAAACAGAAAATTAAATACATATAAAATTTGTTTGTCTATTTTTATTAAAATCTCAAATTATAAAATATATGTAATACTGTAGCAATAAAAAAATTTCATACCTTCGTAGCCCTTCTTTTTTCGTCTATGACCTTCATCCTCTATAAAATTAAACAAAAAAAAACAAGTATAAGATTGTGAACATTATGCCAATATACATTAATATTTTTATTTGTATATCTTTGCACACACACACACACACACATACATTTCAAACATTTTGAAAATAATATTTATAAAAAAATTATAAAAATGACTAATACATCATAAAAAAAAACATCAGTAGGTTTTATTTTGATTCTAGAACATACTGATAATATAAAAACAAAAAATATTACATGCATGGATAATTTGTTTAACTTATAAAGTTATTTTGTTTTTCTCCAATGCAAATTCACTAAAACTAATGATATCTGCATTGTATGACTGTAAAAAGAATAAATTTTAAAATTGTTTGTTCTATTAACTACCACCACTATTATTGGATATATTTCACAATTTCTCTCATTATAATATTCTTTGGTACTTATGAATTAGTCCCGACACCAAGATTGATTATGAATAATTCTGGATAATAAATATTCATTATATATATATCACATTAATGCAATAATTAAATATATATTTTTAAAAATTATACTTACTAGCAGATTTTTTAAAAATATGTAATCTTGTCTAATAATTAATCTATTAATAAAAAAATTGACATTTAATTGTTTATGACACTTTTTCAATTATTGCTAGGAAAACATAAACTCTTTTTTTTAAAACATTAAAACTTAACTCACTCACTCCACCTTTATTCATTTTCCTATAATTTTTTTTTTAAAAAAAGGCAAATAAATCAAAGCTTTTCATACACTTTGACATATATCTGTTTCTTCTGTGAGTAGACCATTTAAATTTAAATGTATATTCTATTTTCAGTAGGATTTTCATAAAAGTCTTTTACTTTATTATTTTATTTTAAAATATCTATTAGAATGAATTAATAATGATACAGTTACAAAGAAAATAAACTTGGAAGATTTTATTGGATATAGATCTTTTTTTAAAAAAAAAAATACACTATTTATATATATTAATTTTATTATACTGATTTTAATAGGTATAATTAAAATTGCATGCTATCTATCTTAGAAAAATCTTATAACAAGTAAATTGAATAATAATTTATATAATTGAATTAACACTGGATAAATTACTACTGTGAATTTTTAACATTTTTTTGTAGTAAAAACTATTTTTAATAAGGGTTGTTAAAATGTTACATATTCCATCTAATCATATATATATAATAGTAATCTCCAGATAAGCATGGATATATGCTAACCAAATGAATAATGTATAACATGGTGTTGATATGCTATAATATTTTAAAACTAGAAACAGTTGGATTAATGGTGTTTATTAAACATGCTGTTGAATCAGTACTGTTTTTAAAAAGTGTCCTATCATGACATTGGATTCCAAAGACAATTTATTATCATTCTAGAGATCAGTTAGTAGAAAGTTAATCCATTAATAATTGTAATCCTAATGGAAAATAACTTTTGAATCCAAAGATTCATTTGAGGAAATAATACTCACAGAGAAACTGAGATTAGAAAACAAGTCAGAGAGAAAGGAGAACTCTCAGAATCAATGTTCTTTATGAGTTCACTCTAAGCTTGCAAGTAGCTAAAGATCATCATGCTTTATGATTTTATAAGGCCTTTGCTTAATCAGATACTTACAGACTAATCATAATCAGTGTATTTGTTTTATTAATTTTTTTAATGCCCAAATTGTAATTAAATCAACTTCTTTATTTATTTATTTAATATTTGTTTACATTAGCAAAGCTATAATTTTTTTAATTTAATCTCTACTCATAGCATTGATATAATCAATTTTTTGTGGGAATAGTCTTTTCAGATGAATGTTTTAACTACTCAATCACTGCCATGATCACAATTTCTTATGCTTACACAATCTTTTAAAATAATAGCAACTCTCTTCATACAATAGTGCTACCAGTGCAAACTATAGTAATCAATGGATGCTAGACGTTTGTGTATCAATAGCCCTATCCAAAGCCTATTTATCCAATATCCCTAGACTACTTTCTAGTTCATGACTTTCATCAGTCAGGAGCCTAGATCTGAGAACACTGCACTTAGATCCTTGGATTTTGATGCACAAACTTTCTACTGATTACAATGGCATGCACTGGGTAGCACTATTATATGGAAATAGTTGTTACTGTTTTATCAGAATTATCCTAACTAAACAGCTGATTCTTTTAATAGAAGAATAAGATTGTTTGTTTTTAAGAAGGAGAAAGAAGATCACAAAATGTTTTATGCAAATTATAGTTTTATTCACCAAGTAAAAAATATGGGCTATTATAAAGACTCAAAAAAAAATAATAATAATAATAATAATAATAATAATAATAATAATAATAATAATAATAATAATAATAATAATAATAATAATAATAATAATAATAATAATAATAATAATAATAATAATAATAATAATAATAATAATAATAATAATAATAATAATAATAATAATAATAATAATAATAATAATAATAATAATAATAATAATATAATAATAATAATAATAATAATAATAATAATAATAATAATAATAATAATAATAATAATAATAATAATAATAATAATAATAATAATAATAATAATAATAATAATAATAATAATAATAATAATAATAATAATAATAATAATAATAATAATAATAATAATAATAATAATAATAATAATAATAATAATAATAATAATAATAATAATAATAATAATATAATAATAATAATAATAATAATAATAATAATAATAATAATAATAATAATAATAATAATAATAATAATAATAATAATAATAATAATAATAATAATAATAATAATAATAATAATAATAATAATAATAATAATAATAATAATAATAATAATAATAATAATAATAATAATAATAATAATAATAATAATAATAATAATAATAATAATAATAATAATAATAATAATAATAATAATAATAAAATAATAATAATAATAATAATAATAATAATAATAATAATAATAATATAATAATAATAATAATATAATAATAATAATAATAATAATAATAATAATAATAATAATAATAATAATAATAATAATAATAATAATAATAAATAAAAAAAAAAAATAATAATAATAATAATAATAATAATAATATTTTGAGATATGGGTTATAGGTTTGAAATAAAATAGTAAAGATTCTGATGATAGTTTTAGAAATTATGAGATCCAAAAAAAGAAAAAAAAATGAAACAAAGACATATGTTGAAAAAATCAATAAAAAAAATTAAATTGGATATAGTCTTACAGGTAGCAAAAAAATGAAAAACATTAGAGAAAATATATATATATTTAAAGAGTGTAAAAACAAAAAAAAAGTGCTGTATGATGATATATGAAATATAATGATAGTTTATCTCAATGATAATATGTTAATCCCATAAATCAATATAAGTGATGATGTTAATAATTTTCAAAATTACCTTTTGTTTTTACAGGTGGTGTTGCGTCAGATGGTTCACTACGACCATAAGCATTTTCGGCGATTATTCGAAATTCGTAATCTTTATTTGGACTCAAATTTGTAACTGTATGATAGCCAAACCTAATTACAAAATAAAATACACAAATATGAGAAGAGATTACATAAATATGAAAGAAGTCATTAAATAAGATACAATTGGTTATGTAAAATAAAACAAGTAAGATATGAATTTATAAAAGACATTTATTTCTCAAAATAATTTCCACTGTAATTGTTACATGTAGTTGTTATACTGCTTTGACAAACTATCAAAACTAAGAGTTCAGAAATTTTTTAATCTGTTGAATTAGCCATGTGGTTATGAATATTTTCCAATATTTTCATTATGAATACCTAGGCTCAAAAAATACTTCTTATTATATACATATGATATTTAATCATAAATATCCTTTGCAGGAAGTCCATTATGTTCATTAAAAATGCAAAACAGTATTATGATCTTAGTTAACTATTAAAACAAACTACTAAACATGCAAATATGTATGTGTTACCCATGTTCTCCATTTCAAGAAGATGGACTAATTAACCTAAACAAAATAAAATGCCAAGACCTATGACATAACTAACAGCTAACTAATTTGCATAAATTAGAATGTGTCTCCCTATTACTATCATCTGCACTCGGCCATGAATATGAAGTCCAGGAATTTCAAACATGCTTAGCGCAGATAAACATATAATTTTTACAATATTAAACTTCTCTAACCTAAGCGTGTTAGTGCAGAATTATTGATACCATGTCAATGATGTTTAATGATGGTGATATAAAATGACTTCTATTTGGATAAAGTCAGAAACTTTCCTTCTGATATTTATTCATATTATTAAAGCAGAAATTACTGTAAACCCCCTGAACACTATTTATAAACTACTATAAATCCATCAATATATAAAAATGTATAGAATAAGCCATCTGTACATTCATTTGGATCATATAAACATATTCAATTGATTGACATGTAACAATGCAGAGTGTGAATTCTATATATAAAGCAATCTTAGTGTAGTGTTTTGTATAAAATGGCGGACATACTAGAATGTATTCGAGAGGTTGTTTTAGATCGCGTGCTGATAGCTGTGGAATTTAATTAAGGCATTGACATAATGGCGATCGAATATTCCAAGAGATATTTGCTGATTGCAAATATTTCTGGATAAGAGACGATACCTTATTGGACGGTGTATTAATTGCTACAGTTGTCAGCAAGCAATAGAAGATGGTGTAACATCTACGCAGGGCAGGAATTAGAGGACAACTCCAGTAGAGAGCAGTCACACAGTAGTGAGTAGCGGACAGTATTAGAGTAGAGATATCTCGCGTTAGTGCTGGTGGTAAATGACCAGCGCCCAGTGGAAATGTAGTTCATGGGTGTAGCTGAAAGAGACCACAGCAGAGAAGAGCATTAGTTGCAGAGAAGAGCATTAGTTGCAGAGAAGAGCATTAGTTGCAGAGAAGAGCATTTGTTGCAGAGCAGAGCATTAGTTGCAGAGTAGAAGCATTCATTGCAGAGCAAGGCATTCGTTGCAAAATAGACCATTCGTTGGAGAGCACTCGTTGGAAAAGAACAGTGTAGGAATTACGATTACGTAAAGTAGAGAGAGAGTTGTTGCAGACTGTTCGCTATTCTGATTACTTAATAACATCGTGTCCTAATGTATATATACGTGCATATGGATACATCACTTAGTACAACCATAAGCTAAAATGAAATCAGTATAAACATGTGTCTCATATTTAACATCCTTTCTTTCATTTAATATTCAGGCATTGTTGAATATGAGACACGACCTTTCCCGCTGATTGTTTGGATTCTAGATTAACTTAAAGTTGTGCTGACATTGTGTTTATATAGAATTCATATCTGCATTGTAACAAACCAATAAATTGAAAGTTCAGATACAATCCAAGCTAAAGTACTGGTGGTTCATTCTGTACTTTTTTGTTTATTGACGGATTTGTATTCATTTACATATAGCTTGCTAGAAGATGTATAGTAACTTCTGTTTTAATTTCATGTACATTTGAGCTATCAATATTAATATTTATTCATACTACTATAAACTGATCTGTTTATTCCCATCCATTAATTATCATTTCCAATCTATTATTATCAAAACATTTTATCAAAAAACACATTCTTCTTTTCTTCTTATATCCCATTTACAATTTTATTCTATTCTTCTTTTAAAAATGCACATTCCAAAATTAGATCTCCATATAAACCACATCCACACTCTAAAATTGTATACTATTTTTGACTCCTTTCCTTGATATCAAAACTCCCTGCCTTTGCCCCAAATAACAGTATGTTCTTTTTAATGTATCATGAATATCTTCATATTTTAAATATTTTTTTTATTATCGCAATATGTTAGAGTGATAAAGTATGGATGTGTGTGGATATATATATATCTATAAATACTGTTATTGTAAATAAAGTATTTAATGCTGTAAATTTTTACCACACAGCACTTGCATAATTATGCTTATGATATTCAATCCACAAAATTTATGTAATTAGCATGCATTTAACTTTAAAAAAATTTATGCTAATTAATTATATATTTAGAAGTGGCAAAGGAAGAGCAGTAGTAAATGCAGTTAAATACCAATATGTAGAAGCTCTATAAAATAGATGAAGACATAAAATCGGTTTAAGTTGAGCGTGTACAGAAGTATTACACACGCACATTATAGATGTTCTACATATAAAGACTGCCTTTCTAAAAGATAAATATTTAGTTTCATTCATCTATATATATATATATTATTATTATTATTATTTTATTACCAGTATAATAAATTTGTATTTAATTTTACTTGCTGTATTGTTTATTATGGATGTGAACCAGTTGGTATATTAGTATATCCCTAGGTTACACAGCAGATTCTTGTATTTGACAGAAAAAACTGTGCAAACAACAGCAGATTGCCAAGCTTGACAAAAGAACCTGTGCAAACAATAGCAGATTGTGGCACACAACAAAAGAATCCATGCAAATAATAGCAGATTGACATAGAACCTGTAAGCAATAGCAGATTGTCACAGACATTTAGTGCAATAGAGCATTTAACGAATGAAAGATTTGCAACGGGTTCGTGTATGAAATAATATAATGGCATTATATAATAATGATGATGATTTAATAATTACTTATACATTTAACAGCAGAACAGGTTTTTTTCATGTTACAAATGCTAAGCAATACTAAAATGTATCATAATCATAGCATTATACAATTTATTTGATGCAGCAAATTAGTGTTTATATATAGAAGATATAGAGAAGCATATGCTTCTTAACAAAATAGAGAATGAAATTCTAAATGTAGCAATGCTGATGTAGCTGGTAGGCAATGCTATTTTGCAAATAGTTTATGAAGAGACTTTATAACCAAAGCCATCAAAAGAAGTAGTCCACCTGGAACTTAAAGAGAAATTAAGTGCACACTTTCAACCTGCGACCTCAAAGTGGGTGTAGCACTTGCATTTTAGAAACAGGAGACAAGCACCGAATAAGAAATATCAGGATTATGATATAGCACTGCAAGAGTTAGCAAAACAATGTAAATTTAATGCTGAATTAGATGATAATTGCTATGGGGGATGACTGACAATAAGTTATGATAAGCAGTCCTTAGTGAAGCAAGATTGATAGAGAAGCAAGTGGTTGATAAATGTGTAACCCATGAATTAGTTAGGGGAAATGCTGCAGAATTTCAATAAAATAGAGGTATATCAACATTGAAAATGACTGTGAATAAAACGGATTTTAGAACCATGAGCTGCTGAAGCTCTACGAAAACTTTTATATGCTACTGTCACAGTGAAAAAGATCAATTAAAGAAGGCCTGTAAATTCAAGAGAAGAATGTCATACATGCAGAAAAACTGGACATTCATCACGTTTGTTGTGCAAAAGATAAAAGTAGTAAAAAGGAGTTATGCTTGGATTTCAAATCACTATGAAAAGGAATTAAGACTAAAACTAAAGTTAAAAAAACAAATGACATAGATAATAAATACATTTCATTGAATGTAAGGATTCTCAGACAATAAATCATTATGAAAATTGAAAGTGGTGTGAGGTTGTCCTTAATTTAACAAAAGAACTAGATAAAAATAATAGACAAGGCAGTAAATAGTATTACTATTGAGAAAGTGGAGGTCACAGCCACAAATGTGAATGGAAATAAGATTAAAATATGTAAGAAAGTAATGGTGCAAATAAAGCTGACAGTTAAAAAAAAATTACTACCTCTGTACATTGTAAAATGATACCTTACTCCCATCCTAGATAGAAACTGGTTTTGGCCATTAGGAATTCAAATGGAGAAAAACAATAAAGCTGAATTGCAACAATATTACAAATTGTGGAAAGGATGAACATGAAGAGTATGGTGACCAGATTTGAATAGTGAGATTATGCAGACAGTAAAATGTTATGAAAACTATCAGTCTATGACTAAGATGCCATAGAAAAAAATTAGAGCCTTGGAATAAAGCAAACAAACCATGGAAGAAACTCTATTTAGATAATGCGAGTCCATTTATGAAAATATCTTCTTGATACTTTTATGCTTTTCAAAATGGACAGAAATACAAAAGTCTCAAGAGTACAAGCACAGAAAATACTATAAAAGCTTTAAATGAAATATTCATGTATCATGTTACCCAAGATTATTCTCCAACAATAAATCTCACTTTGTGTCTACTTTGTTTAAAGACTTTTTAACCACTACAGGAATTTGCGGATATTGACATCATTATATCACCCAGAATTTAATGGCCTGATGGAGAAAGTCATTTAGCATTTGAAAATATGTGCTAAATAAGACTTCATTCTATGATATTAATGAAGATATAATCGACATTATGATCTATCAGCATTTCATTCCTTGTACATCAACTAAAAGGACACCAGCTGAAATGTTAATGTGTTGAAAATGCCAACACATATCTATCAGTGTCTGTGCCTAATAGTAGAGCATCAAGGAAAACTTATTTGGATGATAAAAAATTGTAAAACTAGTGATGCTATCTGGATATATGACATGATGAAAAATTAAAATGGTTTCCAGGAGTGATAACTAGTCTTATCTCAAAGCAAATATGCAAAGTTCAGTTTATTAATGATACAAGAATGATAGACACATATATCATTTGAAAATTCATTACACAGAACTATTAAAAGAAATAAATGTTGGAGTTCTATGCTTAATGGTCATAGTACTTCAATTGAAAAAGAGGAAAGTATAGTTACAACATGAGACCTGCCAGATTTAAGTTTAAGCAGTAAGAAGCAGTTACTCAAACAGAATAACTTGTCAAATGAGTCAAAGATATTATCAGAAATATATTTTTCTTCTTCAGGACATTTTTCACTGGAAAAAGAGAAGACTACCAAGTAGGAAGATAGAAAAACTGTACCTATGTCTAGATCTGTTTGAGATCGTAGAAAACCTATGAGGCTGCATGACTATTCTACATAATAAAGTTTGATTTTCTAGAGTGAGGGAAGGAGTTGCAATGTGTTATAGTCTTACAATATAAATATGTGTAGATATATGTACATCTATGGATACTATTATTGTAAATAAAATATTTATTACTATAAATTGTTACCACATAGCACTTGCATAATTATCATTATTGTATTCCTTCTAGAAAATTTACATAATTAGCATGTACTGAACTTTAAATAAATTTATGCTAATTAATTATATATTCAGAAATGACATAAGAAGGGCAGTATTAAATGCAGTTAAGCACCTGTGTGCAGAAGCTCTAATAAAATGAATGCAGAGATAAAATATGTTTAAGCCATGAGTGTATAGAAATATTACACACACACTCTATAGAAGTTCTACATATAGAGACTGTCTTCCTATAAGATAAATATTTAGTTTCATTCATCTATATATATTTTTTATTATGATTATAATAAACTTGTATTTAATCTTATTTGTTGTTTTGTTTGGTATGGATGTGATTACTCTTGGGGTTCACAGCACTTATCTAACTCTAAATTGTTTTTTTTTTAATTCATACTAATTTTCCATAATTCTTTTTCACTTTCTCCTAACCAACTTATTTGTTCTCTTTTTCCACCCTCTAGTAATATTTTTCACTTCTATCTTTAATCACTAATTCACTCTGGCAACTCTGCTTTCCAACTTCACACTGCTTTTATCTGTATATATTAAATTAGATCTATCCTTCTAACCATAATCTTTTAGACTTTTGTTCCTTTCTCAATTCATTATTAATCTTCTAGATGTATTTCTTCTCTCCACACAGAATCTACATTTTTCCAACTTCTTTCTTAACAATTTATATATTATTTTATTAAAAAACTAACAATTCTCTCTCTTTTTATTGCTTTTATAATCTACTATCTTTCCAACAATATCTTTTTAACTTTCTTTGAATAATTCCCATATTATCTGGTTTGTTTCATCACTTAGCTTTCTATTTCCACTCATTTTCTTATCTAAGCTCTGGATAATAAAATTATAAAAAAAAAAAATGATGGGCTAAGAAATTGTACTATTTGCTTATTTACAAATACATGCACATAACAGAAAGGAATCTCTTTTATGGAAATAATAAGTACACCATACATATAAGATATTGATAGCTCTGAAAATCATCATTAAAAAAATATTTATTTGGAAAAAATATGTAGGAGACAAATAAAATTATACAAAGTGAAAGGGAATGGTCAAAATTTCATACGAGATATATCAAGAGCAAATTTAAAATGTTTCAAAGATTTCAATAGATAATAATGGAATTGATACTATAATATTTACTTGGAAGAGATATATAATAAATGAGTAAGAAAAATATTTAAAAAGTATACAATTAAAGAATCAAAGACAATTTATTGTAACGGTATATAAAATGCTGTTAAATTATTTTAAAATGAAAATAAAAAGATCGTAAATAAAAATTGATTTATTAAAAAGAAAAAAAAACTTAACTTAAAAACTGAAAATTAAAAGTTGTTTAACGTATATATATCGCACAAATAGGAAACTTTAAAAACTATTTTAAAAATAAAAGTACAGTATTTGAAAGTATTTTTTTTTTTTTTTTGTAAAAAGGTAAAGATGTAAAGATTTGATATTTTTGAAAATAGAAATAGTGTTGATTTCTATAATCTTAGAAAATGGAAATGATTGTTTTATTAATTAAATGATTGTTCTAAAGCACACTAGCCCTTGGGACACTCAAATAATTAAATGGTCAGATAAGAGAATAAAAAGAAATTAAATGACTAATGCAAGCACGAAATGACAGCACGGACCGTAAATGAAACACGAGAGGATTATTGACGTCTTGCTCATTGAATCCGAAGATTTGATGATAAGAGGCTAATAAAAATATAAAAGCCAAATGATTATTATAATTGGGATCTTAGAGCTGACTATGAATATACCGTTATAACTAGCTGTATTGCAGATTTCGCAATGTAGAAGTCTGCAATAAATTTAATTTCCGGACAACCAGCTGAGGCCTCTGGATGACAGTTCCTGACCAAATGCATGGCAAGAAGCGGTTTCATTTCAAAGGACAAACAATCTACGAAAGTGATCATGAAGATGGACCTCTCAATCTGCTCAATCCGTAAAGTGTTAACTCTTGTGTTTATCTAATAGGAACTTTTCCTGAATTTGCAATTAATAGCTAAAAATAAGAACTATTATCTGACCTAAAGAATTCAGAATCAATTATTAGTAATTTTTTTTTCTTATGCATCTGTTTAAGCAATCATTTCCATTTCTTTTTTTTTGTTAAGTATTAATTAAAATGTATCAAATTAAAGTTGGGTGTAGATAGCTGCATGGATAAAAATTAATAACTATGTTTAAATTCGTTTATGTTTATTTTAAGGGGTTAATTTCAGGCTATTTGTTTCGTAGTTAGGACGATGCTTGTGAGGGATATATGGATGTTTATATCAACGTAATGTGAAGCGTGTTTAGCATACAGGGCAACGTGCCCAACTGAATGCATAACCCCAAATAGGCAGTCATATCGTTGCAATGGTCGCAGACGTATTTCCTGTGCCATTGACCCCTTCTAGCTCTATGGACATGGATTTATAAGTCGGCAGAAAAGACCGCTCTCCCCCATATATAGCACTCTTTAATTAATTTATATACATGATTCCTTCACCAGACAGATGCCCATTCCTGTACTGGATGAGGATCATGTCCTTCAAATAATATCATGCTGTCAGATGCACATTCCTGTCAGCGCGATTTTATGCTAGCATTTTCATATTGCATTGGTTGCAACTATATATCTGGAAGCAGGTGTTGGTCTTTTAGACTGAGATTGAATGAGTGTTTTAATAAATTTTTTTTTGTTAGTGAGAAATCTATGTAGCCTATCTATACTCAACATGCTAAAGTAAAATATTATTAAAACGTCCATCTGTGCCGTCTATTTAAAATAGTAATTTAAATTTAAAAATTAATGTTAAAATCTAAATATAAATTTTATTCCTCAATTTTAAACGCGTTAATAAAATCTGTTGTGTTATTAGTACTGGCAGTGATCTAGTTTATTTTTGTATTCTTTATAAAAAAAAAAACATATTTTAATAAATTTAGTTTAAACCTCTGCTACTCCATGAGCTAGTGGCAAGGGCAAATGGTCAATAAAATAAAGTTGGATTTTTAACAGCACATATCTACCTACTCTATAAATTTTCTAGGTTCAAATGTCCTAGTGGCACCCTGTATGGCAGATACGGTAAGACTCAATTGTTCACCCACACCATGACCGTTATACAATTAAAGAATCAAAGACAATTTATAGTTTAAGTTCACAAAAAAGGGGACTTGAAAAAGATTTATTAAAATTTGTTAAAAATAATTATTAAAAAAAAAACCTGGTATAAACATTCTAGTAGAATATTAATTACAGAATATATATGAAACTGAGATAGAAAAATTGAAAGATTATTAAAAAAACATTAATATGGTATTAAAAGAAAAATAACTTTGAAGCTGAACATAATTATAATAAAATAGAAAAAGTAAATAACAATTTAAAGCAAGAGCACAAAATTTAAAGATAAAGAAATTTATTAAGAAATAAAGAAAGATTTAAATTTATCATGTGATTTATGCAAATCTGAGAAAAAGAAAATCTTGAACATTTCTCAATAGAATGTAACAGATTTATATAATGATGGACAATATTGAAGTAAAAAAAAAAGTTGATAGGCTTATTTTTAGAGTGGTATAAAATATAATAAACAAATTAGAAATAAAATTAATGGAGAAATAGATTCTTAAAAAATGGATAGAAAAAATAAAAGATATTTTATAAATATGCAGTATATACAAATTAATAGCAGCTAGCATTGTAGATAACTTCAGACAAGGATTAACTACATTACTTTAGCGACGTATAAACTATTAGTATATGTTTATAAAATGAGATTAAATTTAACAAATATTTTATAAAGAGGCTAAAAATAAAAGTAAATAAAGAAGACATATGGCAAAAAGATAACAATATTAATCCTTGTCAATTTTTACAGACTCAATTTTATATATTCCAAGTGCTGAGTTAGTACTATTTTATATACGTCTTATCATCAATACTTAATCTTCCCAAACGTTTTTCTCAAGCAAGTTATTATTACTTGGATCATTAAAAACATCTTAATACTTTTCTACTTATATTTTATACATTCTAGCTTTAAAAAATCCTTTATCTTTGTAAATCTTATCACAAATTTTTTTTATAGAACTTAAATTTTTGAAACTAAATCATTCAAGACTTTCTCAACAACAACAAAACACAAACAAACATAAAAATGATAACAATCTTACCTAGCATTTCCACATCTGATCCAGTTTGTCATTGGCAATTCTCTTTTCTCAACAATATAATTGTTAATGTGACTACCACCATCTGTCAGTGGAGGCTTCCAAGATAACACAACAGAATCATGCCAAATTTGTTCTACAACTGGGAAACGTGGTGGATCAGGTTTATCTAACAGAAATAATAAAAATAATTATGCACATTAAAATGATTCAGAGTAAAAAATAACTATCAACAATCATAAATTTATTTTTTGAATTATTAATTTTATTTTTAAAATCATAGTAAATACTTTTATTCTTAGAAAATTCTCTTATTAATCACATAAAAATTTAACAGTGTTTTGGTTCATCTATAATCTGTGATCACAACAATTAATTTCTCATACAACAAATCCAGCTTCAGAAAACATAAAATCTAAAATGTAATTATGAATAAGAATAAAAGCCTGTGCAAATTTAAAAATATTTTCAAATAATTTATATAATCCTAATAAGATTAATAAACCCAAGGAAAAGAGTATTGAATTTAAAACTTTCTGAAAAATAAGAAGCAATTTACTTATAAATATTCTAATTTAATGAATCCAATAACTGTATATCTTTATACATTTTTAATAATTTTATAAATATTAATCTTTTATTTTATTCATAATTTTTGACTGATTTCTTTTGCATAAACTGTTTTACATTTTTAATATATGTATGTGTGTTATTCTATATTTGTATAATTTTTAAATAATTTATTTCTATCACTTTAATTATTTCATTAACAATGTAATAAAATTTAAGATAATAATTTTTTTTTTTTTTTTAAAAAAAAAAGAACCATCTGTGTATGCTAATACCTCTCATTAAAAATTAAATATTTTAAAATCACTTTTTCATATTTTTTTGTTTTTTTTACATTGCTATATTTTCATATATTTCAACTTTCGTACGTATCAGGAACCAATTAGGTATGAATGTAGAGAACTACCTGTAATATTATCTAAGTAAACATAAAATACTGTAAACATAAATTAAGTGTATAGTGGTAAGAGATTAAAGTATGAAAATATATTAAATGCAAATTAATATATTTTCCCGCAAATATCTATATACATGTATCAGGCAAAACATTAAAAACATATATACTTTAATATAATTATATAATTTATTATATTAAAGAGCTGTAATTTGTTATATGTAACAGAATGTAAAATTAACTTTTAAGACAAATCAAAAGTGAATAAAAAACCATCATCATCATTATCAACAACCATTATCAATCCACTGCAGGATGAAGGTCTCTCCAAGTTCAATCCATCTTCTCCAATCTTTAGCTTCTCTTCCCCACATCACCCCTGCACACTTTCTTATTTCATCCATCCATCTCACATGTGGTCTCTTTCTGGGTCTTTTATAATCTCTTGAAATCCGGTTTAAGATTTCAACTGTCCATCTATTTTCATCTCTTCTAGTAATATGTTCAGCCCAATTCCACTTCAGTCTTTTAATTTTTTCAATGAGATCAGTAATACCTGTTTGTTCTCTTACCCATATATTGCATTTCAATCTCATCTTGTTACTCCCAACATGCATCTCTCCATATTTCTTTGAGTGATCTGAAGTCTCTGTATTGCTTTTCTATTAAGTGTCTTCTATTAAGTCTCAAATTCATATGTAAGAACTGGTAAAACACATTTATTAAAAACCTTTCTTTTCAAACACATAGGCATATTTCCTTTTAGTATGAAGTTATTTCTACCAAAAGCACTCCAAGCAAGTTTAATTCTATGATTAATTTCATCCATTATGTTTCCATCTGTATTAATAATCTGACCAAGGTATTTATAACTATTAACTTCTTCTAACTCATCATAATCAATCTTTATTTTCATATTTTGAGAAAATCCATTAAACATTACTTTAGTCTTTTTAACATTTATCTTTAGTCCTACTTTCCTATTTTCATCTGATAACTCCTGCAATATTTCCTGCAGCTCTAAAGCATTATTTGCAAAACAACTATATCATCTGCAAAATCTAAATGATCTAAATAATCTCCATTTACTTTCACTCCTTTAGCTTCCCATTTTAAGTCACAAAATATTTCTTGCAATACTGCTGTAAAAAGTTTTGGAGATATGGAGTTACCCTGTCTTATACCCTTCTCAATGTTGACCTTCCCAGTATCATTATGTAATCTAATTGTTGCTGATGCATTTTTATAAATATTCTTTAAAATATGACAATATCTTGGATCTATACCTTGATGATCCAATGCTTTAATCACTGAAGAAATGTTTATAGTAATAAAGAACAAGTACCTCCTATATCTATTACATCTTCTGAATTGCCCAGAATTTTAAATGAAGACTGAGACATGCAATTAAATGTATGAAGAAAGGAAAGGCTCATGGTAATGATGAAATTATAATTGATATATTAAAAGAAACAGGTGAAGTTATAGAAAATTTTTTAGCAATATCAAATGTGTAAATGATAAAGATGTACCAGATGATTGGAAGAATGCAGTATTAATATTAATATTTTAAAAAGATGATAAAGAAGATAGAAATTACAGACCTATCAGCCTTTTATTAGTTTTATACAAAAATTTTACCAAGATAATTACAAATCGTCTACAGAGAACATTGGATTTCCATCAACCAAGAGAACAAGCTGGATTTAAAGTGATTTAGTACAGTAGATCATATCCAGGTATTGAGAGAAGTTATAGAAAGGACAAATGAATATGAGTTGCCATTGTGCTTTGGATTTGTAGATTAAAAGACCATACTTGTCTAGAAAATGTATAAGTCAAATTATTTTCTTCCGCTGAAATCTTTTTATATTATTGTATGCCTATCCACTTTTGTACTCCAATTATTCCTTACCAATCTACAATTACTATTCTTTTTTCATTTCCTATTCCATTTTAATAAAAGGTTTTTTGAGAGTCCAATAATCTTTTCTCATATTTTCTATTCTTATTATAAAAATCTAAAAAAATCAAAAACTCTTTTACTCCTCTCACCATTGTTTCGTCATTTATCGTATAATTTATCCTGTTCCTCTACCAACATCTTACAATCTACAATAGGTGTTCTATAAATAACTCCAACTTCAAATAAATTACATGCAGTCCAAATTCTTATCACATTTTGGCTTCTTTTCTTTATATTAAAAATTCTTGTTATTACTCCAAATAACAATAAACTTTCTCTTACTTTATCATATATTTTTTTAACTCTCAATATTTTTTTATTCTTATATAACTCAAAATTATTTGTTATTCATATATATCTTCCACAACTTTATTTCTTTTTCCTCAACAACTTACCTATTCTTTTTTTCCTTACTTGAAATATATTCTTTATATATCCGTCATATTTTTTATATAAATAAGAATTTAGATGTTCTACATTGCTCTTATTCATAAAGTCAGTAACAGAAGTCTAAACACATAGCAAGGAGAATCCATTTCACATTATATTTGTACTTTAATATGTACATAATATTAATTGTAGAGAGTAAAAAAAAGTTTAGTTCCAGCCAATATAAAGTTATCATACTTTCTAAGAATAATGCATATTCAAGATACCAATAATGAATATAAACACTACAGCAAAATGTATTTGAATTTTACAATAATTTACATAATTTCTTTGATGATAATTTCCAAATAGAAAACAAGCATAAACTAATGATTATAATGGCAAATCCTCTTTCTATCACTCATCTTATGCCATCCAGTGAAAAGCATTATATAAGCTCATAGGATGTTTTGGTTTTTTAATAATTATGAGCTAATACCACCAAAGGATTGAAATTAGAAAGTATTTAAAGAAAAATGTTAACTTGGGTAGTAATGCTAGTAAATAAATGAGATCAATATAATTACAATGAGACTTAACATTATTATCATAATGTACAAGAGATAATTTATATAGTATGTATTATAAAGATATTAAATCACACAAGGCAACATTTAGATGGCTTCTCATATATTATAGCTAATCATTGAATCAGCAATACATATGTTGTGACATTATAATAGATGATTATTATACGACAAAAGACTTTCTATATTAAAATATATACTTCATTAAACATTCAATACGCTATATCATGCCTGAAATCAATAGTTATCATTCATTAAAAATTTTTCAGAAAGATATCTTTATGTTTTTAATATAATTTTTTTTATAAAAAATAAATACAATGAATTCTTTAAATAAAGCATATTGTTAGTTAAATACATACCATTTATTTGAACTTTAATAATAGCATTATCTTCACCAAGATCATTTTCCACAGTTAGTCGATATGGTCCACTATCAACTTTAGATACATCTCTGATAGTAAGAATAGCATGGCGTTCAGTAGTTTCAACCACATAATGGCCTCCACTTTCAATTTCTTCTCCTTCACGTTTCCATGTAGCTGTAGGTTTAGGGTTTCCAGTAAATGGAATTTTAAGAATGACTATTTCACCTTTTTCAAAACTGACGACATCAGTAAATCTTGGTGGTACATGAATTTTAGGTGCCGCTAATTAAAAAAATTATACAGACATATATATAATTATATGTATATTAAAAAAATAAAATTAATAATAAATTTTATAATTAATAGTTATGTATAAAAAATTTACTTTTGATTATAAGATCTGCTCTGGTAGTCCGAGAGCCTGCCTTATTAGTCGCACGACACTGATATTCGTCAGCATCTTCACCATAGGCTTCATTAATAATTAATGTGTACTTATTGCCTTCAGTAAGAATAGTATATTTAGCACAGTCATACAGTTCTCTGGATCCCTTATACCTATTTTGTTTAAAGATATTAATATTTATTATTTATATGTCTAGTGAATACTAATTACTATTACAATAATAGCAAAAACGAATATGATGAAAATAATAAAATAATAGTAATTTAACAAAATATTGTTTATAAAAATTATTTAATATTCAAAAACCAGAAACATTGAAAATAAATTAAAAATATAAAAAAATCTCATTTCAGGATATTATTCAAAATGAAATTGTCACACCAACATAAACATCTCTTGACATCTAAAGCATTCTATAAAAAGGAATTAAAGAATACTGCATTGGTTCTAGTTTTGCATCTCAAGTTCTCATTGATAAAAACAAAAGCCAGAGAGCATCTATGATTGAAATTGAATTACTCATCAAAATAGATAATGCTATACTAGAGATTAAAAATCAAATCATGTCATTAAACAATAAAAACAGATGAATATTTGCAAACACTGATTAACAGTATTAGTTGTTAAAATTTCCTTGAGTTAAGACTAAATATTTTAAAGGTTCTCTATTATCATCAAACAATAATTCTCCTGAACATTAATATAATCTGAATTAAGAGGACATATAAAATGGCAAAGAGAATAATTCTTAAATACTGAAAGAAATGTATTATATGCCAATCTAATAATAATAAAAAATCTACAAAACAAGTCTTTGGGAATTATCATACTATAAACAAGACAACTTGGATTCAAAATTTTAAAGTGTGCAAATCTCAGGTCATTAATTTGGATAGTAGAAGAGAAGTGTAGTTGGCTGATAGATGAATATATATAAATATTATATGCTTATTACATATGAAGGTTAATAGCTAAAACAAATCTTGGAATTTTGTTGACCCATTATCTGTTATCATCAATTGCACATGTTACAATATTATAGCTTCAGAATAAAATAAATAAAGTGAATTATTATTCCTAATGCAGATGTTAAAACCAAGTTGAGATAAATGATGTTTACTATATGTCATGTTATTTGAAAAAACTTTCATAAATAAAGATTTAAAAAAAGTTAAACCAAAAATTCATTTTGACATTAGAAGTCCAAGCATAAATATAATATTCATGCAATTAATAAAAAGTAGAAATACAAGTAGCATATTACTAATTATTTGTTGTGCTATTTCCATCATTTAATATAAAGAACTGAATGTCTAGAAAAATTGTAAACTTTATTTAAACTTTCAAAATACATTCAACTGTTAGTAATAGCATATAGAGTAATAATTAACCCCACATTTTGTGGTATTATTTCCCTACATTCTTCGGATATTGCTGGCCTGACCAATGATAGTACTAGCATGGAAATCAAACCTGGACTTTAGATTCTTGAATATTAAATTTTAAGGTAATGCTCGAACCAACTGACCTATTTTGCCAAAGGCAACAGTTGGTAGAAATTTCATATTCTCTATGAAAGTTCTCTTGATTTCTCAACTTTTTTCTTATGATCAAGATTAATTAGTGGCTGGCAGACATAATGCATTATCTCAGACAGTTACCATATAGAGTTACTTGATGTAGTCATGTGAGCAGCTTTTTTGAATTTTCTTCTTTGTACTTTTTTTACCTAATAAAATATTGTTGTAATTTCCCAATGAAACACATGTTCATTGGTAAAAGCATGGTTTACTATTTGGGATAAGTCTGTTCTCTTTTTTCTAATTGTAAGTTTGTTTTCTTTCAATCAGCTTTCAATGGGATGACTAATCTCATCATTATATTCATATGGTATTCCATAGATGGAGTTTTAGGATTTTTTTAGCATTTCAAGTTTAGCTTTTGTATTTGTTAGAATTCCTCTTAGTGTGTTGTGGTTATGGAATACCATTCTAAAGTTAAATTCACTGCAAATTTTCTTTAGTTTGTCTGTTATTACCCGTATGCATGAATACACTACAATACCAAAAATGGGTGCCTACTTAAGGTTTTCTAAATGATGATTAATCGACAATCATTCTTCATAAGAGTTTGTTCTATGTAGATCTTTCCTTTTTCCAAATCATGGCTTGTAAAGAAACTTATTTTTTCTCTATTCCATAATGTTAGTATAACTCCATATTTGGGGTTTCTGATGTGATCAAATGTATATGCTAAGTATTTTCCTGTGTGGAGGGCTTTCTGTATAATGTAGTTTTGATTTTGTCATGAGAGAGTCTTGTCACAAGAACAGTCAAAAATGACAATTTATGTTCTTGTTCTGATTCTATTGTAATTTAAGTGAAGATGATATTTTGTTGACGTGTGTGCAGAATGTTTGTAATAGTGCTTCACTATGTAGCCATACAAAAAAATGTATCGCGAACATACCGAAACTAAACTTTTGGTGGATATAGAGTACCATTTATGACTGTGATTTCAAGTTCTATGTAAATATAGCTAATAAGAGGTGACAATGGTGAGATCATCCCCATCCACTGATTTTATTAGAAGAATTCTGAGTTGTTATGTAGAATGTTAATAATACCATTATACTATCAATAGGAAGAGTTATTTATTCTGGTTTGTAAGTTATTATCATCATTCAATCATCATGTTTTTGATTAATTCAAACCAAGTGCTTTAAATCCCTGACAAAAGACTGTGTCTTGTATGCAAAAGGACTAAGAACTTTGAGAAAACAAGTTTTGACAAGGTGAATTTCTAGAATTAGCAATGAGCCTCAATGGAACATGTTATGGATTTTAGGCAGACTATAAAGATGAGAAATTCTTTTGAAATACAAGGTTAATTTACTTTTTTTTTTTTTGAGTAATGCTAAAATTTATTGTATTTTGTTATCATAATCAGCTATGTCAATCTATTTTAGCATCACCTTTGTCAGCAGAGAGAATGATTGTCTACTATGAGAGACTTAATAGCTTTCCTTCCATCACAGAAAATGCTTGATTCCAATTTTTGCTATCTCTCAAGGAATTTTCTTTCTTCACCAGTGTAATTCTGCTGCTTCTTCAACAAGCAATTATTGAGTGAAATTCCTCAGTGGCTGCCATTATGAGTAATAAAGGAATATTAGATGACATGATAGCAGAGTTCAATCTTTTTCCAGAACAGATACTTTAATATCTGTTAAATGTTTAGAATTGAGATTTTTAACAGATGAAACTGGTAGATTGTTTGGTATAGTATGTCTTTTGATACACTCATGTAGATTTCCAAGTTTTTCTTTTGATATTCTTTTATTTTTCCATGTAATTTAGAATATGATATTTTTATTGCTTGAGAGACTCTAGTTGTCTTCATGAGTAAGTTTCTTTTTTAGAAAGCAATCTACATTATCAATGGAATGCAAGATTTGATCATTGGAAAATCTTTGAAATATTTGTTCTTTCTCTTAACAAGGTCTCACTTTCTCTCTGAGTAATTAATTTTCACATCTTTCTGAGAGTGAATTCGAGGTCTGAGCTGCAAATCCTTAGGAATAATTCCTTCAGATTTTCATTTATATAAAAAAGTTAATTGATTTTCAACTTTGGCAGTTTTTGGAAAGTTTAAATAAAGTTTAAAATTTTTCTAAAGACATTCAGTTAATATTAGATGAATCCAACAAATAATACTAGAATGCCATCATCACAAACCTTCAGACAAATTCTAAGTATTTAGTATGGACTTGACATTTTAGACATTAAGAAGAATTATGTCTAAAATTGACCAAATGTAAATATAGAATTGTTCCTAAGAGTTTGCAACAAACTTCCAATTCATTTTCAGAGACCTGAAAAACTTATTCACAGAGAAAGCAAAGCCTTGTTAAGAAAAAGAATAATTGTTCCAAAGTTTTCCAAGTATCAAACCTTGCATTCCATTGGTAATGTAGAATGTTTTTAAGCGTACTTATGAAGACTTCACAAGAGTTTCTCAACCAGTAAAAAAGAACATATTCTAAATTACATGGAAAAATAAAAGAATATCTAAAGAAAGAACTTGGAAACTTACATGGGCATATCAAAAGACATACTATAAAAAACAATCTACAGTTTAACATTTAACAGATACTAAAATTTCTTTTCTGGAAAAATGATTAAAATTTGCTATCACATCATCTTTTACTCCTTTATTACATATAATTGCAGCTATTGAGGAAGTCACTCAAAAATTGCCTGTAGAAGAAGCAGAATTACACTGGAAAATAAAAAGAACACTTGAGAGACAGCAAAAATGAAATCAAACATTTCCTGTAATGAAAGGAAAGTTATTAAATCTCTCAAAGTAGATAAACCTTTAATCATTCTCCCTATCAACACAAGCAATGCTAAAGTAGATGGACACAACTGATTATGATAAGAAAATAAAACTTCTAATAGTGGGCCAATATGATAAAATGTGGCAAAAAATCTGATACAAGTACAAAAACAAAGTTACAAATGTTACTCAAAAAACACTGCATGTACATCATTAATTTAGAAAAATTAAATGCCGTCATATTCAGCAAAATTCCTCATTTTTATAGTCTACCTGTAATCCATAATGACTATGTTCCATTAAGACCTATTATTAGTTCTAGATATTCTCATCTCAAAATTTATCACGATTTCTTTTTAAAGTTCTCAGCCTCTTAGCATACAAGACACAATCATTTGTTAGGGATTAAAAACACTTTGTAGAATTAATCAAAAACATGAAAATTGAAAGAACTGATTTATTATTAAATTTTGATATGGAAAGCTTATTCACAAATGTATCTTGTAATGAAGTTTTGTCTACTGTTAGGAAATGATTGAATGATGATAATAGCTTACAAACCAGAATAATTCTTTCTATTGATAGTATAATGGAACTATTAATATTCTACATAACAACATAATTCCAATACAACACAGAATTTTTCTAACAAAATCAAGAAAGAGCTATGGTCTCGCCATTATAACCTCTTATTAACAATATTTACTTGGAAGTTCATGAAACCATAACCATATTCACCTAAAAGTTGGCTTCACTATGTTCATGATATACTTGTTTTATGGCCACATGGTGAAGCATTATTACAAACATTCTGCACACATATCAATAACATATTCCCTTCAATTAAATTCACAATAGAATCAGAACAAAAAATAAATTGGTATTCTTGGATGTTCTTGTGACAAGACTCCCTTCATGACAAAATCAAAACAACAATCTGCAGAAAACCCCCCCTACACACACACACACACACAGAAAAATACTTGCATACTTAACAATCACACCAAAAACACAAAACATGGAGTTATATTAATTACTATTATGAAACAGAAGAAAATATATTTATATAGGACAAATTCTTGTGAAGAGTGATTATCCATTACCATCACTAAAAAAACCTTAAATAGACAACGAAAATAAACATCAAAAGAAAAAACATTATTGATACTGAAGTGTATCCATGCATAGCAGAAATAGCTGACAAATTTTTAAAAATCTGCAGTGAATATATCAGAATAGCATTCAAAAGCCATAACATACTAAGAGAAGTTCTAACATCTACAAAACCTAAACTTGAAATGCTGAAAAACAATAACTGCAATTTTGGAATACCATATAAATGTCTTGGTGAAACCAGTCTCATTGAAAAATGATTGAAAGAATACAAACTGATGATTAAAAAAGAGAAAACAGACATATCCATGTTTGACTGGGAAATTTTAAAAATATTGAATAGGGAGGAAAGGTACAAAAAAGAAAATTCAAAAAACTGTTCACATCACTATAACAAACAACCCATCAATCAAACTAGTGTGATAACACATAATGTTAGGAAGCAAAAAAGTGAAGAAATTAGGAAGACTCTCATAGACAAGTATGTGAAATTTCTACTGACTAGTGCCTTTGGCAAATAACTGAGTCAGTTAATATGCTACCTTAAAATTCAATATCCAAGAATCTAAAGATCCTGGTTCAGTTCCCATAATACTACTATCACTGATCAAGCCAGCACCTGAAATAGAGAGGAGAATAATGTCACTTGAAACATTGTGTTAAAAGTTAACATGAGTGCTACTCCTAATAGTTGAATATATTTAGAAAGTTTAAATTTTTTCTAAAGATATTCAGTTCTTAATATTGGATGATGAAAATAGTCCAATAAATAATTAATAGTAAAATGCCATCAGTGCAAACCTTCAGACAAAAGTGACATATATCCATATAATAGTTAATGTTTGCACTATAAAAAAAAATGTAACAAAACAGATATCAAATGTACATCATAACTATCCACTAGTATATAAACTTTAGATGACTTTATCTAATACATGTATTTTGGGTCTGAGGCATGTGGAATTCCACACTCATGTTTAATATTCAATATATTTATATCATAAATATAACTTGTAGAGTTTAGAGCTTGAATTTATTTGCAATAAAACTCGCTTTTTCTATTGCATTTAATCCTTTATTAGAACAACAATGCAAATTTCATATGATGCAAAATGATCAATATATTTTAATATCCACACAATTTAAGTCTATAGCTCATTTAATAATTGAAGGTTGTTTGGGAATACATATATAAAAAACTATGGAAATTCCAATTCAGAAATGTAATAAATTAAAAGTAATATTTATATTTCTTCATACACAAAAAATATTAAATATATTCTTTAATAGCTTTTCTGTGGAGAGCACTTTTGTATGAAGCAGTATTACTACTACATTTAAAATAAATATATAGTGAAAAAGGTAGTTTACAACTTTTATACTGACTTGCAGTTCTGGATGTAAATTTTATATTTTTTGATTACACAAACTTCTATATGCTATTGTTAATGATTATTATATAAAAAGATAGATAGTCTTGATCTGCTGTTTCGCAAAACGATATAGTGGATAAAAATTCCCCACTTAAAAAAAATCAATGGTATATCATATGAAGAATGAATAATAATGATATAACATAATGTAATGCAAAGTAGAGATGACAGCTAGTGAAATAGTAAAAATGAAATTGATTAAATACATTCTATTTCAAATTCCAAAAATTACTTCACACACACACATATACACTCATCATCATCATCATCATCAACCATTAGCAATCCACTGCAGAATAAAGGTCTCTCCAAGTTCAATCCATTTTCTCCGATCTCTAGTCTCTCTTCTCCACATCATCCTTACCCACTTTCTTATTTCATCCATTTATCTCACTTGTGGTGTCTTTCTGGGTCTTTCACAATCTCTTGGAATCCAATTTAATATTTTAATTGTTCATCTATTGTTATCTCTTCTAGCAATATGTCCAGCCCAACTCCATTTCAGTCTTTTAATCCTTTCAATGAGGTTAGTAACATCTTTTGTTTTCTTACTCATGTATTGTGTTTTCAATTTCCTCTAGTTACTCTTAGTATGCATCTCTCTATATTTCTTTGAGTGATCTGAAGTATCTGTATTGCTCTTCTATTAAATATCCAAAGTGGTAAAAGTCATTTATTAAAAACCTTCCCTTTTAAACACATAGGCAAATTTCCTTTTAATATTAAGTTATTTCTACTAAAAGCATCCTAACTGAGTTTAATTATATGATTAATTTCATTTATTATGTTTCCACCTGAAATAAAAATCTGACCAAAGTATTTGTAGTTGTTCTTCAAACTCATCATTATTAATCTTTACTTACATCTTTTGAAAAAATCCATTGAACATTACCTTAGACTTTTTAACGTTTATCTTTAGTCCTATTTTTTTACTTTCATCTGATAACTCTTGTAACATTTCCTGAAGCTCTGAAACATTATTTGCAAAAACAACTACATCATCTGCAAAATCTAAATGACTTAAATAATATCCATTTACTTATATTCTTTTAGCTTCCCATTTTAATTAACAAAATACTTCCTGCAACACTGCTGCAAAAAGTTAGAGATATGGAGTCACCCTGTCTTACATCCTTTTCAATGTTAACCTTCCTTATATCATTATGTAATCTAATTGTTGCTGTTGCATTTTTATTAATATTCTTCAGAATATGACAATATCCTGGGTCCATACTTTGATGATCCAATGCTTTAATCACAGAAGAAATGCTCATAGAATCAATCAAATGCCTTTTCATAATCTATAAATCCAAAACATAATGGCAACTCATATTCATTGGTCCTTTCTATAACTTGTCTCAATACTTGGATATGATCTACTGTACTAAAACCACTTTTAAATCCAGCTTGTTCTTTTGGTTGCTTGAAATCTAATGTTCTCTGTAGATGAGTTGTAATTATCTTGGTAAAATTTTTATATAAACTGATAAAAGACTGATAGGTCGGTAATTTCTAATATCTTCTTAATCACCTTTCTTAAATATTAATACTGCATTCTTCAAATCATCTTTATTATTTAGACATTTGGTAGATAACTTTGCCAAAAATTTTTATATTTCTTCACCTGCTTCTTTTAATATATCAATTATAATTCCATCATTGCCTGAAGCTTTTCCCTTCTTCAAAAGTTTAATTGCATGTCTCACTTCTTCATTTGAAATCCTGGGCAATTCAGAAGATATAATAGATGTAAAGGTACTTCTTCTTTAATACTATAATTTTTATTATAACTCTTCTACCCATTTCATTATGTCATCTCCCTTTTTAGTAATAGTTCTATTTTTTTTTTTCTTGCAGATATACATTTCCTACCTATACCAAAATATTGTTTTACACTCTTGAGACTTTTATTCTCTTTTATAGCTTTCCTTGCTAGTTCACAATTATACTCTCTTATATCATTATCAACTCTTTTTCGCACCATTTTACAAAACTTGGATATTCAATCTTTCTTAATGCATCATTTTTATATATTTTCATACTCCTCCTTTTCTTCATAAATTCTCTAGTCTCAGTAAAAACTTTATTGGTGAACTGCTGCTTTTTTCTATCTTTGTTGCAGTTTTTTAAAGTATTGATGCAAATCTGAATCATGTTCAAAATCTGCTAATGTTTGAAAACAATTTGCAAGTTCTAATTTAAATTCATTAGAGTGTTTCTGACGATTAGAAATATCAACTGTGAATATTATTTTTCATAATAATTTTTGAGTCTCTAGTTTTGCATTAACATGTATCTTACATCTCACTAATCGACGATCACTTCCTGTGTTGAATTTATTAAGAACATCAATCTCTTATTCGTTTCTTTTACTTTCTTTGCATTTCTTCATATATTCATATATATTTGCTTATAATAACTTCTTTCATATACACTTTAATGCAAAAAAATTTTAATAAAACTTCTTTATTTTCCTGACAGTTATTTTAATAAATGAAGGCAGGTTCAGAAAGCTCTGATGAAGACTGTTGGACAGTCGAAACTGTCAGGAAAATAAAGAAATTTTATTAAAAAATTTTTGCATTAAATTGTATATGAAAGAAGTTATTATACGCAATATATATGAACATTATAATCTTGAACTATGTATTTTCTGTTAGTCAAAATATAATCCAATTCTACTGTACCTTTATTTAGATGCTCCCATCTCCATTTCCTTTTAACATTTTTCTCAAAAAAAAAATTCATAATATAAAGTTTTTCTTTTTCTGCAAACTCTACAAGTCTTTCATTTCTATTACTGTTATATTTCAGAAAAAATATTGCTTTAGTAACCATAATTTGTATAAGCTATAAAGCTAGGACTTGTGACTCCAGAAAAAATAGAAACTTAAATATAAATATATTGTAAATTAAAAGCAATGAGAAAAGATTGCTTATAAAAGAAATGTGAATAATAACACCAAAAAGGCTTAATGATTTAAGTATAGAAAAGTCTAGTATTGTTTAATTAGAACATTAAGCTATTTTAAACTATCTAAACAATAGAATAAAGAGGAAGGGTCAGTTTAATCAGTATTTGAAAGTCTAATTGCAGGTGAAAGGAATGTACACTGATGCAATTAAAAGCTTGATGATAATTTGTGAAAAGACGCCTTACTGGGTGGGGGGGGTATAGCTATTATCTTTTAGAATAATTAATACCAAAGATTAAACTACAAAATGTATAAATAGTGTGTGTTGAAAAAAGCAGAAGCTTTTTCTTACTCTTTGTGTGATGTTGCTGTTGAATCATGGGATGTCAGAAGAAAGGACCCAAGGAAAAAGCTGTTGGAAAAGGTGTAGCAACTTTTCTGCCATGAGGGATGTCATCCCAGAGACCGAGCCTCTGTAGGTGAAAACAGCTGGATATGGAACTGAAACAGACCACACTGGTCTTATGTTTAGTTGTATATGCCTGATAAGGCTTCATGAGAACTGTGCAGAGTCGGACTGTGAGTATAAATAATTTTTTTAGTATTTACTCAGGTCTAAGAATAGTGAAGACAGTGGTTAATATTTAACCATAGGAAGTATTAGCATTTAGTGGGAAATAGTTCTCCAATTCAAGGACTGATTTGATCATGTTAAAAATGCAGAACTTAAGGAAGGTATATGAGCTGGAATAACTGCCAGGTGGTCAGTTGTTACTAGTCATCGGAATTACTGAACATGCAATTGTATGTAATGTGTGTATATAAATGTAAATAAATATATTTTCTGGAGTTGGGAAGCTGTTATATTTTGGAAAAAATATTGCTTTAGTAACAGTAATTTGTATAAGTTAAAAAGCTAGGATTTGTGACTCCAAAAAAAAAATAAAAAAGAATAGAAACTTAAATAGAAAAATATTGTAAGTTAAAAGCAATGAAAAAAGATTGCTGTCAGATAAAAGAAATGTTTAAATACTTAAGATTTAAGAAGGCTATGTTATCATTAATTCCCATTTCATAGATGTATAAAGTTTGATGTTTATAAGGAAATATTTTTTGCATATTAAAGTTATTATCAGTTTAGCATATGAAATTTTTGGTTTATATATAACAATTTTATTGAAATAAACATAAAAATTTGGGATTTTAATATTTTTCCTGATTTTTCATCAATTTTAGTTTTTAAAAATATATCATATTTCAATTTGTTGCGAAACATTTAAAAACTTTTTCAAATAAATTATTCATTAACAAGAGTGATTATTTAATAGAACATTGTAATAAATAATTATAACACAAAATTATTTACCATCGAATTTCAGCTTTTGGTTGAGATTCTACTTCACATTCAAATTTGGCAGATTTGTTTTCATTTGTATGAACAGCTTTAAGAGGCTGGATAAATTCAGGAAGTTTGGCAACTGCAATTAATATGATTTTAGTATAATTTATTTTTGTTAAATAAAAATTTTAAATAAACCTAAAAAAATTTAAAAAATTAATTAATGTAATACCATGTGGATCTTTGATCTTTACAGAGGAGGAATTGGTTGATGGAAGACTTAATCCTGCTTCATTAACTGCAAATACTCTGAACTCATATTGACGATCTTCAATTAGATTAGAAACATTGAAAATGGTAGGCAAACAGAGTGCAGCATTCACACGAATCCAATTATCAGTGCCAACTTCACGTTTTTCTATATAATAACCATTAATACGTCCACCACCATCCGATTTTGGTTTATCCCATGAAAGACTAACAAAATCACCCCCAATTTCAGTGACTGATGGCATTCCTGGAGCATCAGGTGGATCTAAAACAAATATATGATAAATATATTTATAAATTAATATATATTTTTATAAACTAATATATACAGATACACATAACTTTACATATGTTCATACATTTAGAGGTATATGCAAATTAAAATATTTTGGCGGTTTACTGTTAATTGCAACCTGAAAAAGACATTAAATATCAAATTATTGAATAATGTAGACCATATTCCAATAGTAACAGTTTAAAATATTTAATTAGAACTACATCATAGAAAGAGACTACTGTATGTACTACATGTTATATATAAAATCTATAATTTTTTTAAAATATTTTTTTTATATATAATAAATTTATATACAATAAAACAAAAGATACATATTAAAATAATTTAAAAGCTTACAAGGAGTTTTAACATAATTTTTTTAATAGACAATAAAAAACATCTTTAAATTTTATAATTTAAGCATTTATCTTTTTTTCACTAATCACATTTTTGAAAGTGAGATCAATAATCAAAATGAATTATTTCTTAGCTGAATATATAATGAAGGACTAATTTAATAAATCTCTAAAAAAAAAAAATTAATCACATTTCACAATGCTTTTGAAGTTGTCAGATAGTGTTAGATGTCTAATAGCATTTTTTATTTATACTAATTTATAATAAACTACACACACATTTTCTATTATTTATAAAACATTTATTTTTATTTTTAATATGGATACAATTTTTTGGTTTATTTAATATTTATGTGTACACTCAGATATGTTTAAACATATGGATCTTAGATTATAACTTTATTATTAATTTTAGTCATTGATTTATAATATATTTTTATATATGTACATAAATTACAACTGTTCTTATAAAAAAATTGTTTCAATATAATCATTTAAATTTTAAATATGTCATTCCAATGTAAAATGTTATCTTGTTTCAATAATGTCAATATATTTATGAGTAAGTGCTGTTATATAAGTTAACCTGCATCTTATTATTTTATCCTTACTTATATAATAAATTGTTTGTTTTTTTTAAGGTTTTTTCACAATGATCATTATATCCTTCATTATTGCAGCCTCTAATGATTTTTTATTTTTAAAACACTTTTGAATTTTGAATTTTATAATTAATATTATACAAATTCAAAAATAATTTTATTAATTTTGTATTTTATTTTCATTTTTAGGTGGTTACTGGTTGGAAATTAATTAAAATATAATATATATCTAAATATATAATTTTTATTATATGTACCTATATTTTATTATTTTGCTATATGCATTCTTCTCTTTCTTAATATATATGTTTTTATACATCCATATTGCATTTTGTTAAATAGTTATCCATAAATAATTTTATAAATGAATCATTAATTTTTGTATTTATTTTTATTATGTACATAGCTTCTTTAATTTTTCTTTGGCTTTTTTAAAATAAAATATAACATTTTGATCAAATATATGACATGCGTTATTTATATATATTAATAGATTTTTATATAACTAAGTCTTTGTTCTCTTATTTATTTATTACATTTTCTTGCTTACATTTAACTTGTAAATTCCATTTAAATCATCTTTGTTGTTTCCAGTTTCATAACAAGGAACAAAAAAAAAAAATTCAAGTATCTGATATAATAGTAATAATTTATAAATATAAAGTAATATCAATTAAGAAGATAAATAAAATGTTTAATTAGAATATATTTACAACTGACTTACAAAATTTTTTAAATAATTGATGTGAGCCATAAGCTCGAAACCAGTTGGTCTGGAGATGAGAGTGTTCTGGATAGAGATTTTAAATATTTTTTCATACCACACTTATTAATTAAGAGCTTGTTTGAGCTATTGGTACGCTCTCTGTATTGCATTTTTGTAACTACAAGCTTATTAAAAGTAATGTCACGTTATATATGACTTGCTTTTTTAATCATTATTTTAAATTATTAGTTTTAAATGATTTTATTGAAAATTAATTTTTATAAAAATTGTTGGATTTTATATGTATATTATAGAATTTTAAAAAAAGGAGAAATATCTGTACTTTATAAAATTAATACCGATCATTTCAAAATCAATTTACATAAAAATATATAATTATTCAAACGGAAGTCAATCTCCGATACTGCTTTATTTCTTAAATATTATAAATCTACACGCACTCTCCCACTGGTAAGAATTTAAAAAACTTAATTGAATCACTTAAGTTTAGAGCGTACATTCTATATACACCAATTTTTAGAGACCACGCTTAAATCAGGGCTTGAGTCTATTGTGTGCCTGATGTTATAATCAAATATTCAATTGTACAAATCTATTTAACCCATCGCAGGAGAAAGACAGTGTCTCATTTTTAACCACCTATGATTAGACAAATATGACTTATAAATGTACTTATAAATGTATGCTCTAAACTTAGTGATTCACTTAAGTTTTTTAAATTCTTACTAGTGGAAGAGTGCATGTAAATTTATAATATTTAAGAAATAGCGCATTATTGGAGATTGACTTCCATTTGAATAATTTCAAAGTTTCCAGCACTTTATAATAATAGATTTACATTTATAAGTGATATCTGTCTACTCGTAGATGGTTAAAAATGAGACACTATCTTTCTCCTGTGATGGGTTAAATAGATTTGTACAATTGAATATTTGATTATAACATCAGGCACCCTCAAGCCCTGATTTAAGCATGGTCTGTAAAAGTTGGTGTATATAGAATGCACGCTTAAACTTAAGTGATTCACTTAAGTTTTTTAAACTCTTATCGGCAGGAGAGTAAGCATAAATTTATAATATTTAAGAAATAGCACATTATCAGAGATTGACTTCCATTTGAATAATTTCAAAGTTGTCAGCGCTTTATAATAATAGATTTATATAAAAATATATAAGTTAATTTAAGATTGTTCTTTAGCCATCATTGTTTTGAATAACACTATATAAAAATATATCAAATAAATTGGGAAAAATCATTTTATTAAACGTAGAAGATAGAGAGCAAAGTAATTCAACTATTAATATGCTTGCAAATTATCGCTTGATTTTATTTATAAAACATATATATAATGATTTTTGTCTAAAGATTTGTAATGATAACATTTTAATTGTACTTATATACTCGATTATTTCCAACATGAATATCTTTAAAAAAAATTTTAAACTTTATTTAAATTTTTCACTTATATTCATCTGTTAGTAATAGCTCACAAGTTAGTACATACACAATGTTAACACTCTAACCAACTGAAACATTTTACCAAAAGCAAAATGACTTGTTATCCTAAAATTCAATTTTCAAGAATCTAAAAGATCCAGGTTCGATCCTTATACCAATACAATTATTGGTCAGGTGAGTAACATCTGAAGACAAGAGAAGAATATTAATTGAAACATTGTATATGTACTAATCTGTGTGTTATTACTAATAGTTGAATGTAATTGAAAAATTTAAACAAAGTTTAGTAATTTTTCTAAAGATATTCATGATTCAATGTTAGATGATAGAAATAGTCCAACATATAGATATAAATGTAATGGTAATTAACAAATTATAAATTTTACATGATTAGTAATCAATGAATGCAATTAATAATAAATGATAATATACAGTTTATGAAGATATATATGTTTAGGTGGTGACTGTTTTTTATTGGTTATATATATATTAAAAGATTATATAAGTAACATAAAATGTGTGTAAGAATATATGTGTCTATGTAAAAATATTAAAATAGATTTGCTATATGTTTATGTACATAAACAATTAAATGTTATTCAATAACATTTTACAACTCTGAAGAAGATTACTTGACATAAAAACTATTGTGTAAAATGCAAGAAGTGAAAAATTTAGAGACTTGTTTAATATAAACATTGCAAAAAGAATGAAAGAGTGTTGAAAATCTTAAAAAATTTATATTTCTTTCATTTTAAAAAAAGATAAATAAAAATCTGTTTGATTTAGTAAAGATTACATTTTTATTAGAAAAGATGAACAAATTGAACATTTTTTTAAAAGAATAATTTAAATTATTAAATTAGGTGATATTTTTTAACTTTCATTATATTATAAAAGCAATAACTCTGAACAAAAAGAAAAAAAGATAAAAAATTTATTATTCTGTGAATTGAACTTTTAATGCAATGTTCTCTATTGATCAAAAAATTCCTTTATTTGGAACTATACTTGGACTAATTGTATGCAATATACTTTTTGCACACTGATTAATGAGCCCAGTTTAATCAATGGTAAAGGAAAGTTAAAGTGTAACTTATTAGATTTTAGAAATCTGAATAATTTGGAATGTTAAAAGTATTTTTCCTTTTAATTTTGAACTGCAAAGGTAAACTGGGAATTTCTAAATTTGCAAGATTATTACAAATTCAAAACAGTGAACTTAAAATTTACAAATAAAATAGATCTTAAGTTCAAAATTATGATTTTCTTGTCTAAATTATTCAAATATTGAAGAATTTATATACTTAAATATTTATCAATACCACAATGATATTAAAAATATTTGAATTATCAAAATAGAAAAAAAAAAGCATATTCCATTATATCATAAATTATGTTAGATAATCAATATGTGTTCTGCAAGATAAAATTCCTGAATGTAAACTTAGAAATTTATAAATGACAACAATAACTTTTAAAAAATCAAACTTGTTAAAGCTTCTCTGCTATTTAAACCAATAAAAGATTTTAAAGTTGGCAGAAATTGTAATTCCAGACATCAATATGACTTACAGAAAGAACTTCAAATATTAAGACAATTGCATATAATAATTCTGAAGCAAAAGCAGGCTACAATCATTGATTCAAATCTGCTTATGTTTTTTATAATTTATTGCAATTAAAAAATTCAAAGAATATTTAAATTTCAAAACAATAGTTTTCCTCAGAATGCCCCAAAACTGGTAATTAATATTCTAATTAGTTTAATGCAATTTTATAAAATTGGCAAGATATTGCTTGAATTTGTAATGTGCCAGTTTTATCTTTTATGTAAATAGATATAATGGGTATGTTAGTTTTAAAATAACCATACAATGTACGATAAATTTTGATATGCTATATACCAGTTATTTCTATTCAATATTAAATAAACTAAGGATTAAACTGATAATTTTTTAAAAGTCACTGAAACTAAATGGAATAACTCTACCTGTAAAAATTATTATATTTCTAAAATTAAAAACACATATCATGACTACTGCACATGAATTATGTCACAGAGAAATAGTTGAGAAATAAAGTGCTGAGATCCTGTGGATTGTATTCAGAAATTTGAACCATGACTAACAAATAGGTTATGTGTACTTTTGTTTACCAATGTAACATATCACAGAATAGAGATTAGGAATTTATTAAAATCTTGTTGGTCTGTAGTTTTAAACTAATACAATGACAATCATAACACGTAAGTATTCATATCTGTGTTTATACATAAAGATTTTTAAATATCTTTTACTGGAATTTAGACAGGCACATAAATACAAACACATACATGCAGATATAAATACACATATAATTTAATTAAAATTTAATTAATAAAAACAGTTAATAAACAATAATTATTTTGAATTTTTAAAAACAACATTTTTAGATTAAAAAGATAAATTATTACCAAATGGTAGTTTAGCAATAATGGGAGTAGTTCCTTCTAATGGAGGACCAACACCATTTTCATTGACAGCACTTACTCTGAATAAATATTCAGAACCTTCTATAAGGCCTTGCACAGTGAATGATATATCCTAAAAGTAAAAAAGTTTTCAATTTTTAGCATTATATAAGATGGCAAATATATTGATTAATAATATTATTGATGAAGTAATGTAAAATGGCTTCCCCTCATGCAAAATCACAAGTTGCTTTGCATAAACTTTATACTCAGAAATTATGTCAAGTTAAACATCCACTCCCTTATTACAAATCATTCTTCCATACCTTATTCATTAATTTTCTTTTTCTATCTCATTTTCTCAATTTTTATTATAAAAATCTCTTCAAAAAATCATAAAATCTTTATCTCTTTCATTCTTTTTTCCTTGAAATTTCTCTTCATAAAATTTATTCTGGTCCTATTCCAACATTTTTATATTTATATAGAAGGTGAGTAAAAAATAAATGTTACAACATAATTTGAAATAGTTGGAATTTTAAAAGGCATGTTGAAATTTTTAAAAAAAAAAAAAGGAAAAGCACTCCAGAAGAAAAAATAAAAAATAAAAATTTGGAGGAAAAGAATGGCTTAAGAAAATGAGAATAAATGTATAGTGGTGTTTGTATAAATGATAATAATTAATTATGGGTTGTTGTTTTTTTTTTGTTTTGAAATGATAAAGAGAAAATATATAAGATATGTTAGTTTAATTACTGAAATGAAAATGAGCTGATTAAATCTGTAATTAACGAAATAAAAAGTTGAAGAAAAAAACTTGAATTAATAAGACAGAAAATAATTAGGTTATCTGAATAAAATTAAAATACACTAATTAAATCTATAAATCCAGAATTTAATTAGTGAGAAGATAAGAAGAAATTCAGAGATATAAAAAGAGTCAGGGAAAAAAAGAGAAGCAGAATTTCTCCATTTTTACAATTGTGCAGGACAAATTTTGTTTCCTCCATCATCAGCCAGGTAGCAGAAAAGATATATAGTGGAGAGTTGGCACTGCAAGACATCATAGAGATATCCCACCGTTACTGAAGGTTAATGAGCTGGTTAGAACTTTATACAGATTGTCCTGATCTTATTATTATTTCATATATGCCTGAGCTCTCTGAGGATTTACTACCAAATGATAAAGTAGATACTTATATTATGTGATTGTTATAAATTTATGGGACATAGCAAATAATAGCTGTTCTAAATTAAGGATCGCTATAGTTCATAAAAAAGGCATTGGAGATTTCATTTTTAACTTGTACAGTTTAGAGTTATGTATCACTGGAAAACATACTGTTTGTTTGTCATATCAATAAAGACTTAATTTTAGCATACAGGGTTTGTAAATTAGTTGAATACTATTTTTAATCTATTTTACTGTGATATTTTAATAGTTTGTTTTGAAAATACATAACAAACATTGGCGCAGTCAAAAAACCTGAACCTAGCTGTCAAGAAACTAAGCCTAAAGTTATGAAATAAGATAGATAGTAGGAATTTTTCTTATTTTAGTTGTTGTGTGGAGTTATTGCTCTAGTCAGGATAAAAAATGTCTTTGGGCCAATCAAACATGTCAGATTTTGATATTGGTAATGCAGTGGAATGGTCATTATATATTATGCATTTTATGGGGCTGAGTGATACTCAAGATAATAAATGAAAAATAACAGCTCTGCTGTGTCTGGAAGGATGGAAGGTTATAGATATTATAAATAAATATTTTGAGCAACTAATTGATGAGTCAATCACATATGAGGCTAAAGTGAAAAATTGAATGATCATTTTAACCTGAAACCATCTCGACACATAGCCAGATTAACACTAAGAAATAGACAGCAAGGTAATGGCAAGACTATTAAAGAGGGTAATATAGCATTGCAGGAGTTATCAAAAAATTGTAGTTATGGCGGTTTTGTAGACCAAGTATTTCTGGATCAGTTATTATGGGGGATCTCAGATGATAGGCTTCATCAAAATTTACTTACGGTGGCAAATTTAACATACGAAAGTGCAAATAAGAAGGGAATAGCTTATGAGCTAATAATTTAACAGGCTCTGATTATAAATAGAAATGATTATAATGATTCAAAAATGTTAGTGTGTAAAGCAGAGAGAACACATGAGAACAAAGAATGGAGGGTTGACGATATAAATAATAAAAAAGTTATTTGTTTTTGCTGTGGAGCAAAGAGCCATTTCACTTAGTTTTGCAAATGGAAAAATGAGACGTGTTACAAATGTAAAGTTAGAGGGCATCTAGCAAAAGTATGCACAAAGGCTAAAACTTTACACAAGTATGATGGATCTAAAATTAAAAAGTTGAAGGGAGAGAAATTGAGTAGCATTTATACAATAAAAAATATGAAAGCAATAGTGGAAAACAAGTGTATGACAAAATTAGAGATATGGGATACAGAAGTAGAGATGAAGATAGATAGTGGATCGGGGTCACATTAATATCGAACTCACTAGGGAAAAATAAGTGCAGGGAAAAATAACAAGAAAATAAAGAATATGTTTATAAAGGCATAGGACATAAGTGGAAATGAGATAGATATTAAAGGAATAGTGGAAGTACAAATTAAATATAAAAATAATGGTAAAACTTTGTATATAGTAAAATGAGATATTAATCTCATTATAGGATGTGAATGGTTCAATGCAGTCAAATCAATATTAATACAATTTAAAATATTACAATTCAATGAGAAATGACACAAACTTTTCCTAAATTATTTGAGAATGATTTAGGCTCAATGATTACAAACTCGGTGGATGTGGAGTTAGTGAAGAATGCAATTCCAATAATATGTAAAGCAAGAAAAATAACATTCACGCAACACGCCAAAGAGAAAAAAAACTTCAGGTTTAGTTACAAACAGAGTATTAACCCCTGTTGAAGTTTCAGAGTGGGCCATGCCTATTGTAGTTATAACAAAACTAAACGGACAGATCAGACTTTGTGGGGACAACAGAGTTACTGTAAATAGGTTTTTAAATAAGGGGGCCTACCCAGTACCAAATGTGAGAGAAGTATTGGCAGCATTAGCAGATGCAAAAGTTTTTGTGAAACTGGATTTAAATTCAGCATACCATCAAATAGCAGTGACAGAAAGAACAGCACAAATGCTAACACTAGTGACACCTTTTGGCCTGTTTAAATGTAACAGATTACTATTCAGTGTAACTACAGCCCCCAATATTTTCCAAGCAAAAATAAATAATTGTTTACAAGGTTTGGAGGGAGTGGTACCATATTATGATGACATACTGATTTCTGCAGAGTGACAGAAGTATTGCAAAAAAAGAGTAAGAAAGATCTGAGAAAGGTTAAATAGAGTGAAGGTTAGATTAAATGCTGAAAAATCAGTATAGCAAACAGATGAATTAATTTTTCATGGACATATCATTTTAGAAAAGGGCAAATGGCCATTTCCCAAAAAAGTGAGGGATGTTATGAATGCTGAAAAGCTTTTCTTGACTTGATTAATTTTTTTGAACTGTTTCTTAAAAATAAAGCAGTGATGGCACAGCAATTTTACAAGTTATTAAAAAAGAACCAAAAATGGAAATGGACTGATAAACAAAATGTAGTTTTTGAAAAGACTAAGGAACTGTTGGTGTCTGATAACTTGTTAGTGCATTTTAACAATAATCAACCAGTTCAAATTTCAACTGATGCATCAGATTGGAGTGTGGGTGAAGTTTTATTGCATACAACTGATAATGGGAAGCATCCAAGAGTGTACGCCTTGCGCATGCCATCGAAGTCTGAAAAGAATTATAGTCAAATTGATAAAGAAGTGTCAGCTATAGTATTTTCATTAAAAAAGTTCCACCAGTATATATTTAGAAGATCGTTTAAATGACAGATCATAAGTCTTTGTTAGGTATTTTTGCCCACAATCGGATAGCTCCTGAACATTTAAGCCTGAGCGATGGCGAAATATTTTTGCTGGTTATGATTATGAATTAAATTTTAAAAAAGGAAAAACGATAATCCAAGCACATACATTATCCAGATTGTCAGATAGACTTGAAACTGTAGCAAATGAAATAGAGGTAAATCACATAGATGTGATGAAATCAAAAATGTTAAATATGTGGATGGACTAAAGAAGATAAGGAATATCAAATTTTGGCAAATTGGATTAAGTCAGATTAGCCAAACAAAAAGCATATGTATCTTTACACAGGGATTTTGGGATAACAAAGATAAACTATCAGTGTGTAATGACTGCATAGTTTTGGGGGATAGAGTAGTGATACCTACTGCTGGTAGGCAAATAGTTTTAAACTTATTGCATGAAGGTCATCCAGGTGTGGTTCAAGTTAAAGCTCTGGCATACAGTTATGTCTGGTGGCCTGGAATTAATGATGACATTGAGAAGTTTGTAAAGAAATGTTCATCATGTCAGGAGGAAATTCAACTCCCAGCGAAGAATTTGACAGTGTTGGCTTTATCAACCAAACCATGGGAAAGGGTTCACATTGATCATACAGGACCAATTATAGGAAAAATACTGATGAGATCAACTCATTTTCAAAGTGGATTGAATGTCATATAATAAATAATACAGAAACAGGTGAAATTATGAAAGGTTGTAATAAGATTTTTGTAGTACATGGGTTTTCTGAAGTCATTGTGTCCAACAATGGAGCAGGTTTCAGGAGACACAGAATGCAACAGTATTGTGAAAGTAAGGACATTAGACATATTTGGACACCACTATACCACCCTGAGTCAAATGGACAGGAGAAAAAGCAGTTCAACAAGTGAAGAAAGTCTATGGAAGATGAAGACATCAGATATTCAAAAATTACAAGAATAATGTTATTCACATTCGAACATCCACAGCAACAGGGAAATCACTGGCAGAATTGTTTTTAGGAAGAAAGCTAAGGGTTAAGTTGTCACTACTTCAACCAACAAAAAAGTATTCATTAGTCAATAGCAAACTGCATATGAAAAAAAAGTTATTTTTGCATAAGAAATAGATGAAAGGAATTATTGATAAGATAATGGTGAATCAAATTTGTGTAATTTAAGGGCAGAATAATATTAAATATACTAGCACATAAATCATGTGAGAAGATGTGAAAAAGACAACGTGCAATGTCTATGGTCAGTGGATACAAAACTAGAAGCAAAAGTTGAACTAAATGTGAAGGAAAGTATAGAAATTGAAAATGAGGAAGGGAAGCCATGAATTACAACAAAATTACACACGGAAAACAAAATAGTGGAAAAGGCAGACAGTAAATTAAATCAGCCAGTGTGTGAGAAGCATACACTGAAAAAATTAGAATGTTATATATAAAAAGCATAGAGGGCATTATACTGAAATGGGGGGAGATGTGTTATATTTATATAAAAGAGTGAGTAAAAAAGAAATGTTACAATACAATTTGAAGTACCAGAAACGAGAAAGTTGCAATTTTAAAAGGCACATTGAATTTTAAAAGAAAAAGAAAAGCACTCCAGAAGAAAAGATAAGAATTAAGAATTTGGGGGGAAATAATAACTTAAGGAAATGAGAATAAATGTATAGTGATGTTTGTATAAATAGAAGTAATTAACTATGGGATTTTTTTTTTGTTTTGAAATGATAAAGAAAAAATATGTAAGATATGTTAGTTTAATTACTGAAAAGAAAATGAGCTGATTAAATCTGTAATTAGTGAAATAAAGAAGTGAAAAAACAAAACTTGAATTAATAAGATAGGAAATGATTAGGCTATATAAATAAATTAAAATACACTAATTGAATCTGTAAATGCAGAATTTAATTAGTGAGATGATAAGAAGAAATTCAGAGATATAAAAGAGTGGAAAAGAGAACAGCAGAATTTCTCCATTTTTACAATTGTGCAGGACAAATTTCTTTTCCTCTGTCATTAGCCAGTTAGCAGAAAAGATATATAGTGGAGAGTTGGCACCATAAGACATCATGGAGATATCAGTCCCAGGCACCAGTTACCTGAAGGTTAATGAGCTGGTTAGAACTTTATACAGATCGTCCTGATCTTATTATTATTATTTCATATACGCCTGACAAGATTCTCCAAGGATTTACTACCAAATAACAAAGTAGAAACATATATTGTGTGATTGTTATAAATTTATTGGATGCAGTAAATAATAGCTGTCTCTAGATAAGGATTGCTGTAGTTCATAAAAAAGACATTGAGATTTCATTTTTAAGTTGCGCAGTTTAGAATTTTATATCATTGGAAAACATATTGTTTGTTTGTCATATCAATAAAGACTTAATTTTAGCATACAGGGTTTGTAAATTTATTGAATACTATTTTAATCTATTTTGCTATGATATTTTAAAGGTTTGTTTTACATAGCAAACATTCTATATTCAAAAAATAAATGTTCAATAATCTCTCTCCTACCTCTATATAAAATATATCTATAGTTCAAATTATCTCATTTCTGCTTTTTTTTTTCACTTGGTATACAAAGCTCCTATTTTTGCATCAAATAATAATAAATAACTCTAATATTATACAGCCATTTATAATTTATGTATTTTTATTTGTATATAATTCCAAACTATGTTTTAGTTATATTCATTTATTATCTACTCTCTTTTCCTGTTTTTCATAATTATTAAGTTTCCTTGTAATACATTTGCTATGCCTTATATCATTTCTTACATATATACATGAAAAAAAAACTGTCTATTTTCTATTTTAAAACTTTTCTTGCTGAACATATTTCTTGTCTTCCCCACACACTCCCCTTAAATATTATTTTTATTAATCTATTTTCATTCGCATCTTGTAATCTTCCAAATATTTTAAATTTGCTTTTAATTTCTCTCATTAAAAAAAAAATCCACTAATTCCTCTTGAATGTCGTCATTTGCTGTCTTTTCCAGTGCAGCTTTGAATCCTATCAATTGTGCCACATAATATATCCAGGGCCAACCAGTCAATTGGCAGCTAGATAGTTTTGATGGTTTATTTAAAAAACAACACAAAGTTTAATAATAAATTCAAGAGTTTATTTTACTTTAAATATAGTAATGTTAGTAATATATTAGTAATTCAATTGGCTATTTGCTAATTGAAAATAAGATCACTTAACAGTTCATATCTCTGCAGAGATTCAATATATATAAATAATTCTTGAACTCTGCAACTTTTGGAAGCACATCATTGTTCACACACATTATTCTGAGATAGTCGGATTGGATTCTTGACTACAGCTCTTCTTTACTAATTTCCAGAACAACAGGATTGACAACATCAATACTTAGTACACTATTTTACTGCATTTCTTTTTTTCACTACTGAACTGATAATAATTCTTCTGCAAACTCTCTTCAGCTTTGTTAATTTGCATAAAGTAAAATTTTTATTAATATGAAAATTATCCTGTTGCTTCTTGCAGTAAATTAATTTTATTTTCTGCATATCATTATTATCCCTGGAGTGTTCAACCCTGCTTATACTTATGAGCCTGCACACACACACATCACTTTATATTTACATCCAGTAAATATACAACAAATTCATTATCCAATTCATAACTATCTATTTCTTTTGAATTCTTCAAAAAAACTTTGAATCTCCTAAACAATACAAAATATCTCATTTTCAAATGTCAAAATATTTTACATACTTCATATTTATTATATGAAAAATATACTACATCTTTAATCAATCCCATTCTATGTTATACTTTTCTCATCATTTTAATTCTCAACTATCTATATAAGCTCTTTTTTTCTTTTAACAAAGTACAATATCTAAATATCTATAGTTCCTCTATTTCTTCAAGATTAATAAGTTATTATGAATAGAACAGATAATGGCTATTAATTAGCACATTAGTGTCATAAGTTATAATTCAAAATTAGGCTATTAAATATAAAATTTTATTGTTAATTAAATAATAAGTTAAAGCAATAGCACTTAAATAATCTTATTCATAAAAATATAAATTACAGTATAGGTGTATTAAGCATATAATTAATTATGATTGATAATAAAATAATATTAAAATACAGAAATATTTATTTATTTATTTCCTTTGAAAACATAAAATAATTTCCTTTTGTTAATTATCTAGTTTTTTACACTATTCAAAGAAAATAGAATTGCGATCCAGAATTTACAGTCCAATCAATTGCCTACAAAATATATTTTTTACACAAATTTAGAACATTCACCAAATAATTCATCTGATTATATAAAGCGCCCCCTTTTTAGATTACTGTACTTCATTTATGATTATGATTTTATTTTCCATGCTTTAAATTTTCCATCTATATTTAAAATATATTCAGGAATGTAGATTAGCATTTTCCAAAAAATCAATTAGATTATCTAATCTAACGCAAAAAAAAATCTATCCCATTCTTATTAAATAAAGTATCATGTGACTCAACTAGCTGACATTTAACATCTATATTAATAGAAATACTTTACTTTATCAATCTCATCTAATATTGCTCACCAATGACCAAAAACTAATGTAGGAATTTGTGTGGCAGCCATCTGTATTTATTGATGATTCATGCTTTTACATGGATGACTCTAGATAGAACAATAACGTGACTTACTGCTGTTATTAATGCTTCTCTATCATATAATTCTTATTTAAATTTAAAATAACTATAGATTCAATGCTAGTTTTCCTCACAAATGGTTAAGGCTTCATCATTACAAATAAATTTTTGTTGTATAGTCTGTGAACTAAACCCTATGTTACCAATACAGATTAACAGGCATTTTTATCTTCTAGTTAAAAATAGCTAGATAACCATTCACTGATCAATAATTGAAAGATTAAGCAGATTGATTTTCTGCCACTTACTTAAAAAAAGAAATCCTAAAATTGTTAAAATACAAGCAAATGTATTAATCCCTAAATTACAAGACATTCATTAGTTATAAAATATATAAACAGGAATCTTTTATTCTTAAATTTAGTCCAAAATAAGAATTTTTAATCAGAAAATATAAAGTAGTCTTAAAATATTATTAGAGATACAGTATTTAAAAACATATATGTATATTTATTTAAATTTAAGTTGAAACATATTTTAAAACAATCAGAAAATATTTTTTCTTTTTTAGGAATTAAATTCCAGAGAAATATGCTGAAATTTAAGACAGCTAAGTTACTGCAGTTTTAATTTATAATTTGATAATCACATTTCTAATTATAACTGATAACAAATGCATTTTTGTAAATATATATATTTATGGATGATTCATAAAAATAAAAAAAAAACAGAATTTTAATTAAATCTTTTTTTTTTCTAAAAAAAAAAAATTTTTAACTGTAAGTTAATAGATTGACTATCAATTTGGCATAAAACCAATATTAAAATTTTTGTGTTATATGGATATAAAAATCAAATATTAATACTTTAAAGAATTATTCATATAAATATTTTAAAAAAAATTACTAAAGACCAAAATATAGAAAATAAAATGAGTATTTAGATATAGTGAAGTTAGTCATTCTTTATTTCAATATTTTAATTGTTAATTTGTTTTTGATTTCTTATATTATACATGTAAACTATATTTTCTGAATCAATTTTGATATTTTTAATTTGAATGTTGTTCAAGAACCAGAAATGACAGAATTAAGCTGTAATTCAGGGATCTGTTTACTCTTATGTCCATCATTCTACTACTGCACTAAATCATAAAAAGTAACTTAAATGTTATTTAATACTTTTTAAAAAACAAATATTACTAATTTGATTCCAATACACTACATCACAATAATTGAAAAAAAAAAATTATATTATATTGTAAATCCAGAGTTTTCAAATAATGTCATTATATTTCATCGTTAACAGAAAGTAATTTTTAAAATAAATACTGTTCATCTATAGACTGTTGTCTTAATAAGTGATATTATTATTCAAGTTACAATCCTCTAAAATTATTGTTCCAAAATCTTCGTGCATAAAAATTGATTGTCTTTATGCAGGTTAAATAATATCTAATATAATCATTTTTTTATGTTAATATTAACAATAATAATAATTAAACAGTTAATCATTCAGGAGAGATCATATAATATTCAAGCATCAGAAGTGATAGACTGAACTTCAACCCATGAATCTTTTAGCTCTTAAGTCTGCCACTCTATCATTGCATAAATTGCAAAAGGCAAAAATAAAGTAAAATAACAGAATCGTTAGTAATTCAAGAAGCAATGTGACTTTTTAAAAATAATGGGCTGAGCTTTGATTCAGAAATCTTTAGTCGTCAAGGGGTATTCATTTACAAACTACTTATAACTTAGCAAAAAAGAATGAGTTTTTTTTTGCTCTCAGCAATTAACGTAGTGGAAAAACAGCAGCCTAAAAAAGTATAAGTGCCGAACCAATTCTCTGCTAAAAAGTGAAGCAAAAAAGTAATATCTGCCAATTAAAAAGAAGTGACATGCTTTTTTATTTTGCCTGTTTGTAAAGAAAAGTCAGTAGTGAAAATAAATATTAGATTTTATTATTGCTTACTATTTTCTTACCTACACATATAAAAAGAAAGTAAAAAATAAATATATCCTTTTTTTCAAGACAGAGAATGAATTAAGAAAAAGTTCATTATTTGCCTTTAAATATAATTTATTCCAGTGTAAAATCAATCTATGTTGATTGGAAATTCTTTTGCATTCATTATTTTAATAATTCATTTCTTATATAATAATTTAGGTGGTATGCAAAAGTGGTATTATTTTTGTTTACTTAAATAACATTTTAAAATTTTGACTGTTATTGATAAATATTATGAGAATCGAATGCTCTGAAAAGATTATTCTAGTATATTAAATTTAGAGTTAAATCATAAAATAACAAAACCTTTTTCATTAAGAAGCCCAATGTGTGTGTGTGTGTGTGTATGCAAGCATGTAAATTTGCACACATAAAAAAATGATTAAAAATAAAAGGTAAATATTTAAACCTCACAATTCTTAAATAATGAATGAATAAATAAATAACAGTACTTAATATATAAATAAATTATTAAAACTTTCATTCATTTTAAATTAAATATAACTGTGTTTAATAAAATTAAATAGGTATACCTAATATGTATTCAAATTAAAGCAATTATTTGAAAAAATTAAAAAGCTGGGCTGGAAGTGACATTAGAAGAGATGATAACAAATAACAAATGAAATTCTTAAACTGAATCCTAAAAAAATTTAATAGACCTATAAAAAGAGCATATGTAAAATGGATGTAATAAGGAATTTTGCTTGAATAATAAGGAGAAGAAAAGCTACAAATCAGAGATCTTCATCTTGCAGTGAATTGGTAATAACAAAAAACGATAATGATGCTTTGATTAGTCACAGTGAAAAATATGTGAATGAAATGAAAACAAACTTGAAAATAAATTAGGAATAAATTTGAATTAATTTTAAAAAATAACTTAAAAAGAAGTTATTTTATCTACAGATACTGTAATAAGTGAAAATAAATTGCCAGAAGTATGTAATATATAGGGTATATGAGCACAGACTTTCACATGACCCACCATTCTCCACACTATAAGTATGTAATAGTTATTTATAAAAATAAAAAAATTTATTTACAAAATGGCATTTTAAAAAAAAAAGAATGGGGAGGGGAGAATACTGCATTTTTATGCTAAATTCAGTTTTATAAAAAATAGAATTTTGTACTAACAAAAGGGAATTCGGGTTTTTTTTTTGTTTATTTGTTTTTTTCAGAAAAGCTTTAAACCAAATATTTACATGATGCATAATGAATACATAAAAATTTCTTATAAAAAACTATGTCATTAAGTAAATCATGAGAGAATCGGCAGAGTTACTTAAAGAGTAAAAAGTTGATAGGCTACCTTATGATAAGACAGCAATCTCTTATAAGATAGCTTGAGGAAGGTGGCATAATTGCTTGTCAAGAGGAGGTTGATAGATAGATTATTTAGGAGGAATTATATATTTGCCAGAATTAATAACTAGTAAACTTGAGATAGTACCAAATCAAAGTATTTTTTAAAATGTTTATTTGATAATTTATACCTTATAACTTTTCAGTTATTAATCACATAATTTTAATAAAAAATGATGCAGAAAATCTAATCAATATAAAAAAATATTACAATAAATTATAATAAATATTTTTTTTAAAAAAAAAGAAAAAATGAGAATTAGTGTAAATGAAGTCAAAATAACGTTTCTCATGTCATAAACAAATAAATAAATAATCATATGATTAGTTGCTCGAAATTATGTGGCATTCAAGTACCTAGTGGCAGAGTGAGCAAAACAATTCTATTTAATGGATAAACTGCATTTTGTTTGAGTTTACGTATCTGACATTTGATCCAGAAACCTTTAGCTCTTAAAACAGGCACTCTATCACTACACTAAACTGTCGTGAAATGGACATTGGCTGGAAAGGATTTCAAAAAATTATTGAACTATTTATAAAAAATAAAATGCTTCCTAAGGGCAGAAAAAGATGAAATAGTAACCTGAAAAAAAAATCTAAATAATTATTAGTGAAGAAGTTTTGGAAGATTTTTTTGCTGATACATATTAAAGATCTTTATTCTCCAATAGTCCTGTTAATACCTGATAATAACAATCTGATATGAGCATTTCATTATAGAGGATTCCATTAGAATAGGAGTTTGATTAATCTTAATCATAGATAAACTTTTCTTACTTTATTCAATTAATATATAGGGGTTTGAACTCAGACTTTCACACAACGCTCAACTATCCATGCTATCTCATACTGCTGACACACTTGATCACACACATGTTGAAAAGATAAATAATCACCAATAAACGTATTTCATGCTAAACCAGCACTCGTCAGTTGGTCCAGATTTTTATCTCCACACATAAATACAATCAATTCAGCTTATATTAAGATAGCCAACCTTCATACTTTAATGGAAAGGCTTCAATCCACTCCATCCCACAACTCTTCAGCCATCCAGCCCTCATTGGTGCCAACCTTCCCATCCTACCCATGTTGAACATAAGTCACTCTGACCCCTCATGTACAGGACATAATCCATTTATATACATGAGGGTCAGAGTGACTTATGGTCAACATGAGTACAATGAGAAGGTTGGCACCAATGAGGGCTTTGAGCATTCCATCATTAGATTTTCAATGAAATGGATGGCTGAAGAGTTGTGGGGTGGAGTGGATTGAAACCTGTCCATTAAAGTATGAAGATTGACTATCTTTATATAAGCTGAGCATTGATTGTATATATGTGTGGAGATGATAATCTGGACCAATTGATGAGTGCTGGTTTAGCACAAAATACGTATATTGGTGATTATTTATCTTTTTAACATGTGTGTGATCAAGTGTGTCAGCAGTATGAGATAGCATAAATAGTTGAGAGTCATATAAAAGTTGCAGTTCAAACCTCCTATATATTACATACTGAAGTGCAGGTATGAAAAAGCATGTACTGTAGAAAAATTTATTTATTCAATTAAATAAGTTTTTTTCAAGAAATGAATAATTATATAAAAAGAAGAAAAAAAAACAAGTATTATTCTTACTTTAACTAAACTGGAAGCAATGACCCATATATCTCTTGATGTGTCTCTTTTTTCTATGATATAGTGAGTGATTTTGCAGCCACCATCATCATCTGGTGGTCTCCAAGACAAAGATGCTGTGTGTTTAGAAACATCTGTTACTTGCAGTGGACCAGTAGGTGGACCAGGTTTAGCTAAAATTAGAAATTTGATATTAATATTATATATTTTTTAAGATAATTCAATTACTAAATTCATACTAGTTAATAATTAACTTGTTCAAACTAACATATTTTGAAAAAAATTATGTAAACTGTTTTGCTTTTTTTTTTATCAGTACAAATTATAGTGAAAAAAGTTTTAAAAATATAAATATAATATTCTTAAAAAGGAATCTCATATATTGTTTTATGTAATAAATGCACACAAGTAAAGCTATGAACTATTTATGTTAACATTTTTAGGGCAATAAAAATTAACAGTAAATTTTAGTAGATTTATAATTCATATTGTCAAAAATCTATGTAGCTCGTATATGCTATATATACATGCTAATTTATTATTGTTATTATTTAAAATTGGCAGCTTCTAATATACATAAACTTTAACATCAAAATGTTTACTTATTTAAATGTGGAACTTTTATTTTCAATATACTTCAAGTTAACAAATATCACAAACAGATTAAATAAAACCCATTAATAGAATTTTTCACAAAGTTTATGACATTTTATTTTGACAACATTTTAACAAACATTGGCTTTAACCTACAGACTGTATAGAATAACTATGTTTATATATTTGAGTATTTATATTGTAATGGTAGAAATGGGAGTAGGCAAGATATGATTATAGACTTGGTTAGAGCAACTATTTTGTATTGATGAGCCTAAACAAAAGAGATCAATATGACAAACCAACAGTCTGTATTGACTAAGAAATAGAGACTCTACTAAATTTAATTGAATCCAGAATTCATGAAATACAAAATTATGTGTACTAATAATAGAATTATATAAATGTGCATGAACCGGAACCTAACTCCCTCATTCCCACCTTAACAATTTGAAATCTAATTGATAAATAGGAATTGCTAACCCTTATGAGTATGCTAGGTATTAATAGATGAGTGCTAAATAATATTAGTTGTACAAAATACTATAATGATGTAGAGCTATTTGCAAGTTAAAATTTACTTATTTAGATCTACTTGGGTGATATAAGAAGTGAAACAAATCAAATTTATAATTCTTAATTCAATAAATAATAATGGTAATTTATTTACATTTTATAAATATGAACTAACTAATTTAACATATCCATTGAAATAAAATATGAGATATGGTTATTGTATGCTTGTTTATACTATGAATGATGCTAAAAGAAACCTATTTCAAATTAGAGGAAAGTGTACATTTAGCCTAATTTTGCTAATAATGATTTAATAAAGAAAGTCTAGTTTATCACAATCTGTATTAAAGTATCAGATCTACATAAGCTCTGGTGAACTTCATTCAACGATTATTTATACTTTAATGAATTAAGTTGGTTTCCTCTAATCGAATGTGTATCTGATTATTTACCTCAGATGAGCATATATATATGACACAATTCTTCACTACATATACATAACAAATTAAATAAAAACTATCATTTTATAATAATATTGGAACACTTGATGTTCAGAGTTTACTATACTTGCTCAGTTAATAAAATCCATATATGATCTGAATAACAAATGAGGAAAAAAAACAATCATCGTACAAAAGGAAATTTAAAAGTTGTCCCTAAAACAACCTAATATGATTTCTATGACAGCAATTAGGCCATGTAGTTATTTGCACTGTTATTATGAAACTTCTAATTGTGTAATCCATTTACAATGACATGTATATACTTAGAATGCAGATTTCAACATGTGTTAATTTCTGAAGGATTCGTCAAATAATATTGCCATAATCTCCTTAATGTTAACAATCGGTTTATTCATTTGCTTGTTATATTATTCATAAATATTACTACACATATGTTAATAATCTCAATGTGTGCATAACATAGATCTCCAGTAAGATGTATAAAATAAGCTGACTCCGATAGTTAGCATCATGACATAGTGGTTAAAACCTAGTATATTAAGATTTAGCAATTTTCTTTTTTTTTTTTAATAATCTCTGTTATAGAATGTTGATAATTGATTTAGTTTCTCTACTGTAATGGGCACAGACGACGTTACATTGTTTTTTTTATTAAATAATTTAATATATTAGTAAACATGAAAAGAATAAAAGTTCGCAAATAAAACTTCCTTTTTAAAAATTGAAAATTAAAATTCTATACTAAACTCATATATATATAAATTCGCACAGATAAAAAAAAAAAAATTATTAAAAAAAAACATTAAAAAGAAAAAAGTATTTTAAAACTAAATTGTCAGTAAAGATTTAAAGATAAAAATATATCTTTAAGTTGGAAAACACATTAATTAATCAGAAAATGGAAATGATTGTTTTAATTAGTTAAATGTAAACTATCCTAGGGCATTTAAAATGTATAGGCAAAGGTCAGATAGGAGAGAAAAACAATGGAATCGGACCTCAGCGAAAGGACCATCACATCGATGACGTAATGACAATTGAATCCTTAAAATTAATATAAAAGGAAAAGTTTGGAAATTATATGAGTTATTACAGCAGATGACAGATATGTGTTAAGTTGGAGAGGGTTGGAGGAGAAGGGATTGAAAGATGCACTTTCAATTTTTTCAGTTGTTCAAAAAAATGAAACATCGTTTTCCAATATTGCGGACCACAGGACATCAAGGTTCGAAGAATACCATCAACCATAAAGGACCAACGGTTAACTGCACACCAATCTCCTTATGACTTCGTGGGAATTAACACCTTCCATTACAAAAAAATCAGACTACGGACATTTTTCAAAACAGTAAGAAATATATAATCAATGAACATTTGAAAACATTAAGAACTTTAAAATATAAACTTTCCCTGTATTTAAAAAAAAATAGAAATAGATTCCTATCTGATCAAACTAAATTATTTATTAATTAGTTATAATTTTATTTGATGTATTTTTTTTTTAAACCATTTCCATTTATTTTTTTTTGTTCTTTAAGTTTTATTTATGATTTTTGTTTTGTGATAAATTAAATTATATAAATGTTAAACTTAAGTCGGGCGTGAATGGCTATATAGATTTGTAAAGTTATATTAGGGGAGGGTAATCTTAGGTTATTTGTTTCGTAGTTAAATTAGGTCAATGGATTGGATATATTGGTGTAATTAGTAGATGTAGTACGAGATTCACTATGGGCAGAATTGCTTTATACACCGCACACTTCTTTTTTGGCCTATGGAATGCAATTCGTAAGTCGGCAAAATGACCGCAGTCCTTTCCTATGGAGTTTTTTTTTTATTGCTCTTCTTGTCAGATAGATGTAGTATTCCTATCTGACGAGAGGCAATTTCTTCTCTTAACCTTTTGTGCTGCCGTATTTCATATTACATTGAAGACATCGATATATCAGATGAATTAGCGTTGGTTTGACTGTGAACTTTTGGCCTAAGGTTAAATAAGGATAAAATATTTTCTTTCAAATGCAAATCTATGTAGTCTATTCATACTCGATACTCTAAATAAAAATGCATTAAATTTAAGTTGGGTATGGACGTTGCATGGATTTGTTATCGGTTAATTATGTTTTTGGTTTTCATATTTGATCAAAATATATAGACATTCGGAAAATAATGATACCTTACAGTGAGTATCTAAAATGTATTTATTCGGATGCCTTTTAAGTTATTGGTGTCTCTGCGGTATCTTATGATGAATACGATTGGGTTTCTTGTATTCCCTATGCAATTGACGGTATCAATGACTTTGTATTTTGATCGTTTATGTTTATTTTGAAATGTTTTTTAACCATGTAATCTATGTAACCGATCTATACTCAACATTTTAAAACAAACTTTTATAAACCCATCTGTGCAAACTTATAATAGCATAAAAATTAAAATGTAAATTAATAAAAATTAAAATGTAAATTAAAATCAAAGTTAAAAATGTAAGTTAAATTTTAAAATGTAAATTGATACTAAAATAATTTTAAGTATATATGTGCGTAAATAAATGTTTGTGTGTTAATTTCTGGCAGTGGCTTATTTTATTCTTTTTTCAAAAATTATTCTTAGATAAGAATGAATAGAATATAAATCTCTGCTGTTCCACTGAGCTAGTGACAATGGGCTAACGACCGGAATCAAAATATATAAAATAAAATAAAAAAAAATTTTTTTTTGACTTACGTATCTGCCTATTTTATAAATTTTCTAGGTTCAAATACCTAGTGGCGCCCTGTCGTGCAGATTACGTTAAGTCCCATTTTTCCGGATCGTTATACTACTACACTGGTATTTATTTTGTTCATGACAATTAATATTTCATTTCTGATATATACATGTGTATCTATATACATTTACGTTAAATTTGAACTGTCACTTTAAACATCTTTGGTGAAAGCAAAAACGAGTTTCGTAATGTGATAGAAGCCTTAATTTAGTTGTTATTTAACGTTAATCCATATTCATAGTCCAAAAATAGACATTAACTTCATTTTTCTTAATAGTTCATGTTATATCATTCTTTTGATAAACAATTTTATGAATGCATACATTCTGTTTGCATAAAATATTAATGAAACCATAGCCTTTTTCAAAATGTATAAGAAAACCTTATAGATGTATACAATCCCAGAATAAAAAAAAAATAAAGCAAAGAATAATAAGAGACTTCCTTTGAAAGTACAGACTTTTATATCTGTTGTTTTTCTAAAATGTGGCATCCTTTTTCTTGTTGTGTACAACTCGCTCGAGAGTTTTTCTCGCTGATTTCTTTAAACTATTGTTGTAATAATAGGTTTATAAAATTTTAAATATACATACATATATACAAATTGGTACATGTAAAATATATCTATTTTTAATGTGCAAATAAGTGAAATTACTTTAATACAATAATATCTTTAAAATTAAAGTGTTCTCAATTTTATTGGTGACTTGAAATATTGCAACCCAAAACAAGTCAAAATTGCAGATTTAATTTTAAAATGACATTTATTATTTATCAGTTGAAACTTAATGTCTATAAAAATACATACATATGGCATTGTTTGTATCAAAATAAAATTATGTATTTTCTCCCTTTCAAATTGTGAATAACATTAGACCCTTTAAAGAATTTAGTTGCATTACTTTCTAACGATAAAAAAAATGCAGACAAATATTAATCTAAATCTTATGAAAGGCAACGTATTTTCTAAATGAAGTGGAGGGCTATCAACTGGTGATTTTAATAATCAATAATCCCATAATAAAATAATAGGCTAACCTTCACACACACAAAAAAAATTTAATATTATATATATGTGATCATGTGTGATAGAAATATCCCCAGATGGCACAATATATACAATTAGCAGATTTTCATGGATTTTATGGATATAATTATAGAAAATATAATGATATGTATTTTTTTATATTTATCTAAATATATTTCAGCTATGATGTAACCAGGAAACCAATTAAAAATTGACACTGAAAACTGACATCATATTAATTGGTAATAATACTTCTATCTGACTCAGTTTTAAAACAAAAATAAACTATTCACACATATATACATGTAGTAAGGTATACTAAGCAAATGACGTTGTAAAATAAAGATTACATGTATCCATTTATTAAGCATTTGATCTGGGATTTGAATATAAGCTAATCTGACTAATCAGTTAATGTGGTCAGTAAATGAATATCTACATATTCTTAACTAGCTGATTCAACAAAGATATAAAACTGCTAAAACTCTTACCACATGGAAGTCAGTGAGTCTATAGCATATTATATTTTCTTTCAAAGTTCTCCATTAAGAAAAAGTTAAAGAAGTATTTGTTCTGCAGTAGATTATTTAAGATTGATTTACAAAATTTTATATATATATTCATAACTTTAAGACACATTAAGAGTAGAGTATTTGAAGTAGAATTGTGAATCCAATAACAATAAACAAAGATCACTACTCCTTACATATGCATAAACTTATAACAATAACTAAAATTCAGATATTTTTAAAAAAATTGATATTAATAAGAAGAAAAGTTTTAATAAAGTATGAAAATTTTAAATTTTTAAACAACTACAAAGTTTTACAAAAACACAATCACTGCAATAAATAGCCATAACATTTTTTTTTTTTAAAAAGGCGAAGTGATTTAACTTTAAATCTCTTTATTAATTAGTACCTTTAATTACATCATTAAACAGACTGCTAAATAAGACTAAGCATAGGTTACCCCTGGATCAAACCCCCAAATAGTATATAAAATCAAATGCAGCAATCCTTCTTGCAGTGCTGTATATTATGGGGAGTGACACAACATAAATACCTATACAAATAAGCAAAAAATAACCATGAGCATATGTCAATTTTTTTTGAGCACGAGTAAAAATAAGGCCATATTTTTGGCCCAGTAATGATACACATTGTATGTTGTGAACATAATGATAGAAAACTCAAAATAAAGAAGGCGTGATTCATCTCAAAGCAAAAAGAAAATAGCATTCTACTATTCAAAAAGTGGAATATTTAAATTAGGTCATTTACATAATATTCACCTTATTTAAATCTCTCTATTTATCCTGCAGATTATGAGTATTATGATTCTGGTCTTAGCAGTCAAAAATATACTCAGCACGTTTCAAATATTCTAATACTGAATAATCTTTTCTTTTCAAATGTTAATATATATATATACACACACACACACATTATTACTATTATTTTAAATGTAATCATTGAATAAAGATTTTGAAATTAAATGTTATTAGGGGAAAAAAATTGTTTTATATTGAGATCATTCTGTGCATGATTGATCTATATCTTGTTATTTCAATTGCACTTTCATTTCAGCTTTATTGAAAATGTAGTTTCAAAGTAACTTACTATATAAATGTAAAAATGCACAAACTAAAACTTGATTAAGAAGGACCTTTTATACATCTGCATACGTTATGTCTGCATTTGCTTATTAAAATGAACACCTTTACAGTAAAGATGTGAATACAGTTTTCATATTCTTCCATATATGTAATTGATTATTTTTATTATTACGGCACTGACATTTAAGCTAAAATTCATTTGCCATCACGAGTAATATGCTTAGCTCAGTAGGTGTTAAGGTGGCCAGACACTGATAATAGAAAGCAATGTCTTTACAAATAGCTACTTAACTATCCATATTATCTTATGATGGCAGATAAGATCCAGTCAAAATATTGACAATAAATCATGCATATAAGTAAACTTGAAATTTGGATTCTTACATATTTAGTATGTAATAAAATTTTAAAAAATACTAAATAATACAAAATTTTTTTTAAAAAAAGGAATCAAAATAATCAGTACTCATTTCATATATTTTTGTATTTGAATATTCTTTTTATAAAAAGACTTTTAAAAGACATCCAATCTGCTTTTCGCATATATAAAAATAATAATAATAATAAAAAACATTATCATACTTACTAGTCACTTTCATATTAAACTGGGTTTGAGCAGTTCCACTGTCATTTTCTAATTCCAATTTATAATTCCCTTCATCATCCCTATGAATATCTTTAATCATTAGTAACATATAGTTATCAAATACAGTCCATTTAATATGATCATTTTCTTGGATTTCTCTGTTGTTTAATTTTAATTTTGCTTTTACAGAGCCTTCTCCAGCAAAATAAATTTTCATTTTTATATTATCACCTTGTTCGAAAACTTTATCACCTGGACCATTGTCGATTCTTGGTGGCGCTAAGTGAATAATAAAATAAAATATTAAGTAAAATAATAATAGAACTAAAATATCAATATGAATTAAATAATTATTATAAAACAGATAAAGTAAAGAATATAATTGCTATATTACAGTTTAATCAAATTTTCAGTTTTTTTTGTGTGCAAATTGTGCAAAAGTTAGATATATGGGAGTTAACAAGTTGATATTCCTCATTAAAAGTTATATGATATTAACTCTAATTTGCAAGTGATAAATTGGCATGGCATTAAATGTAAAAATACAAGGCACCTTTTATGATGCCATTTCAATTCACCTGATATTACCTAATGGCTTCTTGCAAAATTATAACAAAAATGCATCATTTGTTATGATTTTACAGTTGATCAAAATAGTTAATACCACTATTTAATACAGAAGAAACTGGATTGCTGCACTGATATAAAATTAATCATATATAATAGTTATATTAAAATATGTAAAAAAAATCTGAGAATTATTCTTTTATTTTAAACACATTTCATTATCATATTTGCATTCTGTTATACTATCAAAATCTTTTATAATAATTGTGCATAAATATAATTAATGTGCTTGAAAATGGAACTGTTTAATAAAATATTTTTAAAATTATATTGAAACTTATATTTTTAAAATAAAATAACTTTTTGAGGGAGCTAATCAATCAACACTATGTCATTATATCATCTATCTATATTTATAGGTTGTTATTTAAATTATAACATTCATCAATGACAACTTTGGATTCAAAACTTGAAGTCACAGTCCTCACTGATGAAAGTCATAATCGAGAAACCAGTATGTGATGTGATGTGATGCACTGTGACTTCTCCTTAAACGGTATGTGATGTGATGTGATGTACTGTGGCTTCTCCTTAAACAAAGTCAAGAATATCTCAGCAATTATGCCCAGATAAACCTGTTAGCCGCTTTATTTTCCATTCCCCACTCAAAGTTTTCCCATATTCTGCTCCATCCAATTTCCACAACATTGATTGTAAATATAATAGACTGTCATCTAGTGTTTTTTTTTTTTAGTATTGTTTAGTGATTCTTGGATTGAAGAAAACATTGGATTGGATTATTACTTTAGCTTACAATGGATAGTTCTGTAATAGAATAAAAACAATTGATCCTTCAAATATAGATTAAGAGTAAGTAAAGAAAGTCATGTGATGTTTTTAGGTATAAGATGACTATTTTACTATAAAAAATTTAAGTGGTTTGGCATAATAATAGAGTGATGGATTAATGAGCTAGAAGTCCTAGATTAAAACTCAACTTGCCATTTCTGACTTGAATGTAACATAATCTTCCAAGCAACTAGCTCTTTATTTATTTTATTTTTACAATCAATAATAATGACTTCTCTATTTTATTAGTTTATCACTGATTCTCATGTTACAGTGGGTGAAAAATAACATTAAAAACTCTAATGCTATCAGAAATTAGTAGGAATTATTATTCCAAACTAAGTTATTGCTTCAACAAAAACTATGATAGAATTTTGTTTACTATTCTTGAAACTTCTTGTATAATGTTTGCTGAAGTAATAAAATTCTACTGTACACTTTCAAAAAAAGCTCATTATATCTGAACTTAGAATTATTTTATTTCTTTTGCTTGTGAGAAAATTTATAAATAGCTGCATTCATAATAAAAACATAAATATTTTGTTTATATATAGATAACTTCATTCAAAAGATAAATGTAAAAAAAAGTAAGTTATGTAAAGGTAATATATGGATTCATTATACATCAGAGTATAACATCTTTCTCAGCATCCACAATATACTATTTTTTTTTATAATCAGCCAATTGACATTCATCTCACTAACACTAATTTGATTTGAAATTTTTGCTCTCCTAATAATAATAGCAAGATTTTTTCATTAACTGACCAATACTGAATGGGTTAGCTATTGTCAATTACTTGAAAGAAAAATCCTAAGTCTGAGAATGATCAGAAAAAAGAAGTTTCCAAGATTCATGCAACTGAACTTGAATTCCACATCATGGATTGAGAAGCAAATAAATCAATATTCTATAAAGTCCTTAAATAGCTAAAAAATTGTGGCAAATGAAACAAAAGTGTTTAAAAAATTCCTAGATAATTTAAAAAGATAAAAAGCAAATTGATTTGTAAATCATAAATGTTTTTATTAAAAAACATTGGGGATAAAGATGCATTTTTTTCTCCACAGTAAATCTTCTACTTATTATTCTTATTACTAACATTAAATTCTCAATAAATATTATTTACAGAAAAATAGATAATATGAAACTATTGTATTACAAGTTATTTGTGAATCTTCAAAATTTGCCTGTATTTTTAGACCACAATATTATTATTGCAATAAAAATTGAATAAATACATAGCTTCTCTAAAGAAAAGCTATCTATAATTATAAATACATATGTCAAAGATGAAATAAAGCAATACTTAGGCTATAATATCGAAAATTCCAGATAAGTCTAGATTAAAAATATTAAATAAAATAATAAATATTCACAAAGTAATATATATATATATATTAATATAAAAATATAAATAAATATTATAGACAACTATATTTGAATTAATAAATGATAAATTTATTTACATCAAATCGATTTTCGTTCAAAATGAACCTTCTTAATCTCAGGGTCGTGGGTTCGGGCCCCACGTTGGGCGCCAGTTGTAACGATCCGGAGAAAACGACTTAACGTAAACTGAACTACAGGGCGCCATCTAGGCATTTGAACCTAGAAAAATTTATAGAGTAGGCAGATACGTAAGTAAAAAAAAATTTTTTTTTTTGCATCCGGTCATTAGCCCATATCACTAGCTCGGTGGAATAGCAGAGATTTAAAAAATAATATAAGAATATATATATATAAGAGGAATAAAATAAGCCACTGCCAGTAATTAACATACAAACATTTATTTATGCACATATATATAAGATTTAACATTATTTTAAATTAGTTTTACATTTTAACATTTAACATTATTTTTAACTTTACTTTAATTTACATTTAATTACTATTATATTATAATTTTACATTTTAATTAAGTTCGCACATATAAATTTATGAAAGCTTGTTTATAATGTTGAATACAGATCGGTTACATAGATTTCACGGTCAAAAACATTTCAAAATAAACATAAACGATCGAAATACAAAATTATTGATTACTGACAATTGCGGAGGGAAATTTATACGTAACCCAATAGTATTCACCATAAGATACTTGCATTGTCACCAATAACTTAAAAGACATCCGAATAAATACATTTTAGATACTCACCGTAAGGTATCATTATTTATCGAATGTCTATATATTTTGATCAAATATGAAAACCCAAAACATACTTAACCGATAACCAATCCATGCAAGCGTCCATAAACAACTTAAATTTAATGCATTTTTATTTAGGGTCGAGCATGAATAGACTACATAGATTTGCATTTTGAAAATAAAATATTCTATCCCTATTTAACCTTAGGCTAAAATTCGCAGTCAAACTGGCATCAATTCATCTGATATATCGATGTATTCAATGTAATACGGAATACGACAGCACCAAAAAGATTAAGAGAAGGCATTGACCCTCATCAGAGAGGAATATGACATCTATCAGACAAGAAGAGCAATAAAACAAAAACTCCATAGAAAGGAACTGCGGTATCCGACTTATAATTCCTTCCATAGGCAAACGGAAGTGTGCGGCGTATGAAGCGATTCTGCCCGTAGCGAATCAATATTACATCTACTAATCACACCAATATATCCAATCCATTGACCCAATTTAACCACGAAACAAATAACCTAAGATTACCCTCCCCTAATATAACTTTACAAATCTATACCGCCATTCACGCCCGACTTAAGTTTAACATTGATATATTTTAATTTATCGGAAAACAGAAATCATAAATAAACTTAAAGAACAAAATTAAATAAATGGAAATGATTTTACACAAATAAATAAAAAACACATCAAATAACATTTTAACTACTTTAGTCAGATAGGAAACTAATGCAATTATTTTAAATACGAAAAGTTTTTAATTTAATGTTCATTAATTGTAAAGTTCTTACTCAGAAAACTATTTTATTTTACTACGAATATTTTATTTATTTTCTACAGATATATTATACTTATTTATTTAACTTGTTTTTATTTTATGTATTTCCGTTATTTTATTCATTTATTTAATTCTACAAACATTTTTTCTAAATCCTTAATTTGACCCATTTATTTAACTTGATTTTATTGATTTTTATTTACTTGAACTGTTTATTTACGAACATTTCCTTAATTAATATGTGCGTGGAGAAAAAAAAAATCTTTTATTTTGCGAAGCCTCCGTTATTATTATCTGACAAAACAATCCATCATTTTCATCATCATTCGCATCTCAGATACTTCTTTCTCTTTTTCCACTAACTGGGGATTTTTATAATATATTGGGCTTTCTTTCGGATCCATTTTCAAAAATTTCAATTTCAAAGTACTAGCGCTTATGTTAAACTAAATTTAAATACGACTTATTATTTATTTTTCTTACTAAGATGGAACTCACGCTACCTCCAGACTTTTGTCCTTTTCGCTACCCACTCTTAATGCTTTAACCCCGCCCAAATATCAGCTGTCTCTGATTTGATAGCATAAATGTCAAAATCTCTTTTCATTTCGAAAAAAAAAAGTTTTCAGTCAATTCTTTTTTTAAAATTAAAACACTTTTACATACATAATTTAACTTTTGTATAAAACAAATTTTTCAAACAAGAAACAAAGTACCTCATTACTATTGTTTCTTAGGTTCAGCCCCACGTTGGGCGCCATTGAACCGTATTCGAATATGTGTATTCGAAACACTGGCCTCTTAGGCAGAGAACATACTCGGAGAGTATGTATGCCCAAATGATAGCTATAAAGTATATAACTAACGTTACATTTCCAGGACATAACTTCTGCTCGACTGTTGAGTTCAACACCAAGTTCAAAGCACTTTTTTTTGTTTGTGTATAAACACGGGCGCCAGCTGCTTATTCTAAAAGAATAGACAACGCACTTTGAATAGTGGCAACTAACCCAACGCCTAAATCCACGACTAGCTCAGTTGTTTATAATCAGTAATAGATTATGCTTAATTAGTGGTTAAAAGACTTGATAAAGAATTTGTTAAAAAGAATTTATAAAAAGAATTGTAAAAGAATTGATAAAAGAATTGACCGACAAATAAAGTTTAATTTTAAAGATAATTTATTATTAACATTTATTTACTAAATTTAAACATTTTATAATTCTCATAAAACACACGCATATTTTAAATTGACATTTCTAAACTAGTTTAAATATTCTTGTTTACTTTCATAACAAAACACTGGTATTTATCTAATTTAACTAATAATATTGATATAAGGATCACGCACATATTAACTCATGCACACACATAATAATATTAAAGTATTACATAGCATTTGAAATTTAATCACACACATCAATAGTTCATTTATGTATGATATCGAGTTCATATAATTAGACTCTTGGAGGATTCACATGAATTAATGAAATGCAATGGCTATTACAGTATAAACGAAAATAAGCAAATTTTTTACCTAGGATTTTGAATGTTGACATAGAATTTTGTTCTTTGGAGGCTGCTTTCGGTGAGGATATTTCCATTATAAATGCTTACCAGCCGGCTGGGACGTTTCCTTGCTGAGTTTCCTGATTTTCACGATTATTGTTATCGGAGACAAATAGATACTGACGGAGATTTTCTAAGATGTTAAGCTAACATTATTTCACGGGCAGATCTGCTGTTTTCTCGGACATCTGGGCTGGAGGTGAACGTGCGTTCCAAAACTTTCTCAGCACTGCATTTTGTTTCTTAGCTGACTCAATTAATTTCCGAACTGCACTCTCTCAATAACTGTGTGAACCTGATTGTCTCAACTAATTTGTGGAATGAATTACTGTCCGATAAAAAAGGTCTATTTATACCTGCGCCTTGTTGTCTTTCTGATATCTCCGGCAAAGATCTGTTGCCAAATTCCTTATCAATTAATCCTTTGATAAATGTGTTTTGGAAGATTGCTTAATTAGTAATAGCCATGCAGAGATGTTGTTTTATATTTTAATTAATAACCATTGCCGTGTTTTTTAATAATAATCTTCTTTAACTTTATAATAACATTTATTCTAATGTTGACAATCGCACATATATACAGTCATATATTAGTTTTAACATTATTTTTCTTTAATTGAAATTCAATGAAAAGAGATTTGCATGTTTTAACTTTTTCAAATTATATTTTTACGCAGGGCCGGCGGAAGCGGGCATGCAACGCATGCTAGGCATGTGGGCGCTGGCAGAAGGAGGCGCCATCACTGAGAGATTAGCATCTGAAAAAGAAGGCGCCATCCCTGAGAAATTAAAACTCTACTAACAAAAATACTCACATTTGAAGAATATTATTCTCAAATGTTTATTTACAAAAATTATTGAGAGTAGATTATTGAAAATCATATGAAGTCATATTATATCTTATTAAATGACACACACAAGCAGGCCTGCACACAAGCTCTGCTTAATATTAAAAATATAAAACAATCAAATCTATTATTTATCATGAACAATAAACTAAACATAAAGTTTATTATATTACAAATTTCATATTGTAATGTTTATATATATATATAGTACTGCTTATAGTAAACTATAAGTAACTTTCTGCTAGCAAATATATAAATAAACACACACTAAAAGTATTATAAATTAGAACTTATGTATGTATATGCGTATATATATATATTAGATCATGTACATAATTTTGAAATCGTAAGAAACGATTATAATATTGCAAAATAAAACATTTTCTAATTTTTTATTTAAATAATAATTTGATATAAATATTCGAACGTGTATGTAATATATATTATAGGTATAATTCCAGTAAACTTAATATAATTTTCAGTTTACTTTTTATTTTATATATTTTAATCGTTGTCAAAAGTCTATTTTTTCTGCATACTAATTAGGTTTGCAAATTAATTACATACGTTTGCTTACGATGTTTATCGCAAATTTTAAAATCTTAGTAAGAACTTGTAAACAATAATTATAATCCCAGGAAATTTTCTATTGAAATCGCAAATCAGGCCTGGCAGGCCACCTGTGTTAATTAGAAAAATATATGATAACAAAAGAAAATCTTGCCAATGGTAAATCTAAAATGTTCAATCAAGCGTAAAAAACTGGACACTTGAGTTATTTTAAAACCTGACCATTTTTAATGTCAATGGCTGAATATTTCCAATTTATTAGCTGCCTTTTTTAGGTAAACAAGTTAAACAACTTCTTCCCCTCCGCGTATAGAGTTTTGTATTTTGGCGCAAGAAGTAATTTGTGTTGGACATCTAAATTAGCGATATATAATCTTAAGTATTAAGATACATGATGTAAATATATAAATTAGAGTCCGTATTTATTTATTTATTACATTTGAAAATTATTTTAAAGTGGCGTTCATGAGTAAAAGTAATATGGAATCAAAAACTAAGAAAAAACTATCCGGTGCACAAAATCGTAAACGCCAAGCTGAAAAAATAGCAAACATTAAAAAACAAAGTGGATCACTTAATAAATATCTTAAAATATCAACTGCTTCTGAAATAGCTTATACTCAACAAGAACCAGAACCGTGCACATCATCTAGATCACAGGGAACTGTTGAAAATATTGAACAAGATTTTAGTAAGAAACAGTTAAGTGACAACAAAGTCATTGTGCCAATATCATATCAAATGTGTACAAATTTAGAAGATCCAGCTGAATGGAATAAAATCGATGACAAACTACGTGTTATTTTAGTAGAAATGGGGCCTGTTCAAAAGAAAGATATTATATATCCGAACGATGTACATGGCCGTAAATTTTCTGATGTATATTATAATAGAAAAATGGAAAACGGAGAAGTAGTTTTTCGAAAATGGCTTATTTATTCCGAAATTTTGAACTCTGTGTTTTGCTTTTGTTGCAAAGTTTTTGGATCTACTGAATCTAGCCTCATAGAAGGATACAATAATTGGAGAAATTTAAGTACAACTTTACACAGACATGAAACTAGTATGGCTCACATGAAAAGTTTATTGAATTGGAATGAACTTGAGAAAAGATTAAAAAACAAAATTACTATTGATTGTCAATCTCAAAATTTATATGAAATGGAAAAGAAACATTGGAGGAGTGTTTTGGAACGGCTGATTGAAATTATCAAATTCCTTGGTAGTCAAAATTTAGCATTTCGCGGATCATCTGATAAATTATACGAAAAAAATAACGGAAATTTTTTAAAATTAATTGAATTATTTGCGAAGTTTGATCCCGTTATGGAAAATCATGTTGAGAGGGCCCTAGATCAAAACAATAGAGTACATTATTTGAGCAAAGATAGCCAAAATGAATTATTGGAAATTTTAAGTACAGCAATTAGGGAAACAATTTTATTATCGATAAAGAAATCCAAATATTATTCTATTATTTTAGATTGTACACCAGATGCAAGTAAAACTGAACAAATGACCATAATTATTCGCTTCGTTTTTTGTAATAATGGAACGGTTAAAATTAGAGAAAACTTTTTAGGTTTCATAGATATAACAGATTCCACTGGACGAGGTTTATGTACAACAATAATTGAACAACTGGAAAAATGGAAGTTTCCCATTGAAGACATGCGTGGTCAAGGGTATGATAATGGGGCCAACATGAAAGGCAAAAAGGCTGGACTTCAAAATTTGATTTTAACCAAAAACCCTCGTGCATTTTACATACCATGTGCTGCTCATTCTTTAAACTTAATCATAAACGATGCCGCCAAAGTCAATGTAGATACAATTGGTTTTTTTGCAATTGTTCAAAAAATATACAATTTTTTTTCATCATCTTATAAACGGTGGTCAATCCTTTTAAAATTTATTAAAACTTTAACTCTAAAACAACCATCAGAAACACGATGGGAAAGCAGAATTGATGCAATCCGGCCTCTACGGTATCAGTTGGGTGAAATTTATGATGCACTCTATGAAATAATGAACAACGAATCTTTTAATAGAGAAATTCAACATGAAGCTCAATCACTCTGCACTAACCTTAAGGATTACAAATTTATTTGTTCTTTAATAATTTGGCATGATATATTAAATAGAATAAATCCTGTCAGTAAAATGCTCCAAAATGTAAATATGAATGCTTCACTTGCTTTAGAATCGATCGCAAATCTAAATAAATTTTTACGAGAATATCGATCAGATTCAAATTTCAAAAACATTCTCAAAATTGCAGATGAACTTAGCGAAGAGGTTGATGGAGAGAAAGAATTTAAAACTGCCAAAGAAGTTCGACAACGGAAAAAAACTCGTCAATTTGATTACGAGCATCAGGACGAAACACCTCAAATACCTGAAGAAAAATTTAAAATAAACATGTTTTTTACACTTTTAGATGTAGCGATTAATTCTTTAACAGAACGCTTTGAACTCCTCGAAGCATGTTATAATAATTTCAATTTTCTATATAAAATATCAGAAATTAATAAGAGCGAGTTACAAGCAAAATGCAAAGATTTAGAAAATATTTTGAAATTTGATAACAGTAAAGATATTAATGCTACAGATTTATTCGACGAATTATGTGCTTTTCGAGATATTTTTCAAAAGGATTTTTTAAATTCTCAAAACCCTTTCGAAACACTTAATTTTATAGTTTCTAATAATTTATCTATGCCAAACTTATCAATAGCTTTAAGAATATTATTAACATTACCTGTTAGTGTTGCAAGCGGTGAACGCTCTTTTTCTAAGTTAAAATTAATTAAAACTTACTTGAGAACAACTATGTCACAAAAACGGCTTGTTAATTTGGCATTAATTGCTATTGAAAATGATATTTGTGCAGAACTGGAAATAAATACAATCATATCAAGGTTTATTAATATGAAGTCAAGGAGTATAAAATTATTATAATTATAACATGTTTTGTAATGCATTTACTTTTTTTAACTGTATTTTCTTTTTTTTTAATATTAAAAATTATTTATTTACATTGCCTTGTTTGTTTCCCTTAGAAAGATTTTGTACACTAATATTTATAACATGTAGGTGGTATACATTAAAGTGACCAGATTTTAACATTGGTAAAACGGGACACCATTGACCGGGGGGGGGGCTGATTAAAAATTTGGTTTATATGGAGCGTTTATATAGATATAGCGTACATTAATAATAATAAATTAAATATGTATGTTTGTAATATTATCTTTTTTTAAAATTATTTCATTTATAAATTGTAAATTTATTATTAAATTTGCTAATATTTGCATAAATTTAGAGGTTAGAAAAATTAGCAAAAATTTTAAAAATAATGGGTTTGTTAAAAACAGACAGTGACGCAAATAATAAATATGAAATTTTAAAAAAAAAAAATATTTGAGATTAAAATATGTAAATGTTTTTCGAAAATTATTTTAAACATTTAAATATTTTAATCTCAAACATTATTTTTTTTTAATTTATTATATATATATATATTTGAATCACTCTGTCTATTTTTAACAAACACATTATTTTTAAAATTTCTGCAAATTTTTCTAACATCTAAATTTGCCGTGTTAAATTATATATTATTTCATACAAACCGTTTGTATGAAATAATATATAATTTAACAATCAATTTTATGCTATTTTTGATATCAAAAATAGCATTACATCGTGCATTCTTTCTAAAAATCATGACTTTTTTAAAACGCCACGGGACACGGTCGGGTCACCTTAGTAAACATACATATTGACAGGGGCGCCAAAATCAAATTTGCATGCGGGCGCCTAGTACCCAGCGCCGGCCCTGTTTTTACGAATACTAATAAAAAACTATTTAATTCTTATCTTTTCGAAAACAAGCTGCAGTAAACTCTCCAACATTTAATTTTATGTTTTTCTTTTATGAAAGATTACTTTAATAATAATTTTAGATAAAATTATATGTGCCTATATCAATATAGGTACAATATATATATATCAAAGTGGTTTTGAAATGCAATCACTTTCAAAGTCACAACATAATGAACATTAATGAAAAATAATAAACAGTTTTTCTGGATTAAGTTTCATAAAATAAACATTGATTTTTCAATAGCTTTAAAACCATGTATATCCCTAGATGAAAATATAGTCACATCATATTCATCAAAAAAACAACAACAACAACAACAACAACAACATTGTATTGGCAAAATTAAAATAAAATATTATATGCAGAGAGCATTCTTATATATAAGAATAATAATTTTATTAAAGATGATTGCATTATGAGTAGGATGATTAATCTAACAGAAACTAATATTAAATCATATTCTGCAATTAATAATAATCAATCAATACGACGTCATATTTTGATAAGAATTCACGCAGATATTTTTTCTTTATGGTCGTTACTCAATCTAGGATACACATTCAACAAAATTCATAATGAAGTATTTAATAAATTTAGCCATATAATGTGATAAGAAGACACACCAAATATAAACATCTATATCATTTTTATGTTTGTCAAACAATACTAATTGAATATAAATTGGAGAATTATCATCCTTGAAGCTAGTAAACCTATAGAAAGAATTTGGCAGTTCAAACTGTCTTCAGGAAGATCTGTCCATGCAGAATAATAATGAGACCACAAACAAAATATTAATATATGACTATACAAATCATGATAGATAATTCTACTGATAAATTCATTTTAGTGATTGCAAAACAAAATAGTTACAAAAAGTATAAACAATGATTTGTCCAATGACATGACATTCTTCCACATTTATTGATTACTTTTTCTTGACAAAATCAAGATGATTTATATTGAATTAGCAAAAATTCATGATTATCTTTGGTAACATATAACATTTGTTGTTAGAACAATTTTCTTTATTCTTCTCCACAACTATTTATTGTAACTATAATGTTCTTTTCATTGAATCTAATCACTTTATATACTCTCCTTCTTTGTTTTTTAAAAACTTTCATATTGCAGTTGTTAGAAAGTTTGTTAACAGCAGTGATAATAAGTTAAATATATATTTATTGTAAGCAAACTAAAATCAATGAATATCAAATGACAGTGATATTATATTTACAATCAATTCTATTCTATTCATAAATCTAGGTTCATTAGATCGAAACTCCCTACTTACAAAAATAATAAGCCAGAAGTTTATGGATATGTAATAGTATCCAATCATTATTCAAATTTGCAGAATGAGTTTGAAGTAAATGAAGAAAAAGTCTCCTAAGAACCTTAATAATTTTAATATATTCTGGAAGATTGAAATGTATTCTGATTTCTACAACAATTTGTTCTGATGAGAATTTGCTTTTTGTGACTACAATATTTCATGATATCTATCAATTTTCTTCAATAAGCAATCATTTTCGACCACTAATGGTTTCATAAACTTTTTTTTTTTTTTAACCTTCAGTAAATGTGATCATCATCCTTGAGAATGTTGATCTTTAAACTAGTTTTAATTTTGGAGTTTTTTCCCTAGCAACTATGCATCAGCAATTTGACTTCTTTTAAAATCAACCAAGATTTTTGACATTTCTTATCAAAGCTTTACAAAACTGATATTAATTTCCTATCAGATATTAATTCATCTCAAATTCTATCTGTAAAAAAAAAAAAAAAAAAAAGAACAATATTATTTATATAGTGCTAATATATATATGTTCCTCATTATTATATCCATCCCAAGTATATTATTAATAAAAAACTTGAACTTATTAACTGTTTAATTAATAATATAATTGTATTATCAAATTAGTAATTTTTCATGTTTTAATGATGCATTTTTTTCTGATTTCCATATCTTTTCTCAATTTTTAATGAAAAGTGCCAGTTTACATTACTTCTAGTATACTCTTTAACGTTGTATATGTAATAATTAAAAAAATAGCTCCTTTCCGAACAATGAATTACACATTTACATATCAATAATATAAATCATATCTTTACCTAAGATTTTCAAAACAGCATAACAGGAATCTTTTCCTAAAGGATTAACAACTTCACAAGTATATTCACCATCATCACTATCCCAAACTTCATTAATAATTAATGTAAAGTTTCCATCATTTTCAGTGGCCTTAATTCTTGCAGCAGAATGAATTTCACGACCATTTCTGAACCTATAATAAAAGTAAAATATATTAAGCTAACGACGTAAACATTTTTAAATTGCTGAAAGATACTTAATGGCATCTTAGTGATATAAACCTTTAATATTTGGAATATGGTTCTAATATTAAAATGATAGTCCTAAATATTTAGCATAATGGGAGTGTGAGAACTTAGAAGCTAAAGTTTCCTGAATTGAAGCTCAATTTTCCACTTCTGAAATTCAAATATCAAATTACCTCTTACACAACAAAATATTGTATTACAGTAAGATGTTCAAGTCAATTGTGTTAAGAGAATTGCAATTTTTAATGTCTATATAAATATATCTGACCATAAATACTGGTGGTATCCACTTTATTGTTAAAAGAGGTTGTCTTGAATACAGATTGAGATTGTTAATAGTTAAAGTTGATTTTATCATCTACATTTGTAAACCTATTAAAACCTTGAAGAATTAGCTTTATTGTCTTAGTAAATATATACTTTATATGGAATTTGGAAGTTATAAATGACTATTTATTAAATCTGCTTTCAGAATCTAGAAGTTATAACTGATTATTTGTTAATCTACTTTCGGAAGAGATTATATTTGCCTGATTAATGACATTTGTTTAAACTTCTTTGCATTATTAATCTTACACTCCTTGGTCAAGTTGCAATTTTTAGTGTCTATATAAACTTATCAGACCATAGATAAAGATGGTACTATCTTTATTGTTAAAGGAGGTTGCCTCCACTTCAGGTTGATATTAATTATAGTTAAGAATTGATTGTTATCATCTACATTTATAAATCTAGTAAAGCCTTGAATAAATGGCTTTATTACCTTAATAAGTGTCAATGAACTGACTTTAATATGTTGCAGTCTTTAACACTAGTAGGGAAGCAACATACAGCTATAAATAATAAGCCAATGACTAATTCATGTATAAATAAATAAATGCTAAAGAAATAAAAGTAAATTTAATAAATATATTTGATAGTTGATGGAAATAGTTCAATACATAGTATTATCATATTTAATAAATATATGTTTTATAATGGCCAGGGAACTCAGAAATTTTTAGATAGAATACAAAAACTACATAGATATGAAATCAATAGAGAAATGTGTGATTAGCAAAGCTATTTAAATAAATTGTAATGTAATAATTTTTTAAAAGGAAAGTAAAAATATATTTTGATAAATACATCAATAAGACAATTATTTAATTATGTAAACATTTTAAAAGAAAACTTTCTGGAATTAAATTTTATTATCCATTTGTATGTTTAAAATTTTAATATTTCACTAAATTTCCTCTCATTCCTACTCTTTAACTAACAATAAGTAAAAATGATTTGTTATTTATTATTGAACAATAGTATTAATTAATTAATTATTAACTCTTTATGAAGTCTACAAAACAAATCTCAAAGAAATTTCATTTATAAATGGATTTGGCAAAAAAAAGAAACAGAAAAGTTTATTTTTTTAATTTTGTGGTTTTAAAAAGATAAGTATTTGAGAAGATATTTATCTAATTAGGCTTGTGAGAGGCCTGAAGAGAGAAAGACAAGAAATTTATAAATTTGTATAGGAAAATTTGAATTTTTAAATAATTTTCTGAAATATTTATTTATAAATTATAAAATTGATTTAGATAGTTGTTTTGTCAAGAACATATGCATTTCAGTTTATACTTGAAAGATAATTGATAAAAAATCAAGTCAGATGTCATATGACCTAATTTTAATAAAGCTCGTATTTACAAATGTTATATATAGAGTACATAAAAATAAACACTCTTATCAAGCTTTTAAAATATCCTCAACCCCAGACCGCGGTCTCTGCATCTAGCGTCATCAGTGAGGTGTTAGAAATTAAAAATACTAGAACTAGTCTAACATTTTATCAATGCCTAACTATTGAGAAAAAAATCTGAAACTTTCAGACATTTAAATGTCCAAAAATTCAGCTATCTAACTCAAATAGCCGTATGGGACTGAACTAAATTCAGATACACCATATATTAATAGCTCTAGCAATATAAAATCGCCAAAACCTTAATAGCAAAAACTAAAATTAAATTGATAAAAAATCAAGTCAAATGTCATATGACCTAATTTTAATAAAGCTCGTATTTACAAATGTTATATATAGAGTACGGCTATTTGAGTTAGATAGCTGGATTTTTGGACATTTAAATGTCTGAAAGTTTCAGATTTTCTTCTCAATAGTTAGGCATTGATAAAATGCTAGACTAGTTCTAGTATTTTTAATTCCTAACACCTCACTGATGACGCTAGATGCAGAAACCACGGTCTGGAGTTGAGGATATTTTAAAAGCTTGATAAGAGTGTGTATTTTTACATACTATATATATAACACTTGAAAGATAGTAAAGTTCATGATCCTTACAAATCACACCTGAGTAAAATACTCTATCAGAAATAAATAAAATCTAAAAATTAGAAAATATTTTAACATCATTCTCAACTATTTTTGATTCTGTTGCATATTCATCTATGAAACTGAATGCCAACCATTATTACAAACTTATTAACTACAAGAAAACAACTTAAATAAAGATTAGACAATATTTATTACAAATATATATACATTATTATATAACTCAGTACCGATTCCAGCATTGCTTAATTTACAAACTTAATCAGTTGAGTCCATGATTTTAAGTTCTAAACCCTCAATGCTAATATAACCACTGACTCAGCTGCACTTCCACTCTACATGTGGTGGACCTAAGTGAATAACTAAAGATTATACTCACAGCTACTTTATGCACAATCCTATTTAGGCTTTATCAGGTGTACACACATAATGTAAGACTGATGTGGTCTGGTAAGTTTTCCTATCTGGTTGTCTTTCACCTTCAGAGGCATGGACTCTGGGAAACATCCTTCGATGCAGAAAAGTTGTTACGCTTTTCCCTCAGTTTTTTTTTTCTAGATTAATTCACAAAACAGCAACCACAACAGCATTACGACTAGTAAAGAAAGCTGACAAAAGACACTTGCTCTTTTCAATCCACACTATTCATTTTTTTTTCATCCAGCTTAATATCCATTAATATAATTATTAAAATTCCAATAGGAAATGGCAAAATCCATTAGACAAATTATAATAGGGTAACAGCAATCCATAAGATTAATGTATTTTACAGTCCTCTGGCATTTAATTTGCATATGTTCTCATTCCTTTTCCTTGTAATTAGTGCTTTAGATATTTATTCCTTTGTCTGCTTCATTAAAATTAGCTTAATGATTTAAACAGTGAGTTTTTTTCTGTATTTAAAAAAAATACATGTCGTGTATCCGGTATTATAATTCACAACTCAGTTTATCTTTCAACAATCTTTTGTGAATTTCTTTTAACCTGCAATCTTTATCTCATTTTAAATTTAATTTACATGCAATCTTTCTTCATTGCTTTTAAACTTAAATTAATCTATCTAAAATAAAGTTTCCTTTATTTTTCCACAATCTTTTTTTCATTACTTTTATAACTTAAATATCTTTTTACATCTAAGTTTCCTTTTAACTATTAGCAAACTTTTTTATTGCTTATAAAACTTACTATCACTATTTAAGTTTCCATTAATATTTTTCTATGGAATACAAACGAGCTTTATAACTTATATAACATACGGTTACTAAACTATATATATATGTGTGTGTGTGTGTTTGTGTGTGTGTGTATTTTACAAATATAACAGATTCACTATATAGAATGAAGATGTTTCCAAGTTTAATCCAATTTTTCTGATTTATAATTACTAATCTCATCATTCAAGAAAACTTTATTTTATCCATTATCTCATTCATGGTCTTTTATATTTTAGAATCTTTTGAAATATAGGTTAAGACTTCAATTGTCTATCTAATATCTATCTGAAGATAAGTATTATTTTTAAAATGACTTTATGCACAAATTTTTTGTAAAATAAAAACTTATTATTAAAAAAAAAAACTAAAACCAGATTAAAAAACTAAAAAATAAATAACTGCAGTGGCCATATTATTGACAAGATCATAGAATGAGAGAATCAAAAACTAAAGATTCCTAGAACAAAGCTTAGTGAGTGACTCTTTGCATTTGAACATTACATAATCTTCACAAGACTAATTATGTGATTTCTTTTTACAGGTATAAAAACAAATGCTAAGAAAAAAACAAAAAAATAGAAGCAAATTTTAATTTTATTAGCTTTTTATTTAATTATAAATAGTAAATAAAAATGTTATTTGCATTCTATTTTTTTTCTTTGATATAAAATATGAATAACAAAAGGCTAGATAGAAATACTGATTTCTAGTTAGCTTTTTATTATTAACTAGTGGTATAATTTAAGTTTTAACAAGCCCGAGTTAGAACTTAGGCTATAGTAAGGTAGTCTGATGTTTTAATCAATATGCTATAAGGTCAATAAGTGTTGAGGAGTCATCATCAATAAAAATTATAGGCACAGAATCTACAAGCCTATGATATTTCCTTCACCAACATTCTCCAATTTTATTTATAATTAAGGTCAAATTGCCACCAAAAAATGATTGTTAACTAAATCTATGCTCATGCAAATAATACAAAAAAAAAAGCTATTTATTCAATAGCTATCAAACAAAACAAATCTAAACACATAAGAATTTAAATTTTTTTTAAAAAATCCTATTTATTATAAAATTATAATAATATTTGTTTTTACCATTGAGCTGTAGGCATAGGTTTTCCAACAGCAGATACTTCAAATTTAATTGCTTTATTCAGACTTGTATTTACATTGAGCATTCTTTTGATTATTTCTGGTTTTGTACCATCTATTATATAGAAACAAATATTAGTATAGAATTAGTCTAATTTAATTTGAAAATAAATATTAAAAATTATTTTTGTAAAATATTACCGTGATGTTCTCGAACTTTAATTGGTTTTGTACAACTGCTAGGTTCACTTTTACCAGCAGCATTGAGAGCAGAAACACGGAATTCATAATCTCCATTTTCAATTAAATTCAGCACAGTGTATTCCGTATCGACTACAACATAATCATTTGCTTTCATCCAGAATGTGCTACCATATTCTCTCTTTTCAACAAGGTAACCTATGAAAATAAAATTTATAATGTGATTACGTGTAGAATCTCATTTTTAACCACCTGCACATTGTGGTTTTCAAAAATTCTTGCAAGAATGTGCAAGCATAATATTTCTAACATTTTCTAAACATGTTTAATTATAAATTTTTATTAGTTATAATAAATAATAAAAATCTTATACAACAGCTATATATGTATTAATAATAATTATACATAAACAGTCTCTTTTGGCACATAATTTCATGCCCTTTTCAAACGTTAATCATCTATTGTAATGTTAACAAATTATTGCAGATAGAACACCATCTAGTGTTCTATAGTAAAAGTAAAATATCAAAATAAAACATTAGCAAAATAGAATTAAACCTTCATACAGAGATAATGTATAAAGTATACCTGTATTTAAGTATTATAGATCCTATATATACAACTTCAAATAATTGACAACAAAACATAACAACATACAGAATAAATAATACATACATTATACAATATGTAATTAAACCATTCATTCAATATACTGAATATTTACTATAGTAAATAGAAGGAGTTAGGGTTGATGTATTATCTACATGAAATCTACCAATGGCTTTCAGTGTTCCATCACTGGTTTTTTAATGAAATGAATGATTGTATTGTTGGAAAAATGAGAAGATTGAAGCCTGTCCAGGAATTGTCATCTTAATAAAAGAAGAACACTGATTGTATACAGTAAATGTATGAGAGATTATGATCTGGCCCACTGATGAGTGCTGTTTTACATGAAATAAGTATATTGGGTATCATTTACTTTTTTCACATGTGGTCATGTATCAGTCATTTGAGATGGTATTAAACCATTAAACATCACATGATCATCATTCTTTATCCTTACACAATTTGTTTACACAAAGACAAAACTCTCCATACAGTAGCGCCATTCAGTGCAAGCTAGAATAATCAATGGACATAGGAAGGTTTGTGTATAAAATCTCTATCTAGTGCCTACTTATCCAATATCCTTAGACTAGTTTCTAACTTGTGGCTTTCTTCATTAAGGAACCTTGGATCTGAAAGAACTACACCTAAATCCTAGGATCTAGGATCTAATGCAACCCTCCAGTAGCCATCTTTTACCTTATTACTAACTATAAAGCTTTGAGTCCAAAATGAAAATGCAATAATGTTTTCAATTCAAGCTCATCAGCTTGTAAAGCCATATATATCTGAACTCAGTTCAGCATCCATACTTTTTGGTATCTTTGGTTCTTTAATAACCACAGTCACCATAATCCTATTAGGTAGGATTGGTATTAAACCACTAAACATTACATGATCACCATTCTTACTCAATCTGTTTACACAGAATAGACACTAGATAGGGATTTTATGCACAAACATTCCAGTATCCATTGATTACTCTGGCTTGCACTGAATGGTGCTAATGTGTGGAGAGTTTTGCCTCTGTGTAAACAACTTGCGTAAGCATAAATAATGATGATCATGTGATGTTTAGTGGTTTAATGCCAATCTTGCCAAATAGGATTATGGTGACTGTGGTTATTAAAGAACCAAAGATACCAATAAGTATGGATGCTGAACTGAGCTCAGATCTATATGACTATATAAGCTAATGAGCTTGAATTGAAAACATTATTGTGCTTTTATTTTGGACTCAAAGTTTTATAGTTAGCTAATAAGGTAAAAGGTGGTTTACTAGAGGGTTGCATTAGATCTTAAAATCTAGGAACAGTGCTCTCGGGTCCAAGGCTTCTCAGTGATAGAAGCCACAAGCTAGAAACTAGTATGAGAATATTGGATGAATAGGCAGTAGATATGGGATTTTATGCCCAAACATTCCTGCATCCACTGATTACTCTAGCTTGCACTGAGTGGTATTACTGTAAGATTTTCCTCTGTGTTAAGTGAAATGGAATGGAGGATGAACAGACTGAAAATCTTAAGTTCAAATCTCTCTATTTACTATAGTAAACATTCAATATACTGAATTACATTTTACCTTGAAAATAGATTATATCATGTATTAGTCAAGCCCATTCCTCTCCTATTAATATAAATGGATATGTAATAGTCTGATAATGAGGAGTTAGATTAACGTAATGTCTGGTATGACTACAATATGAAATCCACCAAGAACTTCGAGCATTCCATCATTGATTTTTCAATGAAATAGACAGTTGAATTATTTATTGTAAAGGTGAGAAGATTGAATTTTGTCCATTAAAGTTTAAGGAATTGCTATCTTAATATAAGCCGAGCACTGATTGCATATATCTGTGGGTGATTATCATCTTGCCCAACTGATGAGTGCTGTTTTGAACGAAATACAAATATTGGGGAACATTTATCCTTTTCACATGTATGTGGTCATGTGTATTGGTAGTTTGAGATGTAGTGGAAGACGAATTCAGACTGAAAATCCTAAGTTCAAATCCCTCAAGTTACATTATGCAACTTTATATATATATCTTATAAAAATAAAATGTCAGTTAATTATAAATACTGTTATTATATATTATCTTATATAATTTTCCATTCATTTTTAATTGACCAGTTGACTAAATTTAATAAAGTTTAGTAAACATTTGTACAATTATTTTAAGTCATGTTTAATGAATGTAATTTAAAGGTTTAATATTTTTTGTAGCATCTATTTTATGTCCATATGTTAAGTATCTGCTTGATACATAAAATAGATGCTACAAAAAATATTAAACCTTTAAATTACATTCAAATCCAAAAAAGTCAAATATAAGAAACATATGTGAATATTTACAAAAACTCTGGTCAATTAAAAATGAATGGAAAATTATATGAGATAATATTATATATAGAGCTCGCAAATAAGCTCTTAACAAGTTTGCAGAATATCCCCAACCCCAGACCGGTTTCTGCTTCTGGTGTCATCATTCAAGCATTAAATTAATAATACCAGGACAAGCCTAGCACTTTATCTAATGTATAACTATTAAGTAGAAAATCTGAAATTTTCAGACATCCATATGTCTCCTAATCCAGCTATTTAACTTAAATAGCTATATAGGACTGAATTAAGTTCAGATACACCATATATTAGTAGTTTTAGCAATATAAAATCGTAAAATCGCCGAAGCCTTAATAGCAAAAAATAAAATTACAAAAAAAAATCAAGTTAGATGTCACATGACCTAATTTAATAAGTTTGTATTACAAATGTTATATATAGAGCTAGCAAATAAGTTCTTAACAAGCTTTGCAGGAATATCCCTAACCCCGGATCAGTTTCTGCTTCTGGTGTCCTCAGTGAGATGCTAGGATATTCAAGCATTAGATTAAAAATACCAAGACAAGTCCAGCACTTTATCTAATGTATAACTATTAAGTAGAAAATCTGAAATTTTCAGACATCCATGTCTTCCAATCCAGCTACCTAACTTAAACAGCCATATGGGACTGAACTAAGTTCAGATACACCAATATATTAATACTTTAGCTGTGTGCAAGCTCTATATATAACATTTGTAATACAAGCTTATTAAATTAGATCATGTGACATCTGACTTGATTTTTTTTTTTTGTAATTTTATTTTTTGCTATTAACTTTGGTGATTTTATATTGCTAAAGCTATTAATAAATAGTGTATCTGAACTTAGTTCAGTCCCATATGGCTATTTAAGTTAGAGAGCTGGATTGGAAGACATGGATGCCTGAAAATTTCAGATTTTCACTTAATAGTTATACATTAGATTAAGTACTGGGCTTGTCCTGGTATTTTTAATCTAATGCTTGAATATCCTAGCACCTCACTGATAATGCCAGAAGCAAAAACCAGTCTGAGGTTGGGGATATTCTGCAAAACTTGTTAAGATCTTATTTGCGAGCTTTATATATAACATTTGTAATACAAGCTTATTAAATTAGGTCATGTGATATCTGACTTGATTTTTTATTTTATTTTATAAGACAATATATATAAAGTTGTATAATATATATATTATTTATTCTGTATATTTTTAAATTATATAATTCAGTTTTGACTTTTATTAGTATATGATTATATGTGAATAGATTTAAACAATATACAGCAAAAAAAATAAAATAATATACTCTTTCTTGCATTTTTAAATTAACAATGCATTTTATTAATATAATTCATTCTTATATTTTTGATTATCTAGAAGTTTTGTTCAGAATTTCATCTGCTATTAAAGCAATGAAAAACAAGTGAAAATTTTAATAATCCTATCTATATCAACTTACCTGTAATTTTGCTACCACCATCAGAAAGTGGTTTAGACCATTTCAAATCAACATAACTTTTACCAACTCTTGTTACTTCTGGAGTACCAGGTGATCCAGGTACCGCTATAATTAAAATGTTTTGTATATTTAGTTAAAACATTACCCTTATTTGATAAAAAAAAAAAAATCTTAATATTTAACTAAGGAAAAAATAGATAAAATAAAATATTTATGATGATACAATTTTTCTATCATAAAACTGAATAATAACAAGAGCGATATATATAAACAAAGGAAACATTAGAAATATTTCCATATAATAAATAACTAGAGATATGCTTAGCTGTGGTGCTGAGCTGGAACTACCAGTTATTATAGACAGCCATAAGTTAAACCATTTTGATCTAGAGCACAACAATTACTTTTTTGTCTTGAATTTAATTTAAATTTTTGTCTTGAATTTAATTTAAAAAGTTCTCATAAAAAGATCCTTTTTTCATTTCTAACCAAAATTCTTATATGAATTTAAACTAAGACAAATATTTTTATGAAGACTTAGAAAAACCATATTTTTTCTTGACATCCTGTAAATAATAATTTATGTCCCCTGGGGAGCTGTGTATATAAAATTAAAATCAACAAGACAAAAAAATTAGTGCTGAATAATAGAGAAAATAGTTTTGCTTAGGGCTATCAATAATAATTGATAGTTATCCAGCAGTACCATTTCTAAACATATCTAGTTATTACATGGAAATATCATTACTTTTCTTTGTTTACATCATAATTAATCCATGAAAATATTAAATCTAATATATATAAAATTTTATTCAATTAAAAAACTTAATAGTAATAAATAATGCTAAAACACTTACTACTCTTTGTAATGCCAAATTTAAAGTTCAGTACATTTTATATAACTAACCACAGTACAAGGTCAGGCTATTAATTTTACATTACAGTAGTGATTAATTACATTTAAAACATAATGAACTTTAAATTTGGTAATGCATAGACTTCCATAATAAATATACTGTACATATGTAAATGTGAATACATATTATATTTTCTGGAAGTTAATTTTAGCTTTGCAGAGACATTTTGATTTGATCCACAAGTCATTTTATGGGTAATAGACATCATCCGGATATAGTGGCCCCTGCAACATTTTTTAGTGATCTCTATTAATGGCTGGTGGAACCCGATCAAAACTTTCTTACAATACAAATGTTAACATGAACAAATGTACACATCAATTTATCAGAAATATAAATTCATGTCTTTTACTTGCAAAATCTTTGTTTTAATGCGTGTGTATATGTCAAAATTCAAATCTTACATGCTAAATATGATCATCTTTTTGAAGTTATATAATTTCTTCTATCTTTTTTCCTCATACTTACTACAGTTCATTCCAAAGCATCATTCGTAATTTATCAAACTCTAAATATACTTCAATCTATTTTCTTTTATACTTCCTAAGTTCATCAAAAATAATATTTTTTCACACTCTACAGTACTAATCTTAACCTTACAACTTATTTTTATCCAATGTCCTCCAAATTCTCATATTCAAATATCCAATTTTTTCTTTTTTCTTTTAAATATACATATTTTTTTTCTGTATAAAACTGTCTATACAAATATTTAACAAATTTTTTCTTAGATTTAACTGCAATAATTCACAAAATAATCTCCTATACTTATTAAAACCTGTGTTGATGTCTTATATGGTAAATGTTTTAACCTTAAAGATGGCAATGCTATATCTTTTTTGATGCATTGAAAGCAACATATGCACTTGAGAAACGGTATCACAATCATATTTAATCCAACAATGGCAATATATGATGACAATGTTGTTTGAATAAGTGGAAATAATATTTTGATCATCTTTTGAATAAGGATACAAAAATTGAGATGATGCCTTTTAAGGCTATGTCCATTTTATTTAATCATTTAGATTTGGACAAAAATATCCCAGCTTAATGAAATCAAAACAACTCATTGTAATTTTAAAAATGGAAAGGGTTCTGATGAAATGCCTAAAGAAATTTTAAAATATGGTAGTGTTAAGTTAGCTTCAAAAATATTGAAATTTTTTAAGAATATTTGGACTCATAAAATTATGGCATCTGATCTTAAAAATGCTTTTATTGTTTTAATTTTAAAAAAAAACAGAGATATGGTAATTGCAATGGAATATCATTATTATCCACTACAGCAGAAGTATTTTCAGGAATTTTGTTGAATAGGTTATGTGCATTTATAGATGAATGGTTACCAGAGGCTCAATATGGTTTTATGGAATTAAGAAGCACTACAGTTATGATTTTCGTTGCTAGGCAGAAGCAGTTTTAGGAACCAAGGAGTAATTTATATATTGCTTTTATTAATTTAGTCAAAGCATTTGATTCAATTAATAGGACTAAATCTATGGCATAGTTTAAAATTAATTAGTTGTCTACCAAAATTTATTTGTATTATACAGCTTCTACATGATAGAATGAGAGGAAATGTTATTACTACAGGTATAAAATCTGAGGCTTTTGAAATAAAAATTGGTATTAAACAAGGATATGTAATTGATTCAACATTATTTTTAATTTTTATGACAATGATCTTTGGAGTTGTTTATAGTCAGGATAATTAGATAGGAATCAAGATACGAATTTTTAATTTGAATTGTTTTTAAACAAAAATTTCATTTTCTTGGATTCTGGGATTTACAGCATACTAATGAATGTGCTATTTATGACAGTTCAAAAGACAATTTACAGAATATTCTTAATGTTTTGAATGCAACTTATAAAGATTTCAATATATTAATTAATGCTCAAAAAACTCAGCTAGTGACAGAAGAAAATTCTCAGCAACTCTCAGCTTGGATGGTTCTCAACTGGAGAATACAAACCAGTTTAAACACCTTGACAGTTTTGCAAGTAGAAAGATGGAATTAAATATTGAGAACCAACACAGACTCCAATGTACAGTTCTTGCTTTTAACAAATTAAAAAAGAAAGTATTTCATCATAAGGAATAACTACTGCAACTAAGTTAGCTGCACATAAAGCTGTTATTTTACCTTATTGTATGAATGTGAAATTTCAACACCCTATCAGCGCAACACAAAATCATTAGAAAAGTTACATTTAAAGCTGTTCCATAAAATTTCAAAAATAAAATGGCAGGATTGTAAAATCAATCAATATGTTCTACAGCTTCTGGATGTGACCTTATTGAATCCATTATTGTAAAATCACACATTCATTGGCTAGGATATGTAAAATGAATGAATAATGGAAGACTTCTTACAAGGATGTTTTATAGTGATCTTGAACATGAGTTTTCATAGGAGAGTTAGACTCTATCTGCATTATAAGGTTTACCTCAAAGACATTCTAAAGAAGTGCTATGTCATTTGTTTCCATTGGGGAGATATGACAGAGAATAGAAACCACTGGAGAGATACAATTAGACATGATATTGACAGAAAAAAAGAAAACATTGGAAAGTTACAATTAAATATGATATTATTTCAGAAAAAAAAGTTTTTTGCTGACAAAATTAAAAGACAACATTATATAATACAAAGTAAACAAAAAAATGGACCAGCATGTTCTATATGTTGACATATTTGTTGCTCACTGATTGGTTTCTAAAGCGAAATGTCTGCAATTGCACATACATACATACATTAGATAAGTCAAGACAATGCATACTAATTGTTTCAATCTTGATTACTTCTTAATTCACTCTAGAAAATTAATAAAGAGAGTGCTGTCTATGTAAATTAAGATCTTAAAAAATCTAGTACGTAATTTGCAAAAAATTAACTGCACAGTAATTGAATGGGAAGTATCCAAGCAGTAGTCTTATAATGGTACTGAAGTTATAAAAGCTGCAAGATATACTTGAAGATGGATTCCTAACAAAGCTTAAGTGTTTTACTCTGCATAAATATCAGAAGAACTTTGTAGCAGAAAATTCTCTTCTAAATAGAGTATTCAAATTTATAGTATTTGTTATGAAGTAATGTTAGTTTTAATTTGTCTGTATTTAATCTTAAAAATGTCAGTGTAGAAATTGTGAATAAACATTATTGTAAAATTACTCTACTGTATTGTGTTAAAGTAAAAAAAAAAAGAGAGAGAGAAGTTTTTTGTTATCTGACTAGTCTTGAGAGATCCTCAGACATAGCATATGGTCATCACAAAACTAATTTTGAGAGTAGTTTTTTTTTTTCTCTTTCTTCTTTTTTTTTTTTTTTGAAGTCAGAATGGCCTTACTCATTTTTGAGTGGCTGTTTATTATTGTTACAATTTCATAAATTATATATTTGCATATTTAGGCAATAGTTAATTAGAAGATTAAAATAGAAAATGTTGGTTTATGATTAATATATTACATTATATTGATAAGACACTGTTAGTTATACTGATGTTAGATTTTCTGATGAATATTAAAAAAAAGAGACAAGAAAGATTTGGTGTTAATGTCTTATATGACCCATTGTGTATTTTGTTATTTAAAAAAATGAGATATTATGTAAGTCAAAGATAATTGCTTGATGATTTTCATGTAATGTAAAAAATGTGTTGGATCATTCACAACTGACATGATAAACAAAATATGGTGGCAAAAGCTTAATCTATCAATATAGATGGATAAGAAGTGGTAATTGTAACTTTTCCAGAAGATTACATATTATGCCAGGATGCTCCAACATTTGATGGTAAAGATAAAAATTTTAAATTACTAGTAATATAAAATCGATCTGATAATAGATATTTTATATATTACATCCAGAAAATAAATATAAGATGAATAAAAATTGTAGACAAAGACAATAGAAAGATACTTGCACAATTCAATGCAATGGTGAAAATAGTGAATTCAAAAGCTAAAAGGTTCTGTACTAATTCCAAACTAGTACTCAAACAAAGCAATTTGTAAGAAAATATTACTTAAAAATGTTTAAAATAAAATATCTGAGTCTCTGAAATAATTCAATATGATGCAAAAGTTATCAAATAGTCAATAGACCCATACACTTCATATTAGATGTATTTAAAGAATGGCTTCAAGCCACATTTGCTTACAATCTACATTATTATTGTCTTTTATTAAACAAAAAACTGTCCATTACATCTAATTGAGGACCATTTACAAAATAATAGTATAATGAAATCGTTTTTAAAGTTATTTTCATATATAGCTCAGATTTACATTTATCTGGATCAATAAAACATATTAGATGATGCATTTTGATAGAAGGTACATTTTTAGTGTATATTTTATTAATTGTTAACAATGAGGCAGAAATAAAGTAATAGAAAGTAGATTTCTTTAAGATGTATTCATTGTTCATAATTTTCTGTAATTTTTTCAATCTTCCTAAGTCTTGATCTCCAGATCCTTAAAAGAAGTTCTAAATAATTGAAAAACTAGAAATAATATAAATTTAAAAGTTGAACGAATCTATTAGTCATATAAATACAGACTAACATTTCAACTTAAAAAAAAAAAATACACAATTATTGTTTTTAAGTTTTCATTTAAAATTAGATACTCTAGAATATTTAGTAATCCAGCTTTTATCAAGATTTTTTTATCTTTGAATCAAAATTTTAATCATTGTCACTAGCTTGAATTAGTATTATTACAGAAAACCAAGACAATTAATAGATAAATGGTTTTCTGAAAGGTAGTTGGGATAACCAGGAATTAGGATGATAATACATGATTATTTATAATAATTTTTGTACTTCTTAATATAGCTTATTCTAACTCCTCAAATTCAGAAGTACCTTTAAAATAATAAAACTCCACAAATCAATAAATACAAATTATATATAAATAAGAGGGTTTTTAAAATAAATTGTCCATTTTCAGAGGAATACTCTACACATCATTATTATTTTTAACATATCTTTGAATATCATTTTGAATTCTTTTATAATAATTAGCTAGACAATAATTATAAAGATAGATTAATGGAAATTACAATACCAATTTGTTTCATAAATTTGTAATCTGAAGAAAGATCCACATATAGCTTCAATTTATTTTGAAATCAGCTCTCATTTTTATTATAAGAAGAAAACAATTAACATAACTTTTTATTCAGAAGTAACATTGGACCTAATAAAAATTAAAAAATTATAAAATTACATTTGACTAACATATAATTTCTGAAGTGATGGACTTAGGAACTGAAAGTTTCAGGATAAAATTTTCAACCTGTCAGTTCTGGTGCTTGAATATCACGTGATCATCTGAATGATAAATTATTAGACTACGTTTTAATATCAAATGATATTAAATGATATGCATTTTTATGAAGGTATAACACAGTAATCATTTTAACTTTTTTAACATATCTCTAGCATTTGACCATTTCCATAATTTATTGAGTGAAAAACAACAGTGATTGTCTTGCATTGGTGGTCGAGAGGTCAGCGCGACTGCTTGCACTTGCAGGCAGTTGCCCAGGTTGCAGGTTCACGTCCCGGCCAATGCTATGACACTTAAAAAAAAAACAACAGTGATTAAAAAAAAAAATTATATTTGCAGATCTAAATACAATAAAAATTTTAGGTTCACTAATCATCTAACTATGAAGCCTTATCTTTTTAGTTGTTTAAAAAGCCAAACTAAATCATTCAAGAAGATATGGAGGAAATTTAAATGTCCTTATTATTCTTAGATATTTCTTAAATAATTTGAATTAAAAAGGTAATTAACAATTGTAATAGATGGTATAAAATACATAGACTGATATCAACAGAGCCTTTTTTTAAAAAGACTAGGAGATATTTTAAGTGTACATTCTTTAATTGTTAACATTTCTACTTTATATAAATAACTATTATTACATGATAGTTTTTTTTTGCTTTCTTAAGTTCTAATAAACTAATTATTTTGATTTGGTTATTGGGAATATTTACTATGACTTTAGAAATTAAATTACTCTGTTAATAATTGTTTTCATAAATGCTGTGTTATCATCACAATCAGCATTATTAAAATTTCATCTTAAAAACCTGAAAGCTTATTATAATAGAAAGAAATTTCTAAATTTTATTTATTATGATTCAATACTGACTGCCAATAAAAAAAGTTATAATTTCTTATGAAAAAGATAAAAAATATTATGCTACAGCCATCTATTGAAATATGAGTAATCACTAAATACAAGAATGCAATGCTCTAGTTATAAAATTATTAGCTAACTGAAACACAGGTTTGTTATACCCCCGTGTCTATATATGTAATATATAGGGTATATGAGCACAGACTTTCAGACGACCCATCACTCTCCATTCTATCCTATAACACTGATACACTCAAGCACATATATGCTGAAAAGATAAATAATCACCAAGATTGTCTATCTTAATATACATCTGAGCACTTATAGTATATATGTGTGGGAGATTATAATCTGGACCAACTGATGATTGCTGGTTTAGCATGAAATATGTATATTGGTGATTATTTATCTTTTCAGCATATATGTGCTTGAGTGTATTAGTGTTATAGGATAGAGTGGAGAGTGACGGGTCATCTGAAAGTCTGTGCTCATATACCCTATATATTAAAATTATTAGCTGTCCATGATTTAGTCACGTTTAGAAAAAAATGAAGCTAGAGTAGAATGATAGAGTGAAATGCTAATTTTAATGCAGATACTGAGTGTAAATTGTCAGGTGACATTTTATCTGTAAAATGATTGTGTTTCTTAATTACAAAGCTGTACAAAATTGTAAAACTTTTTCTATAACAAGTTAAACACAACAATGTTTTCCAAACTTTTTTTTATTATGCAACATTTTACAATTCATATGAAACATTTTATTAAATTAATATTCATTTGTATTAAAATAAAAAGTAAAGAACTTTTGATTCTCAAGTGTTTATTTAATAAAAATATATAAATAACAATTGAACTACTATATGAGTGTAATACCCATGTAAATATATCAAATGCTAATTTAAAAGTTGATCTTGAGAATGTACTTAATGTTTTAAATGCAACATGTAAAAATTTTGGTTTAGTAATTAATATTTAAAAAAACTGAATGCCTTTATTAGTCAATAATGTGAAGAAAAAACCTTCAGTAACTTTTAGTTTGAATGGTTATCAACTGGAAATTATAAGCCAGTTTAAATATTTTGGAAGCTTTTTAAGAATCCAATATGCTGCTATTGCTTTTAAAAGTTATAGATAGAGTATTTCATCATGGTAAAATAATTACTGCAACTAAATCAGATGTATACTACAAAGAGATATTATTTTACCTATGTTATTGTGTGAAAGTCAGACAAATAAGATTTGTAACCTCTCACTGATGTAACATAAGGGCATTAGCAAAATTTCATTTAAGGATGCTTCCTATAATTTAAAAAATATGACAAGATCATAAGATCAAATATGTTCTTCAGTTTACAGAATATGATTTATAGATTCTATAATTATAAAATCACATCTTCATTGGTCTGAACCTATGAAATGAATGAACAATACAAGACTTCTTAAGATGTTGAGCAGTTTTCATGGAAGAGGCAAGCCCTGTTTACATTATAAAGATTATTTCCAAAGACATTATAAAAAGGCAATATTAATTGTTTTCATTAGGAAGATATGGTTGAGGATACAATACAATGGGGAGATATTATTAGACAAGGTGCTGAAATCTTCTTTAAAAAAAAAGTTTACAGGAGCAGAATTAAGGACCAGGTTCTAGATAATTTTCTATTTATATAAATGAATTGATAGAATGAATATATTACTATTATCAAAATTTTTGTATCCCCATACAAGAAGTGATAAAAATATTTCTTCCATTTATTAAAATTATTATCATCATTCATCCATGGATTTAATAAAATTATGACAATATGAAATACATCTCTTATGACTTATTGTTGTTGTTTTTTTCTATATCTTATTTTCATTCCTGGGGTTGGAATGTCTATATTCCTTTGTAAATGGCACTGCTGCTGATAATGGTATCAATACAACTTATTATATTTTTGGAAGAAACAAAAAAATAATCAGTTTTTAATAAGATTAATTCTTACTATAAAAAATTTAAATATAAAACATTTTCTTGAAATTCTTAAAAATAAAAGACTTCAATGAAACACATTTTAAAAAATACTCAAAAAAAGGATCATGAGTAAGATGGAAATCAAGACTATGGCCAAATTCCTTAAAAAGAAATTCACTATCATATTCTCCAAATATATCTATGCATTTTGATATGAATTAATGATGTAATATTTATAATGGAGTATCTTTTTTAATGTAAGAGAAAACTTAAATGTTTTTCAATGCAAAATAAAACATAATGTATCTTTATAAACCTAAAAAAATTATATAATCTCAAACAAGCAGACATGATTAAGAAAAAAAATTTACTATAATTAACTTACTATATTTTGGTTTCATAGCTACTACTTGAGAAGATGGACTGGGTTTACTGAAGCCAGCAGAATTCTTAGCCAAAACTCTAAACTCATATTCAGCATTCGGAACTAAATCATGAACTAAAACAAAAATAATTTTCATAATGATTTAATAGATATACAATTAAAGGGAAGGGGAATATTTATAATAAAAAAAAATGTTTAACCCAAGTTTAAAATTTTATGAATCTTTTATTCTTTTAAATTATTGCAAATAAATGCTTCATGAACCTGTGAATGTGGAATCCTTGCAAAGTTGTGGGTTAGCTATTTTCCACTTCCTATCATCAGGAGATCGATATTCAATCTGATAACCTTGAATTTTGTTCCCACCATCGGAATAAGGTCTTTCCCAAGATAAAGTAACAGAAGTCAAATCATGATCCATAATTTTGGGCTGACCTGGTGTGTCAGGTACATCTGAAATAAAAAAAAATTCATATAATTGAATATTTTTATTGCTCAGTTCAGAAAAAGTTAAGAGTATTATAAATAATAGTATTGTAGTCATGATCTATAGACCTTGAACTCCAGAGTCTGCAAATCTACTATTCCATTAAACCATGGCAATATTTTTGCTCATTTTATATAATTCAAATTTTTTAATACCATTAACAATGTAAATACCCTACAGTACAAGATATAAAGTATGTAAATAGTGTACTATAAAATAAAATATACAATCATTATCTTAAAAGATGATGTTATATTCAAATGTCAAAATTATAAATTAAGCTTAATAGTTCCATTCAACTTTCCAAATAAGGATTTTTGTTTTTTACTTAAATTAATCCAGGAACTGTTAACTTTTACATCTGTCATTATCATTACTAAGCTAAAGTGCCCTAAGTAATTTAGATAAAATATAATACTGGTAGAATTAGCAGCTAGATGATCTTAGATTGATTCCAACTAAGATTTAAAAATCAGGTCACTTGAATAAAGCAGTTGAGCTCAGCTTCTGACTTTGTTACTCAATCGTCACACGACTTTCAGAGCATCTAGCTGTATGATTTACAATAATGCACAAATTGTGTAGATCAAGTGGCAAAACAACTATGTGACTGTAAAAACCTTGATGACATTCCATATTGTAATGGTCATATTTGTACAATCACACAAGAAAATCCAGAGTTTTGGAAAATTATCCCAAAGCTGATCTAGATGAGGGGTTGAGACCTCGAATCAGATCGCATCTCAGTTCCTTCACCAACACTCCATGATTTACTACCCTATGAATGACAGGTATGAGGTTACACTCAGCCTCTTTTAGTTTGCATGCTGGCAGTAGCAAAGGGTGGAGTATGAGACTCAGGGAATAATTTCTAAATTAATACTAAATTAACTAAACATACACACCTATCGCTGACTAGATAATGCATATATTAATAACTAACAATAAATTAAAACAGATTTAGGATTAGTTGCAAATAACAGATTAAACATTTTATAAGTTTAATATCTTTAATTATTAAAATATAAGTTAAATAATAAAATGGAAGTGCATTGGTATTTTACACTTGTAGGTGTATACTATGATGAGCAGAGTTAGATACAAGATCTCATCTTTTATGCACTTAATCATTTAATTTTAAAGTTAATTACAATTATTATTACCTATGGTTTATACATACTCATGCCAGAATTATGCTATGCTATTCCTCCGAGGTTTGCTAAGAGTTAATTTTATAAGAATGATAAATGACAAATATAAATTACTTGTTAATATTACACAATGAGCAATAAATGTGCTCCCTATGCAGATTGTTTTATATAAACTAGATATGGGGTTCAGATCAATGCTGAACTGAATAACATTATGGAGGGATGAAGTGGTGATTGTAGCATGGCATCTGTAACCATAGCGCTAAGACTAAATTAAAAAATCGTGGTATCAATGTATCGTTACTCATGGGCTTCAGTACCAAGTACTCAGTGCCCTAAAAACGAACAGCTTGCTACATTAATAAGGAACAATAAGTTCAGGGGTGGATTAGCAACTCAAGTGTTCTGACCTTAAACTCAGTAATGTGCTTGGTGCTCTAAACCCATAATTATGGAGGGGACAGCCTTCATTAACAGCGGACCTATCAGAGATATAGCAAGACATTATGCACTCTATGTGCTTTATAAAGATACATTTGCAACACTTATAACAAATACTAATATGTATTCCTAAGAACCAACTAAATGCACATAAATTATATATATATATAGTTTCAGTCAGCAAAACTACCTCACCCCAATTCATGGATTAGCATACATAAAAATATGCTAAAAAGGGTTAATTAAAGTGATCTAGTTTACAAATTAAATCCAAATAGTTAGTATCATAAACTAAGCATATTTGGGATTTACTTAATTATTTATAATATCTTTATAATATCATTTTTGTTATTAATTAACTAGACACAGTTTATCAACAGGTAAACCTTCATTATGGTAAGCTAAAACATAGTAGCTTAACTAACATATATAAAATTAGGTTTCAGAACTGAGAATTATGTGAGTGCTGAAGATAAACATAAATCCATTACATGAGAGCTTCTAATCAACTCTCCCAATTATTAATATTAATAATCTCTGATTTGAATTATGGCATATCATAAATCAATGAAATAAACAAATGAAATAAATAAGATAGGCAAGACTGCAGATTAGGATAGTATATATATATAATAACTGAGTACAGTTATTATAGTTTAGGAGAATTATTAAATTATGAATATTCATTTAATATAGAGGCAAGACTATTACAAATATTATTATTATTAACATAAAAGTTACATTAGAAAATTTATTACAGTTACTTTATTTAGATTACAGAGTTTAATAATTAAGAAATCATTTAAGTTTATAAATTTATGAACATTCAACCTTATAGCTAGCTTAAGGAATTATAAAATAGTTTAGTTTGAGATTTATTTTTATAGAGCTCTGCAGAAAGAAATATTATCGATCTTCTTCTAATTGAGGCGTTCTTCATGACGTTTGGCACTGGCGTTCTTCACTGGACTGATTGTCTGATCTCTTCTTGGCAGGCTGTTGGTCTTGAACTTCTCCATTATTCTATACTGGTCTTCTGAAGGGAGAAAGCAAATTTTTTGCCTTCTAGCAGACAGTTTTCGTTGTAAAATCGGGCATAGCCCCCGGTAGCAAAACGTTTCAATAATTTAAGAGTGACTTTTAGTGCTTAATTTTGGGGGGTTTTATACTAACTTTTTGACTCCCCATGCAAAAGCCATGAACTTGTTTACAGTTTATAAAATTTTAATCTTAATTGTCTTAAAATGTATTTTACAATTTGTTTTAAAAATTCGTTCTTGGCTCCCACACAAATTAAACCAGGTATGTGTAGCAGAATAATTTCCAAGAAACAGGTGATCTTTTAAAAAAGATTTAAGTTTTGTAAACATTCTGCTATATGTGTAATCTTGTCACCTCAAGAAATGAAATTTATATGCGAATACAAGTAAATTTGTACTCTAATTTTATAATACTTAAATATAAAATAATTTAAATAGTATGGCAATGCTTATAAAATCTATTACATTGCAGCTTCATTCGCATATATATATATATAGTGAGCTTACACACATTCAACAATGTTTACACAACTTACTTTTAATTTAACATATATAATTTATAATTGAGTATATGTATTATCACTATATGCATATAGACATTAATATTTATCATGCAAATATATAAATATATGCCCATATATGTAAATATATGCTATTATACGTTAAAACACGTTAATATATGATAATATACGTGGACTTGGATGGGTTTGAGCTGAGGATAAATACTACTATGGAACATAATAGGTGTTACGGGATGTTAGATAAAATAATACCGTTTCAATATGAGTAAAAAAAAACAAATTGAATGATAATTTTCGGCCAGAAAATGGGTAGCATGCTCATGATTTATGAATAGAAAACAGACAGAATTAAGAACACTCACAAAAGAATGTAATTTTCATTCAGAATTGAGTACCATGCTATTTTATTGTATGCAATGATGAATCACAAGTTCAGGAAAATTTTATTGTGAACTGAATCTTACTTATAAATATGCATTAAAAAAATGTTTTGCACAGGAAGTAATATTGATGAAAGTTTTGGAATTCCCAAGCGACTACATATATATATAATAGTCTGAGCCATAAAACCTCAAATCGTTTTAGTCTGTTGATGCTGTGAGAAGAAAGACCATATGAAAAAGTACTGCAAATTTAGAAGAGAAAAATACAATGTTTGTAGTTTAATAGGACATTTAGCTCGCATTTGCCAAAATAAAGATGGGAATACAAAAACCAAGTAAATTTTGGACTTTAAATTGCTGGAAGGCAGTATAAGAAGAAAAAATAACATTAAGAAGATTAATGCTACAGAGAATGGTCATATTCTATGGGATGTTATTATCTGTGAGCAAAAAACTACTTTGAAAGTAAATAGTGGTTCTGGTTTATCTTTATTATCACAAAAAGACTGGTCTAAAATTAGTGATAAAAAAAATAAAACAAAATTGAAGATTGAAAAAGAGAAATGATAGCCACGGAAATTAATGGGAATAAAATAGACTTATGCAGCAGTATCCATTAAAATCAATTACAAAATAAAATTTCTGCCACTATATATAGTGAAGAGACATTTAAGTCCTATTCTGGTTCAGATCACTTGGAATTCAAACAAAGAGAAAGAACAAAGATGATTTACAATTGTATTAGAATTTGTGAGGATGAGTCTGAGTTGATAAAAATGATAGTAACATCAAGAAGTGGAATTTTAAAATACTGAATATTCTGAAGGTTGCTAATTGAATTAGAAATGAGCCTGGATATAAAACCTTATAAAATTAGATGAAGTATGGATGGCCAAAAAAGTCGACCAAATTATGTAGCAAATGCTATTTGGAATGTGTATGAAAGTTTGTCTACATGCAATGATTGCATTTTTAGAACAGACTGTGTATTCATATCATTGGAAGTTTGAAAGCAAATGTTCAGTTTACTACATGGGGCATCCAGGAGTAGTATGCATAAAAGCATTAGCACGATCATATGAATGGAACTAATTTTTAAACTTTAATAAAATGTTCACATCTATCTTGAAGGTTATTAGTTTTTAAAAATGTTTTTTTAAATAGTTTTATATTTATTTTGCTGATTATTATTCTCCATATTCTTTGTTTTTTAATAAATATTTTTATTATTATTCCTTGGACATTTATTTTATTACACTCTCAAAAAATATATTTTGACTCAAGAGTTGGATAACATTCTATTGGATCAATTATTGTATGGAATGACAGACCACAAGTTCAAAAAAAATTTATAGAGCAAAGGATGAAGAATTGAATCCATCACTAACTTTTCTCCAAAAAGATTTGAAATATGACCCATGTCTATGGAGATATAGAAAAGACTAGCTACATCTTTTTAATTGCTATGGATTCATACTCCAAATTGAATGAAATAAAGCAAGTCAAAAGTATCAGAGCTCATCAAAATTACCAGCATAAAATGTACTATCAAGGCATTAAAAGAAATCACAGTAAGCCAGAAAAAATCTGGAAACCATTGTGACCAACAATGGAAATAGTTTTGTCTTGCAGATGTTTAAAAGTTTTTTAACTAATAAGAGAATATCCCAGATATTGACACTACCATACTATCCCGAATGCAATGATCTAGCTGAAAAGTCGGTTCAATATTTTATATTGATGTTGAATAAAATGGTATGCCAGGATATAAATGAAGACCTAATAGACAATGTTTTTTTCAACATTTTACATTATGTATATCAACAATGAAGACACCAATAAAATTAATTATGCATTGAAAATTTCATACACATGTTACCAAGTTATTTCCAGCTAATAACATAATTGCTGAAATTTAGACAAAACAGCAATTTTAAAGTTGACAAGAAAATTTGGATTTGAGACAGTTTGAAAAAAAAATGGCTTCCTAGTCTGATAATAAAAGTTTTGGCTAAACAAATCAGAGTAATCCAATTGGAAAATTTAAGGAGAAATATCAATCATTTATGATCTCAAAATGAGATGTCAGGATCAGAATAATGTCCATAGAGAATTAGCCAATAGAAAAAAATTTTTAGAATGTAAAAGAGTGTGCTGATATCTTCTCTGCTGCACAAAATGTGAAACCACCCCTTGATAGTCAGACTAAGGAATCACATCTTACTGAAAAAAATACTCAATCAGATGATCGGGCAGAACTAGTGGAAAATTTATCATCAACAAAACAGTTGGATCAAGAAAAACAATGAACAGGATGTAAAAAAATCAACACCATAACACTACTTTCAAGACCTGTTTGAGATCATCGGAGATCTACAAGATTACAAGAGTATTTTTTATAACTTAACAGGATTATTTCTAGAGTGATGAGAAGAGTGAGCTATCTCTGTGTGTATATAATTCAAATGTAAATAAAGTTTATTTAAATTTTTGTAATTCCATACAGACAGACAGTATATGTATAATTATTACCCTTCATTATTATTTTCATTTTAGAAAAATTTATATACAACCTGAATATCTTTGAAGGATATTAAAAGATAACATATACAAATGAATTTAGATTGAAGGAATAATTTAAAACCTGCAAAGGTATACTCAAGGATATTCTGGTATATTGAATATATATATATAGTTGTCAGGAGAGAGTTGGCTAAATAATAAATAATTATTATGGAATGGTGGCTATAAAAAATCATAGCTAATGGTAACACAAATATACACATTATATTAATTTACTGTGTGTGTAAATAAATTTATTCATACACCTGCATTTTATAATGGATTTTTAGAGATTACAAAGTAATTTCTTATTATTTTTTCTTTTATTTATATACATTTATAAGCAAGTAACTATATTTGTGTTATTAAGTTAAAATTGTCTTAGTTTTATTTTAAAAAGCTATTGTTTATACCCAGCTGGTATTGAAAGAATACGGCTGGAATATAGCAATAATACACATAAATTTTTTCATAGTAGACCATTTTTTGTATGTTTATAGAAAGATATATGTTTACATATATGAGTTTATAAAACACTAACATAAATACATTTGTGCATGTATGTATGGATATATGATATAATTAATGTAATGCATTTATCCATTATAGTTCTGAAGAAGATTGCTAAATAGTTAAATTGTATGAAACAACAAATAAAAGCAATAAAATTTTAAAATGTAAAACACTGAATTATTTTATCTTCTTAATATTCTCAATAAAAATCTTTATTTCATTCATTTTTTTTAATATTTTATTATTTCCTAACCTTAACTATCCAGCTTTTTTTTGTTTTCATTTTTCTCCAAATCTGATTTTCAAAAACCTTTTGGTTATTTCTGTTTCTTTTTTAAATAGTCCAAATTTCTATCCTATGCAAAGCAGTACATTAGATTAAACATTTCATAAACCTCATTCTCAATTCCAATTTGGGTGATTCACAACATATTCTTATTAAAAAGAATATTTAGCTCTTCATTCTTGCTCTAATTTTTTCTTACTTATAATACTACTTTTAATTAATAATTTACAATCTTTTTCAGTATTTAAAAGTGGGAGAAAAAATCTTTTATATCAATTTTTGTTAAAAAAAAAAACAAACAAACAACAACAAAGTAAAAATATAATAAAAATAAGGCATAAAGATAAAAAAGAAGGCAAAATGGATTTTGACAGACAACTTGTTTGAATATATGTATATAATAAGTGAGAAGTCAATTTTAGCACTCTCTAGTACAAATTTAAAGTTAATGTAATTAGCATCACTTAATATAAAATATATTATTTATTCATAATAGATAAATTTCAGGTACTGTCAAGTTCTAAACACTGCATTACTAGCTTTATATATTTCATTTTGATAATATATAAACTTACAAAGTTGTGTTATCTAACCTATTGTTGCAATTTTTAAAAATAATGGGAATAGATAAAATTGCAATAATTATAGTAGAATATTATTATTATCTACTACAGTAAAGATATTCTTAAAGATTCTGTTGAATAGGTTATTTCCAAGCACAGAAGAATAATTACCAGAGACACACTAAATTTTAGAAAAACAAGAAGCACTATAGGCATTATCTTTGTTGCCAGAAACATGAAAGAAAAGTGTAGATTTGGGCATTTGATTCTCTTAGATAATGCACAGGCAAATTTGCAAATAGTCTTTTATTTTTTAAATATTGATGACCACCAGTTTTCATTTTAATTCTTCGTTCAGGAGGGGGGAGGTTATACCTGTTAGTTAGACACCAATTTTTGTTTTTGCATTTTACTTATTTTTGACCGAATTCTTGATGCATAGCATTTTCTTAGTTTGTTTTTTTTTAAATTTATATTTTGCGCTGCTTTGGAATCTGATCGCAGATGCATATTTGCAAATGTTGAAAGCTAAATATTGATGAAATTCTGTTTTTGTAATTCCCGCTATTAATGAAGCCCATCCACCATTTTTTTTTTTGACATTTACCATTAAACTTTTCTGTTTTTGTTGTAATTCGAATTTCATAGTGTTTTCTTGTTGTTGTTTTTTTAATTTGTATTTTAGAAGATTTAATTTGATTTATTCTGCCTTAGGCATTTTACTTTGTCCATTTCAGCAAAGAATTCTTCATTCTAGGAGTGGTGGTGGTTGCGTTTGACGTATTTTAACCGATTTCTGTTTTTGTAATTTGAATTTCATAGCATGTTCATGGGTTTTTTTAAATTTGTATTTATGAAGGATTTATTTGATTTACTTTGCCTTAGGCATTTTGTATTTTACTTATTTATGTATTTTTACCAATTTTGTGTGTGTGTGTGTACTTTTTTAAAATTTACGTATTATTTCACTTGATTTTTTATTTACTTTTGATGTCTTGCCTTTGGCATTTTAATTTTAATTTCCCGTCGATTTCAGAAATTTTTGGATAGAAATTTATCATTTGCAGGCTTCTTGGTGGTGCTGCAGTGTTGCCTAGCACCCACAGTATACTGCACCCAACAGTACCAATTAATTGAACAGGTTTATGACACTGTTTGAAATTAGTTGGTTGTACACAACTTCTATATGACGGAATGAGAGAAAAAATATTATTCCTACAGGAAAAATGCTTTATTATTTAAAATGAAAATTGCTGTTAAAACAAGAATGTGTACTTTCTACAACACTGCCTTTGATTTTTGTGACAGTGATCTTTGAAATTGTTTGCAGGTACTTAATGAGTCAGAGATTCTGGATTTACATTATGCTGATGACTAGACTATCCTTGCTAATTCAAAAAATAATCTACAAAATAAACTTGATATTTTGAATGCAATATATAAAGATTTTGGTTTAGTAACAAATATTCAAAAAATACTATTTTATTATCAGTCTGTGATCGAAAGAAAATCTTGAGTAATTTTTAGCTCAGATAGGTGTCAACTTAAGAATGTAAGTCAATTTAGATTTTTAAGTAGAAAGATTAACAGAAATGTGCTATTACTGCTCCTTTAGTAGAATATTTCATGACATCGAAATAATTACTTCATCTAAATTAGCTGTATATATGCAGAGATATTGTTTTACTAATTTATTGAATGGAAATGAAAGTTGGACACTATATTGTTATAAGTTTTAGAAAAAATTCATTTAAAAATGCTCTATAAAATTTTAAAAACATAATAGCAAGATAATCATAACATATCAGTGTGTACTTCAACTTGTTGGATTTGATATTATAAAGCCCACTATTGTAAAATCTTGTTGGATCAAATATGTAAACTAATAAGATAAGATTTTCTAAAAGAACCTTTTATGGGTGAACGTGAGAATGGTTTTTTTCATACTATAAAGATTATCTTAAAAACACTCTTAAAAAATGCAATATGATTGTTTTCATAGAGAAGATATGACAGAGAATAGAATACATTTAGAGCTACAATTAGATACATTAACAAAATATTTCAGAAATAAAGCAAACTGCAAAAGAAGTTTAAAAAAAAAAAAACAGTATCATAAAATAACAAATAAACAGAGTACAAAATCAGTATGTTCTACATGTGGATATATAAGTATTTGTGGTTCATAGATTAATTTGTATAGTCATCACAAATTTATCTCTAGTGCATTATTATTTTTATTATTATTATTTTTTTTCCTTTTTATTTTTCATCTTTTTTTTCTCTCTTGGAATTAAGATAGTCATACTAGTTTGTTAGTGATTTATGATGATTATTATTAATTAATTGTGTAACATTAAAGTTTAAAATTTGCACTAGAAAATGTTAAAATAAACCTCATTTAATGCATTTACTCCAAGAGCATTTACTATTATTACATATTTCATTTATTATTTATAATAATTGCCAATGCACTTAAGATTTGAAATAAGACCATAATTGTCTTTGTTTTGAATAAGATGAGTTTTAAAATAAAATTTCATTATATGTTAAGATATTCACACTACAGAAGTAAAATATATCATATAAAATTAGTTATATATAAAATTCTGGTTAATGTTTTGATATAATGATCAGGGCTGAATTGAAAGTGAAACTAATAATATGAGAAATTAGATTGTTATTTTATATTAAGTAGCAGTTAATATTATTAATGTTTAATTTTGCACAGGCAATCCTGAAAAAAAAGCCTCGAATTTATTATATTTATTCTAATTGCATTTACTAATATCAAACAGTGTTTATATATATATAATAATTTTAAATTATAATAATATAAAAAAAATAATAATAATAATATGGAATTTATACAGAAATACTTTTGATATATTATAATCATTATCAGCTGAATTTATGTGGATAAAAAATTAATGCCACAGGATTTTCCAGGAATTGTGTGGATCATTATTAGCAGATTGTCTATTTACTATAGAATCATGAAATTGAGTTATAACAATTACATCTTTAATTTTTCTTTTTCGATAATATCTTTTTTCATATAATATTATTGTAGGATTTAAATTGAAAGTAAATTTAAAGTTACAAGATTTTTCATAATTAAGAAAAACTTGGAATAGTATTAGACTAAAACTAAAGCAGACTGAAACAGTATTCGATTGAAGTGATCAATCTCATATTGGTCCAGTTTTCTTTGATCATGAAAAATCTAGCAACTTTAAACATACTTTCAATTTAGATCGCACAAGACTATTACATAAAAAAAAACATTATAGAAATAGAAAAAACTAAAGAGGCAATTCTTATAAATCAAGTTAAAAATTCTATAGTAAATAAACAATCTGCTAATAATCTACATAGTTCAAGGAAAATCACATGACATGTCGTCGTCCCCTCCCACATAAGTTCAATTGATAATACCAAAAGTATTTCTGTATAAATTCTATATTATTACTATATATTTTAACTATTATTATAATTTAAAATTATTATATATAGTATATTTTTAGAAGGTAACTTATCACTTTATATATATATAACAATAGTTGTATTTGTATGTATATATATATTTCATGTTAATATCACATTACACGCTAATGTAAATGTACAGATTGCATATAACTTACTAAATGGATATTTTGCTATGATAGGAGACTCTATTTCCAATGGATCACTGACACCATATTGATTTTCTGCACGAACACGGAACTTATATGATTTTCCTTCTTCTAAACCAATAACATCATAGTTTGGTGTTCGCACAAAACTGCTTAATTTAACCCACTTATTGGTATTGGGGTCTAATTTCTCAACAATATAGTTAGTAATAGGAGCTCCACCATCATCATTGGGAGCACGCCAAAGTAATTGACAAGAATCAGGAGTAATGTCAGTTGCTTCCAAGGGACCTCCTGGCATACTTGGCTTGTCTATAAAAAAAGATGAAAAATTCATTCTATCAATACAACTTATTCTTTTAAAAATGTAATATTCAAAACCATACTAGTAATATCATATATATCAAACATATTTACCAACTACAAAAACTCGTAAAGTAGCACTATCACTTCCTCTATCATTATTTAGGCTAACACGATAGCTCCCTGAATCTCCCCTCTTGGCATTTTTATTGAGGAATGTTGCCAAAGAACCAGTATTTTCAAACTTGATACGATCATCTTCAAAAATATCCAAACCATTCTATAAAAAACATTATATATATATATATTAGAATCAATTTAATATTTTCATCAAGTGCAATATATATATATTTTTTTTGTAGAATTTAATCCTAAAATAACTTACGTGAGACCAGGTAACCCGGGGTGGAGGACTACCAGTGTAAGGGACAGATATCTTAAAGTCTTCACCAGCCATGACAGTAATGTCACGAAGGTTAAGTGCATCCAGATTAATCTTTGGAGCACCTAATAAAAATCAAACAAACAAATAATTTTTTTTTTAAAAAATGATAATAGCAAAATTTTTAAAAAAAATTAAAATTAACATAATTATATAATATTATTTTATATAAATAATACATAATTATATTTATATTTTTCTCGCATAAGTGAGTTGTATATTACTATTAAAACATTTTATTAAAATCATGTCATGAAATAATACAAAAGACAATCTTTTCAAAACAAAATTATATCTTAGATAAGTTTAGTCATTTCAAAGAAATTATTTAAAAATTAAGTATGAAATAAAGATAAAGCTTTGAGTAAAGATTTCTACTAGAAAATATATAATAAATAATACAAATATATATATATTTTTATATATCTTAATATGATATATAAATAAATTCTAGTCTAGACATAAGATGTTTATAAGGTATCTAGCTGTCATAGCCAATCTAACAATCAAATATTGATCAGTAAATAAATATCTTGTTTTGGATAAAAGAAAATTGAAAAAACATTTATCCTTCATCTCTCAGCAATTAACAAGCCTGATGAGTAATGCTATCTCTTTCATTGTTCTATTTGTTGGAGACCTTTTTAGGCCACATATATATTAAATATGTTAAAATGAAGATTTTCATGGCTGAAAGACATGAATACAGATTTAAGCTTCTTCAATGTGAGTAGTTATTTGTTATCAATATTACAACAATAATTATTTTGGTTGGATTTCAACTTCAAAAACTGTCTAGATAAGATCAGCATCTAAACAACTATTATTAAAGAAATTTATAATTATAAATATGCGACTTTTTTGTTTCGCATTAAATAGTGAAGCTATAATTATATGAATAATGATCTCATACTCATAGCTTTGTGAATGAAGACTGTTGTGATTATGCAAATGAGTTTGAATTTTTAATTAGTTAGTCCATTGTTTGGAGAAAGCAAAGCATGCCTCTCTTCTATTAAAGGCACTAATATCATTTGCTATGTAGAAAGCTTCTTTAACTTTTCTTTTGGCATCATTCTTCTCTGTACAAATTATTTGGGCAAAACTGGGTTCAAATGCCTGTAGCTGCCTGGTGGCCCCAGAATACTGATGTTCCTTCATTTTTATTTTTAACCCTGTTGTATACATACCTGTGTAAGTCTCTCCAAATAATGGACTAACTAATTAAAAAATTCAAACTCATTTGCATAATCACAATAGTCTTCATTCACAAAGCTAGAGTATGAGATTCCAACATTGAATCTCGAAAGTGCTAAGCAGACCTATTATACATTATTCATATAATTATAGCTTCACTATTTAATGCGAAAAAAAAAGTCGCATATTATAATTACAATTTTCACTAGTGAAGAGAAAAACAATTTATTAAAGAAATTTATATAAATACACACACAAGTATAAATACATATAAAAACTCTAGATGTCATTCAATAGGAATTTCTAATAATTTGCAATCTATTATTCTAAAAAAATACAGTATTATCATTTTATTAAATAATGTAAATAGCTGTGTGAATTATATGAAGGATTAGTTTGAGTATACAAGAATAATAGATTATACTTTCTATATATAAGTAAAAAATTATTAATAAATATTCTCCTTGCCAAACATGAGATAAAGTCTTATGAAAAGATCGAATGAATCACTCTATCTTTTTAACCTAAGCATATAGGTATATGCAAATTTTAAACAATTTGAAATGAGAGCATGAAGATATTAAATAATCACTTTTAATACCTTTTACTATGGATTAATGAATGAAGCTTGTGAAATTTTTACACTTTACAATACATCATTCTTAGATGAAAGGCTAAACATATATAACTAATTATTTATTTATATAGTGCTATGTATCTGTCATAATAATTGGGGATCACTCCACTACACATACCTAGATAGATTTAAACATTTAATAAATACTCACCTTTCCAAACACAAGATAAAGCCTTTTGAAAAGATAGAATGAATCACTTTATCTTTTTAACCTAAGTGCTGTATCTTATGACCAGCAAGTAAATAAATGGACAAAGGCAGAATTGAGATGGTAAGATTATAGTTTAATACAAATAATTTTAACTATATACATTGCCTATTATAAGGTGTAATAAAATAATAAAAGGTCGTGGTGACCTGCATATAATAACCCTAGTCCTGCTTTTGGACTTACAGAGGCAGGAGTCTCTGACTTATAATTAAAACTCAGAACAATTAGATCAGGTTATGGGGGTTTATATACCCCCCTCAAGAATTCTGGAGTCTTTTATAATCCTAACCATATATGGTGTTTTCACATACGTGCAGTGTTTTTACATTTCTCACCATATATGGTATTTTACACAGTTTTCTGACCCTATAAGGTCAGCTCGGCTTTCTATGATTTGACAACATTGTAATTTTACACAATCGTTATACATAATTGCTATACAGTTATTCTTATTTTACATTTTCATTATATTTTACAGTTATTACTTTTATTCTACATTTATTATTGTATTCTTATTATACAATTATTATTCTTATTTTACATACTCTTTTTATTATACAATTTTTACTTCTTATTTTACATATTCATTATACATTACAGTTATCAGTTTTATTCTACATTATTGTACTTTTATTATTATACAATTATTATTCTTATTTTACATATTCATTATACATTACATATGTATAGACATTGAATACTGCACCAAGCTTAGGTTGTGTTTAAAAAAAATAATACTTATTCAATGTTTAAATCCATCCACCACATAGTGGAGTGATTCCTAATTATTATTACAGATTGAAAACATAGGGCTACATAAATAAATAATCCATTATATATGTAAAGTCACCAACCAAGGCAGCAATTGGTGGCCGAAGACGGAGGGTGCTAAGAATCCTCTGATTGTGGACCCAGGCTGCCATTTGATGACAACTTTTTATTTAGGTACTTACAATTGCAGATTACTTTCAAGTGAAGGAATATTGCAAGAATTAGAAGAAGAACTGTCTTATATTAAATGGGACATTATTGGACTTTGTGAAGTTAGAAGAAAAGGTGAAGAGATAATTGATTTAAAAAGTGGACATATATTCTATTATAAAGGCACAAATATTGGAAATGCAAGTGGAGTAGGATTCATTATAAATAAAAAGTGGAAGAACAACATTGTGGAGATTGATGGTGGATAAGACAGAGTGGCAAGATTAGTTATACAACTTAATAGCAGATATCAAATGAAGATAATTCAAGTTTATGCTCCAACAAGTTTTCATAGTGATGAAGTAATAGAAGATTTTTATATGGATGTACAAAAGGCTTTTAATCAGAGTAAACAACATTTTAAAATTGTTATAAAAGACTTTAATGCTAGAATTGGTAAACAAATGAAAGTGCTGTAGGTAATTTTGGTTATGGTAATAGAAATGAGAGAGGACAAAGACTTGTGGAGTTTGCAGAAAAAGAAAAACTTTATATTATGAATTCTTTTTTTTGAGAAAAATGTTAAAAGGAAATGGACATGGAAGCATCCAAATGAAGGTACAGCAGAATTGGATTATATTTTGACTAACAGAAAATAAATATTTCAAAATTGTAATGTTCTTAATAAATTTAACACAGGAAGTGATCATCGATTAGTAAGATGTAAGATATGTGTTAATGCAAAATTAGAAAGCCAAAAATTATTAAGAAAAACTATATTTACAGTTGATATTCATAATCTTCAGAAACACTCTAGTGAATTTAAATTAGAACTTATAAATCGGTTTCAAGTATTAGTAGATTTTGAAAATGGTTCAGATTTGAATAAAATTAATATGAAAATAACTGATACACTTTTAAAAACTCCAACAAAGATAGCTGGTAGAAAGAAGCAGCAATTGACCAATAAAATTTCTACTGAGTCTAGAGAATTTATGAAGAGAAGAAGGAATATGATGATATATAAAAAATTGATGCATTAAAAAGAATTGAATACTTCGAATTCTGTAAAATGGTGCTGAAAAGAGTTGAAAATAATATAAGAAAGTATAACTGTGAACTAGCAAGGAAATCTGTAGAAGAAAATAAAAGTCTCAAGAGTGTAAAACAATATTTTGGTATTGGTAGGAAATTTATATCTGCAATATGAAAAAATGATGGAATTATTACTAAAAAGAGAGATGACATTATAAAATGGGTAGAAAACTTCTATCAAGAATTATATAGTAATAAAGAACAAGTACCTCCTATACCTATTATAAGTTCCGAATTGCCCAGAATTTTAAATGAAGAAGTGAGACTTGCAATTAAATTTATGAAAAAAAGGAAAGGCTCCAGGTAATGATGAAATTATAATTGCTATATTAAAAGAAGCAGGTGAAGAAATAGAAAATTTTTTAGCAAAGTTATATATCAAATGTCTAAATGATAAAACTGTACCAGATGATTAGAAGAATGCAATATTAATATTAATATTTAAAAAATGTAAAGAAGATATTAAGAAATTACAGACCTATCAGCTTTTATCAGTTTTATACAAAATTTTTACCAAGATAATTACAACTTGTCTACAGAGAACATTAGATTTCTACCAAATAAGAGAACAAGCTGGATTTAAAAGTGGTTTTAGTACAGTAGATCATATCCAGGTATTGAGGGAAGTTATATAAAGGACAAATGAATATGAGTTGCCATTATGCTTTGGATTTGTAGATTATGAAAAGGCATTTCATTCTATAAACATTTCTTCAGTGATTAAAGCATTGGATCATCAACGTATAGATCCAGGATATTGTCATATTTTGAAGACTATTTATAAAAATGCAACAGCAACAATTAGATTACATAAGGATACTAGGAAAGTCAACATTGAGAAGTTTTTAAGACAGGGTGATTCCATATTTCCAAAACTTTTTACAGCAGTGCTGCAAGAAGTATTTTGTGGATTAAAATGGGAGGCTAAAGGAGTGAAAGTAAATGGAGATTATTTAAGTTATTTAGATTTTTCAGATGATGTAATTGTTTTTACAAATAATGCTTTAGAGCTGCAGGAGTTATCAGATGAAAGTAGAAAAGTAGGTCTAAAGATAAATGTTAAAAAAACTAAAGTAATGTTCAATGGATTTTCTCAAAATATGAAAATAAAGATTGATTATGATGAGTTAGAAGAAGTTAACAGCTACAAATACCTTGGTCAGATTATTAATACAGATGGAAACCTAATGGATGACCTTGATTGGAGTGCTTTTGTTAGAAATAACTTGATACTAAAAGGAAATATGCCTATGTGTTTGAAAAGGAAGGTTTTTAATAAATGTGTTTTACCCAGTTCTTACTTATGGTTCTGAGACTAGGATACTTAATAGAAGAGCAATACAGAGACCTCAGACCACTTAAAGAAGTATGGAGAGATGCATGTTAAGAGTAACAAGAAGAGATCAAAAACGCAATATACAGGTAAGAGAACAAATAGATGTTACTGACATCATTGAAAAAATTAAAAGACTGAAATGGAGTTGGGCTAGATATATTTCTAGAAGAGATGATAATAGATGGACAATTGAAATCTTGAACTGGATTCCAAGAGATTGTAAAATACTCAGAAAGAGACACCATGTGAGATGGATAGATGAAATAAGAAAGTATGCAGGGATAATGTGGAGAAGAGAAGCTAAAGATCAGAAAAGATGGATTGAATTTGGAGACCTTCATCCTGCAGTGGATTGATAATGGTTGACGTTGATGATGATATGTTTAATATTTCATCTAATAATGATGTATCATAAATTGTAAAAATTTTGCAAGCATCATTCATTAAAACATAGTAAAAGAAATTGAAAGTGATTATTTAATATCTTCACTTTCATTTCCAAATGCTTAAGATTTGCCTATATATACACACACTTAAGTTAAAAAGATAGAGTGATTCATTCTATCTTTTCAAAAAAATTTTATCTTGTGATGGAAAAGAGAGTATTCATTAAATGTTTAAATCTATGCAGCACATATATAGATTGAAAACATAGCACGATATAAATAACTCGTTATATATGTTTAACATTTTATTTAACAATGACATATTGTAAATTGTAAAAATTTAGCAAGCATCATTCATTAAAACAGTAAAAGGAATTGAAAATGATTATTTAACATCTTCATGCTCTCATTTTCAAATGTTTAAGATTTCCCTGTACATATATGCTTAAATTAAAAAGATAGAGTGATTCATTCTATCTTTTCACAAGACTTTATCTTGTGTTTGGAAACGAGTATTCAGTAAATGTTTAAATCTATTCAGTGCATGTATAGTGGAGTGATCCCTGATTATCGTTACAGATTCAAAACATAGAGCTATATAAATAAGTAAACTCATTATATATGTAAAGAATTATTATAAATAAAACATTTATAAATTAGTTAAATAGGAAAATGATTTTTCTATCCTGTTGTAATTTTATATGCTGCAATTGTGAAGACTACTGATTATCAAATACAATGGCTTACTGTATGAAGAATTTGATTACATTCATATATATATAATTGGGACTATGACTCATTATTTTGGTTTCAAACTATTTTTTTTATTATCAAAAACTATTGCACATCTCCATGATCACAAGAATTTTACTATATAATGATCTATTTGAGCATTATAAGAATTATAATTTTTATGATTTGTGGACTGTCTGTATATACTTATAAAGAGAAACAATGCATAATGCTACCTGAAATAACTACAAGATACTTTAAAAGCCCATAGCTATATTATTTCAACCACACATACCCTTTAAATAAAATTTAAAAAAACTTAAATTTTGTGGCCCATTCAAAAGGAATTTCACTTGAATGTATACTGCAACAGACTTATATATATATATTAAATTCAAGCTAATTAAAATAAAAAGTATAAAAATAAGTCAGCAAAGAAATTAACTTGCAAATAAACAGTCATGTTTAATTTTAAATATACTTATAAAGATTATATAATAATCATTTTTACTAATACTAATATATTAAAGAGAAACCATGCATAACACTACTTGAAATCACTATAAAATATTTTAGAATACCACACAGCTCCCCTTTTAAATAAAGAAAAACTTGAATTTTGCAGCCCACTCAAAAGAAAATTCTCTTGAATATGTACCGCAATGGTCTTATATATTACAATTTAAACTAATTTAAACAAGGAATGTAAATATAAGTCGGCAAAGATCTTAACTTGCAAATAAACAAGGATGTTTAATTTTAAATATATTTATAAAGACTATACAACAATTATTTGCAGGTTAAGATCTTTTCTGACTTATTTTCACACTCCTGTTTAAATCAGCTTGATTTTTAATTTGTGTAATACCAGTGCAGTATACATTCAAATGTGATTCCTTTTGAATGAGCTCCAAAATTCAACTTTTTCTTTATTTAAAGAAAGAGTGAGGCTGAAATATGATAGCTGTGAAGTATTTAAAATATATATATATATATTTAATTGACTGTAAATAAAGATATTTTATTTAATGTAATTACAATTATATAACATATGAATAAATTTACCCCTCATTAATTACACTCTAAAAAATGTACATATCATAAGCATGCATCAGACTTAATAAAGTTATTGTATGCTAAAATATTCAGATTAAAGCAGAAACTGGGCTGATATAAAATTGCAGTTAGTCTAAAAAGGTGTGTGTGTGTGTGTGTTTGTGTGTAAGTAAAAGATATTGTGTCAAGATAACACACATAAAGGAACAATGTTTGCTAAGCGTGCATGTAAAAAATTTATACACTCACTGATTGAAGATAAATCTACAATTAAAACTCTTATTTTCTAAGAAGATAAAATGCTTTAATTTTCATATACTTATATATATATATATTATTTTGTTATGAATAAATAAACCTTGAAGTTTTATTTGTGTAAATGTTCCTTTTTTCCAATTTTATTGATGCAACCCACTGATATTGTAAATAATACCCCCAGGGAAAAAAGCAATTTGTATTAAAAAAAACGAGATTTATTATAGATTGAATGGAGATAAAACAACATAATTGATAGAAGATTTACCATATTTCAAAAACATATAGCATATTCTCAGCACTGATATTGCAAATTCAACATTATTGCAAACATTTCTTGAATATTCATTAAATTTTATTGAAAAAGGCAACTATTAAATTGCATGTGTATATTTTAGTTATTTTAAAAATTACAATTTCTTCTGATAAAACTCTTGTATTTTAACAAAATCTAAGTAGTAGTTTGATTTGCATAAGGCAAGGATAGCAATATGCCTAACTACTTGAGAAGTAAGTTTAACAATAGAAGAACTAGTTGAAAAATAAGTTTAAAATATTTAAGATGGTTAAGTAGTTCTAGTCTTTATGGTATAAGTGAAAAACTTTAGACATATTAAATTAAGATGCTAATAAAAAAAAAGCTAGACTCAAAGAGATATCCCATATGTAGAATTTGACTAAATGTAGGATTAAACATCTTAGCTGTAAAGCTAATCAATTTCATTCAATATCTGTAGTCAAATTATTATCCAGAATTACATTAATTATTTTAAATGATACTGCACAAATTTGTTGATTATTTAAAATTTTTACTACAGGATGAAGTAAATGTTGTAGTTTTCTCAATAATTAGTTTATAGAAGTATTGCTTTAATTTTGTTTAGTATATATCAGTAAATATAACAAATAATGGTAAAGAAAAAGCTTTGTGATCTGAAAAATCTTTGAAAACTTATTTGGCTAGATAAATGAGCTATTATATTTTTTAAAAATAAAATAAAATTCTCATAAGATGGAAATGTTGTCTTAAAATATGATGTATAAAGGCCATCAATAATTTGCTTACATCTTACAATCAGTTGTTTTATATAAACAGCTAAAAAAAGAAATGAAAACAGTGAAACTTCTGTAGATCTCTAATTGGAATATAGGATAATAAAGATGCATATAGTTCTTTAGTCTAATATAATAACTGAAAACAGGCTTATTATATACCTGTATGTCTATATATGTAATATAGGGTATATGAGCACAGACTTTCAGATGACCCATCACTCTCCACTCTATCTAATATCACTGATACACTCAAGCACATATATGCTGAAAAGATAAATAATCACCAATATACGTATTTCATGCTAAACCAGCAATCATCAGTTGGTCCAGATTACCATCTCCCACACATATATACTATAAGTGCTCAGATATATATTAAGATAGACAATCTTCCTACTTTAATGGACAGGCTCCAATCTACTACACCTTCCAACTCTTCAACCATCCATCCAATTGAAAATCTGATGATGGAATGCTCAAAGGCCACCCTGAGGCTGAGATTCTTGTCACACCCATGTTGACCTAAAGTCAATCTGAACCCACATGTACAGGACATAATCCATTTAATACATGTGCAAGGATGGGCAGACATCTCTATAATGTAATAACTGAAAACAGGCTTATTATATACCTATATACGTATATTGGTGATTATTTATCTTTTCAGCATATATGTGCTTGAGTGTATCAGTGATATTAGATAGAGTGGAGAGTGATGGGTCATCTGAAAGTCTGTGCTCATATACCCTATATTACATATATAGACATACAGGTATATAATAAGCCTGTTTTCAGTTATTACATTATAGAGATGTCTGCCCATCCTTGCACATGTATTAAATGGATTATGTCCTGTACATGTGGGGTTCAGATTGTCTTTAGGTCAACATGGGTGTGACAAGAATCTCAGCCTCAGGGTGGCCTTTGAGCATTCCATCATCAGATTTTCAATTGGATGGATGGTTGAAGAGTTGGAAGGTGTAGTAGATTGGAGCCTGTCCATTAAAGTAGGAAGATTGTCTATCTTAATATATATCTGAGCACTTATAGTATATATGTGTGGGAGATGATAATCTGGACCAACTGATGATTGCTGGTTTAGCATGAAATACGTATATTGGTGATTATTTATCTTTTCAGCATATATGTGCTTGAGTGTATCAGTGATATTAGATAGAGTGGAGAGTGATGGGTCATCTGAAAGTCTGTGCTCATATACCCTATATTAGTCTAATATTATAATTTCTGAGATAGCAGTCAATTGTCAGAATTAGATTAGAATTTATATGTGGATAATGCAGAAATAACTAAATTTAGTACATATTATAGTTCTACGAAAAGATCACTAGGGTGAATTGTTTTTTGAGTTAATGAATCTCATGAAAAATCCCTTTTGTGGTAAAATTATTCAAATAATAAATAAATATGCAACTTGAAATTAATAATTTTTTATTTCAGATTCTATTAAGAAAATTCTCCAAAATTTTTGACATCTTTTATGCAAATGAAAATAATTGTAAAATATATTATGCTTGTATGAATTTATGTGAGGAGAAGAAGAAGCTGATGGTCACCTAATGAGATTCCTGCTTCAGGAGGAAAAATTATACAATGATAAAATAATTGTTAATTTTCACTGTGTACTCACATGATTTGATTAAATAACTTTGATATTTAACCATCATTGTAAATTTTATAAAAATGTAAGCAAAGTAATGGAAGAATTAAAAAAAATAAAAAGAATTACATATTTTTAGGTTATAATTAATTGATAATTCAGATAATACATATATTTGAAATTCTACAATATATTTTCATATTAGATAGCTTAATAATGTAAAAGACTTGTTACAATATACGAATAATTCTAAATGTTGAGAGACAACAAGCTATCAAATTATGCATACCTGTCTTTAGGCAGATAACTTAATATCAACATTTTTAACCATAATCTACTGTAGGATAAATATCTATCCAAGTTTAATCTAGTTTCTTCAATATACAGTTTCTCTTCTCCACATCATTCCAACAAATTTTGTTATCTCATCCATCTCACATTTGTTTCTTTATATATCTTTTTACAAACAATTCCATTTCAGCCTCTTAATTCTTTCAGTGTTATATCTTGTTTGTCTTCTCACACATATTTTGTTTTCAATTCCTTATTATTCCTTATAAATTATACTATGTAATCCGAAATCTCTCCATTGTTCTTGTTAAGGGCCTATTTCTCAATACTAATAAAACATATTTATTAAAAAAAATTTTCAAACACTTAGAATATTTTGTTTTAGCATTAAGTTATTTTTACTAAAAGCATTAATTTTTGTTTTAGCATTAAGTTATTTCTACTAAAAGCATTAAATCCTAATTTAATTCTATGATAAATTTTATCCAAAAATATTCCAACTATATTAAAATCTGTCTAAAGTAATTATAAATGTTAGTTTCTTTCAATCTATTATGATCAGTCTTTATTGCTGCCTTAAAGTCATTGAAATATTATTTTAGTTTTTTAGTATTTATCTTCATTTAGTTCTAGTTTTTCATTTTCATTTCACAGTTTTTGCTAATATTTTTTAAGATTCTGAAACATTCTTTGTTAAATTTAATATCTACATATAGTTACCTTTTTTTCTATTGTTAGATATATGAAATTATAAACTTCCACAGTAAAAGTCTTCCCGAAGTTAATATATTTTACTTTTAACTGAGCTAGTTTTCAATATTTTAAAATATTATAATTATGATGTATATGTATACAATTTTAATATTAGAGTTTTTAATTTCTTATCCCTTTAAATTCCAAACTATGCTCATTTAAATAGTGTTTGATCACTGATAATTGTATTTGTAATGAATAATGTCTTTTTGATTTTTGTTTTTCTTTTTTCTTTTTCACATAGAAAATAAAAATGATAACACAAAATCAAAATTATTAAAACCATGGTTATGATACTTTAAGTTATATAATCCAGATTAAAAATAACATATATCAACTTCAAGAAATCACTTCTTTCATGAAGATTTATCATTATAATAAATTTAAATATAAGTATATTGTTTATACTGAACTTAAAGGGATTTGAATACAGACTTTCAAGATCCCTACAACTACCCACTCCACCTTATACAACTGATACACATGATACCATAGATGTGAAAAAGATAAATGATCTTCAATATAGATTCATGCTGAACCAGCACTTATCAGTTAGTCCAGATCATCATCTCCCACACACATATATAATCAGTGCTCAATTAGCAAATCTTCAAACTTAAATGGACAGGCTTGAGGATTGATTATATATGCGTGTGGGAGATGATAATATGGATCAATTGATGAGTGCTCGTCCCAGCACAAAATACGTATAATGGAGATTTATCTTTTTTCACATGTATGTTGTATAAGATGGAGTGGATAGTTGTAGGAATCTTGAAAGTCTGATTTCAAATCCTTTCTAATTACAATATAATAAATTGAAACAATTACATTCATTCAATAGTTATGTATGATGATAAAAATGTAATATAATTTGCAATGCGGAGAGTTTACATCCCTTCAATTTATTACATATATATAGAACCAAATGCTTTATCCTTTTCAAAAGTTCCATTGCAAAATTAAAACACATTTTTATATTTTTATAAAGTTTTAAAAGAAAATTATTTAAAAGTTTTGTATATATTTTTTTTTTATGTATTAGGAGTATGTGCAATAACACACATACTCATTTATATTTTAAAAATTTTATGATTCTACTTTTCAATAGATCTTAGTTTAAAATATATTTCTTTGGTCACTTGTTTTTTTTTCTCACAGTAATTACAAGCAAACAAAGTTTTAATCTTTTTGAAAAAACGTTTTAATTTTAAAAAGTTTTTGATTGTGATCAAGTTTCTTTTCATTTTTGATTGTAATCTATTTTAAAAAAAAGCTGAGACTTATTTTTCATTTTTTTTTAAATTAATTTTGAATAAGATAAGTGCCCTGGACAGAAGTTTTTAAAATTAAGGTTAAGCAGGAGATAGAGATTTATCCTGGTCAAAACTTTTTAATATTACATGGCAGATAACAGTTCACATAAATAGCCCTGGATTTTTGACTGATTTTTAGTCTGCTGATTATTTTTATTCTGCTTGTTACGTTTGTTCAGCTTCTTATTACTCTGCTTGTGATACCTATTTGGATTGCTATGCTGCCTTATATTTTAAAGACTGCTGTCCATATCTTTATATCACCATTACTGATATTATATTTTTGCTGTCTACTAATAGGAAATTCTGCTGATATCATATTACTGACTACTTTTTGCTAAATAGCGATCAACCCTGCAGAAATTACAAAACTACACACCATGAGAAATCTTCAGTGCTAAAGACGAGCCCCGGATTCCAAATTGTGCCTTCAAGATCATGTCCTAAAAGCTTAGTCCAAAACTGTTGTATGAAACGATATATAAACTGAACTTTGCATATCCCGCTGAAAGAAATCAGCCGTACTTAACATTATTCCTCAAGGTAAACCTATGTTTTCATACTGGAACTAGGGCTTAAATCTCATGTTTAAATCTCTGTTAAAGTCTCAGCTTCATCTTTAAAGAAACCTGTCTTTATTATAAGTTTTGAATATTCCTTTAATATTTTTTAATTATTTTTATGCATTTTTCTTATTATTTTATGTAGTGGAGTCTTAGTTTTAAGACTCCATATTTTTAAATTTATTTATCTGAGAGTGTATTACAAGTTTCTATTCTATATGCTTAGTGTTTCCTCTTTTATATTACTAACCCTTGATAAATGCTTTGGCAGAGATTCATAATTTTCTTTAACTCACCTGTCCTTTATTCTTTCTTTATAATTAATTTAGTCAATCTTGGTTTGCATTTCCTGAAGATCCAAAATCTTTTGGCTGGCGATTTATTGAGCATATTGTTCTGTTTTACTAAATTGGAGATTTTGTTTTCTTCTATTTAAGATTACGTAAAATCGAATCTTTTCTTGTTCTATTTTCTTTTCTTGTATTGGAATCGATCTTGATAATCTTAAACATGGCCATTCATGAGCTGTTCTGTAGACATATGACATTCTTGGTCCCAATGTTTCTTTTCCAGACTAAGGAAAACTCGCCTGCACTGTTTCATTGTATTCCCTACAAGACCCCGTTTGTTTGAAATCTCTAAATAGGAAAACTGGAATTCGTTTATATAAACTGCTAGCAGAAAGATATTAGAAATCCCTTTTTAATTCTAGGGTGGGAAAATGAACTTATCTGCCAGGTCTTTAATGTTACAATACTCTTGTACACTCTCTGATAAATCCGCTGAGAAATTTAAGTCAAATTTAGATGCTTTACTTGACTATTTGTTTTAGATTTAATAAATTTTCAAATTTTTTATAATTACTTGGGCTAACGTTTGTCTCTGTATTCTTTCCTCAATTGTTTGAACAATGTTAAAGATCTCTTTCTCTCCCTGGGTATATCTGGTAGCATTCATCATCATCAACTCTTGATCACCATAAATTAAATTTTCTAGGTAGTAAGTGACCTAGTGGCGCCCTTAATGATCAAAAAAAGTGAAGAAGTGACCGGTACAATAAATATTAAAATTTTAGCATTACCAACATAGGGCTTTGAATTGAAAACCAGATATTTCAGGTGTATAGAAATAGAAATTTCCATACAATGATCTAAATAAATTTTTTTAGCTATGCTGTCTATAGCTTTGGCCTCAACCACTTAAAAATAAAAAAGTATGCTCACACCATTTGATTAGCAAATAACAATAGTATAGACATTCTATTATTTACTAGATCACATAGCTTCAGTTCGCCCTTCCTGTTTAATTAATTGAGACTTTGGTTACATCAGACTTAAAAAATTTATTTAGATTATTACATGAAAATTTTCATTTTATCTAATGTTTACATCTATTAAGTCCATAAAAATTTTAAATTTAATATATATATCGACAAATTATACATAATAAAAAATTTTTTTACAAAAAAAACTTACATGGTGGTGGTCTAGCAAATATACCATCAGAAGTTCCACTCCATTCACCTTGTCCAGCATCATTAACAGCACTAACACGGAATTCATATTCATGGTCCTTTAAGAGACCTGCAACTTTATAGGTAGTATCTGGAATGTTAGCTATGCAGGCTCGAGTCCACTTGTCTTCTCCAACTTCACGTTTTTCCACAACATAACCAATAATTGGATTACCGCCATCACTTCTGGGTTTGGTCCATGATAATGTGATTGAATCATCAGATGAATCTGTTGATCTGGGAATTCCTGGAGCACCTGGTGGATCTATTAAAAAAAAATAAAAATAAATAATGGAATCAATTTTTTTTTTTTTTTAAAGACAGGAAGATGTTATGTTATTTTCTTTAGGAAAATATAATTTTCTGTAAATAATTAGTGTAAAATCAAATATTGATTTGAAAAACATGAGAATGATATTGCATGTTTCCCATAGCCTCCCTTACTGATTTAAATATTATTAGACATTTATGCACCATTCCTAAATAATGAATAAAAGGCCTATTTCTCAAAGAACTTTTGCTCTATGAGGAATTAATATATTTTTCTAGATATTGATTTAATGTTATATAATTCTATCCAACATAGAATATAATGTTTACATGTATACATATGTATTTTAAAAAAACTTTCCTGAACAATATTTATAGTTGTATCTATATATAAATTTTCATATATCTTCGATTTTTCATTATAAAAATGATAGATTATATCTTCAAAAATCACTAATTATCAATAACTCTTTTGACTCATTTACAAGTATGTTTAAGCTGAATGACATTATTTCAACAAAATTTGTGTGTATGTGTGTGGTTAATTCACAAATTTTCACAGGTAAAAACATGATTGTTTCAAAAAAAAAACTCAGTGTATGTGGTTTTAACTAAATACATTACAAAAATAAATAAATATAATCAAGTAAACTATAAATAAATAACTGAAAATGCTATTATATAAATGCTAACCTTATATTTGTAATATTAATACATAAAATCATTTTTAACAAGTATTTTTTGCTCTTCTCATGATAAATGTAATCTATTTTAACTTTTATGATGTGATATGATGCACTGTGTTTTTTTCTTTTTTAAAAGTCAGAAATATTTCAGTCATTATGTCCAGAGAAATCTGTTAGTCATCTTACCTTCCCTTTCCATTCCCCACCCTAAGTTTTTCCCATATTCTTCACTATCCTGCTCCATCCCATTTCCACAACAGAATCTTTGTCAACTCTATCGCCTTTATATTTAAAATCCTTTATCTTTTCCCGAACCTAGTACAAAAACCAAGAACCCACTATCTGTATAATCACTTTGTTTATATTTATTTTCCCACAACTTCATTATTTGTACCGTTTTTGCTTGTAGGCATTTACATTCAATTAACAAATGTCTAATATTTTCTGTGTCTTCCTTATACAACTTGCAGATTAAATCACCAATATTTTTCCATTTATGTGTATATTCCCTTATTGCTAACAATCATATCTGAGCCTTAAACAATAAGCTACTTTCCTTGCTATTATCATAAATTAACTCACACCCAATATTCTGTTTACTTCTATATATATTTAAACTCTTTTTACTCTCCATATTAGTTTTCCATCACTCAACAATTGTCCTAACACAATCATCTCACCTTTTGTATAAGTATACTGGCATAAAGTCTTTATCAAAATCTTCTGCATACTGTACTATCTTTCTCACATATCTTTCTTTACTGATAACCCAATTTTGGTTATTCTCTTATTATCCTTATATTGCAATCTTTAAGGTCTATATGAATATAGTAAACCATACATAAAAGTGGATTTCCACCATTATTGTTTAAATGAAGTTGCCTTGACAAAAGAATAAGATTTTTAATTGTTATTGATATTGAAGTTGTTTAAATGTTGACTGCTTTCATGTAAATATATATATAATTACATTCATAATCAATGTGGAGCAAGTGATTGAAAAAAATTATCAAATAATATACAATGGAATTAAGTACAAATACTACATCATCAACAAACAATATGCTGTGAAAACTAAAATCAGTCTTATAATTTATGATGAAGTACAACTACTTGATCAATAGTTTTCATCATATTTAACAATCATCAGTTGTTAAACGTGAGAAGAAATTGGTAATCAAGTAGTTGTACTTCAAAATAACATTATATCTAACTGCAATTTTCACAATAGTGTAATAATTTATTGATATTAAAATAAAAGCATTTACTATCACTGCACTTAATTGGTATCTAGTTACATAGACCTAGGACAATTTAAACTATTACCTATAATTATAAAAAATAAATTTGAGATACAAAATTAAATTTAAAATTACTATCTACCTTTATTAAACTAAGAAGACATCATTTGATAGTTATAATATGCTTGTTAGCAAATATGCAATTAGTGAATATTCTCACACTTTTATATTAAATAGTAGATTTTTACTTATATATATCATAAAATATTATTATATTTGTGAGGTGACAATGGATATATATTGAAATGTCAATGTTTTGCCATAGATCTGGTTATAGTGTCAGTAGTAAGATGTTGTATTAGCATTTACTTTTGCTACATTGGTCTTTTGTTCAATATTTGTTGTTATGTGTATTATTTATATGCACACATATATAAGAAGATTAAATGATTACTAATACAATAATGTAAAAAAACTTTCTCTATACAATATTGCCACCTAATGCAAGCCATAATAATCAATAGATGCTAGAAAGTTAGTGCATCAAAATTTCTATCTAGTACCTACTCATTCAATATGCCAGATGACTAGTTTCTAGCATATGGTTATGATCAGTGAGGAGCCTTGGATCTAAAAGCACTACCCTTAGATTTTGGATCTAATGTATCCCTCCAGCATTCACCTTTTATCTTTTTAGTTAACTATAAAGCTATGAGCCCAAACTGAAATCATAATAATGTTTTCAATCCAAACTAATCCGCTTGTATAGTCATACAGATCTAAACCTAGTTCAGTATCTATATATTTTGATGTCTTTGGTTTTTTAATGACCATAATCATCAACACCCTTTGACTAGAATTGGTATTAAACTACAAAAACATCACATGACCACCATTTCTTATGCTTACATAATCTGTTAACCAACAAAAACATTTTCCATATAATAGCTGTCTGGAAATATTGGATAAATAGGCATTAGATAGGGCTTTTGATGCACTAACTTTCTAATACCCATTGACTATTATAGCTTGCACTATGTGGCATTATTGTATGGAGAAAGATCCTACTATGTTTACAGATTATGTAAACAAAAGAAATTCTGATCATATAATATTATAGTAGTTAAATGTAAAAAAAGTGTGTGTATATGCACCCATATAAGAGTATTAATCGCAAAATAAATTACTTTAAAAAATTCAGTAAACAAATGATTATAAAAAGTAGGCAGCAAAATATAAAATAATAATTTAATCTTTGCTGACATTTTACTCTTGCCTTATCCATTTCATAAGTCCCTCAAAATCAGCAGATTTTTTTTATATGTTGTCTTAGCTTCTTGTAGATATATTTTTCTCTTCAGCATCATACTCAGGTATAAATATACAGACATGACAAATATTTATCACTATAAACATAAAATATTTAATTATTTATTTCTCTTTTCAAAAGGTTTTGCCCACAAAAAAAATAAAAAATCATAACTACATGTTATCCTTAAAATGGCATGTGTATCTACTATCTAAAATTAAATTAAGTAAAATTTGTTGTGATCTATTGAAAATTATAAAAAAAAATCTGTTATTCAATTTCTATTTAGAATTTATTTATAGAATTTCCTCAAAAATACTCATTTATACAAAATTTTATTCAGAATTTACTTTTAAATCATTATCATTAGGCCAAGATATATTAACTGGCAGCATTATCTGTCATTATTATCTTTATACAAAAAAAGTAGAGAAGAAATAAACATATCTTTTCATTCTATTAATTCATAGGACAAGTTGTTTTATTTAAAACAATATTTCACATGGATTGTATAATTTTAGATTAATATCATACACTATTTATAAATTTTATAATCTTTCTTATTAAGCCTATTTTTTAATAATAAAAAAAACCCCATTATTATTAAAAATTAAAATTAAGGAAGTAATGTAATTAAAAAGTATGTATTTACCATAAGGTGGTTTAGCAATTACTGGTTCTTCCAAAGTAGCTGGATCACTAATACCATACTGATTTTCAGCAAATACTCTAAATTCATATTCAGCATTTTTGGTAAGATTTCTAACACGGAAAAAGTTTCCAGAAACAAAACTGCTGACTTTTTGCCATACGCCAGATCCCTTGGACTCACGTTTTTCAACTACGTAATTGCTAATTGGATCACCACCATCATCTTTTGGAGAAGTCCATCTCAGAGTCAATGATTCTCCATCACAATCTTCTACTCTTAAATGTTCTGGTGGTCCTGGCCGATCTATAATAATAATAATAAAAAATATAAAAAGTTATAAAAAGATTTAAAAAAAAAAAAAATCAATATTTTAAAACTAATAGTGCAATTTAAAAATAAGAGTAGCTTTCTATTCTAGTGCCATCTAATATAAGCTTGAGTAATCTGTGAGTACTAGATAAATAAGAGTATTTTAATCTTAATTTCCAGATTGATTTCTGTCTTTTAATTTATCAATGAGGAATCTTGGAATTCAAAGGTGAAACCAAAAAGCAATTATGTGATAATCATCTTTAGCTCCTTTTTTTTCCTAATAAGCTAAAAACATGAAATTAAAAAAAAAAAATTCTAAAGTTCTAAACCCTAACCAACTTAGTTGTATAATAATATAGATTTGATATCAGATAAATAATTAGTCACATAGATTAATCTTAAGTCTTTTCTAATTGAAGGCATCTTTTTTTCTTAGAATAGAAATGTTAATGCCAATAATATCACTTGTTTCTTTAGCTAACTATAGTAGTATACAATCAAGAGCAGCTAATGACATCTGTAAATGACACTAGAATAGAGATACTAATTGTATAAATAATTTAAATATTAAATAAAAATTAAGAATGAATACTTCTTTACCTAACACAGTAACTTTAACATTCACACTATCAAACCCAGAATGATTTCGAAGAGTTAACTTATAAAGGCCAGAATCATTTCTTACAGATTTTATAGTTTGTAACAATGCATAATCATCAGCAACCTAAAAAAAAAAAAAAGTATAAAAATTTTGTTTATAATATAAAACAGTTAGTATTGATAATGTTCTCACCTTCATAGAAATTCTACTATCAGTATCAGACACACTCCTGTCTCCTTTCTGCCATTCTGCGTTTGGTTTGGGAAATCCAGTGAATGGTAATTTTATATCAAAGTCCTGGCCAGCTCTAACAACAATATCTCGAATACCAGTCAAATCAATAGATGGCTTAGCTAAAATTACAAAAAGAAATAATGTTAATACAGCAACAAAAAAATAATAATAAAAATATGAAATGGAAGTTTGTAATAAAAAATGAATATTAATAAAACTGACATTATATAGATATAAAATGATATTATAAAAAGATTGTTCATAGAAATATTTTTGAAAAACATATCATAATTACTATGTTAATGACTGTTTTTAATAATGTCAAATTGTCTTTAATGGTCTAGTGTAATCCATAATTTAGTGTAGTGATGGAGTGACAGACTCAAGAGTTAAATGTTTTTGTATCTGAATTGAAGCTTAGCACTGCCACTTCTGATGCTCAAATATCACTTTGAACTTCCAAATGATTATTTCTTTTTAATTGTCCAATATTACCAATTATATAAATCTTTCAATATTTATAATTAAATTTTTCAAATACTACCATAAAGTACCGGGCTGCATTTGAGGGAACAATCATTAATAATAATTTACCAGTATTTTTTTCCAATGAACTATTTCCATAATTTAAGCACAATAATGACTAATGCATCCATGTACTATGCCCATGATCTGAATTCAAATCCAGATAAAACTTTTAATTTTTTTTCAGATTTTAAATAAACTTTCTTTCAGGTAGCCAATCTGGTTACAATTTAATTTCTTGTTGGTAATTAGGTGTTTGGTTAGTCTTGGTCAGATGATACCAACAAAATATGGGGGGGGGGGGGGCAGGACTAAAAACTCATCATCTGGCACTTTATAACATGGTGTTGACTTCTTGTTAACTGATTTATATAAAGGGATGTTTTGATCACCATTTAATAATCCAAATTCAATCTCTTAACAGACTTAATTGATTTAAGTTAATTCAAGGCACAATACTTGAGTATTTTTTATTTTTTACATAAATTATTATTAATATTTTATCAATTAATGATTGGACATCTTGATTACCCAAATTCACACAATGAGGCTGAAATTCACAGTATTAGGAATAAATATTTGTTTAAATTCATCTCAACAGACATCTATTCTATGAGCAAAAAAATGTTATAAAATTATTTGTCTTCAAAAAAAAGATATTCATTTGTATATAGCTAGTCCTCAATCATGCATAGACTAATTAAATTAAGCTAAAATGGATCTTAAATCAATAAACACTTCATCAGAACTTTATTAATCTTTGATCCACAATATTAGTATTGATTCATAAAAAAATAGTATAAACTATACAATAGCGTATCAGTAATATAAATTCTTGTCATCATATTGCTGTAATGACTTTAGTGATAGCCAACACAGAACTCCCAGAAGTTTCAGTGGAAATCTGAGAAAAACTGCTACCTGTAGACCTTTCTATTGATATTGTAATGAGCAATAACAAGTTTCTGAACACTTCATTAAAAAAATTCCCTTGCTAGGATAACTATGTATCAATATAGGTAAGGTTTGATATGAACCTATTCATCCATGAAAAAAAATTTCCACAGTCTATGGATATAGTTATCTTTAGAAAGTAGTTTGAACGTTATATTCATTATTTTTAGTAAAAATAATAGCGCCTATGCCTTTAATGACTTGAAACAATGACAATAAGGATAAATAAATCTGGGTGGATTTGATTCTATTTATAATTAATAGCACCCAAAGTCATTCGAATGTGTTTAAAAGTCATTTCAATAATATATCTAGAATATGTATTGATTAATAAACTCAAATAGTTCTTTTGGTTTATAATGCATGCAACTGTTCCAAAAATCCCAATGGTTTAACTATCCTTACTTCCTTCCATAAATGGCATAACAGTAAAATTTTAATAAGAGCAATTATTCATAAGACACTAGTATTGAAGTAAATACTTTACATTGTCCTCCATATCAATAAGCTCTAAAATAAAACAAAAAATTAATAGCAATTTGTCTAAAGTTTTTTAATGACTGTTATAAAAGTGGTTAGTTCATTCTCCTGCTATGCTCATAAATTTAGTTCAAATCCAGACAAAACTTTGAATTTTTTTTACAGGTAATAAGCTCACTTAAAAGATTTTTTTTTTTTTTTTAGGCAGGCAATCTATAGCCAACCCAACTAGCAATCCATTATGTTAGAAGACCCATTATGTTAGAAGACTGACAAAATTGAAAAGAAAAAAAAAATTAATTCTAACTATATCTTATTATACATTCTTGTATCTACCTCAGCTGCTGAAGGGAAACAGATGATAATAAAAAATATTACATTGAAATAAATATATATTTTAATAAATGTATGTAATATCTTTTATTACATTCACTGTTTTGTTTTGCATAACTATTTTAAATAAGCTTTTTCAATCATTTTAAAATCTGTATTTTTTAAGGTTTGACCAAATCCTAAAAGCAAATCATAAGACTAAATCTTGAATAATTTGTTTGAGACTTCACACTCTAAAATGACTTAGCTAGTTAGGGAAGTTGAATAATTAAGTTGCTCCTATAAAGTTATGAGTTCAAAAATATATTAACTGAACAATAGGTCAACAATTATTTTTTCCTGCTCCTTTGTACACTCTTCTTTAAATTCATAACTTCATTCTGAACTGAATTATCTGTTACTTCTATTTCCATATTTGTAGAAGCATCTACTTTAATACCTTTATTCATAATGAGAGTAAAAGGTGAATCCTTTAACATATCGATTAGATGTTCTCTTACATGATTTATATGGTGTCTCATAACTCTATCATCTAATCATATCTCTCGTATTTATACAGACATTATTTTAGTTATCTCTCCCAATAATAATTTTTTATTAAGTGTATCATTTATCCACACTATTTGATTTAAACTAAACTTGAAGCTTTCTAAGTTTACATCTCTCCTTTTTACTTTATCTGGCATTAAAACAAACAAATGCATTCTTATGCAGAGCTTCTTGTAATAGAACTTGGTGTGAAGTGCCTAAAGCATCACCATTGTGAGTGTTTCATGGATACTAGCATATTATTTTTTATTTAGAGTATTTTTCAATTGTTGGACTGCCTTTTCTGCAATACTGTTAGATTGGGGTGATTAGGGAGTGTAAGTACATGTTGTATTCCCTTCAGGATAAGGAAGTCTTTCAATTTCTCTGGGTTAGGATATTTTCCATTCTCTGAAGAAACTTAATTTCTCTCATCAATCGTATACATTTTTCCACATTCAACCTAGCATCAAATTTGTTCAATTTCTCACAGACTACGTATACTCTTTTCTTAATTGTGTTTCATTCTCAGCAACTTTAAGAATGTCATTCAAGTACAGTATAACTCCTTTTACACTTTTTATCATGTTCTCTACATTTGTTTGAAAGATATTAGGTGCTATTATTATCCTACATGGCAGTTTGTTGAACTTGAATGGTCCCATATGCATATTTATTGTCAATATCTCGGCTGATCTGATCATAACTGAGATTTGGTGGAACGTCGATTTCAAATCTAATTTTGCAAAGTACTTAGCTTTCTGCAGACATGCTAATACTTCTGCTGGGTATGGGATAAGCAGCTTTGTTAATATTTTTATTCATGGTAATTTGATAATAATAGCATTTCCTCACATTACTGATTACTTTCAATACTGCTACTATTGGTGTAGTGCAGGTGGATCCCTCTATGAGTGTAATTATGCCCTTATTCACCAAATCTTTTAGTGCTTTCTCTAATTTTGGCTTAACAGCAAACAGGACCTTTCTTGGTCTATAAATGATCTATTGTGTAGTATGCATTAGCTCTAGGTCAATTGGCTTTATCTTAAGCTCTGCTGAGTTGTATATAAAGAGTTGCGGAGATTTGCAACTAGTTTCAGCTTCCAACTTTGCACCTTTTATAACATTAATTTTAATTCTCAGGGCTTGAACCACTTTCATCGTAATATCAAGCTAATGTTCCTTGTACTGACATGTAATAGTAAATTTCTGTTATGGCTATTTAATGTTACTGGCACTGATACATTCTTTTAATATTTATCTCATTTTTATTTACACATGTTGCCACCAAATTAATTTTCTTCAGAATAATATTAACTTTTAATTAAAAGGGGATTTGAACTCAACACTTTCAAGCTCCCTACAACCATCCACTCCTCATTATACAACCAATACACATACATGTGAAAAAGATAAATGACATCCAATTAACGTATTTCATGCAGAGCCAGCACTCATCAGTTGATCCAGATTATCATCTTCCACACATATATGATCAGTTTATATTAAGATAGCAAATCATCAAACTTTAATGGACAGGTTTCAATATGATGAGTGCAAGTTCAGCAGGAAATACATATACTGGAGATCATTTATCTTTTTCACATATATCATCATGTGTATCTGGTTGCATAAGATGGAGTGGATAGCTGTAGGGAGCTTGAAGTCTGAGTTCAAATCCCTTTGCTCTTTTCCTGATAAATATTCAATCCTTTAGCGATATTAATGATATGCCCAGCCACTCTCTATTTTCATGTTTAATATTTGTCCACAGATTTTTTTCTTTTAAAATTTCAACACATCATTGCTTTCTTTTATAAATCTCACATTTGTGACCATCTTTGATGCTTCTCCACTCAATTTACCCCTTACAGGTAAATCCTCTTTTTTCATTTGCCATTTCTTTTTACAATGTTTTAATAAATAACTGTCAGGCTACAGCTAAAACATTTATATGATTTAAAATTTACACGTTGTTGCATAGCCCGTCATTCCACAACAGGAACAAATGGGAGGAGTCTATTCCAAATTCCTTTCTGGAATTTGTGACCTTGTCACATTTATCCATATATAAAAGATGTCTAACATTTGTCACATTTTTAAAGGCTTGCATGTGGTCTAGCACAGTTTCATGTGCTATACCACATTCACTGATGACCTTATAAGGTAGTGACTATTTGCCTAAGCTTGACATCTTTGATGCCCTATAATAACTGTCCAATAGCATCTCCTTATTATAATCTTAAAATCGCATTTCTTTGCAAAAATCCTTAGTATTAAATCATATTCACATATGTTTTCATCTTATAATTGCACTCTACCATGGTAATAAAGGACTAAAAATTTCTATGTTATTGACTTGAAGTAGGCATTTAATTTTATCAATCAATAACTCCTTATACAGGATTTCTTCTAATGGCTTCAAATCATATAAACAGTTAGTTAATTGTAGGACATACTATTCTGATATCCGCAAAAAGATGGTGGCTTCAACTGGCGGTCAGTAATCCCGTTTATCAATGTATTTCTCTACATGGTTTATGTATATCTGCCACTGTCCTGGATTCTTCAAATCAATAAAAGTTATCACATTGTTCTCCATTTCTCTTCGTATATACTAATCACTTGACATGCCAAGTTATATACCCCCCCCCCCCCCCCCCCCCCCCCCCCCCCCCCCCCTTCCCCCCCCCCCCCCCCTCCCCCCCCCCCCCCCCCCCTCTTTTCAAATAAACCCCCACATATAATATTATATATATAAAAAATACATCCCACATCACCCAAATGTCTAACTGATAAAGATGTACCAGATGATTGGAAGAATGCAGTATTAAGATTAATATTTAAAAAGGTGATAAAGAAGCTATTAGAAATTACAGACCTATCAGTCTTTTATCAGTTTTATACAAAATTTTTACCAAGATAATTACAACTCGTCTACAGAGAACATTGGATTTCCACCAACCAAAAGAACAAGCTGGATTTAAAAGCGGTTTTAGTACAGTAGATCATATCCACGTATTGAGAGAAGTTATAGAAAGGACAAATTAATATGAGTTGCCATTATGTTTTGGATTTGTAGATCATGAAAAGGCGCATTTGATTCTATAAACATTTCTTCAGTGATTAAAGCATTGGATCATCAAGGTATAGATCCAGGATATTGTCATATTTTAAAGAATATTTATAAAATTGCAACAGCAACAATTAGATTACATAATGATACTGGGAAAATCAACATTGAGAAGGCTGTAAAACAGGGTGACTCCATATCTCCAAAACTTTTTACAGCAGTGCTGCAAAAAGTATTTTTGGATTAAAATGGGAAGCTAAAGGAGTGAAAGTAAATGGAGATTATTAAAGCCATTTAGATTTTGCAGATGAAGTAGTTGTTTTTGCAAATAATGTTTAAGAGCTGCAGGAAATGTTGCAGGAGTTATCAGATGAAAGTAGGACTAAAGATAAATGTTAAAAAGACTAAAGTAATGTTTAATGGATTTTCTCAAAATATGAAAATAAAGATTGATTATGATGAATTAGAAGAAGTTAACAGCTACAAATACCTTGTTCAGATTATTAATACAGATGGAAACATAATGGATGAAATTAACCATAGAATTAAACTTGGTTGGAGTGTTTTTGATAAAAATAACTTGTTACTAAAAAGAAATATGCTTATGTGTTTGAAAAGAAAGGTTTTTAATAAATGTGTTTTACCAGTTCTTACTTATGGATCTGTGACTTGGACACTTAATAGAAAAGCAATACAGAGATTTCAGACTACTCAAAGAAGTATGAAGAGATGCATGTTGGGAGTAAAAAGAAGAGATCGAAAATGCAATATATGGATAAGAGAACAAACAGACCTTGAAAAAATTAAGACTGAAGTGGAGTTGGGCTGGACACATAGCTAGAAGAGATGATAATAGATGGACAATTGAAATCTTAAACTGGATTCCAAAAGATTGTAAAAGACCCAGAAAGAGACCACATGTGAGCTGAATGGATGAAATAAGAAAGTGTGCAGGGGTGATGTGGAGAAGAGAAGCTAAAGATTGGAAAACATGGATTGAACTTGGAGAGACCTACATCCTGCAGTGGATTGATAATGTTTGATGATGATGATGATGATACATAAACAAATCTTTACATAGGTTCTCTAGACTGCACTACTTAGTATGTATGGGGCCAGATTATAATATAATCAGCCACACATTTAATATTAATTGTAAACTGAAATATACATACAAGTTGTATTAGAATAACTTAACAAGTTTATCATTCTGAAATATATATATATATTAGTAATAAAAATAATTTACTAGTTCCACTGGCAATTGGCTACTTGAAAAATAATAACAATATAACCATGAACAATTCATATCTATAGTTTACATCAACAAATAAATAGATAACTAGTTAGAGCTCATCTCTAACTCCATGAGTTCTTAAAATCTTTATTTTAATAACTATATGTTTTCTTTAACTCTCGCAATATCAGATTGTTATTCACAAGCAATGTTTTAGTAAGCACTGTGCTGCTCACTCCTTCCTTGAGTCAGTCTAATTAGATTTGGCGGTAGCTTTTTTCCACTGCTATAACTTGTCCGTAATTGCACTATCAGTTTTCACTCTATTCTTCCAGTTTCACATTACTTTTCTACAGTAATTCAACAATGCCTGTGTTGATTGCTTGTACACACACAAATATACGTATAACTTAGCTTTAATAATTTTAAAAACCTCATAAATAAACAATGGTTATTAAATATATAGTATTGATCATATATAATAATATTTATGAAGAAATAATCTTAAATACACATACCATAAGAATAATTTACAAGTCAAACAATTTGCAAATAATCTTTTCTCTTGTATTAATGTTAATTTATATCAATCAGATTGATTGAAAAATTAGAGTTGATACGAGAAAAGATGTTACTTGCAAGTTTACTAAAATGACTCTATAAGGTCTGACTTGTAAATTATTCTTATGGTCCACTTCATAGTAATATGATTTTGTTTATAATTAAATAAAATTTGTTAGTTTCCTAGTGAGTTTTCTTACCATTAAAAATCAAAATTTTACATTAAAGTTTCATTTCTTTTTTGAATTTTTCTTATATACATATTATTCATTAAAAGATATATTTGTACATGCAATGCTTTCTTTAAAATATTTTGTAAATACCCACATAAAAAAGGAGAATTGGGGTTATAAATTTCAATCAATAAATTATTCTACAATACTATAGATTTAAATTCTTAAATAAATTAAACTTATTGAACATTTAAAAAAATACATAGACACTTTATTATTCTTATTCTTCTCCTTTACTTTCTTTGCATTTCTTCATATAATCATATATATTGCTTATAATAACTTCTTTCATATACATTTTAATGCAAAAAAAATTTTTAATAAAACTTCTTTAAAAAAGAAAAAGCAGGCGAAGTTTGAGAAAGCTCTACTGTCAGGAAAATAAATAAGTTTTATTAAAAAAATTTTTGCATTAAAGTGTATATGAAAGAAGTTATTATAAGCAATATGTGTAAACACTTTATTATTATTGCATATAGCTGATACTGAGAAAAATGAACCAATCCCAATTACGCAAATCAAAAAATCAATAATGAGATAAAAACACATCAATATGGCTTATTAAAAAAAATACAACTTTTAAATTTGTTACCTGGTTGATCATCTGCTGTTACAATGGCAGGTTTGCTTGGTTCACCTGGTCCAGATGCATTTACTGCTCTAATTCTGAATTGGTATTCTTCACCTTTAACTAGATCTGGTACCGTGAAAGTTGTGTCTTTGCAAGGTGTTTTAGTACATTCTTCCCATTTATCAGATCCTTTTGGTTTTTTCTCCACAATATACCCAATAATCCTGCTACCGCCATCATTGAAAGGTTTATTCCAAGACAATGTAGCGGAATCTCGAGTAATTTTGTCAACACGTGGTTGATCTGGGGCACCTGCTGGAACTAATTATTAAAAACATTTTAAATATTACAAATATACTACATTTTGAAATTTATAATAAATATTTTAAATAATTAAGTAAATAATAATACCCTTCAAATTTTTAAAAATTAAGTAAAATTTATATTTTTGTTGGTGCTGTTACTATAATAATGTTAAATACTGTAAGAATGTTGTAGTCTTACAACACAAATTGATTATTAAATGAATTTAGTTGAATTATCAAAAGGAAAAATAGCACAAGTGTAAAAAAAGCACATCAGTGTGAAAATGTTAATGGTATTGAAGGAAAATGACATTAGCTTTTTACAAAATTTGGAAAATCTGTCATAGTATTATGTCAAATATAAAATTTTTAAAAATATTATTATAATCAGAATCTAAAAATACAATGCTCTTATATGACACCTTGCTATCAAAACATGACATTACAGCACTTTGTGCATATTAGTGCAGTGATGGAATAGCACAAAGGCAAGAGCTAAACATTAACAGATTAATCAATTGAAGGAAAATGTTATATTTGGACTGTTTTTTTTATGCTTAATTATCATATGAATTTCCAAAAAAAATTGTATGATTATTATTTTTTATGTGAGAATAGCTATAGAAATGAATAACTAACTGTTGGACAATTTTTTTAAAAAAATCAGAAATCTAGTAGAATTAAATTTATAAATATTATAAATAACCTCAATATTACCACATATTCTTTTAAATTCATATAAATAAAGGTACAATAAAAGATGAAGGCCCCCAAGATGCATTTTGCGCTGAAACAGCACTCATCAGTTGGTGCAAGTCATCATCTCTCATATATATCTCTATTATAGGAAAAATATTTATCTATATTAAATAATTACATTTTGAATTACAAATGTCAAACTAACTCAATCAACATCTTTAACACATTCCATTTTAAATAAATACAGTAATGATTATTACTAATCATTTATTAAACTAGTAATTGTCTCTAGCACAGATATAAACTTTAAAGCTCAATTAAAGATTAATATATCTGATGTTTTTAAAATTAAGCAGACACACACATGGAATTATTCACATTTCTCTTTCTCAAATGTAATATTTTATAAATATATTAAATAACTTCAATACTATCACATGTTATTTTAAATTCATATAAATAAAGATATAATAAAAGACCCATGACCTCCAAGATGCATTTCGTGCTGAACCAGCACTATGTGATAGTACTGAGGTTATTTAATTTATTTGTAAAGATATTACACGTGGAAAAAAGAAATGTGAATAACTCCGTGTGTATGTGCTTAATTTTAAAAAATCAAATATCTTAATCTTTAATTGAGCTTTAAAGTTTATATCTGTGCTAGAGACAATCACTAGTTTAATAAATGATTGGTAATAATCATTACTGTATTTATTTAAAATGTATGGTGTTAAAGATGTGGATTGAGTTAGTTTGACATTTGTAATTCAAAATGTAATTAGAATTAGATTACTATTAATATTGAAGATAAAATAAAACACAAATAAGAAACTGAAAATTAAAGAACTAGTGGAACAAATTTTATAAATGTATAAAGCAAAAGAAGATAAGTAACGGAGTCAAAAAGTTTTATGACTTCAAAAATTCATAATAGAAGTATTAACTAAAAATAAGATGCTACATCATCAAATGAAAAGAAATTTACATACATAACTTGATGACAAAGAGAGTTTCTGTAAAGTTATTTTTTTATGATAATAACTAGGAATATTATAACTTTTGAATAATAGACATAAAATCTTAAACTACAAATATAATTACAATGTAAGATACAATATCAATGTTGGATAATATAAGTTGAAGAAAATTAACACCCAATAATGCGTATTAATTAAATTCATAAAAAAAGAATATGAAAAAAGAGAAGGAGAAGAAAGAAAAGGAGAAGAAAAAGAAAAAAAGAAGCAGAAGAAGAAAAAAGGAGGAAAAGAAAAATCAAAAGAAAAAGAAGAAGCAAAGAGGAGAGAAAGAAGAAAAAGAAAAAAGAGAAGAAAATGAGGAAGAATATGATGATAGTAATAATATAAAATGAATAAAAAAAGAAGTTATTAATTATGATATTTAATGTATAATTTCATAACATGAATGCAAAAAATTCTTAATATTTAATATTAAAACAAAAAAAAAAAGTAATCTCAAAAAAAGGTCGAACAGAATTTTTTTTATATATTATTTTTTTTTTTTTTTTTTTACTTTTTTTTTAAGGATGGAGGGTGGAAGAAGGTTTTCTAAAACATAAAGGTAAAAAAAAAAAAAAAATTTTTAATAGTAAGTTATATTTTCTCTAATAATTACAATTAAGTATTTTTTGTTTTTACATATAAGGAGAAATTAAAACAATATTAAGCATAATAAAAGAGTCTGCAAATGGATAAACGAATCTATGGAAAGATTTTTATTTATTGTCATTAACTCTTTAAATTTTTATTATCAAACATACAGTTGAAAACATTAAAAAAATATGCACTTTGATTCAATCAGGCTTAGTTTAGCCAAATCATCAATAAACACCCCAAATGCTGATAATGTTAGCATATTTTATTCTAATTAACATAAGTGCATTAATTATAATTGATTTAAGTTTGTGGTATATGAATAGAAAAAAAAAACTAAAAAGGTAATTATGTTGCATATTTATAAAAAGTTATGAATACATTTAATTTTTATAAAATTTAAAGTCTAAATCTAAAAGTATAAAGAATATAATAATTTCTGATCTAATAAAAAATAATGAATAATCATTTACATATTCATTGAAAAATAGTTACTATTAATAAGTGCTTGTAAAAATATCGTACTAGTAACATAAATTTTTGTATTATATATATAACTAATAAAAAAACCACAGAAATCTCTAATAATTTTACAAAACATTAATTTAAACCATTAATATCACAATATGGCGAGTTTAGTCACTGTGTAAATATTAATTTAACTTATACCATTTTTAAAAATGCTATACAAATGGTCAAACAGCTACGTTTGATGAAAAAATCAACCAATCTTTAATAAAACATGTAACTATTAATAATTGACATCATCAGCAACCTAAAACCAGTTAAGACCTCATCAAACTTAAAAACACAATTTATATTGAACTCAGTTGCAACACAGCAATGTGATATTAAGTTTGAAAATATTTTTAAATGATAATTTAAATAAAGTCTCTTTTACATTGGAATAATGTTAACAGGAAAAGGAAAACTTTTAATCAAACTCATTTTTAAATAACTTTGTCCATAAATATCTTTTAAACATGTATATAATTAATTAAAAAGTTTTATTAAAGAAGTAAAAAATTAAATATTTTAAAAAAGATAGCATTGTATCAAAGAAGTTAACAACTGCAAATACCTAATCTGATTTTAATATATTTGAAAATAAAATAGATGAAATTAATTATATAATTCAACTTAGATTAAATGTTTTTGGTAAAAATAATTTAAAAGGAAAGATTTCTATTCATTTGAAAAAGATTTTAAATAAATGTGTTTTATCAGTTCTTTCTTATGAATGTGAAATTTGATAATTTATAGAACAGCAATACAAATACTTCCGATCACTTAATTATGGGGGATTGCAAATTAGAAGTAGCAAGAAGAGATTGCAAATAAAATGCATGGTTGAGAAAACAAACATGTATTAGTGCAATCATTGAAAGAATTAAAGAATGAAATGGAGCTAGGCTTGATATACTGTTAGAAAAGATAATAAATGGATAGTTGATATTTTAAATTGAATCCCAAGAGATTGTAAAAAACCTAGAAATGAACAAGGCTTGATATATTGTTAGAAAAGATAATATATGGACAGTTGATATTTTAAATTGAATCCCAGGAGATTGTAAAAAACCGAGAAAGAAACAACAAGTGAAATGGATAGCTAAAATAAAGAAGTTTCTTGGTGTTTATGTGGAGATGAAATCCATGGTTTAGACATAGTTGATTAAAATGGGGGAGACTTTCATCATGCAGCAGTTCAATAAGGGTTGGAAATGGTGATATCAAATACGATAATTATATAATAAAACAAAAAATTGGAATTAAATAGTAAACCAAACATAAAATTTATATACAAAGAAAAATTAGCTATAGCTAGTTAAAATTTAAAATAATATAAAAAATTGTTAAAATAGGCAAAACTCTCTCCATACAGTAATGCCACTCAAAGCAAGACAGAGTAAGCAATGGATGTCAGAAGGCTTGTGCATAAAATCCCTATCTAATGCCTACTCATCCAATATCCCCAAACTAGTTTCCCTTGTGACCTTCATCAGTGAGGAGCCTTGGATCTGAGAGCACTGCACCTAGATATTAGGATCTAATGCAACCCTCCAGTAGCCATCTTTTATCTCTACATAACTACAAAACTATGAGAATAAAATTGAAAACACACAGATATTTTCAATCTAAGCTCAATAGCTTATATAGATATATGGGTCTGAACTCAGTTCAGCACCCATACATTTTGGTATCTTTGGTTCTTTTATAACCATATAACTGTATGACTATATAAGCTATTGATCTTATATTGAAAATATTTGTGTGTTTTCAATTTTATTCTCATAGTTTTGTAGTTATGTAGAGATAAAAGGTGGCTGCTGGAGGGTTGCATTAGATCCTAAGATCTAGGTGCAGTGCTCTCAGATCCAAGGCTTCTCACGGATGAAGGCCACAAGCCAGATACTATTTTGGGGATATTGGATGAGTAGGTACTAGATAGGGATTTTATGCACAAGCCTTCTGGCATCCATTGATTACTCTGTCTTGCTTTGAATGGCACTACTGTATGGAGAGAGTTTTGCCTATTTTAATAACAGTTATGAGCAAGCATGGGAGATAGTGATCATGTGATGTTTTCTGAAGGTTTGTGATGATGGGGTTCTAGCTGTATTTTTATATTGGACTATTTCCATCATCTAATATGTGTGTTGAATGTCTTTAGAAAAGTTTAATTTTTAGTTAAATATTCCAAATGCATTCAACTGTTAGTAATATCACAGCAAACAGGTTAGTATATGCACCAACTGTTAGTAATATCACAGCAAACACATGTTAGTAATATCACAGCAAACAGGTTAGTATATGCAGTGCATATACTAACCTGTATATGCAGTGCATATACTAACCTGTTTGCTGTGATATTACTAACATTTGTTTGCTGTGATATTACTAACAGTTGGTGCATATACTAACCTGTTTGCTGTAGTATTACTAACAGTTGAATGCATTTGGAATATTTAACTAAAAATTAAACTTTTCTAAAGACATTCAACACACATATTAGATGATGGAAATAGTCCAATATAAAAATACAGTGATCATGTGATGTTTAAAATATAAAATGTTAATATTCAAACATTCAATGCACCATGATTTGTCTCTATTTATGCAGATAAAACATTTATTTATTAAATTATTCAATATATTTATATAATATGTTTTCTTTGATTTTTCTTTTTTGTTAAAACATTGTCCATATGTAAAATAAAAAACACTATCTAAACAAAAACTTCTATTACAAATAACATATGCTCTGTAAACACAGGCCTAATATCAGCAAAACCATGTAATTTTTTTTATACAATATAACAGAATTGCTTAATTTTCTATACAATACTCGACTACAGTATAAAATGTTATGATTATTGATATCAAAGAAAGAACCAAGTCTATGTCTACACAGCAGGTTTTTTTTTTCTTTTTTTGGTGATTTTATTTTAAATTTTTGGACAACAATTTAAGAAAATAAAAATCTAAGAAACATATTTTATAAATATGTTGGGTAATTTGATAAATAAATAACTTAATTGGATAAATTTATATAAAGAAAAATTAGCCATTCAAATTTAAGCATTAACATTTTATAATTTAAATATTATTTTCAATTTAATTTTTAACTATAAATATTTATGCTGAAGGTAAATATACCATACACATGCTATATCTAATTTTTATTTATTTATAGATTTTATATTTGATATATTGAATTTTATAAAGTTAATTCCAGTTTTTTTGTCTCTTTCTCTCTCACTATATATATATATCAATTTACATTACAACCATTTGCACTAACACATTGACAAATGTTGCCCTCTAATAAATATGCAAATGATACCAATTATTTTTTTATCAGATCAGAAATCTTTACATTTCTTTTCTCAGATATAGACTTTAATTTTTACTAAATATCAAACATATCTTTTTTATATTATTAATATACATATGATCTTATTTATTCTTATATAAATCCCTTTACTCATGTACAAGACATTATAAATTTTGTAAGCCACAATTTAATCTCACACTTAAAAAATACATTGATAGACACTGAAAAAAAATATAGCATATATCTAAGATTTAAAATACATACATATATAAGTTCTCTGGTTTCTAATTTAACTCAAAAGAAAAAGGCTACTGTTGAATAGTAATTGATAGTTACCTATTAACATCACTGCTAAACATATTTCTAATTATTAGATGGAAATATTTCCATTCTTTTTTTCTTTGTTTATATATACATACCCACAAATTCATACACATGTTTTTCTAAAAATGAATATTAAATTCATTTTAAATTACAATATTTGAACTTTACTATAATAGCATTATTGAGTTAAAGTAATCTATATATTTTGAAAAGAAGGTTTTAAAAAGATTTCTATAATAATAAAAAAAAAACTTACAGATCTTTTCTCTTGCAACAACAGATTCTGAAGGTCGACTGGCTTTTCCCAAACCAGCATCATTGACAGCAATAACACGAAATTCATATTCTTGACCTTCTGTTAAACCAGGTACTGTGTAAGTCTTAGATGGAGTTGGAACTTTATTAACTCTCACCCAATCTGGTCTATTCTTTTCACGTTTTTCAATAACATAACCTTTAATAAAAATAAAAATAAAAAATTTATAATAAAAAAAAAAGTAAAATAAGTAAATAAGAACAAAAACTAAATGTATTCCATATAAATCAGAAAGAACAGGAAAAAATATTTGAAGATACCTTTAACTGGATTGCCACCATCATGTTTAGGTGGTGACCATTTTAGACTAACAGAAAATGCATCATAATCTGCAATTTCTGGTACTCCTGGGGCATCAGGGGTATCTAAATAAACAAACAAAAATAAATAATAATAGTAAAACACGTTTCAATAATAATGAAGATATAAAACAGATTTTCATTATTTCTAAAAAAAAAGATTTTTTATTCATCTATTAACTTTTACTGGCACTAACACTATCCTTTCTATGCCAATGTGATTAAAGTTTACATCTATAGCAATAAAGTTTGATTTATTTATTGGTATATTTTTATTCCATTTTCTTTTAATGGCTATCCAATCTTCTGAGAAATGAGAGACACATTTGCATTAATGTCAATTTCCATTTTAATAATTTGCTCACACATTATCACTTCTAATAAATTATATGTATCACTGTTTTCACATTCACAAAACTCTTTTAAGCACCTCTCCTAGATTTATTACTCACTGGTAAATCTGTTTTAATCATTTTCGGTTTGTCTTTACATGCTTTAAACAAATGACCTTTCAATCTGTAATTATGACATTTCTCATTTCTAAATTTACACATTTTCTTTATGTATCTTTTAGTGCCACAGCAATAGCAAATGTAAACATCCTCTTTAGTATCCCTATTAGTCACTTGTGCTTTCATCTTGTTTACCAATGTAATTAGTTTGATAGCATCTGCTATATTTTTTAATTCTGTTGCATGTTCCAGAACTATCTCATATGCTATTCTTCTTTCAATAGCACCAGTGTAATTTAGCATCATTCAATAATACTTGTCTAAGCTTCACATCTTCCATGCTAAATAGTAGATGGTCTAACAATATATCTTCAAAAATCATTTATCATCTTTATTAGCTCATGCAGTCATATCATATTCCTGAATGCTTTCATTTGGTGACTGCAGACTACTTTGAAAACAGAGTCAGATTATATATTTCGGAGTTACTGGTTTGAAGTGTAAATTTAACTTCTATAACAACTCTTTATATCGAGTATTTTCAGGCACTTTTGAGTCACACAGATAATTAGCTATTTGGAGCACATTCTTTCCTGCCATTATTATCTATAATATTGTTTACTATCATGAACCTCTCAACATGAGCTATACCTGTTTGATATTCAACTGCATTATGTCAAAAGGCTTTATTGTACTATTCTGTCTTGCTATGATGTCTGCTCATATAATTACTAAATAGTTTAAGCTGATATTCAGGAATCTCAACTGCTAATTACCACAATGTTTTCACAAATACTTATTCCCAATGATAACTTAAACAAATTTTTAAATTATTTAATTATACCAACTAATGTATACAGGCATCAGACTCATCTAAGCCAGCTGTGCAATCATTAATTATTTGGAATATAAAATATAATATTATTAAAGTATTAGTAATGTCAATTAGCATTTTGCTGGTTGTTTTCAAAATAAATTTGCAACTATAAGTAGAAAATCTTGCATTTTCCAATAATTATTCTGTTACATTGCTCAATATACATTTATACATGCACCATATTTCATAGTATTAACTTCAATGCTAGATTCTATTTTACTGCACATTTTAAGCTCTGTTGACTCTTCACTATTAACTCATCTGATACTGGACTGCATATATGTTTAACAACTCATTTTTCTCTGCTGCCTGCTCTGCACACAACATGTCTAGTTCAGCAGTTTCATTTACCTTTTCTAATGTGCGTAATTAATTACATTATTGTCTCTCTGCAAATTAGTGTAAATTAGTGTATCAATTTACATTTTTCTTTTTGCAGAATTTTAAGTATTATGCTGATGTGTACATAGGCTAGACTTGACTTGACTTAAGACAACAATTGTATATTTTGAAAATAGTACACATACATAAAATATTTAACTTAACAAAAGTTTATTACCCTAAATATATAATATTGGTAGCTTCTTAATCTTTCAACTAGTTGACTTCCATAAATTTAAACAATGTTAATTATATATATTCAGTTCTTTATAGTACTGAACTATAATATTGCATTTCTTCTATAGTACTTTACATTACTTTGTTAACTCTTCTTCATAAACTTTACATTACAATGATCTCTTCAGCACATTTCTTCACTCACATTATACTTAGAACTGAACTGCACTCTCTGCTATATTCTTAATGTTTTGCTGACATTTTGGGTAATATGTTGAAACAGTAAGATTCGTATTCGAATCTTAAGTTTCACCTTTTTCTGTTGACTCTCACTGGCCAGTCTATTCCGCCAAAATTTAAACTTTTTGTGTAGCAATATTAAAAATGTATAAATATATGTAGAATTCAGCATAAACATGCACACATTTCGATCTCAAATTAAAGGCAATAAATAGGGATAAAATAATATAATTTAGATTTCTTTTAGTTATATAATTTTGTATAATTTTAATCATTTATTTTGGATTATAAAGTTCGTATTTATTGCTTTGTTTAAATTTCGTTTAATAATAATTCTAAAAAAATCTGATGTAATATTTAATTAAAAGTTAAAATAATCTTATGTTTCCTTTTTGTCTTTGAAATTTAAAAGCATCGGTCAGTGATAGATAATAGATTAATTAAAGAAAAATTCCCCAAAATGTAATTAGTAAATGTAAAATGTAAACAATAGAACGGCAGCTTTCTTTAATTAAAACCAACAAAATGCATTGATTATCCTCAGGGCAGATTAAGTAGAACCTAAAAATATCTTAACAAAAATGTGAGAGATCAAGATAAGAAAAGAGGCCATCTTAGACTTGCTGGGGACATTCACTTAAACTTTAGCTTTGCTCTCGATCACTGAGAGTCTCCAAAAATATAAAAATAATTTGTTCCTGCCAAGGTATGACCGAGTAAAGCACCTAGATTATTCTCCATCGGGAGATGGCCTATCGGATGCCGGACTTTCCATTGCCCGTCATAAATTCACCATGAAGATCTGCTGCCTGAAATAAATGAGAAAGCTGCTGCTGCTGTGAAAGTAAATGAAATATCTAAATACAAGAAAGAATTGCCACTCGTGAACTTTTTGCTGCTAAACTAATGGAATCAGAAAACTTCTTATAAAACAGGTACCTGTCTGTGTTCAAACTCTAGAGTACTCTAATAACATGCTATAGCTCTTCTTCATATTACTTATCTAAATGGTAAAATGTAAAAACTATCATTTGTATAACTAAATTGAATAATTAATGTAATGTGTAAATGTCTCTAATAATCTAGCTTACCTCATTCTATCTTTCTTGGGTGCATATTTCTATAATCTACATTTCTATCTATAGTTATTATTTAATTATTGCATGCTCATAATTATCTCAATTTTCAAAGTTTAAGTCTATGATCGCTTAAAACAATGAATGCGTGTCAAAATTTCATTAATATTTACTTTCCTAAATAACTTAACTTTCATATAAATCGACACGCATTCAGTGCATCATTTATTGTAATGCAGGGTCTACTACTTCGCAAATGGCTGGCATATTAGTTGTAATAACTCCCAGTTTATATAGGTTTTGTATTTATTAAATCTTAATGAATAATTCTAGAAAAGTACATTTCTTTGAGAGTCGCCAGAGTTCTTTAGTAAATGTTGATAATGTAGGGCCGAGTCAGAAATCTATTTAAATCTCATCATAATTGTTTATACAGTATACATGTGTTACGTTTTAGAGACGCAATGACCCATTCCGCCGTGAAATTTCCGGATTCTTCAGGGTTGAAATTAACGCCAGTCGTCCTACACAAATGGGCATAATGGGTGTTCCCGTAGGATTTGACAATGTCATGCAGCCAGCCGGCAAACTGCGACATGGACCGCTTATCCCTGGTTATGCTTATGTGACACCTTACTTCATCGGGCCGAGGCAGAGACCAGCCCGACATTCTTATAAACCCATTCGCAGCATTGCAGTTTCGATATACTGCCATTCCATATCGCCTTTCTAAAGCGTACCACGTGTTCCTTTACTCAATTCTATTATTCTCTATATCACTCCGCCTCTGCATTATCTTCGTAATTCACTCTCAAATAAATGTTTGCCCTTAGTCATAAAATAAATATTTTAATTAAATAAATATATGTCCGCCGCTACTCTTAAATCTTACTTTAGACTCTTGCATTGCAAAGGTATAAATTCCCCAAGGCATGCATTAGAAATACTTACTCAAGAATTTTGGGTAGCTAAATTAAGCCTTCAAATAAGTGAATTCCTTTTGTAAACATTACAGTATCGGAAATACCGCTACTGAAGTCCTCAATATAAAATAATGTCTAAATAAATAAAGGTATTCTTTAAAATATAATCATGTCGCAAATCCCGCTACTGAAGCTTTGAATCCCTAAAATATTATTAGTAAATGATTTTATTAAAATGTATTAATAAATAATTTTAAACTATATGTCTGCAGTTACGTTTCATTTATTCGATACCCATTCTATATAATATTTCCTCGATTATGTAAATATGAATGTTTAATTAATATTAGTTTCATTATTGGCTAACTCGAGAATAAAATCATGAATCTCTTGCATATCCCTGACCACCGTGCCTAAGGAAATATTTACTAATGTCGCATCAGATGCGTTGTTTCATGGATTGTATTGTGGAACCGATAAACTATGTTCGAACTCAGTACCACGGGTGGCTTCGCTACTCGATGGTGCTGCTGTTCTGTATGGTGGTCGAATTCTGCATTATGTTTACGAGTCACACGTTTTCTGACTGTTACAATGTTTTGTTTTGAGATATAATTTGCATAAACAGTTTTATTATTATCTCCATGCAAATTAACATTGGCATTTGCATAACATAATTTATTATGCATTTTAATTATTTCTAGAAAACTTTTATTGTCTTTTATTTTGATCAGTTTTCACACACACCCATATAATTTTATTTATGTTATTACACATTTTTTATCAATATACAGCACATGCATACTAACTTCTTAGAGTGGGTTTAATGTCCTCTTATTTCTAATTATATCTGCACACACACTCATATTACTTTATTTATCATTGTGCATTATCAAGTGTACAATTTTTTTTTAATCAGAATATAGTACTTATTGTGAGCTTTTTTTTAATTATCATTATTACAAAAAAAAAAAAAAATGCTTAGGAATTCATAAGAGTTTGAGCACTGGAAGTGACAGTTAAAACCATAATCCACAAACCTAGAACTTTGGAATCTACCACTCTACCAATTGCACTAATTCAGGTGAGACAAAAATAATCAAATAATTTATTTATCAGGAATTCATAAAAAGTTTGAGGATCTAAAGTGGCAGAACTGGAATCATGATTCATGGGCCTTGATTCTTCAGAGTCTATCATTCTACAATTGGACAAAATACTTTTAAATATTCTTTTCTTTTTGAATCTAGAATTAACTTGCTCTTAGTATTATATCCTAACATCATTTCCTGTGGGCAGCAACATCATTATTTTTTAGATTTTATCATCTGAAATAAAAGTACTTTTCCTTATTATAATATTGTAAAAAGTAAATTAGATTTTATAAAATATACTACAAGACAAAGATCTTTTCAGCAGTTCCTCTGAGAGGAATTGTGAAATTATTTAATTTGCTTGATAATTGACTGATTCTGAAAGTTTAAGCAGTTTTTCAATCTTGTTTTACTCTACCTGGTGAAATTCACATTTCATCTAGCCCAGATTCAAATCTATGTCATGGTATTGCAGAATGATAAACTATCAGTATACTTCAAGCTATATTCTTCAGAAAATAACAATCTACAAAGCTGAGATATTTATATAGATCTTCAATGGCCTTAATTAAAAAATTGGATAGAAAATTAAAAATACTAGAATTTCATTGCAGTCCAAGCATTGCAATTTTACAATAAATTTTTAGCATTTTGCCTTCCAGAAAAAAATGATTAAGCTTCAAATTTGTAACTGTTTATAATGGTTGACAACGCTGGGAGTTAGATTAAATGCATTGAAAGGCAAGGTCCAGCTTTTAAATTTTCATATTAGGAAAAAAAAAAATCTAATGAATAAAATTCAATATAGCAATTCTGGTTTCTAATGAAAGTTAATATTTTACTTATTTCGAGTTACTACTCATGAAAGTAAAATTTTAGAAAATAAATCAGAACAGGTAAATTGATAAAAGAAAAAAGAAAATGTATGTACCTAAAGCTACAATAGTGCAGAACTCATGATAGCCATCAATAATATATGTATGTATGTATGTATGTATGTATGTATGTATGTATGTATGTATGTATGTATGTATGTATGTATGTATGTATGTATGTATGTATGTATGTATGTATGTATGTATGTATGTATATATATATAACACTGTAAATATTAACTTAGAAATATAGCAGAACTGTTACTGATTTACAATGATGAGTTCACGTTATACAAACAACTTACTATGTTTTCAAGTAAATAAAATTATAACCTGCTTAAAGTATAAAAATATATCGAACTCTATAAAATTCCTAAAAATAAGTAGAACAAAAAAAACAGTATACAAAGACAAATTAAACATTTAAATAATATATATATATGGTAAATAATCTACCAGAAAATAAATCTACTAATATTAATAATCAAAATATATAAAATGCGCTAACACGCACAGCACACAAAGCTAAAAACAAATAAAAAAAAAGTATATATTATTTTATTTTAATATATATATTTAATCAAATGGCTAAGCACTTTCAAGGGTCAAAGCCCTCATATTCATAGCTGTTTTGTAAAAATATAAGAAATTGTTTAGGAGCGATGTAAATTTATGCAAATGAAATGATTACGCATTCCATTTCTTGGATATTTTGTAGCAAGAGAGTGACACGATCTTAAAAGAAAGATAAAAGAGGCTTACTTTATCTCTAAAGATGGCGACACCATAAATAGAAAAGACTCTTGCTACAAAATACCAAGAAATGGAATGTGTAATCATTTCATTTGCATAAATTTACATCGCTCCTAATCAATTTCTTATATTTTTACAAAATGGCTATGAATACGAGGGCTTTGACCCTTGAAAGCGCTTAGCTATTTGATTAAATATATATATATATTAAAATAAAATAATATATAATTTTCTTTATTTGTTTTTAGCTTTGTGTGCTTGTGCGTGTTAGCACATTTTATATATTTTGATTTAGAACAATTAGCCACAAAGTATAAACTGTTTGCTTATTTCAATATTAATAAAGTAAATAGTAAGCTTGAATTAATGGACTTCTGAAAGGAATCAGTCTATCAAAAACCAAATATATATATATATATTTTATAAATATTGTAACCAAAAAGTTAGTCAACAGCAAATTGGCTCGCATGGGAAGCCGAAAATTGTGACCAAAAAGTCCTACCCCAGACAGTAACAGGCTAAAATTAAATGATATAATGCAAAGCTGTTACAACATAATCCAGTCATGACAAGGGTACACCACAAAGACCTATTGCAGCATTATTTAAAGATACGTCATGTTATCTAGTACAATCTTTAATTAAATATAATTCTCCCTAACAACTGAATCTTAAAATTACATCCCCAAATCTTAATTTACAATTTTATTTACTTAAGACCCGATGGCCGACCATAGACCAGCTGGCATAATCTATAAAATCGCCAATCATTACATGGTGAATATGGGCCATTTAATAAGATGGTAATGAATCTAATCAGCTTCATAACATAATTGGCTGTAGCTCAGATATCCTCATGCTCTAAGTATACAAATGTTCTATAAGATAATGTTTTGCAATGGAAGGTGATTAATATGTACTTTCCTAAGTTCTTTCTTTGTTAACTCAAATATCAAATCAAATCAATAGCAATGAAACTTTTAGTGGAATATATAAAATTCCTATTATAGTATTAGAGAATAGGTTCAATTGTTATATTGGCTAGTACATTTATTATTAATTTAAGTATTAATGTCAGAAATATCAATAGAGGTAACAGATTCTGGTTTATATTCCAGAATTCACAAAGCAAATGGGATTTTATTGTATCTTATACATCATGAATTACATCCAGAACAAAAGCATTAAAATATTCTTTGAATGTTTCAATAGGTCTTGCATACATCATCAGGGACAATATGTGCTCTAATATTTACTATCTATTTACTACGCTGGATTTCTGACTCTATGTGTGACAAATAGCAATGGCACAGATAGGTTAAATTATAAATTAACATTTATTTATAACTTAATAAACATTTAAATAGTAATTGGTTAACAATATTCATAAATTAAATAAACAATAAGTAACATAAAATATCATCGCATGTAATCGTTCTACATGAATAATGCACATTAATTAAATAAATGAATAAAAAATAAAATAAAATATCATCAAATGTACTTAGTTCTATACATAAATATGTGCATTAGTTTCAGATAATATAATCTAAAATTTTATTACAACTGTATGGATTTAGACCCTTATAGGGACAAGAATAAATTCAAACACCCAGTCAATGGCAACCCCAATATGTCAAAACCAGAACAAATGCACCTATACTTCAAAATTATAATACTGACAACAATTTCTATTAATAAAGCTATAAAAATTGACTATGATAAGATACGAAATCAAAGAGGGAATCTGAACTCCAACTCAGCTGGAATATCATATAATTGACCTATAATAAATTATGATGATAATTTACTTGAATGCCCTTTTATGGCTGATGACAGAACACGTGAGGCAAACATTAAGATAATGGAAACAATGTATGCATAATAATGCATGGAGAATCTGCTCAAACATACATTTACATAACAAAGAGCCATGCTATATCTGTGGATATACTCATCTGCACCAAGGAATAATGAACAGTAAGTACCCTGTGGTTTCTAACCATCATCAGAGCAACTAGCATAACTACAGAATGTTCAGTGGATTAACCACCAGCACTGAAACAAACTTAAAGAATATGCAAAATAATGACAAACAATTATTCTGCTGATTAACCACCAGCACAGAAAAAGCCATATAACATTAAAATAGTATTAACACTCACTTTCTTAATAAAATAGAAATAAATTACTCTCATCAATCTGTTAAATTGAAAGACACATTCAGTTTTACAAGCGTGAACTAAGCCCAAAAGATATAAAAAAAACTCTACTACAGGAGCAACTGAGATAACATCCAACCATAGATCAAATGAAATGAAAGAATATTATCTAATATTATAATATGAGTATAAGCACAGAACCCTGGCAAGACATACAAGATGAGGCATGTGGTAGTAATGTATTATAGATACATTGGATTAATCATTAAATCTTTATGCAAGCACTGTTGACCTAAATTGACTCTCTTTAATCCCTATATCTAAGTGAACAAATAATTATTTAATACACAAAAGATTATATGTACCGTGGATTTAACATATGTACAAGAGAATATAAAATACAAATAAAACATAAAATGCATTTTCATGAAATTACTACACTAGGTTCAAATACATATTATTTAAATATGAACTATCAATCAATAAATTAATAGCACATTTCTTAAACTTAATAACAAATATAAATTAAATATATATATTTTTATATATAACATAGAATCTTAAAAGTTGATTATTTACTTCTACTTCTCCATTTATAAGGAATATTTATAAATTAATTGATTTACACATAGATCATGTATATCCAAGATATTTTGAGAGGTAGGATATGTATCATTTTAGTCAAATTATCCTCGAAAGGTAATGAAATTGCATGGTTTATTTTAGGTGTTATTCCAAAATTAGAGCAGTTATTACTTTCATTTATTAGTGCGGAAGACAAAGAATGATAATTAAAGAAAATAATTATGTGACATGTTGTATAACAGCCAAAATATTTCCTGGTTAGCTGTTATTTCTTTCAACAACTATATGGTAGTTTTAATAAGATAACTGACAATATTGTTTCTAATCCAAGTTCAAAGTGGGATTATAATTAATTCTTCATCGTTCAAACACTGGCATACAAAATGTTAAACAGCAATTTCATTCCGCACACGTATAACACTACTAGAGGTTTTAAAGTTGTGAAAGTAAAACACTAAATCCAAGTTAAATATAGCATTTTGTCCTGCACATATATAACACTCCCATATGTGTTAAAATTCATGAAAGCAACATTTTATCCAAGGTTGAACACAATATTTTATTCCACATATGCATAATGCTATGTATTAAAGTCATAAAAGTAAAAATTTTATCCAAAGTTAAATATAGTATTTCATTTTCACACATGCATATATGTGTTAAAGTTTTGGAGATAAAACTTTATCCAAAGGCTAAATATTGTCTGTAAACAATAAGAATTTTTAAATAGACTGACCTTTTAGAACTGTTATTCCTGTTGTCGTGGTCAACAATAATTCCTGTGCATTTCGATTGTAGATCTTGTGAAAGATTATCAGCAACTAGACTCATGGTTGAGATACTTGAACAGATTAGTTAAGATTTAGATATACTTTTTACTATTAACACCAGATAATATTGCAACTTAAATTATTTAAGAGAAGTTTTAACTTAACTTCCTTCTTTACCTTTACATTTTCTACTTCTTTTAAAAGAGAAGCTTTCTTTTTGTTATATATTTAACAGTAAAATAATAAATATATAAATATATTACACTTGCTGTTACTACAGCAGTTCTTCAATAAAAAAAAAAAATCTCTCTGGCAGTTCTATTTAGTCAATTAAATTTCTTCTCATTTATATATCTGTTAAAAATGAAAATCAAAAAGAAAAAAAAAAGTGTTTATCTTATCATATTTTATAAATTAATTCAAAAGAAATCAAATAAATCTTTTAATTAAACCAAAATAATCTCTAGGATTATTTAAAAAGAAAAACAAATAATAATTATTTGTTTTTATTTATTTTACTAAACTATATGTACTAGACTGTTGGTTTTCACTTTCAGATTAAGCATAGTTTACCTAACTTAGTGTTTGGAAACAAAGCAAAACTAATAAAAGAAAGAAAGAAAAAAAATTTATGTAATAAGTAAAGCAAAAAAAAAATGGAATTATATATTCTCATTATTCAATTACTTTGGACATAAGTGTCGAGTATATACAATGCTAGCCATAATAATCAAGTCATGTGGGAGAAGATAGAGAAATTTTAGACTAGTTCTACCAAGCTATATATTTATACTAAAATATAAGGTTACAATATATATATATATACAATCAACCAATAATTCAGAACAAATTATCATTTGCCAAAATTAATGAATACTGGACTAGTTTTAGGCATCAATGAGTGAAAACACATCTGTCATAAAATGATAGATAGAACTAATGAGAGTATTGTCCAAGGTCAACCAATTCTTATACAAATTAATCAAAAACTGAATGTACTGATTATTGTTCAACACATTTATTGTTTTTCTATAATCATATATAGGGATTAAACATTATTAAATATTTCAATGTAAACCAATAGAATATCTAATCAACAACTTAATAATATAGTGATAAATTATTTAATAAAATATGCCAACCAATAGCCTTTTTGATAATACCTCTCCCCCTTCCCCATTTCGTTTAATAAAGAACCCTTTATAAAACTGCTTAGCAATTCTGCTATATTACTACATAATAAATGTGAAATTGTCAGTAAAATCACTTTCACCACATCATTTATTCATAAAACTTTTTTATTAAAATGGTGTATAATAAATGTAAAAATTTATTTCCACATAGGATGATAATAAATAAATAATCTATCACAATTTTTAGCAGCCAAAGTTATTCACTTATAACAGAATTGATTAAGTTGTATTTAAATATAAATTTAGCAGGAAGATGTAAGAAATTTCAATTCCTTGATAAAGCTTATCTGACACAAACAAAACTATGCATGATCTATAAAAAGTTGTTTCATAAAATAGTGACAAAAACCATGAATTTCTTTCTCAATTAATAAACCAGTACTTTTTGATATATAATTGAACGTCTTTTTTTTTTTTAGATTAGTCTGAACAGTAATATGTATTTGTTATTTTCAGTTGTATGATCTTTTCTAAGGCATAGAATTTTAAGGAATTTACAGTTTAAATATTTTTTTAAAAAAAATTTTTTGACTTCATAAAATTGAGAACAGAAAAAAACATTAGTGGACTCATTGTCAGAAAAGAATGGATGATTTCAGAGAATGAATCATTCCTACTAGGCAGTCAAAATTCTTAGAGATGGTATGACTTTAATTTACATAAAATAATGTCCTAAGGATTCTGACTCCCTATGATGGATATTCTCTTAAAGTCTTTGCAGGCAATAAAACCACTAATGTTTTTTTCTATTTTTAGTTCCATCATCAAATCAAAAAAAGAAAAACTTCTTAAATATTCAACCTGTAAACTCATTAAATGACTCAATGCTTTAAAAAAGATCATATAAATTATAATAACCAAATGAACACTGCTGTGGCCCACACTTATATATAAACAGTCTTCTAATTAATTATAAAGCAAAAATTCATTAAATTCTCCAAAAATAATAAAATTTCCTGACTTATGTAACACATCAGAATGTTTCCCTGAACATAACATAGTAGTGAGAATGTCAGAATCAAAGGTTTTTGGATAGATTCCTAAAATAAAGTTGTTCAAATTCCAAATTAAATAAAATAAATAATTATACAGTCACTTGCTTGAGATATATAAGATATTCAAGTATAGAATGAGTACAAAAGTTCCATTTATTTTGCAAAATTGTTTTTTCCCCACTTTCCTCAGACACAAATCACTCTAACAATAAATATTTAACTTTTCAATAAGTCCTTTTACTACTATGCTAAACTACAAACTATAAAATAAAAATAATACCAATGACTTTTTGATTACTTAGAAACAGTATTTTCAAATCCAGATTTGTTTGTGATGTAGAAAATAAACTAATTCGTTATACCTGTAATGCAAAAAAATATAACATTGGTGCTAAAACTTCTACTCTTGCCAATATTATCTACATAACATGCTTAAAAAAAAAGAACTGGTATTGAATACATTCAAATTAAGATAAAAGCAAATCACTCAAATAGAAAAATTACACTGCAAAAAAAAATGACTTCTAACTTCACACTAGAAAATAAATAAAAAGATAACACTTTTAATATTTATTTTATGAATCAAATAGCGTTGTGTATTGACTCTTCAATTACAGTACATGGATATTAGTTCCTGAACTAGTTTAGAGTTTCATTCGCAAAATAGTTTGTAATTTATACCAAGTTCTCAACTGTTCCAAGTTAAGTGCATGGCAAGAGATTGGCATATACAAATTAATACAGTTCTGGTCCCCGCCGAGCTGTATTAGAAAAGCACACTATATACATACAATAATTAATACTCAAACTATAATCCTGAACATATAGTTTCTACATCTTAATTCTCTCCTTTCTCAACATAGTGTAATTCTCAATTCCCACATTGTTCCCTTGCCACGGATACTCTGCTAGAATTCCCTGAATGCGCTCTGTACTCTCTCTCGTGTTCATTTCCAAATCCCTCCCCCCCTCTTTATCTGTTTAGTTTCTTTTGTTTTCTGGAGTATGCTAGTTTATAATTAAGGTGGACTTTAATTAAATTCCTTTCATTATCTGATTAATTAGTTTGGTTCAATTAATTGCATTTTAAGCCAACTCAGACAACAACTAATTAGAACATCTATAATTAAAATATTAGAAATTTAAAATGTTTTTTAAAAGGAATATTTTATGTACGTTAATTTTAAAATGCATATTTTACAAATAGCAACAGAGATTTTATTTTTTCTGTATAGTCTAATAGTAATTAAAAAATATTTAAACAATAATAATATGTAACAACTCTATAAATAAACTTGAAACAATAATGATACTGAAGTTTCTTTCTTCATATATACATAATTGTATTCATTCTAATAAGATTCATTTAATATACTTTTAAATTATTAAAAAACTAAACAAGTTTATATTTTACAATCTTAATAAAATGTATGTATTTATTCTTACCAAAGGGAAATTTGGCAACAATATTGGTTCCCACCAGGGGTTCACTAACTCCATACATATTTTCAGCAGAAACTCTAAAGTTATAATTCTTTCCTTCCTCCAAGTTTTTAACATTAAAACTGGTGCCAGGACAATATCCACCAACTTTTACCCAGTTATTAGTGCCAACTTCACATTTTTCAATGTTGTAACCTAAAGTAGAATATATGCATGTTATATTAATAAAATAAAAACATTTAAGTAATTAAAAATAACAAAAACAGTAATCCTAAAATGAAATTCGATTAAATTTTATTAAATATTGTTGCTACTAAATTTTATTTAGAATTTTTAGATTAAATGTAATTCAATTGAAAATTCAATAGAAACAAAAATTCATATTCTTTCAAGCCAGCAACCTTTTCTTTTAATCAAAAGTTTTTTTAAAAAAACATTATTTCTTTTTTTTTTTATATATAAAATTAAAAAACAGAGCAATATTAGTGATGTTATTACTTATATATATATATATAAAAAAAAAAAAATAAAGACTTATAAATCCAATAAATAATATAATATTTCAACCAGAGGACTGATTTTCATCAGAAAGAAAAAAAATACACAGTAAAATGGCGATAATCAAAAATTATATATATATAATTTGCTTTGTCTGTTAATTAGTTATACAGATAGGTATCCTCACTAGCATATTTATGTAAGCAAAAAAAAAAAAATGACTGAATAAAAATAAATAAAGATATATATTTGTATGATTAAAATCATAATGTTTATTATATAAGAAGTTTGTGATTTAGTAAACACTTTAATCGAATTCATCTCATACTGGAGAGAGGTCTTCATAACACAAAGACGTCAAAGATTTCCACATTCTTCAAAATTCATTCCTTGAAGGCAACACAAAAAATTTATTTTTATATGTCTGCCATATGTAGAATATTTTTATGATATTAACAAACAAACATGATTAAACAAGGCCAAACTGGGAGTAGTTACAAATTCTCCTAGAAAAAAATCTTCCTAATCATTGCATCAAATTAACGACTATATAAATGCTTAATGTGTCTTAGATATTAAACAGACAAAGATTATAACACTTTAAAAAAAAAAAAAAAACAATTTGTCATCAATAGTGCATTAATACCCAATTAATAAAATTTGAAAATTGAAAATATCTATTACATAAAATAAAAATAGATTTATTAAAACTATTAATTTTCATTTATAAATAAAATATGAACTGGGATAGAATTGGTTCATGTAACTGTAGACAGTTTGTGTGAAATGGTAAAATTGTAATTATTTTTAAAAACTTAGTCGTATATGCTTGAGGTCAAAAAAATCATCCTGAATTTTGAATAATGGTCATCCTGGAATAAACCAAAATATCTCATATATTGATAACATTGACTTCAAAAGCAATAAAAATTATGATATTTCAGTGATATTAATGATAAGGTCTCAATTCATATGAAGCAATAAATATACCTGAAGATTGATTCATCTATACATATTGTTGCATTATATACAAAAAAAAAAAAAAAAAAAAAGGAATGCTAAACAGTCCATAATTTTTCAATTGATTACAATAGAAATCTATTAATAACAATTTTTAGAAAGATATTTTATTTTAATTAATTTGAATAAACATGGCTTTAATTAAACTTATTATAGAACCAAAAAAATTGAATAATTTAAATAACCTTTCTTAGGAATTTAATTAAGACTTTGGAATTTAGTGTTAATAATACAGTAATAGATATTCAAGTCTTTCTGACCTGTTAAACTTGTCCTTTAATTATTACTGGGTCTATGATAAGAACATTACATTCTGAGTACTATGGAATCTGGGGATGATATTTGTGATAATTTATAAACATATTGCTAACATACAAAAAAGGACAGTAATTCAATTATTAAAATTTCCTCCATCTCATACAAAAGTGAAATTTGTTAAGTGATTAAATGTATAGTTGAACTTTGCAAAGTGTTAGTAAATATAAAATTTAAATAAAAACTTCAGATTATGGCTATGTACAACCAAATTGAGTTAGTAATGTTTTAACTCTTTACCCATTTATACAATTATCTGCAAAGTTTTTCAATAAGTAGCTACTATTTTGAAATCACAAAAGAGCTATATCTTTTCTTATTTTAAAAGTATGAAGAGATAATGTCATACAAAGATAAAAATAGACTTAATTATTTGTACTAATGTTTATAAGAGTATGTATTACTTTAGTTATATAATTATATACTGATATTTCATAATTTGTTCATATATATATATATTCTAGGATTTAGAAATAGCATTTTAATTAAGTAGAAAAAACAAAAAATGGTAAATTTATCAACTATTAAGTATGTTTATATTTATATATGTAACTAAAAGTAGTATTTAATAAAACGTATATATGTAAAATTAAATGTATGTGTGTGTATGTTGAAGATATTATAAGTACTACAGATTAATTAAATAGATTAAATAAAAGAAGTAAATTCTATAATAAAGATTAGCTATACTGATAAGTATTCAGTAATAGAAAAGATATATATCTAAGTTAAAGAAATGAAAGCTGTTCTATCCGCAAGCGTGACTGTGCGGCCAGCAATTAAATATATACTATGAAAGACTCACAATATTTCACATAATCAGAATAGCGAATAGTTCGCAACAACTCTATCTCCATAGTTTGCTAATGATCAATTCCCACACTGTTCTCTTGCAACGGATACTCTGCTCGAATGCTCTGCAACGAATGCTCTACAATGAATGCTCTCAATATCTCCGCTGTGGTCTCCCCATCTCTATGGGCTCTTTCAGCTACACCCGTGGACTACATTTCCACTGGGTACTGGTCATTAACCGCAAGCACTGACGCGAGATATCTCTACTTCAAGAACTGCCTCTAATACTCTCTATACTATAGCCTTGTGTAATTGTTACACAGTCTTTTATAGCTTTCTGATAACTGCAGCAATTAATACACTGTCCAATAAGGTAATGTCTCTTATCTAGAAATATTTGCAGATCAGCAAATATCTCTTGGAATTGTCGATTGCCATTATGTCAATGCCTTAATTAAATTCCTCAGTTATCAGAGCGCGATCTAAAAACAACAACTCAAATAAATTCTAGTTTTTCTAAAGTGCACAAACTTGTCTGCAATTTTTACAAAATACTACAAAAGCCACTGCAACTATGGAATGTTAGTTCCTGATCAGATTTGATGCCAGTAAGAACAGATGCTAAAAATATGCATTGGAATGTGAACTATGTTGTCGGATCCCAAGAATTTGATATGGGAAATTGAGACACAGACAACCATGTGGGCAATGAATAGATAGCAATCAAAAGAGATTCTACAACACTTAGGAGTGTGTGTAGAAAAATAACACACTTGCTAAATGAAGCTCCAGGTATGTACATAGCCTCGTGGAGAAATTTATCTTCGAATATACCAAAGTAAACTTAGGGACTCACAAACAGGTCATACAGATCTATAGCATTATTTTTGTAAGCCTTCGGGCTCATAATAGTGTTATATAATGCATATATATAAAGAGTGTAAATTATAACGTATAACATTACTAATAGTTTATTAGCCTCAAGTATAACTCTTTGTAAATAAAAATTTGTTACTTTTAATTACTTGCCATGTCCATTCCATAATATTTTGAGTATTTCTTTTATTAACAGTTTTATGCAATCTAGAGAGCAATAGAGTAGCACTGGACACAGCAACTGGCAGTCACAGTTTCTGAGATGACCCACAGCAAGTTGCGGAATTGTCAGTCAATAACAATTAGTGCAGTGACAGATAAATAGGTTGGAGTTAAACTAGTCGAATTTTAGCAAACAGCTTACTTTAAAAAAAATTTGCTAATTGTCTAATTCACCGAAATGTAACCGGCAATAGCAGAATTTGACGTTAGAGGGGCAAGTGAGTGACCCCTATATGTTCAGCAAATTGAGAAACTTCTAATTATAAACAGAGTGGTAGGGGATAAATGTAAAACAGCAACATTAATATATTCCATTGATAAAAGGGGTCACTCAAATAGCAAACAGGTTCTGTGAACCTCAAACTCCTGAGGAGTTAACATTTAATCAGGCCAAAGATCATATGTCCAACTACTTGAACCCTCATCCATCTAAGTAAATTGTCAGACACCATTTCAGAAATCGCCAACAGGGCAAAAATGAGAAAACTCAAGAGTATAATACAACCCTTTGTGAATTCACAAAAAAATTGCGATTATAACTCATAAGGAGAGGAAGCCCTCCTCGAACAATTCTTATGCGGAATGAGTAGTAATAGCCTTAGACAGTAGTTATTGGCCAATAAAAAAATTTAGTTATTAATGAATTTATGAAAATTCAAATGTGATATAGCTCACAAATTGCTTTTAGAGCAAGCGAAAGAATTTTCAGATATGAAAGTAGGGGACAATGATCAAACAGAAATTCATAAAATTGACAAACCTGAGAGACAGCCATCTGAACAACAGGAAATTAATGAGAAAAATAAAAGTCAAATAAAATGTTTTTATTGTGACAAAGCTGGTCACATTGCTAGGGAGTGGGATACTTGGAGAAAATGTGCACAAAACAAGTAATTCAATCATGAAAAGAGAAAAAATAGCCACATGCATATTAACAAAAAATCTAAGCAAGAGAAATTTGCTGTAATTAATAATGTCAACTGACCAATCACAGAAATTATGAAATTATCATAAAAATTTATTGAAAACCCCTATCAATAAAAACTGACAGCAGTAGCGAGGTGTTGTTAGTTTCCGTGAGCGATTGGAAATTGGTTGTGGCTGATATAAGCCAACCACCTAAGCTTATGTATACCAATGTCAAAGCTTGGGACATCAACGGCAATGCCACAAAAATCAAAGAAGTAACTCACATCCCAATTTATACTAATAACAGTAAAATAATAACATTGTCATTGTATATAGAGCATGCCCTATAAACCTCCTTATTGACATATACACTTTTTTAATGGAAAACCAGGAATAATTAAAACCAAACCGGTGTCACTAAAAATGTCACCAGAGGCAATGCCAATAATTTTTAAACCTCGGAACAGTAAAAGTAATAAATGAATTAGTTAAGAACAGTGTGCTCAAACCGACAGAGAAAACTGAGTGGCTATTCCACTGGTGGTAATAACAAAACCTAATAGACAGATACGATTGTGCGGTGATTACTGTGTATCCATCAACAAATAAACATGCATACCTCATCCCAAACTCCAGAGAAATTATAGCATCGTTACAAAAATCTAAATATTTTGCAAAATTAGATCTGAATGCAGCCTTCTACCAAATCCCAGTTATTAACAAAGCTGCTAAAATTCTAACCCTCACTATGCACATAGGGTGATTCAGATACAAATGACTTGTTCAACATAGCCTCGCATCCGTACATTCCAATCAAAAATTGAGACCCTACTTAGTGGACTCGAAGGGATCATCCTTTATTTTGATGACATTCTAATCACTGCAGTTTCCGAAAAAAAATTGAGTAATCCATCTCATAAATGTGTGCCAAATTTGGGGGAAATTAAATTCAGAAAAATGTATATGGAAAGCCAAGGAAATAAAGTTTCTGGGACACATGGTCTCAAGTTCAGGTCTAAACTCCTCCCCCCAAAAAGTCAAAGCGGTATCCAAAGTTAGAAAGCCGAACAATGTAAAACAGTTCCAGGATTTTTTGGGCCTCAAGAATTGTTCTGAGAACTTCCTCAATGGCAAAGCACACAAAGCAGGTCATTATATGATTTATTTAAAAAAAAAAACAGAAATGGAAGTGGGAAGCAGCACAAAAACAAGCGTTTCAGTGTACTCAAGACCTGCTCACATCATATAAATTTTTGGTCCACTATAACAGTGATCTAGATGTAACTTTAACAACTAATACATCAGAATTCGGCGTGGGGCAGTAATTTGCCACCCAGCCCACCCTGGTGAACGTCCAATAGCATATGCGTCGCACACCTTGTACAAAAGGAAAAAAAATTACAGTCAGCTGGACAAGGAAGCACTCGCCATACTGTTAGGAATTCTGGGTATTAAACAAATGATCGTTACACTTAAGCCCTCGTATGTTGAGATGGCTTAACATATTCAGAGGCTATGACTACAGCCTTGAATATAAAAATGGCAAGAAAATTGGCCATGCTGATTCACAATCACGAATGCCAGACCAGTTAAAGAAAGGAAAAATGATGTAGAAATTAATTATATTGACACACTTAAAAATCAGACCCTTAATAGCTCAAAAGTAAGACCCTGGATGGAAATGGATTATGGAAAAAATAAATAAGGGTTGGTCAAAACAATGGCCATCTTTCCTGCATATAGAGATATAAAAAACGTTGGATTAATTGTCCATCTGTAAAGGGTGCATACTTAAAGATGATCATCTCCTAATCCCAGTAAATGGCAGATCACAAATACTTTATTTACTACATGAAGATCATCCAGGCATTGTTAGGGCAAATGTCTGGTGACCGAAAATCAATAGTGACATCGAAATATTTATAAAAAATGTACAAGGTGTCAGTCATGTGCAAAATGTACCTCCAACCAAATTCGAGTACTGGAAAAAATCCAAAAAACCATGGCAGAGAATAAACATAGATCACTTCAGTTTAATCCAGGGACAATTGTTTCTGGTAGCTGTTGATGACCATTCAAGAAGGTCCGAATATAAACCAATCAAAAATATGAGTTTGGATGAAGCAATCAACAAACTAATGGAGATTTTTTCATACCACAGTTTTCTGGAAACCCTAGTATCCAACAATGATAGGGTATGCATCAGAACAATTCAGGAATGTTAGGCAAGAATGGGGAATAAAGCACATATTCATCTCACTATACCACTCTCAATCAAATGAACTGGCCTAGAAGGCTGCGCAAAATTTAAAGGCGGCCATCAACAAAATGGGAAAGCAAAAATTGCAAAAAATGGTATTCAACGCGCTTTTATATAAATATTCTACATCTACAGCTAAGTCGAGTAAATCATCAGCAGAGAAATATGTAGATCATAAATTGTGGACCAAGCTTTCTAAAATTATACCATCTGAAGATTATGAAGTACCTACTCTCGCAAACTACAAATTTGTACCGAGAGAATGTGTATGGGTCAGAAATAATCTTAACAGATTTTGGATAAAGGCTGAAATTGTATGCCATTTAAGCAAGTGATGATGGTCCAAATGGTGGACAGAAGAGTGTTGCGTAAACACATCAACCAGTTGCAGAAGGATTAGAAGATATGCCACAGCTGTTTCCAAAAAGTAATAACAGTAATGCAGTCCCAAATGACAATATGAAAATAGAAACGGGAATCATTCCTATTGCAGACGAGTTACTTGGTACACAGGAACAAGCAAATACTACAAATCTTGAAACAAAAACTCCTCAATGTGTAAAGAGGGAAAGAAAAATTCCCTACCACCTTAGTGAATATGTTTTATGTTGAGAAAACAGGAAAAAAGTAAAACGCTTGAATGTCTGAACTTGTGGGAGGTATGTTAAGTATGTGTGTATATTTATATATGTAGATAAAAGTAGTATTTAATAAAATGCATTAATATATGTAAAGTTAAATATATGTGCATGTATGCTGAAAGTATACATATTAATTATAAGTACTACAGATTAATTAAAAGAAGTAAATTCTATAATAAAGATTAACTATGCTGATAAGTAATCAGTAATAGCAAAGATATATATCTAAATTAAAGTAAAAAAATCCACTGCAACTATGGAATGTTATTTCCTGATCAGATTTGATGATAGTGAGAGCAGATGCTAAAAAATATGCATTGGAATCTGAACTATGTTGTTGGATCCCAAGAATTGGATATGGGAACTCCACATGGGAAGCAGATAGTCAATCAAGAGAGATTCTACAACACTGAGAAGTGCATGTAGAAGAACAACACCCTTGCTAAGTGAAGCTCCAGGTATGCAGACTTGCCATCTGACAGGTGATTTGGTCACCTCCCCTTTACCTATAGCCTCGTGGAGAAGTTTACCTCCACACATACCAAAGTAAACTTAGGGACTCACAAACCAGTCATATAAATCTATAGTATTATTTTTGTAAGCCTTTAGTCTCATAATAGTGTTATAAATATATAAAGAATGTAAATTATAAAGTATAACATTACTAATAGTTTAGTATCCTCAAGTATAACCCACTGTAATTAGAAATTTTGTTACTTTTAATTACGTGTCGTGTAGTTCCATAAAATTTTGAATATTTCTTTTATTATCTATTTTATGCAATCCAGAGGACAATAGCGTGCCACTGGACATAGCATCAACTAAATGATTGACTTTCTTTTGCAGAATTTTCAATTATTTTATGATATAACTATGCATTATTAAAGCAGTAATGTTGTTTGTTGTTGTTGTTGTATTTATATCTTGGTCAGATACATGTAAGACATAATTCTTTTTAAATACTTAAGCTGCTTGAATATTAACATATATTATTAAATTTATTAATAATATATTGGCAAATTTTGTCTTATTTGACTGATAGGAGAAAACATGTTTTTACTATAAAAACAATATTTGGGTTAGTTTCAATTTTTAAAAAATAAAGCAAATAAAATCGGCTTGATATAAAATATAATTCTAGTCTGTTTTAGTGTATATAGGTTGCTTTAAAATTGATTTTTGAGCTTTGCATTCTCTCATCTTATTTTTGCAATATGCTCATAAGGCATGCTTAAAGACTCTCATTTATAAATATTATTTAATTCATAATGTGTTAATTATATAACTGATTAGAATAAGGTATATATACATATATCTGAATAATAATGAAAATAAAATTAGAGTAAGTATTAGAATAATAACGTAGCTTATACCATAGCACATGTACTTTACAGATGGAACGCTATTTATAATGAATACTCTCCTTTCCAAACACAAGATAAAGTCTTTTAAAAAGATAGAATGAATCCACTCTATCTTTTTCACCCAAGTTATATGTATGGGCCAATCTGAAGCATTTGGGATTTTAAGGAGTAATAAACTCATTGATCAATCTTCTCATATTGAAGCTAAAGTATTATGATTATATGAATAATGTATAGTTGAATAAGAAGTTTTGAGATAAGTTATTATGTAAAAATGACAGAGTAAAAAGTAACATGTAGTCTATATAAAAAATATAAATACATGTAAAATAATTGCCATGTAATTAAACTTTCTATTATTAACACATACCAGTAATTTCAGAATTTCCATCACTATCTGGTGGCTCCCAAGTTAGAGTAATAGACTCTCCAGAAACATCTGAATATTTTATTGGACCATTTGGTTGTCCAGGTTTATCTAAAAATATTGATTAAAAAAAGTGAAAAAATATTATAAATATTTGACAAGTCTGAGCACAAAAAAATAATTAAATTGATTAGACATCAAATTTAAAACACAATTTTGGAAATTAATATGAAGTAGCATTAATATAAATGATTAATTTTTAAATAGTTCACTTACCTAAAACTATGACATTTAATTCCGCAGTATCTTCACCATATAAGTTACTAGCTTTAATTTTATATTTTCCACTGTCAGAAAGTTTAGATATAGGAATATGTAATTTGCAATTTTCTTCAGTTGTTTCAATTTGGAGATTCCGATCAGGATTAACACTTCGACCATTTCTTTCCCAATCAACTGTGGGAACTGGAGCTCCTGACAGTGGAATATTAATAGTTAATGGATCACCTGCTTTTACACGAATATCACGTCCTAAAAGTCTATCCAAATGAAGTTTTGGTTTTTCTAAAATTAATAAATAAATAAAATTATGAGAAGACATTTTAAATTGTTTTCAATATTTAATTTATTATCTAAAATATTTTCTTGTCACATATATATATATATATGGCATTGCATTTTATGCACCTCCTACATTAAACAAATTAATAAATAACTCTAAAGATAAAACCTCATTTATAAATAAAAATTGCATCATTTATAAATGAATATATAGGTGTGGTAGCGGATATATAGGTGCGGTAGCAGATATATAGGTGTGGTAGCGGATATATGGAGGAATCGAGATGCACATTGGAAAAAAGAGCTTATGCACCTCCTACATTAAACCAATTAATAAATAATTCTAAAGATAAAACCTCATTTATAAATAAAAATTGCAACATTTATAAATGAATATGTAGGTGTGGTAGTGGATATATAGTGGAATCCAGATGCATATTGGAAAAAAAGAACTAAAGAGCATTTGTTGTTATTAAAAAGGGTTCAGAAAATGAAACAAAATTGCAAATTAAATAATAATGTTTCAGCATCTGTTTTACGACCATAATAAGTCATATATTTCAGGTTTTAACTTCAATTACAATAACGTAAAAATATTGCAAATTAAAAAAAATAACAACAAAAGGAAAATAAAGGAAGCTATGCTAATATACAAATACAAACAAGACTTAATTAACAGACAGGTAGCAAATGTTAAGATCATGGAATTGTGGGAAGGTTAGCCTTTCAAAGTGTTAGTTGACAAAGACTACGAGGATAGTTGAAAGCACTCCTAAGTGTATAAAAATTTTTAAAGTTATATTTACATATTTCTAATTACTGTATTTATAAATATTCAATTATAAATTACTGTATTTATAAATATTCAATTATAAGATTACACATATATATAGCAAAAATTAAATATTTATAATTGAATACATATATCCATAAAAAAAATGAAAATCTTTGCTTCAATACAAGTCTTTAACATGTCTCATTCTGTTTTCAAACATATCTTTAAATTAATAACATCAGCTAATCTCCATTCATTTCACTTTATTATTTCAGTGATAATCAATAACTTGATCTGATTTCTTATGCAAACATGTTATTTCATGCAAAAAATCAATATTCCAATCATATTTCATGCCAACTTCCTCTGTGTTATTTCAATATTTTCAGAACAAAGTCCTTCCTGAATATAACTCTTTAAAACATCACTCCAACAAACTTTCATATCCCCTCCATCTTGACATATATTTTTAGATTCTTTAAAATCTTTTAAAATATAGTTTGAGACCTCGGATTTCCCGCTACTGTCATCTCTTCTAGTAATAGGCTAATCTAGTTCCATTTTAGTGTGTTACTAATAATCATTTTAATAATTTCTTCATTAGTATTCAAAATTAATTTTTATGATTAAATAATGCAAGTGGAAATATCAATTACTTCTTTCTTAAGGCACAGAAATATTTTTATGTTTATAACAATTATTATTATAACATGATTATCTTTAAAGGATTTTTTTAATGAAATGTATGATTTATAATATTTTATCTAGATATTTGTAAAATTCAAATTTTTCATTTTGACGATATATTTTAGTAAGGTTTGAATTAAATAATAAAAATATTTGAAGAAAATTTATTACTCAGAAGATCATAAAAAATTTGAGCACCATAAATTATAAAGCTAGGGCAAGATCACTGGACCATAAAGCCCACAATTTGTCACTCTACAATTAAATCAAACCATGCAAAATGTTTGGATTTATTAAGAGTTTATTAACAATTAATTTTGTTTTATTCATATTTTTATGGTTTAATTGTCTAAATCTATCACTATATTTGCAAATTATTGTAATAAAATCCAATTTGTTATCAATAAAACTGAACTTATTTAGGTATTGATATAATATGTGATCTAACTTAAGTTTCACAATCTGTCTATAAGATGGTATTATAGGGAAAGCAATGAGGAAATTAATCCATCTTATATAAAATCTCTAAATGTCCATAACACTATCATGTGATATTCAAATTGCACATTTCTTTGTTAGGGGGTGTATTTTTCAAAGAAAAAAACTATTTATTTCCCATTAATAAACCATAATCATTTTTTTATGAAGCATTTTACACAATGGAAATAATTTGATAAAGTAAAAAAATATTACAAAAATGACAGCCAATCCATAGGACGGGTACATTTTTGGATTCTTATTGAAATAAAACTTTGTGAAGTAAAAAATGTTGAAAAAAAATGTGCTTTTGACTACCATACAAAACTGAATAGATCTAGTATTTAAATCGTGAACAAAATGTGATTTCAGTACATAAATTCACATTTGAAATGTGATATTTAGTGAGGGGGGAAATAGATGTTATAGTATCAATTTATATTTAATTTTGTGTACATTGATATAGTGTAGTTCATGGCTCCACAGTCATAGCATGCATGATTGAAATTTGTTAAAACAACTAATTAATTACAATGGCCTTTCCATAAGATGGGCACATATGCTAGTAAGAAATAAAAACAAAAATTATAAAATAATTAAAAAGTAATTCAAAGCAATTTGAGTGATGATAATAAGTCGGGCAAATATAATTTATTATATTGTTGAAATAAAATTAATAAATATTTTCTTATTACTAATTTCAAACTAAGAACTGATTTTTTTTTTTTTTTTTTTAGGAGCAGTGAATTTTTTCAATTTATAATTGGGATAACAACTCTGAGGTCTCTCAATTTTCAAATGGTATTAAAAGATTAAGATCTGTGCTAAAATTAGATTTTTTTAAAAAATTAACTAAATTACTAATAAAAAGTTTATATATTAAAAAATGTTAGCAGCTGTATTACATTTCAGTATATAATCCAATAAAGGTTTTACATTAGTCCACAGGATGGCACTATCATATAAGGTTTGACAGTAGTCAATTGCATTTATTTTAGCTTTCAAATTTGTAAAACAATTGCAGACTGTGCAGTTTAAAGGGGTCATTGCTGATGAACATACAACATATGGTTATTTTTAGAATTATGGTGTATATATATAATGACAATTTATTTTTTAAAACTGATAAAGTTAGTGTAATACAATGGAATACAAAATTTTTGAAAAAAATAATATACAATTCAAGCCTCAATTTATGAAAATATTTTATTAGAAAAAAAAAAAAAAATTTAGTGCATTATTAACATTCATTTATGTTTTCATTTTAAACTAAAAATTATTGCATTTTTAAAACTAAAATATTGTATTGAGTAAAAATTATTGTTGTTTTAAGCAATAATTAAATTTGTTTCAATAGTAAGACAACCAATTGTCACACTTATAATCTTGATTCAAATTCAAGTAAATTTCAAAATTTTTTCAATAGGCTTAGGATTTTTCTTTCAGATTCAGCTAGCTAGCTAGCACATCTAGCTGTTCTTAATTAGGAATTAAAACAAGGATGGAAAATCCCTCAAACCCATATTATAGCATCCTTTTTCCCTTACTGTTAAAGAACAACTGTTTGTGAGTGTCAGAAAATTAGAGTTTGTAGAAAGTTAGCAGAATAATACAAAAAAAAAAAAAAAAACCTCATTTTTTTAAAAGAAAACTAATGATAATGATATATTTATAATTCTACCTCTTGTAAAATCCATTAATATAATATACAACTAAAGAAGATATTATTTTAATTATATTTAATATACATCGTGCACAATAATCATATGCCAAAAGATAAAACTCTCACTCCAATCAAGATCATTTTTCTCCTAGTCTTTCTGTATTTTTCTCTATTTCTGATATGCCTGTGAGTGCATATATATATATATTTTAGTGAATTAAATAATGATATACATAAAACAGATACATATGTTGAGATTTTAGACTAGAAATATGAAATTTTAGAGATTAAGTAGTAGACTTAATTAAATCATTAACAGAAGATTATAAATTATTTAGCTATGTAAAAGCAACTTAATCATATTATAGTGTTGCTATCTGGAAATTACAGAAAGAGATAAAAGATATAACTTAAGATGCAAAAGTCACTTCTCCTACACAATTGCCACCACTCACTGAAAATGCTGCAAGATTGAACCATGCAAGGCAGAAGATTCAAACATGGTAGTGCTATATATGTATGTAATATATGTTGGTTTGCACTTACTGCATAACGTGAATTCTTCTCCACACAAAAATAGAGAGCGCTGCCGTAAATTATGATTTCCAGAATATATGCCCGATAAAGGGATATAGTATAAAACTGGTGGCAGAGATTTATCGCTCTCAGTTCCCGGGATGTTATCAGTACACAGCCTTCAGGATAAATGAAATCCGTAGTAAAGAAAACAGTAGGTAAAATGGCTACTGTAGAAACGTATAAAATAAGGACTGGTAAAATAAAACAATATTATGTTTAATGTAAATAAACTGAGTGAAATCTTGTGTGTATATATTATTATATTAATTGTATGTTCGTGTGGTAGAAACTAGTAATTAAAATATATATAGAAATATTAAATGAGTTATTTTAATTTATTGCTATCTTACTGATTCAACTTAATTGAAACCTAAGACATAGCAGAGTGGCGCAGCTTACAGGATTAAAAGCCCAATATTAAAGTGAGGCACTCGTAATAAACGTTACATAAAAAACAACAACATGGCGGCCATAAACGCTATAATGCGCGAGTTCGACGTAAATGATGTTGACTCGTGGAAGAGCTATATTGAACAAGCGGAATATTACATGTTCATTAATAAAATTGAGGACGATAGATATAAGATTTCCACACTTTTATATCTAGCAGGAAAAGACATAATCCAATTAGCAAACAGGATTACCGACCGAAGCGTCCCAAAGATTTTACGTATAAGGAATTTATAAAAAAATTAAATGAATACTTTCTACCGAAGCAGTCTAAATGGATAGCACGCCTTCGGCTGAGAAATAGAATGCAGTCACCGCAAGAGAAATACGTGGATTACGATCTTGCACTGCGAAAATTAGCCAAGGAATGTGAATACGGTCCAGAAATAAACGACGCTTTGTTGGAACAGTTCTTGTACGGAATGACGGACGAAAACTTCAGGAAGGTCTTATTGAGTGATTCGGAATTGACTTACAAAACAGCAATTGATAAATGTGTCGCGCAAGAGGCCATGCTCAACATCGCATCGGAATATACTAGATCAAAATCACCGGAAAAGATCGCGTTCAGTAGAGAAAAGAAAAAAATTGACTCTACGTCTTTCGGCGGACACACCAAACAACAAAATTGTACTTGCTGTGGAAAATCCGGTCATACAAAAAGTAGCTGTAGGCACAAGGATAAAACATGTAGACAATGTAACAAGAAAGGACATTTAGTGGCCGTGTGTTATTATAAAGACGGCGGGACACAGAGAAAAAATGTAGATATCAAACCCCCAGTAGAATATAAAAAATCAACTATTAAGACTGTATCAAAAGGCGACAATAAAACAGATCACATTCTTCTGGATTTGCAGGTCTGTGGAAAAGCAATCACAATGGAAGTAGACAGTGGAGCTGGATTGTCATTGATATCACTTAAGGATTGGACCGAGATCACTCGAGGTAGTAAAAATAAATTAAAGCTACGTAAGGCTGATACAATCGTAACAGATATAAACGGAAACAAAGTTGATATCCGAGGAAAATTAACTGTGCCTGTGACACTTAATTCCAGACATAAATCTTTGACATTGTATATAGTAAATAAAGACATTAGTCCATTATTGGGAAGAAACTGGTTTGCTCCACTGGGAATACACATAAATATACTAAAAACTGTCCGTATAGAAAAAGAAATAAAAAAAAATATCCGGAACTGTTTACATCAGGCCCAGCGGAATTTAGAACAAGACCAGTAGACGTAGAATTGGTACCAGAAGCCAAAGCCATTGTTTGTAAGCCCAGAAAAGTACCATTTGCAATGAGGGAGAGGGTGGAAAAAGCAATAATGGATTTAGTATCAAAAGGAGTATTAACACCCACTGAAGAATCATTGTGGGCAACTCCTATTGTAACCATAGTAAAACCAGATGGAAGTATAAGATTATGTGGAGATTATAGAGTTACGGTCAACAAATATATAAACAAAGGTGCATACCCGGTCCCCAGTGTAAAGGAAATACTGGCTTCATTACAGAAGGCCAAGTATTTTGCAAAAATTGACCTAAGAGCAGCTTTCCACCAGATCCCAGTAACAAAAAGTACATCTGAATTACTAACACTGACCACGCATAAGGGATTATACGCATGTAATAAATTGCCATATGGAATAACCATTGCGCCGAATGTGTTTCAGGCTAAAATGGACATGCTATTCAGATCTATGGAAGGAGTGATACCTTATTTAGATGACATTTTAATTATTGGTGCAACTGAGGCAGAACTCGAGAAACGGGTAGATCAGGTTTGCTCAGGATTGTCCCGGGCCAAAGCAAAGCTTAATGTGAATAAATGCATTTGGTCAGCTCGAGAAATCAAGTTCCTGGGACACATAATAAATGAAAATGGTCGAAAACCCGACCCCGAAAAGGTAAAAGCTATAAAAATGCTACAAAACCCAAAAATGTCAAAGAATTGCAGGCATTTTTAGGACTTCTAAACTTTTATGAGAGTTTTTTAGAAGGAAAGTCACACTTGCTGTCACCACTATACCTGTTATTAAAAAAGAAACAGCGATATATCTGGACTGATGCACAGGAGAATGCTTTTAGAACTGCAAAAGACTTATTAATGTCAGAAGCACTACTGGTACATTACCGAAGTGACTGGGCAGTGAATATCACAACCGATGCATCTGAGTATGGTGTGGGAGCAGTCATATCACACCCATGCTATGAAGGGGAGCGTCCAATAGCATTTGCATCAAGAGTATTGACAGCTGCAGAGAAAAATTATAGCCAGATTGACAAGGAAGCGTTGGCAGTGATTTTTGCAGTAAAAAAATTTCACCAATATGTGTATGGCCGCAACTTCACCATCTATACAGATCATCGCCCCTTAACAGGGATTTTTGGTGGTGAAAAGGGACCTATAGAACCCCCAAGTCAACGTATGGTGCGATGGACAAACTTGATGTCACAATACGACTATAAGCTAATCTACAAACCTGGGAAAACAATTGCACATGCAGATGCTTTGTCTAGGCTGCCAGACACCACAGAAAGAGTGTTCAAAACTAAAGAGATAAATTACATTGACACATTACAGTCAAAGGAGATAAATAGCATGACTATAAAGGAATGGACCAGAAAAAATGATGGTTATGTACAGTTAAAAAAATGGATCAGAAATGGGTGGCCAAAGAAATGCCCTAATGAATTGAGCAAAGCTATATGGATAGCTAGGGATAAACTTTCTGTGTGCGATGGATGTATCTTACAAAATGACAGAGTGTTAGTACCTATTGAAGGTAGGCCACAAGTTCTAAACCTACTTCATCAAGGACATCCAGGAGTGGTAGAATAAAGCCCTTGCGGTCATATGTATGGTGCCAAACTTAACAAATGAAATAGAGACCCGAGTAAAAAATTGCAGGAACTGCCAACAAGTGCAGATTACCACCAAAGCATTATGAAACATGGGAACCACCTAAGTCTCCATGGACACGTGTTCATCTGGATCACATTGGCCCATTGGATGGACACTTGATACTATTAGTGATCGATCTTTTTCTCATGGACTGAGTATCGAATAGTTAAGGATACTAGTGCAGACTGTACCATCCGAGTGTTAAATGAACTATTTGCCACACATGGTTATCCAGAAACTATTGTGACAGACAACGGTTCAGGTTTCGCTTCAAGAAAATTTACAGATTTTCTAAACAAGGGAGGAATTAAACACCTCTTACACCCCCTTACCATCCTGAAAGCAATGGGATAGCGGAACAAGGAGTACAGCACTTAAAAACATTTTAAAAAAACTTCAGAACAAAAACATATCAAACCTTATACACTATTATCTCACACTTTACTCCAAACACTCAACGTAAAACTCCACAGAGCTATTGATGTGTCGGACATTCAGACCCATTTACAACTACTACCTGGAAACACTAGAAATAAAAATAATACCAAAGTGGTTAAGTTTTTGCACATTCTATGGTGTTGGATGTTTTAAAACATAAATGGAGCCTGGGTAGTAAACCAGTCATTGCATAAACAGATTTGTCTAATCGAGATGGAGGGTGGGAAAGTGTTGAGAAACATATAAACCACCTTCGTCATCGTGAAACAAAGGAAGACGAAGCTATATGGCCAGAAATGAACCATATCATGAAGGGACCGACTAAAGATGAATATAAAAAGAAAGATGAGTCAGAACTGACTGAAGATGAAGTGACAGAGCAAGAACTGGACTCACCAGGAGTACAAAGGGGAAAAATAAATGATAGTCCTAAAATTCCCGAATACAAACCACCGGTTAAATTTAAGGACTATATAGTAAACTAGAGTAATATGTATTACTAGAGTGGGGGAAGGACTGCTATATATGTATGTAATATATGTTGGTTTGACTTACTCATAATGAATTCTTCTCCACACAAAAATAGAGAGCGCTGCCTAAATTATGATTTCCAGAATATATCCCGATAAAGGGATATAGTATAAAACTGTGGCAGAGATTTATGCTCTCAGTTCCGGGATGTTATCAGTACACACCTTCAGGATAAATGAAATCCATAGTAAAGAAAACAGTAGGTAAAATGGCTACTGTGAAACGTATAAAATAAGGACTGGAAAATAAAACAATATTATGTTTAATGTAAATAAACTGAGTGAAATCTTGTGGTATATATTATTATTAATTGTATGTTCGTGGTAGAAACTAGTAATTAAAAAAAAAATATAAAGAGTTATTTTATTTATTCACCGCCCGCGGTAGAAAACGGAATTTACCTATTAATTTTCATCAGTGAAAATTTCAAGGTGATCTTATGAACTCATGCAAGCCATACTGGTCTTATTATTATTTACTAAGCCCAAGGAATCATGAATAAAAGTACTATGTCTTATAGTATCTTTTTATATATATATAATTTTAATTTAATTTGCTGACCCAAATAAATGTCAAAGTCAAATTTAGCTCGGATTTTAATGATATTTCCTATTTATTGTTTTCATAACTATTATATAAACATGACTGTAGTATTCGTGATGTTCAGACACAACACATAAATTGTCTCAGTCGAACAGCTTAAGAAGTACAGTTGAAACAAATCTAAGATGAATCTGAAAAGTATAATGAATTACTGTATTTCATTTAAGTTCAAGGAATAAAAACTATGTATTGTGCTACATGTTACAATAAATAAATTTAATGTGAATAATTATTATGAATAACTAACTATTCTTTCTTATAAATGAAACTACAGATAACCAGGTCAAAATAGTCATTTTGTTAAGTTATATCAGGCAATCCACAACTGAAATTGCAAATCATCTTTGTTATTATGATGACCCAGAAAAATTATTATATGTAGAAGTAGTTGAAAAATTAAATAATTACTTAGTTCATAATTATCAAAATATATAGTGCATTTGCATTTTCAAAATAAAAAGCAGGTTAGAAGTGAAAGACTGTGATATGAAGATTCACTCAAAGAAGCTTTATTAGAACAATTAACATGGGGTATGTCTGATGACAAATTCAGACAGTAGCTGCTAGTTTCTTAAGACAATTATGAAGAAATAATTAAAATGGGAACAGTCTATAAATGAATTTCAAATCCATCTAAAAAGTTTCAAAATTTCGATAATAGTGTTATGAATAGTACAAGTGTAAGTAAGGCTGAAAATAAAATTGGCAGCTATTGTTGTGGGAAAAAGAATCATATGACTCTTAGTTGTAAATGAAATAAAGAATGCTGTAAGACTGTGATGTGAGGTCATTTAGAAAGAGTATATCATATGAAAATCCTAAAACAATGGGAAAAAAATAAGAGATACTGGATAAAAGGTGTGATAAAGAAACACTTATCTAAACAAATTGTAATTGTTAAGATCAAAATAGACCAAATAATTAAAACATACATAAACCAGATTCCATGATCAAGCATAAGACATTCATTGCAGAAATTGAAAATATGCATAGCAATAAAAATAATAGTGTTAATAATATATCCCTGTAGTTATAAAGACTTTAAAAAAACAGAAAAAAATTTGCTTATTTAAAAGATTATAAGTTACTTAAAAAAAAAAATTAATTTCTGAAGGGGAGAAAGTTATGATATATCTGTGTACACATACACATAAATATAGTTAGTGAATTAAATAATGATATATATATAATAGATGTAAGTGTTGAGAAAACAAGAAATCTTACGAGATTTGCAGTTAATTAATTTGATCTTGTTTATTAGAAAGCAGATTATTAAGTAAGTAGTATATATTAATTAAATCATTAACAATATATTATTAATTATTTAAATATGTAAAAGCAACTTAAATGGATTATAGTTTTGCTATCTGGAAATTATAAAGGAGCTAAAAGATATAACTGGAGAAAAATAAGTGACTAATTCCCACTAACTACTCACTATTCACTACCAAAGATGCTGTGCAGTAGATGAAGTATTACCCAGTGATTTTTGCCATAAAAGGTCTCAAAGTGGACGTAGGGATATATGTAGGCCACCGCCAACTTATTATTTTTTTATTAAATCCAAGGGGCTTTTTTAAGTCATGTACGTATACAATTTTAATTTAACTTACTGATACAAATAAATGTCAATTAAAATTTTGTCTAGATTTTAATGGTATTTCTTATTTAATGTCTGCATGACTAAACACCATCAATATGTCTGGATCATTTGTGGTGTTTGGACACAGCAACTTTTTAAATATTTATTTCTTAAATTCAATCAACTTTTTTTTTTTATTACTTCTTTTCAGAATACCCTCTATGGTCCCTTTTATCATCTTCCATAATTCCTCTATTCTGAAATACTCATCCAATTGAAATACTTTTTTCCTTATAATTTTCTTAATAAATATTTTTACATATACCCTTTTTAACACTTCTATGGTGTTAAATATATTTTTCTAATTTATCACTTTATCTCCAAATCCATATATGTAAAGTCTCCAATATTTTTCTACACTTTTTCTAAATGGCATACTTCTGGACCATATAAAGCTACACTTCAAATAAATCATCAAAAAAGCCTCTTTCTTAGCTGCAATGTCAGTGAAATAAATATCTACACATAATAAAAAGCTGCCTAAATATTAAAATTGTCAATTTTTTGTTTTACCTTTTATTTAAGCACAAAAATACTCTGCAACTTTCTATCCAATATTTATTCTTAACAACTTTTAAACGTTCAAGCTCTTCTACTATAAAAAAGGAGTGAATAAATAAATAAATATAAATATTAACTTAAAAAAACTTTTTTACCCTTCATTGGTTTAGCTGTTATTGGTTTAGAAGCTTTGCTTGGTTTACTAGGCCCAGCTGCATTTCTTGCAACAACACGGTATTCATACTCTTTACCATCAACAACTTTATCATCTGTGAAAGATGTTCCCTAATAAACAAAAAATATCATTAATGCAATTAAATTAATAAATAAAGATTAAATTAAAAATTAAAAAAATAAATTAAAATAGGCATACTCTGACAGGTTCCTTGTTAACTTTAACCCAACGATTTCCAGTTGTGTCCTTTCTTTCAATGTCATATCCTGTAATAGGGGAACCACCATCATTTTCTGGTGCTGTCCATTTGATGGTGATATGATCCCGGTCATGATCCTCAGCAACAGGTTGACCAGGCGCATCCGGCTCATCTGAAAATATTTATACAACAATGAATGATAACTTACATATACAGAAATGTTTTTTCAATTTAAAAATCTAAAAAGTTTTAAAAATATAATATATGTATTGTTTTTTTAAAATTCATTATCATTTCACTGTAGAGTGAAATAAAATTTAATTAAATCACTTCCAATTTATAACTTCTTATTACTAATAACTCAGAAAACTTATTTATCTCATTTAACTTCCAAATACTCTCTTTGTAACTCTCTTCAAAATTTATTAGGATCTTGTTTAAAAAACTTCAGTTAATTATCTATCGTGATCTTCTCTTGCAAACATATCTACTTCATCCTTTTAATGCCATTAGTAATACTTATTTCATCTGATATATTCCACTTTCAATAGTTCTTTATTAATCCTAACATATATTTCTCCAATAATTAATATGCTGTCTAATAAAATGTCATCTTCATAAATAAGTAAAATACAATTATTAAAATTGTTTTTTTTTCTTCAAACATACATATCTATTTTATTTTAAAATTGTTATTTCTACTGGAAATATCCCATACTATGATTAATTTTATCTATTATATTTCAATCTATATTTATAATTATTGATTACTAATTCCTTAGTATCAGATTGATCTTTATTTTCTCTTTGGAAAATCTATATTATTCTTTAATATTTAACTTTAATCCTAGTTTTGTATATTTTGTATGATAGTGTTTATAATACTTCCTAATCCTCTGAAATATTATTATAAAAACAACTATGCCAGAACAATGAAGTGCTCTGGAACACGTGTTTTCTGAAGAATATCCCATAATTTAACATGATCAATAGAATCAATAGATCATGTTGCAGTCAAAAAATGTATGGACTTCTTTCTGATATTCCCTAGCCTTTTCAATTATTCAGAATATGTTAGAAATGCTTTCATTATCTGATCTTTTCTGAAACTAGCTTTGTACATTTGGATGTTATTCTAATTTATTATATATATATATTAAAATAAATCAAGTAAAATGTGCTTACATATAATAAGATTCAAGTATATTCTGATTTATGATTAATATTTGAAGCATGGCACGAGTGATCCTCAAAATCAATTCTGTGGTCTTACATTGTTATAATCCACAATTCAAAATTTTGTCTTATATGCAATATGTTATATTTTACTTTGGGAAAGCTTAAATGCTCTAATTCATAATATATATTGAAAGAAATGGTCTCATGCTACATAACAAATTATGTTTGTGTATGTATGTATGTATATATATATAAAAGCAAACATGGTCAAAATTTACATATATAATTGGTTAAAATAAAGTATAGAATGACTAAGATATTGATTGATTAAGTATTATTTCTTAACATTATGAAATATTATAAATTAATTAACCTGCTAATATGATAGTCATTTTGAACACTATCTAAAATGTGCATTATTAAAATTAAACTATGCATAGTAAAGTCATAAAGGTGTAGTAAAATAAAACTAAACAAAGTGAAAATGAATTTCAGTAGGACTTCAAATTCAATTAAATCTACTTAAGTCAAACATTTCAAGATGCTAATATTTAAATCATAATGGATTGGTTGGTTATTAGTGAACTTTTCCTCACTTTTGATGATTTTATAAAATTTGCATTTTTTATTTATATAACAAATATTTATATAATTTACATAATTTTTTATGAGATATTAAATAATGTAAGTTTTTATTTCATAAAATGTGTATATAGTTAGCAAATGATGATGTGCAGTTTGTGTTTATATCTTAGAAGATATTGAAGTGGTGGATTAAGTAAAGTATTAAACCCACACAGATATAAGCAAATAGTTCATATTAAATTGGAAGAATGTATGTATTTATAGATGCTCTCACAATCTAGGAATAATTTAATATATTTGGTATGTAATAAAATCTGATTTCTATATACTTCAATATTTTTTGTTATTATCACAATTTATTAATTCATAAAATTGTTACATTAGTTGTATTCATTCTTTGCACAATTCTCAATCTGAGTGCCCAGTATACAGTGTATTTATACATATGATGTGGATCATCAAATATATAGAAAAGAGATCTCACAAATTTGTGTTAGATCACAAGCAATTTATTATGAAAGAGTTTAGGGAATAGTATGGGTAGAAGCATTCTTATCTTCAAAACAAATAAAACTAATTTGTGCTAGCCAACATATAGTCAGTCCAGATGAATAGGTAAGAATGATTATTGCTTCGGAAATATAAATAGTCCAACAAGATTTCTTTACTGAGATCATATTTTAAGTAATTAAGCTATGTAAATTAATGATAATGGATGGTTTTGGCAATGATCTAATATTAACCAATATTATACTGGTAGAATAAAATTTTAATTTTGAGGATTTATCAATGTTTCTTTAGTTTAGCAATTGCCTATCTAATATATAATGACTGCATAACATATATGATGATCATTAGATGGTCAATTTTTTTATCAGTATTGCTGTAGTCATTTCAGTTCAATATATATATACACAGGAGTACTTAAAAATAACCAGAATTTTATAATAAAAAATTGTTTATTTATTTTTAAGTATTATAAATTTAATCTCTTTAAAATGACTATCCATTTGATGCAATACACTGATCTAAACATGTTTTCATTTTTCAAAACAGTCCAGAAATACTTGCAAAATGATGCCTTTTAAATGCTCTGTCATTTTTCCACCACTTCTAAGTCAGCAAAAAAAAAAAAAAAACGAGACATTTTTTCATTCAAGAGAATACAAAAAAAATTGCAAAAAGTGAAATTGGGAAAATACAGCTGATAGATAAGCTGAATCATGCTGAATTTAATTTAAAAGGATTTCACATTCAAGATTTTAAAAAATCACACTTTGGAAGGTGAAGCTTGCACTGTTTTCTTTGTCACAAAACAGGATATTTACATTTTACCACATCATGTAAATGTTTCAGAACTTGCAGATAAAATGCCTGACCATTATGAACTAAATTTGAGAAAAAAATATTGTTTGCATAAAAAAAAAATCAGCGTTGTTTTGGCTTCACTTGTGACTCTTTTTAGGGATGTGGTAAATTTAACATTTCAATTAAACTGCTCATAAACTTGTGTTTTTATAAGATCAGCTTTCTTGTAATCTGTTTCAAGCATTCTAATTTTATTCCATATTATTTTCTGTAAACAAAAAGTGAATTTCACATTGTTGAACTTTTCAGTCATTATAAAAAAATTGACAAAAATGCAAAATGCACTTTACAAAACAATGTGTTGTGGCCCCATAATTTCACACGGTGATGTCATTTGGCAGACTGATGCAGAAAAGACTTGCAAGAAGTATGTAACAGGTGAAGTATATTTCACAACAGGCATGCAAACGAGAGAATAATTCCACTTATTTTTGAGTCCCCTCTCATATATACATTGTAACCTTATATTTGGTCCAGATAGAATAAAGCATTTAATATAGTACTTTAAATTTTTTTTAATTTAAATAAAGATAATTCTTTTGCTAAATAAACTTTGCCATTTTAAACTATATCAAATTTTACTCATACATTTTAAATTATATTAATAAAATATCTGTGTTAAAATGTATTTAAATCCTAATTACAAAAAGATGATAGTTAATTGATTTAATAGCTGGTTTAAAATTAGAATTTGATAAGTAAAACTAGTTTAAAATGGATTATGTCTTGAAAATTTCAATAGAGAAAAATTTTGGTTATCTTTTAAAGTATTAACTATGAACTTGTAATAAATTTCATAAACTTTTTAATTGCTTTCTAGTATGTGTGTGAATGTGTGAGAATGATGTTAAAAGAAAAAAGTCTGAGATAAATTATTTTAAGTTTTAATTATTTTTAAAAATTATATATTTCATTGAATAGATGATATTTTAATATTAGAGTAATTTAATCATTGTGTCTTAAAAACTCTTAAATAAAGTATTTATTTTAAATAAAGATAATTATATTTTATTTGTTTTAATTGTCTAGACATCTCAAGGTTACATTTATTTTTAGATGCCTTGACTAATAAAAGGTCATGGTTATTTTAATCAATTTAAAAACCCTGCCCCAATATCAATCACTGATTGATTCATTGATTTCACATGATAAACTTCACTGTATTTTAACAAGCATGTAAACATTTAAAAAGGAAAAATTGGAAAATAAATTATTACTTTTTTCAATTTACTTTTTCAACTTTTCTTTTTCAACTTACTTTACTGCTAACTTTTCCGTTAAAAAAACATTTTCTATTTAAATAATATGCTACTAGAGCTTTAAAAGTCATTTAAGTAACTCGTGCATGCTCTTCTGCCCATGGACAATACCTTTCATTAGAAAACACAAGCTTTATTATTATACAAAAATCTACAAAGCATGATAAATACATGGAAATACTACAATAAACTGCTAAGTTGGGGAATTGTAACATGTTTTTACTGTTTCTATAAACTTTTAGATAACTCTAAACTTTATTTTAAAAACCAGTTTATTAACATTTCATTCTTATATTCTATTGAATGCCTTACTGAAAGAGAAGTTATTTATTTACATTAGGTTAAATAAAGGTTTATGCCAGCAGAATATAGTACTGCTATGTTTGCTGTTTATTGATTTAATTTACTGTATTGTATTATTTTTCTTTAATTTGTTATACTGCATTATTAAAGTCCTATCATACTGTAAATAAATATTTTTTTACTCATTAAATACATTTATATTTTTGTTGTCATCATCACAGCAATTTATCCAGAAAATCCAATTAATAAAGTTATATTAAACATCGTAGAATTTGAGAGTACATTTCAAAGCCACATTAAACATTATTTATTCAATTTATTTCTTTTTCTTTATACCTGCATTATTTAAAATAAAATATTATGTTGTGTTGTCTTTTATTACAAGTATAGGTACTTGTGACTTTTGACCCATGTGGCCACCAGAGGCGCTGGTCGGGGTCAACCACAGAAATACTTAGAGTAGGGACCCCAAATGCAGCATTGCAAATTCCAGCCGAAAGGTGGCGCGTTCACAATGCATAAGCACAGGAACATTCCACCAGCTGGCTGGCAGCAAAGCTGGCCACTTGATGGCGCTGGTCGCAGTGCGTAAGCCCATTTAGCTTACATCGTCTGCTACCAGCAGATACCAAGAACCTAGGTGGTGCTGATTGCCGTAAACACATCTAGCTTATGTGTCGTCTGCTAACAGCGACTACCAAGATTCTAGCCCACTACGTGGCGCTGTTTCTCCACGGTTACACATGGAAAAACTACGCACTGATAGAGTTTATGTACATACTATTTAAACTATGAATGACGTATAATGTACAGGTGTGATTAATTAAGAAGCTACAACTATTTAAATATTCTTTCAAACTTAATAGTATCACATGCTATTTCACAGTTTTATAAATGGATGTATTTTTAAATTTATTTTTTTTTAAAAAATCGATCTTTTTTTTTTTAATTATTTACTCTATGTCAAAATGTCATATATAAATCGAGCGGTGAAATTTGCTATCATGGCTGCTTGAATGGCATCATAGATTTACATACGAAAGTACGCTATAATTAGACAGGTTTGATAAAATTATCGTGTAGTAATCCTCATAATTATTCATAAAATATTTTATTAATCTATAAGTCAATTCTAAATTTAAAAATCGATCTTTTTTTTTAATTATTTACTCTAAAAGTGGTTTTTTTTTTTAAATTAAAAAAAATGTAATTTTTACGACAATCGGTTTTTTTTTTTTTAAAAAAAAGCTAATTTTTCCCCCCTTCTTTCAAAACTAGAGACATTCCAAGGATAAAATCTAATATATTTAATTAATAGGGGCTTTACTAATGAATAGCTATGGTCAATTAGTGAATTGGATTGATTTAATGAGACAGAAACTGATATATGATGAATTATATTTATTGACAATTTCATATAATTTCATATATACTTGATATAACCTATTACTTAGCATTGGATAATGCACGCAGGCATTTTATTTACTAAACAACATTACTCTAGGCCATTTAGCAAAACAAATTTGTGGCTATTATTTAATTGCGCTAATTTTATGCTATATAATAAATCACTACATTCCACTTATTAGTTATGTCCTTTCATCGTCAGTTCGAATGGCTATTATACATGTAATGAAACCAAGTCTGGAGTGAAGTTTAATAATACATCTGATTATGATAAATTTATATATTAAATATGGGCATATAAAGCCTCACAGATAGCTTTAGATCGAATGGGTTTTCAAGAATGCTTCTGTTCAACGCTGAAGATTGCATATTAAGGAGGTAGAGTTGGCTATAAAGATTTTACTAATACACTACGCACAAGTAAAATATAATAATAAAGTGGCTCCATCTTATATATTGTAATGAGCACATACGATGTTATATTATTTTTTTATTAGTAATCATGAAAAAAATAAAAGTTCGCAAATAAAACTTCTTTTTTAAGAATTAAAAAGTGAAAATTAAAATCCTATACTAAACTCGTATCTATATAAAATTGCACAGATGACAAAAATTATTAAAATAAAACTTTATTAAAAATAGAAAAGGTATTGTAAAAGCAAAAACTTAAAGAAGATTTAGAGATAAAAATATATCTTTTAGTTTGAAAACAAATTAATTAATGTTATTGAAAAATGGAAATGATTATTTTAATTAGTCAATGTAAACTAGCCCTGGGCATTTAAATGTATAAGCAATGGTCAGATAGGAGACAAAAACAATGGAATCGGACCTCAGCAAAAGGACCATCACATCGATGACGTAATGTCAATTGAATCCTTCAAATTAATATAAAAGGAAAAGTTTGGAAATGATTGAGTTTTATTATAAAGAGATGACAGATATGTGTTAAGTTGGAGAGGGTTGGAGGAGAAGGGATTGAAAGACGCACTTTCAATTCCTTCAGTTGTTCAAAAAAATAAAACATCGTTTTCCAATATTGCGGACCACAGGACATCAAGGTCCGAAGAATACCATCAACCATAAAGGACCAACGGTTAACTGCACACCAATCTCCTTATGACTTTGTGAGAATTAACACCTTCCATTACAAAAAAATCAGAGACTACAGACATTTTTCAAAACAGTAAGAAATATATAATTAATGAACATTTGAAAACATTAAGAACTCTAAAATATAAACTTTTTCCCAATATTTAATTTATAAAAATAGTATTTCCTATCTGACCAAACTAAATTATTTATTAATTAGTTATAATTTTATTTGATGTATTTCTTTTGTAAAATCATTTCCATTTATTTATTTATTTATTGTTCTTTAAGTTTTTATTATGATTTCTGTTTTTCGTTAAATTAAATTATATAAATGTTAAACTTAAGTCGGGCTTGAATGGCTATATAGATTTGTAAAGTTATATTAGGGGAGGGTAATCTTAGGTTATTTGTTTCGTAGTTGAATTAGGTCAATGGATTGGATATATTGGTGTAATTAGTAGATGTAGTATGAGGTTCGCAACGGGCAGAATCGCTTTATATGCCGCACACTCTTGTTTTGCCTACGGAGGGAATTATAAGACAGAGACCGCAGTTCCTTTCTATGGAGTTTTTTTTTATTGCTCTTATTGTCAGATAGATGTAGTATTCCTATCTGACAAGAGGCAATTTCTTCTCTAACTATACTGTTCAGATGTCCATTCCTGACAGTATAGTATATTGTGCTGTTGTATTTTCATGCTACATTGAATACATCAATGTATCAGATGGATTGATGCCGGTTTGACTGCGAACTTTTGGCCTAAGGTTAAATAAGGATAGAATATTTTCTTTTCAAATGCAAATCTATGTAGTCTATTCATACTCAACCCTCTAAATAAAAATGCATTAAATTTAAGTTGGGTATAGACGCTTGCATGGGTTCGTTACTGGTTAATTATGTTTTTGGTTTTCATATTTGATCAAAATATATAGACATTCGGTAAATACTGATACCTTACGGTGAGTATCTAAGATGTATTTATGTCGGATGTCTTTTAAGTTATTGGTGTTTCTGCAGCATCTTATGATGAATGCTATTGGGTTTCTTATAAATTTCCCTCTGCAATTCCACCAATGATTTTATATTTTGATCGTTTATGTTTATTTTGAAATGTTTTTGGAAGTGTAATCTATGTAATCGATCTATACTCAACATTAAAAACACATTTTATAAATCCATCTGTGCGAACTTATAAAATTTAAAATGTAAACTTATAAAAATTAAAATGTAAAATCAAATTCTAAAATCAAGTTAAAATTATAAAGTAAAAGTAATGTTAAATTTTATATATATGTGTGTAAATAAATGTTTGTATGTTAATTACTGGCAGTGGCTTATTTTATTCTTTTTTAAAAATTATTCTTAGATAAGAATTTATAAAATATAAATCTCTGCTGTTCCACTGAGCTAGTGACAATGGGCTAACAACCGGAATCAACCAATATAATTTTTTTTAAAACTTACGTATCTGCCTACTATATAAATTTTTCTAGGTTCAAATGCCTAGATGGCGCCCTTGTAGTGCAGATTACGTTAAGTCATTTCTTTTCTGGATCATTATAATATATATATAAAAAAACAGCACAATGATAAAATATTGATAAATTTCACATCCGCCAAGCCGAAGTATATTATAAATTAAATACCATACATTAAATGAACACTAGTTTCGTCAGTTTGATTAAAAGAGCCAACTCTACTGTAGCATGAGAAATACATATATGCTACTGACGGGAATATATATATACACAAACTTTACTTTATCCCGTTCAATCTCTTAGTTATGTGTAATTAATAAACTTTTAAAGGGAGAAAGTATATTTAAGTGACTTACAAATACTTTAATAAGAAAAATATACTTATGATTACACTCCAAGCTAGTTTAATCTTTAGTAACATAATAATTAAAGGTTGAAAGTTTGGATTTATAAGCCACATTTTATATTTACATTAATTATTTACTAAATGACAAAATAATAACGAGCACAAAGGGTCGCCATTATTTATAAATTAGGGGTTCGAAATGGAGCGCTAAATGACGCTATAATTAATACAATACGAAGATTTTAAATAATATCTTCAAAAAGTATATATTTTGTAACTAAATGCGCGCCGTTTCGAGACAGGCATAATTAATAATAACTAAAATAAGCAAGAGAGAAATAAATATAACTGCAGTGATTAAGTTATATAGCAAAACAAGAAGTTAATAAAGGAAATTAACAAAAGTATGTCATTTATAGAATTGAAATATTATTGATAAGACAATTTAGAAAGAGTTTACAATATAATTAGCTAACCTGATTTTGAAGCAATAATGATTATTTTGAATTTTACACAGAGCTCTGCGATTTTAATAATTTTAAAACAGATACTCGAGCTGGAACGGAGGTGAGTTCTTTGGCGGCTTATGGCATCTTCTCTTTAGTTGGGAGACGATTTAAGATGGTATTCCTATAGCTGGAGTTGGAGTAGTTGAATTTGAATGAAGGTGAGTTCTTTTAACGACTTATGGCATCTTCTATTTAATATAAGCTTGTTAAGGCAACGTTGGTTGTTGCTCCGGCCTTGGATGGATCAAATTCCGACATTCCATCACGGCAAAGGCAACAAATTCTTGCCTGACTAGCAGGCCATAGATAAATTAACAAATTTTCAGCTTCTCGTAGTAACAGCTCTTCAAAAGCAAGATGGAGTATCTTTTCGCTAGCCTATTTATATATTTCCACCAAGCCTTAACGCTTTTTTGGAATTTCGTTTGCCTCAGGACCAATCGACTTTTAATTAAACAAAATCATATAATCTAATTTCTACTACTGATAAAGTCTCCGAGGTGTTATTTTTAATTTACTTAAAAAAATTATTAAAATATATAAATTATATAATTTTGATTCCGATTTCATTAATTAAATTTCTTTTTAGGTGTTATAAAATGTTATGGCTTAGCAGATAGTAACGGTATTATGATTTAATGATAACATCTTTTGTTGAAACAAATTCATCAATCAGTAAACTAGATTTTACTTTTACCCCAGGTGCGGTCACTAATTGATTTCTTGTTTACACAAAATTCCCATTTTTAATTATAAACCGATGACTTTTATTTTAACTAGATATAAATAACTTTTAACATATTTTCTTTATATTGTTTATTTTTAAAAAAGCAAATTTGACAGATCTTATAAAAAAATACTTTAGTTTCAGCTATATCTATTAAACTTTAAATCAGAAAACTGTAAATATATTATAAAGAAAACATTTTACATTATTTTTATTTAATCTTAAATATTATATGTACAAATCATTATACCATAATTTCATGGTTTAAATTATCCATCCACATACGAATATAATACAAATATAAAATTTAGAATTGACTTAGGTTTTTGGTATCTGCTGGTAGCAGACGATGTAAGCTAAATGGGCTGGTGGAATGTTCCTGTGCTTACGCATTGTGAACAGTGCCACCTTTTGGCTGGAATTTGCAATGCTGCATTTGGGGCCCCTACTCTAAGTATTTCTGTGGTGGCCACATGGGTCAAAAGTCACAAGTATCCAAGTATATTTAATGATGTAGTGCATGGCATAAAAGTACTTTTTCTACCTACTACATTATTTTATTTTGCTTGGTACAAGGTTATACATTAAGATATTTCAATAAGATTTACACAATTTATATGAATATGATTATTTATAAAAAAAGAACTTACACATTTTGAGAAAATATTTTTTATTGCTAGCCAAAAGATACTTGAATACTTTCTATTTTTACTTTTTCAATTATTTTAAAAATACGTTATAAGATTATAAAGATTTAAGAAGAAGAAAAGAGTGTCTTGTCTATAAAAACCTAAGTTATTATTTCATTTAATGGTATTTAAGTGTTAAGCAAAGTAATTATTTTTTGTATTAAATAAGAATAAAACCCTGAGATGTGGATAAAATAAGAACCCAACATTTAGATAAGATAAGAACCTGAAATTTAAATTAAATAAGAACCTGAGAGTTTATTATTTATATTTGTGTTATAATATATTTTGTCCATAAGAGGACTCATTCTCTGAGATATACAAATCCATAATTATTATGATGCCTGTCTGTTTTGATATATCGCTTTGATACAACTTTGTTATTTTGAGAGTTACAATATATATATATATATATACGTACATAAGAAATAGACCCAGTGCATGTTTATTTATATATAAGTAATATTGTGAACTATTCTTCACACATACACTAAAAGTTACAGCACTTTCTAATCAATAATTGTTTTAAAACACTGATAGGAGAGTGCTATCAATTTCATTGCATGTGTAAAGAGTAGACTGAAATACTCCTTATGTTAAATTATAATATTCAATATAAACTATTACAAAAGAAAAATTTTAATATTTACCATATGGATTTTTAGCAATAATACTTTTCAAAGTTTCAAGTGGTTCAGAGACCCCATTGATATTTTCTGCCATCACTCGGAACTCATATTCAGAACCTTCAATTAATTTGGGTACTGTGCATGATGTTCCTGTTACAAAACTACTGACTGGTGCCCAATTACCTCTTCTAACATCTCGTTTTTCAACAACATACCCACTACATTTAAAAAAAATAATCAATGAAATAAAATATTAAATAAAATGTCAATAATAAATAAAAATATAATCTAGTTAAATTTTATTTTTACGTAATAGGACTTCCTCCATCATCTTTAGGTGGCTTCCAAGTAAGAACACAATTTTCTTTAGTAACATCAGATACTTCAAGTGGTCCTTCTGGTGAAAGAGGCTTATCTAAAATTAATAAATCAATAGTTTAAGATCTCTCTAAATATTGTTTTACTTATGTTTCTAACATGTATATCAATAATGCAATAATAATTAATTGATAATTTTCATTATTTATTTTTAAAAATATTACCAAAATCACACTTTTCTTTATTTTGCTGTAATATCCTATATTATTTTTACTTTAAATTTAAAAACAGGACATATTCTTGTTCCTATATTTTTGCATAAATTTACTTGTTCATCACATGTAGATATAATAACCTTTGAAATTTTTTTTATGTACTTTATTGAATTCAGGCTCAAAAAAACTAAAAAAAAAATTCAGATTTTAATCAGACTTAAATCAGGTTTAGAATTATTCTCTTAAATAGTTGACCCTTAGTCAACCCATCAATATAAAAAAAAAAAAAAAAGTAATAAATGAGTATCTAATTATTTTTAGCCAGAGGCTGAAAGAATGAAAAAAAAAACAAATCTCTAATAAGCTATTTGAGAGTTGTTTTATGTGGAGTATAATAAAACTACTATTTAAATTTATAAGCATAAACACATTTTAAAAATATTTTTTTAAAACAAAAAAAATTATTGCTTCTACAAATTTCTATACTTATTTAAATATAACTTTACATTTCAGCTTCAAGCAAAATAGGAAACAAGCTTAATTCAATAGCAAAATCTTTTTTTTTTTTTGTCTATTAAAAATTTACTTGATTAATTTCATGTATTCAGTCCTATCATAATCAGCTGTTTTTTTTTTTCAAAAAAAAAAATTTAATTGCTATTTCTAAAAATTCAAGCTTTTTAAAAACACAGATGAATAACGCCTTCTCCATCAGATTTCTTTAAGAGAGATGTTGAAAAAAATTTTTTCTCTAAAGTGAGCTATATTACTGGGAGCATAGTAAAACAGGTACAAAATAAAAAAAATATCTGCTATGTTTTAAGATCTGGGTTCAAATCCCAACCAAGTAAATTTGAATTTTTTTTTCAGATTTTAATAAGGCTTAGGGCTTTTCATTTAGGTAACCAGTTCAAAGCCAATCCAGGTATTCATTCAATAATTGCCAGTAAATGGATATCAAGTTATATTCAGCTAGAGAGTAAAATAAACATAGAAAAATATTCAAACCCTCACCATCTGGCAATTAATAAAAATGCTTTCTCCTTTAGTGTTCATTTATAGAGTTATTAGAGAGACCTTTGTCCTGCAACAGGATATTTAAAGACTGTTTAATCTTACCTTTTTATATATTCAGATTTTTTTGTTTATTTTTGTTTCTTTTCTTTTTTTTTGTAGTCATCATAAAATTTAATCACTTTTTAAATTAAATACTTAAATTCATACTTGTTTTCATCCATCTGTATTTAAATAAAAAACAATAGCAAACTCTCCATACACTAGTGTCACCCCGAGCGAGTCTTAAAAATCAATGAATGCAAGGTTTGTACATAAAATTCCTATCTAGTATCTACTCATCCAATATCCCCAGATTAGTTTGTGGTTTTCATCACTGAGGAGCCTTAGATCTGAGAGCACTACACCTAGATCTTAGGATCTAATGCAATCCTCCAGCAGCCACTTTTTACCTACTTAGTTAACTATTAAGTTATGAGGCCAAGATGAAAAGCCAATAATATTTTCAAACCAAGTACTTTTATAGTCATATAGATCTGAACTCAATTCAGTATTTATACATTTTTGTGTCAATGTTTTTTAAAAAACCACAGTCATCTTAATTCTATAGGTAAGACTGATATAAATCACTAAAACATCACATAAGCACCATTTTCTATGCTTACACAAGCTGTTTAAATAGCATGTGATGTGATAGGATGCACTGTGATTTCTCCTTATACGAAGTCAGGAATCTCTCAGCAAGTATGTCCAAAGAAACTTGTTAGCCACTTTACCTTCCCTTTCCATTCCCCACCCTAAGTTTCTCCATATCCTTCTCCATCCCATTTCCACAACATAATCTTTGTCAACTCCATGGCCTTCATATCTAAATCCCCCTCATCTGTTCCCAAACTCAGCATAAAAACCAATAACCCACTTTCTGTATAATCACTTTGTTTATATTTAGTCTTCCATAACTTCATTATTTGTACCCTTTCTGCTTTCAAGCATTTACATTGAATTAACAGATGCCTAATATTTTCTATGCCTTCCTTACACAACTTGCAGACTAAATCACCCATATTTTTCCATTTACGTGTATATTCCCTTGTTGCTAAAGATCCCATTCGAGCCTTAAACAATAAACTACTTTCCTTGCTATTATCATAAATTAACTCGCACCCAATGTTCCGTTTACTTCTATATATATTTAAACTCTTTTTACTCTCCATACTAGTTCTCCATCTCTCCAACTCCCTATTCTTTATTAATGCATCTATTCTTCTATCCCATTCCTTACCACTATAACACTCAACAATCCTCCTAACACAATCATCCCACCTTTTGTACAAGTATACTGATATAAATTCTTTATCCAAATCTTCTGCATACCACATTACCTTTCTCACCCATCTTGTTGCCTGCCCTTTACTCATAACCCAATTAAATACTATTTTGGCTATTCTTTTATTATCCATAAACTGCAATCTACCGAACATTTTCATTTTGCTTTTTGCATCTCTCATATAAAAACTTGACCATCCCATTTCTCCTTGAATTGCCTCCTTTGCTGTCCACACATCTGCATCTAATGCATGTCTTCCTACTTCCCTTTGTACTTTTTCTAAGTAATCTAATACCCCTTTACTAACACATAATGCATCATTGCCATATGTTAACCCTGCTACTGCCACTCCCTTCCATACAATTCTAGCTACATCATATTTATTATATGAAAACACTGTTAATTTCTTTATCAATCCCTTTCTTTTCTTTGCTTCATTTATCAATTTTTTCTCCCATTCATCCAAGCAATTTTTCTGATTACTCAAGATGATTCCCAAATAACTATATCTATTCACCACACTTAAATTTATATCCCCCAATAAAAATTCTTTGTCTTCTCTTTCCCCAGTATTGACCATCATTATATTTGATTTTTTTTCACTAAATTTAATCCCCATATATTTACCCACCCTTGTGCATGTCCTCAGCATAACTTCCATATCTTCTCTTCTTTCTGCACACAAAAAGACATCATCCTCAAAAAAAGACCTGACAATGTATATGCTCTCTTGCCACCTATTAACAGTATCTCTATCCCTCTTCCTAGTCTTTCTATTGCTCTCTCCGATCTCAAATACAACAAAAACAAAATAGGTGACATAGGGCATCCTTGCCTTAGTCCCACCCCATTTTTAACTTTAACTGATTCTATATCCCTTAATTGATATGTATAGTAATTATTTTCATATAATTTCTTAATAATATACACTAAAGCTTCATCCATTCCCAAATTTTCTAAACTTATCCATAATCTATTTCTATTTACTCTATCATATGCCTTCTCTATATCTATAAAACTCATATATAACTGTCTACCTGAATTCCTACTCATATCCATAAGTTGTGTAACTACAAATAAACTATCTCCTATATGCCTATCTGATCTAAAACCTCCTTGCATTTCCCCCACTACATTATTTTCTTCCATCCATTTTGCAACTCTTCCAACCACCATATATGAAAAAACTTTATATAAAACTGATGTTACCACTATCGGTCTATAATTATTTAACTTTCTATGATCCTTACCCTTTCCTTTAAATAATAATCTTACTCTTGTATTACTCCAACTACCCGGAAAAACTCTCTTCTGTGCCATCTTATTAAAACATGATAATAGCTTTACTTTTGCCCTATGCCCTAAATTCATTACCATCTCTGCTGCCCATCCATCTAAACCTCTTGCCTTTCCACTTTTCAATTTCTTCCCTGCCTCATTCAGTTCATTTTCTGTAAACCTAATATTCCCATTACTATATGCTTTCATGTTTTCTATCACTCTGTCCTTCACATCTAACATCTTTTCTATATCCATTACATATCTATTTAAGATTCTCTCTAAATCTTCTCTAGAGCTACACTCTATTCCCTCATCATCTAGTAATACTATCTCTCTCTCCCCTACATTTCTCCTTTTAATGTAATTCCAAAATTTTTTACTCCCATCTCTTCCACTTTTATTAATATCCTCCAACAATTTACTATTCAATTTCATTCTCTCTCTATAATTATCTATTTTAGCTAACTTCTTTTCTAAGTACTTTTCCCATTTAGCATTAATATCTTTTTCACTTTCTTTGTTCTTAATAGCACACTTATATTCTCTGCATGCTTTTTTCCTCTCTTTTACACTTTTACTAACTCTCATTTTTTTATTACCTTTATTCTTCTGAATATTCTCACCTAAAACCCTATTTGCCACTTTTTCTATTTCATCACACCAGTCCTTATACTCATCCCCAATCAACTCTTCCATGGTTTCTTCATTTATTTTATACTCTTCCAACTTATTCTTATCATTCACTCTCCATCCACATCTTTCACTATTGTTTCTACTTTTATTTCTATTCTCCATCACATTACTAACCATTTCGATTACAAAGAAATTATGATCACTATTACATACTCTCTCTTCATTATCAAACACCTTAATTTTCCATACTTTATTCATTCCCTCTTTCTCTATCAATACATAATCTATTGTGTGTGGAATATATTATTTCTAGACCATGTGTATTGTCCCTCATAAATATTTGATAAATTTCCAATGCTCAAATTCACTCTCTGACAAAATTTCTTCAAAAGCTGTCCATTCTTATTATCTACATCATCAATTTCTTCAATATGCCCATTCATATCTCCTATAACCATTATTCTCTTCCCCTTTTCTTTAAAACTCTGTATATCCTTAACTAGGCATTCATATATGCTACTGTTCCACTTCATTATAGTTTGACTATCTCCAGTAACTATATAAACTATAGCCACCATCCATTCTTGTCTTCCCAACCTTATTTCAAACTACAAATGTTCTTGGTGTTTAACAGTATTTAAATATTTTTTTGATATAAATATACCACCACCCCTTTTTTCTTTCTCTTTTCTATTTATACTCTGCCATACCAAATCTTCCAAAATAGGTTCTTCTTCTTCTTCTCTTAAATGTGTTTCCACTGTTGCTAATACCTCAAGCTCTTCATTTTCAATTGCTTTAATTCCAGCCACTTTTCTGGTCTCCTACCACCTTGCATATTCAAATACCCAATTTTAACAATTTCTTCTTTCCTAACTACTCTTTTATAAATTCTTTTGATTCTTTCTTCTCCATTACGTTTATAAATAACTTGCTTACCATTAATTTTACAGACCCATTCCCTCTCCACATCTACACTTATATCTAAATCAACTACCCTTTGCTTATTTCTTACATCCCATCCATTCTTCTTCTTTTTGATAATACTGCAATTTAAAACCCCACCCCCTTTTATAAGTTTCCCAAATTATATTCTTTATAAATAAAACTCCCTAAAACTTTACTTCTTTGTTTTTCTAAGTGCAATCCATCTTTACTATATAACTCCCTCTTTCCAATAAACCAATCCCACACATCCACAAACATAACATCATTTCTCTCACACAATTTTTTCAATCTCTCATTTATAGAACATGCCCTATCTAACAAATACCTCTTGTCAAATCTTGGTAATAATCCAACTATCCCTACTCTTCCTTTAATCTTACTCAAATTCCTAATCAATTCTATATACTCATCCATTACTCTCTCTGATGGTTCTGACAAATTATTAGTCCCTACCATAACATACAAATCTCAACTATCTTGCTTTTTTACTTTATCTGTCACATCCCTAATTCTAGCTCCAGGCCAACATACTCTTACATACCTACTTCTATTTTCCCTTGCAATTATATCCCCACATTCTCTAATTAGTGAATCTCCTATCAATACTGTCTCATAGTCTACTTTCTCTGCTCCATCCATAACATTTTCTACCACCTTCTGGACCTCCTTATCTACTTCTTCCTTATCATTCCTACTCAATAATTCCTTTATCTGCTCACACTTCGTCTCTAACGATTTTAATTTTGCTTCTACATCCTTCACCTCTTCCTCTATCTTACTTATTCTTTGGCTAACCATCTCCATTGCACTACTAATTTCTCCACCCATATCTCCTGACACTCCACTAAAACCATACTCTGTCCCATCTTCCTCAACTACATTTTGCTCCCTTTCCCCTGACTTTCTCTTTAGACTATCTACACTTAGAAACCACTTTCTCACCTCTTTCATCACATTTACACACTGTCTACATAACCATAAACCTGTTACATCCTTCCTAGTCTTATTCAAACATTTCAAGTGAAAAACCTCATCACACATGGTACACTCTACCAGAGCATGCCTAGTTTCTTTCTGCCGATTATATATGCATTGTGGAATACAAATGCAATCCATATTCATTATTTTCCAAGTCACCTATTCTATATTTGACTTTATACTTCCTCCCCTACTATTCAAACCCCCTTGCATGGAAGGATAAAAACTTTACTTTCTTTCAAAACCGACCAATCTATAACCACATGTTTTCCGACCTTAGGCCTCCAAAACGTTATCTCTTTTCTCAAAATAAATCACTGTTCTTAAATTTAAAAAAACTTTAGTAGCAAACTTACTAAAAAATCAATTAATCTTACATACAACTTTGTTATAAATATTCTTACACTAAAACACATTCAACAAAATAACTTTTTTAAAAAAAAAAATTCTATATATAAAATGGCGAATGAACAACTTTCTAGAATTTTTTTAAAAAAAAAATTTTCCAATTTTTCAAATTTCAATTAACACTCTCTTGATCACAATTTACACTTTCATATACAATAATCAGTCTTTATATCGATAATCTCAGATGACTAATCATATATGCAAGAAACAAAAGCCAAAATTGTACTATACAATATATACTTAGTTTCGCTCTCAGGTAATATAGTAACAAACTCTCTATACAATAGTGCTATCCAGTGCAAGCCTTAGTAATCAATGGATGCAGAACGGTTTGTACATAAAATCCCTATCTAGTGCCTGCTTATCCAATATTCCCAAAGTAGTTTCCAGCTTGTGGATTTCATCAATGAGAAGCCTTGGATATGAGAACACTGCATGTAGATCTTAGGATCTAATGCAACCTTCCAGCAGTCACTTTTTATCTATTTAGTTAATGATAATGCTATGAAACCAAGAAGAAAACACAATAATGTTTTCAAACCAAGTTCTTTCACTTCTATAATCATATAGATCTGAAACCAGTTCAGTAACTATACATTTTGGTATCATTGGTTTTTTTTTAAAAACCACAGACACAAAAATCTTATAGGCAGGATTGATATAAAATTACCATTTCCTATGCTTACTCAAGCTGTTTAAGCAGAAGCAAAGACTTCATATAATAAAATGCCACCCAGTGCAAGCCTTAGTAACCAATGGATGCAAAAAAATTTGTGCATAAAATCTCTATCTAATGCTTACTCATTCCTTCAAAGAGCAACAGCTGAAACAGTTCGTTTATTTTTTCTTTATGTTTGAAAATCAATAAGTTAAAAACGTTTCTTATATTATTAGTATTTCTCTTGAAAATGATACATTTACATTATGTTTGGATTAGATTTGAATTTAGAAATCATTCATGCCTTGTCTGAAAAACAATACAATGATGCATTTACTATAATTGTTAATAGTTTTTGAATATGTTAATTAAATAATGGGATTAAAAATTAAATAATCTGATACAAACAAAAAAAAAATTAATGAGACCAAATAAATATATATAGTACCAAACTAGAAAATATTCTGTGACTTGTTTGTTTTAAAGAAATATATAAATCTAGAACAAAACTTTTGATATACCAAAATGAAATGATCTTTGTTAGCTATCATATTTTTTCAGAAGAGTGATAATAATTAATTTTATGAAGGATGAAGACTGTTTTCATAATTTTTACTTTTCATCATCTTTCTGCAAAACAAAAATCTTAAAAGTAAAATTTAACACCCAAATTAAGATAAACTTTCATTTTTCATACTGATTAATCATCAGGGGAGATAATTTTGCAAATGCTAATTAACATATTTTCATTTTTCTTATTGGTTAGTTCCATCCAATCAGCAATGAACTCTCCTTCACACTTGTATGTATGATTATTTAATCCTTTATTATTATTTAAGAATAACTTTACAATGTATAGTTGTGCCCCTAGAAATATTTTTAATAACATTGTCAATGAAAACAAACTGATGAAATTTAATGCATGTAATTTCTCTTCTTTTTAATAATTATATTTTCTTTTCAATAAAAGCAACAAAGTATCAAGCATTCAAATAGATATGTGTGAATATTTGCCAAACTCAAAATATGCACAAAACATTAAATATACATTTCTAAAACAGATATAAATTATGATCCCAAAGATTATTCACCTACCCCTTCAATTGTCCAATTAATTTATTATCTAATAAATAACAAAACAATTTGCTTTCTTAATAACCTTCAATTATAATATCAAAACCTTAAAATTAAAAATATCAAAATTTTGTTTTAATAATGAAATGCTTCTTCACCACTAACTATAATTGTTCTAATGGATCTACAAAAACACTTTATAATTCCACTAAATTTAACTTCAATTGATCAAAATATTATGTTTGTTTTTTAATTTTTCACGAATTTCAATATGAATATAAACTAACTCAAAACATGTTCACATAATATCAAATCATAATAGGATGCAAAAATGAGATACAAAATTCACTTAATAAAAGTAATTATTAAACAATGTAGTTAAAACAAAATACAAATGCAAAAATAAAATAAAATAAAATTTTAAAATAAAAATTAATAAGATTGGAAAAAGATTAATTTAAATAAGCCATAACACATTGCATACAGAAAAATATATATGTTTTTTTTTCCATATTTTTGTAGTGAAAATTACTTACCCATAATTGTGACTGTAAACGAGCCTTGATCTCTTCCTGTATCATTGGTTAGTGTAAGTTTATAAACACCACAATTTTCTCTAACAGTTTTCAAAATAGAAATACAAGTTTTCCTATCATCATTTTGAATACTTGTAGCTGATGATGTTTTTAAAGTGATATCATTAATTGCCCATACAATTTCCGGTGTAGGTTCTCCAACAAAAAAGATATCAAGAAGGAGTGGTTGACCAGCTTTGATTCTTAAATCACGTAAAGGAGTTTCAATTTTAGGAGCCACTAAAAAAAAATGATTAAAATTATTAATTTTTCTTACAGCAAAAATAATTAAATAAAGAAATAAACTTACAAAATCGTGGTTTAGCAACTAAAGATCTGCTTGGCTCACTAGGTTCACCAGGACCAGCTTTATTCACCGCCACTACACGGAATTCATATTCTGTTCCCTCAATCAAATTAGGGACAGTAGCCTTAGTTTTGTTTGCTGGTACATCAGCAGCCTTTGACCAGACAGGACTGAATTTTTCTTTTTTCTCAATAATATAACCCGTTATTGGAGATCCACCATCATTATCAGGAGGCATCCATTGTAAATCTACATGGTCTTTATCCCAATCCAAGATTTCAGGTTTGGTGGGAGAACCAGGTTCATCTATATACAAAATAATTATTTGTAAGTACTATATGCACCTTTACATAAATAGATATAAAATCACTAATAATGTATATATAAGCAAAAATAAATATATGTTGTAGATAAAATTTACATCTTAAAACTAATACTTAACAATAATAATCATGAAAAGTATATTTAAACTTTAAATTTTCATTCAGTCATATTTTTTTATTTTTAATTAATAATAAAAATGATTAAAAAAATATTTTGTAATAAAAAATAATCTTACGAGTAAATAGTTTTTTAATTATAAATTTTAATGAATAATTCTAATTTAATAAAAATTAAATATATACATATATATGTTAAGTTTTGCTGATTAAAGATAGATAAAGAAAATTAATATCATGCTACAATTATAGCACACTCAATGATACAAATCATTATCACTGACAATTTGTTATTGCTCGATACTGTTTCAACATGATTTATTTCAATATTTAAAATTTAAAATTATAGAAAAAAAACAATGAATTCTTAGCTTCAAATTCTTACCAAATGGATTTTTAGCAATAATTGGTTTATCTGCCACCAATGGTTCAGATTCTCCTTGAGTATTAACAGCTTTTACTCTAAACTGATATTCTTTACCAGGTGCTAACTTGCCAACTTTAATAGTAGGCCCTGGAACTTCTCCAACCTCCATCCAAGTACCCCTGCTAGTGTCCATTTTTTCCACTAAATAATGAGTCACGTCAGTTCCACCATCATCTTTTGGAGGTTTCCAAGATAAAATGCAACCTTCTTTATGAACATCAGATATTTTCAAAGGACCTTCAGGAGGTGCTGGTTTATCTAAAGAAAAGATAAATATATGTTTTAACTCATAAATCAATTATGACTATTAATAAATAAAAATTAAAAACTGGTATTCAAATTATATAGCAATTTTTCCAAAACACTGTGACTTTAGAGGATTCTAAAGAACCCAAACTAGGTCTAATCATGTTTCAAAATAAATGATTATCTAACTCAATTCTGATTAGTGGATATAAAAAATTCAAAATAAATAAAGGGTTCAGTTGTCTGAGAAGCCATATAATATTCCAATATTAAGTGAAAAACTAAACTCATTCAACATTTCTATTTAATTAAAAAATCTGAAAATTTCTTTTTACTTATCTCAGGATTTGATTTAGAAATATTCAGTTATTGACTCAACCATTTTTATTATTTAGTTAAACTGCTCTGAGTAAAATGATTGATGCATAAGAATCAAGTCCATCTAAACACTAATTAATCTAATATTTCTTAAATAGGGTGGTTGTTGAGACTGATATTATTACTTTTGTAGCACAGGATAAATTATTAAAAATTATAAACTAAATTCAGTCAGAAGATATAGTAAATATTAGTAAAAGTAATGTTTAATTCTATTTTAATATATCTAGTATCTACTGATTATTCAAACTTATAATAGATGGGAAGAATCGAATAATAAACGGTTTTCTCTTGAAGGAGAGTAATTCCTTTTATACTATTCTAGAACTATGTTTTCTAAACTTGAGTAATCAATAAATATTAGACAATAGTACTATATATTCAAAGTCAAGATCTTTACTGATATTGACCAAGCTGTAAGGCAAAAACTAGTCCTAGAATATGAATAGTATAGAACTGAATATAAATAAAGTAACATTATTATCTACTATACATTGATTATTCAAAATTACAGTAGATGCCTCTGTAGTAAAATGTAAAGAATTATTTCTTACAATGCTTATTAATGTTGCATTATTCAATAATGTTTTATTAAATATTCTTTTTTTGTCACAATGTTTTTGTATATAATGAAATAATGTAATTTTTTTTTGGCTGTAGTAGCCTTAAATTTGCAATGCTTTTTATTTTTTCTTCACTACTGCTTAATATTCTATACATATATTTATTGAAGGGGTCATATATATACATGCGCATATATATGTGCTTCATGTATATATTGTATAAGAAAAAAAGAATTTTACAAGATAAAATATTGAATTTGATGAATAGGGCATATGTGAGTAATGGAGGGGGGGGTCAAGTTAACAAAAAAAAAAGTTTAACTTTCTAATTAATTAAAAAATCAGCTGATTTTAAAGAATATCAATTTACTTTACTGTTGTCATTGTCATTACAGTAAAAGTTGACAAGAAATATGTAATTACCATGAGGAGATTAGATAAAACCAAAGGTATTTGTAATTCAAAGAAAATGCAATTAGTAAAATTTTAAAAATTAGACTGGATCAAGATTACAATCGGTAAGATTTTTTTTAGATAGTAAAGAAAATAATTTTCTTTAAGTTTTAAAATTAATTAATCAATTTGGAGAACATCCGGATGCCTTTGTTTTGAAAGGGATATATATGAGTAGGGAGAGAAGACTTTTTAGTTTTTTAGAAGTTTTTTTTAAAGCTTTGTTATAGATTAAGTCATGCCATGATCAGTGAGTGGAGTGTGTCAATTTCTCTGACCATCTACGAGGAGCGTGAATATGGAGTCCCCATATTACTTATAGGATGCTATGCCACTAAAGTTCCTGCCCACATTTGACGATCAAAGTTGCTGACATACCATGCCATTGCCATCAAGAAGAAGCCCACCAGTATATAATGCCACCGACCATTAGAAGCATTCATGTAATCCGCATGCCAATATTTAAGGACACTATTACAGAAGACCTACGTAGTATTTTATCACCAGTCAAAATCCTTAGAGAAAGACTATTAAATAGAAATTTTATTTTAACTATAAAAAATCTCAATTTACTGGTAAACAATTCTAATATCTTTAATATTATGTTTTCTTTGCTTGAGTAACTAATTATTAATCATTCTTTGAAATATGTTTTTCTGATTGTATTTGTTAAATATTCTCATTGTATCATCTAAAATGTTTTCTTATTGTATTATAACACATGCTTAATTAATTAGACATATTAAGAGAGGTTGACCAGTGTAATTCTCGATCTTTCTTAAATCTGTGAGACTTATTGTTTAAGAATCAGATGAAGTAGGTAAGTTTAGTTCATATATTTCAGTGACTAAATATTTTTAATGTCATCTAAAAGAAATCCTGTAATTACATAAAAGCAAGACATTTAAATCCCTCCTCTCATTGATTCAAATTTGTTTTGATTTTTATTTGATATTTTAAACTTGTCTATTTAAAATCTGTTAATTTCAAAGATATCATTTAACCATTAACACAATTACAAATGGTTTATAAACAACTTTCAATTTTTAACAATCAAAATCGAGTGTTAAAAAGTTAAAACTTTATTTTTTAAAAGGAACAAATATATATGTATACTGCAAATATGGTATTTTAATTCTATAAAACTTAATATAATTTAATGTATATATTATAATTGCAAAGCTATCATATCAATGTTTCCTCATATATATAAGACCTAATGGGGCAGATCTCCAATTAAGCAGGGGATAATTTTCTGTACAACATTTTTTTAGGATAACTGTATGGGCCTTGATTTAGCCTATATAATATATGTCCGCATATTGTAGCTTATGACAAAACCGTTCACATTTTATTTTACATATGTCGAACTTCATATTTATTCTATTTTGTTCCTACAGCAGATGCATATTCCTGCTTCGAAGAAAATGGAATAGTCGGATCCCAAATCTATAAGAATATTAGTAAATAAAAAAATACTACAAATTTAAAAATGAAAAAAAAAAATGCAATATTTTATTAAACTTGTATCATTTAGAAAAATTTCAATATATGGAGGGAAAAATTGAAAAAATAGTTTTATTTAGGCCAATTGTTATTAATTAATTAAATAAAAAAAATAGAATGAAAATAATATAAATCTAAGAATATATTTATTTTTTTTATATTTAAGCAATAAGACACAATGTTTTCCTGAAGGTTTGTGATGATGGTGTTCTAGTTGTATTTTTATATTGGACTATTTCCATCATCTAATATATGTATTGAATATCTTTAGAAAAATTTAACTTTATTTAAATATTCCAAATACATTCAGCTGTTAGTAATAGTACATCAAACAGGTTAGTATGTGAACAATGTTTCAAAAAAAATTAGTCCCCCCTCATCTTCAGGTGTTGCTGGCCTGACCAGTGATAGTACTAGCATGGGATTCGAACCTGGGTCCTTAGATTCTTGAGTTTTGAATTTTAAGATAAGGCTCTAACCAACTGAGCTATCCTGACAGTAGATTATGGAAATAGTCCAATATATAAATACAAAAGTAAGACACCCTGTTTTTTATTCAGTAGTTTCTCTAGAGTGCCTTTAATAAAACAAATGTAGTCTTTTCATTTATAACAAAGCTATATATTTTATCTGTAGTAATAAAAGATTATTTCATTCAAAGTCTCCACAATTTTTTTCAATATACTATAACCCCCTTTTCTTTATTTTACTAATCATTTTTTAATTACATAGAAGAAAATTAACTTTCAAACCTGCACTGTTCATTTTTAGTGTATAAATTTATATGCACTCACCATAATAAGTTTTAAAAACACAAGTGAATCAATTTTGTTTAGAGATTATTTTTATATAAGCCAACCCTTACTGACTGTACTTAACTCAGGCTTGATCCTATTCTGAGCCTGACATTTTAAATGATAATTGCATTGTACAAATTTTGTTGATATATCACAGGGAGGCGAAGGTTTCTCATTTTTAATTCCTGTGATTAAGTGTATATTAGTTTAGAATATAAATTAATCTACAAAACTGCACTATTTATTTTTAGTGTATAAATATACGTGCACTCACCCATCAGTAAGAATTTTAAAAACACAAGTGAATGACTTATGCTTAGAGATAATTTTTATATAAACCAACCATTACTGACATTGCCAAATTCAGATCTTGATCCTATTCTGTACCTGGTGATATATCAACAAAATTTGTACAATTCAGTTGTCAATTAAAATATCAGGCACAAAATAGGATTAAGCCCTGAGTTAAGCACTGTCAGAAGTTGGCTTATATAAAAGTAAGCTCTAAGCACAAGTGATTCATTTGTGTTTTTAAAACTCTTACTGACAGGTGAGTGCATGTAGATTTATACACCAAAAACGAACAGCGCATGTGTGAAGGTTCATTTTCTTCTATGTAATTAGATACATATCCAGCACTCAATATTAATTTATTTATATAGTCAATTTTTGAAATTTTTAACTCATTAGATCTATGTGCCCTTGAAAATGAATTACATAATTATTTTCATTTTTTTTTATTATATCTGCATCATTATTAATTTTTTCCCAATATTATTTTACTAGGTAACAATATTTTCTCAAATAATCTATTTGTTTCTATAAATCAATTTAAAATCTATCTTTCATTTTCAAATTCTCTTAATATGTCTCATGCAATAAATTTTCCCTAACTTTGGTTTTTACTCCAATATATAATTTCTTTTTATATCAATTGATTATTGTTACATTCTGCTTTTTTTTTTTCTCTCTCTCTCTCTCCATTTTTTAAATAATATTATAATTAATCCATAGTCATATAGTTCAATAATTGTTTACATTTTGAGGATTTTATTTTTAAATGTTCTTTTATTTGACAATGAAAAATATAACACCATTAGCATATCAAAAAAACAAATTCTAATTTAAACTATTGCAGAGTAAACTTTTTTGTATTTCTTTAATTTTAATCTAGATTACGACTTTTAGTTTTTTAATTGTAGCTTCATGCAGTTTAGCATATGAATAGAATGGCATATTCTAAGTCAAAGATTCTAGAATCAATTCTCATTTCAGTAAAGTAAGTAAAATAAAAAAAACTTAGCTCAGATTAACTGAATAAAATTGTTAAATGCTCACTCTGCCACTACAGTGCTCAAATGTCACTTGACCGTCTGGGTTATATTTATCAAATGATTACTATCAAGGAAATTGTTATTAAATCTAATATTTGCATTAAAGAGAGCACTAAATTGTTTTTCAAATATCTCTTAAGTAAGGTAATAATTGCATACATAAATTTGATTTTATAACTCTTGATTCATGAAATTATTACTTTAATTTTATAAGTCTTGGATCATGAAATTATTATTTTCATTATTCATAAATCAAAATCACTTTAAACTTTTTTTTTGTTTGTTATTTTGGCTTGATTCAATTTGTACGTATTAAAGCATTACCATACAGTTGTTCAATTTATCTCATATAAATAATCAACTTCACTATTATCACATTGAATAATATGCCTATAAATGTATATAATGTCAATATCCTGAATGAAATCTTGATTCTGCCCACATTGATAAGAAAAATAAATTCCCTTTTTCAATTAAAACTATGAGCATTTGTGTGTTAATGTATAGCATTTATAAAAATCAAAAGAAAGGTATTGCATGAAATTTTTAGTTTAGATTAAAATATCTGCATTACCCTCTCTGCATTTCTAGAGCTACCTATGAAAATACGAATAGCTGATACTAAAATTTGATGTTCATTGATCTTATTTTTATCTAGAGTAGAGAAATATGATATATATATATATATATATATAACAAATAATAAAAAATAAATGTTAAAATGATACATACCAAGTACAGTAACTGAAACTGAGCCACTGGTTTTACCAGATGTATTTTCCAAAGATAAAGTATACTTTCCAGAGTCACCACGTTCAGATCGTCTGATTTCAAATTCACTAAGTACATTAGTATTTCGAATGTCAATACGGCCAGTACTTTCTACTGTTTTTCCATTAATAACCCAACTAACAGTTGGTGCAGGTTCACCAGAAAAGGGTACTTCAAATTTAATTGGTTGACCAGCTTTGACTTTCAGATCATAAAAGTTACCCATTCCAATTTTAGGAGCCACTAAGATCATAATAAAATAAAAAAAATTATATTCAAATTAACTTTTTTGCAATTATTCAAAAAAAAAAAATGCAATCAATATATGTGCATGGATGCATATTTGTTATGAAGGAGAAAAAGATAGTTTTGAAAAAATAATGTAATATATATTTCAACTTATATTTTTCAAATGTAAACATTTAAATTTCCAATATCATCCAATTATTATTTATCAAACTTACTATGTTTGTTGGTAAATATGCATAATTACCAATAAGTTTACATATTTTCCAATTTGTAGTATTTATGGTAACATATATATTTTTAGATATAAGCTATGACTCCTTAAAAAAGTGAATGTTTTTTTAAAAAAAAATAAATCTGGATGTGATAATTCATTTGATAATTATGTGAACAGATTTTAATAATTATATCACAGCTACTCAAATTTCTTTTTATAAAGCTATTTAAAACTTTGAATTGTGTGTTTTTTAAGTCTTGTGAAGTTATACTTATTCTATTAATAGTAATAAGCATTTTTTATTATTTAATCGGAAATTTAAATTGCTTAAATCAAGTTTTATTAAAAATTAACCATAAATTCCCCCCCCATTTGAATAGGGGGGGTATTTTCAGTAATAAAATCTATTAGTTACTTTAAAACTGATTTTATGAAATTTTTAATATTCATAAAAGGGATAGATACAATTATTAAATATTTTGAACATAATCAAAAAAATGTCTAAGTATATTTATGTGGGAAAAAATATCAATAGTTTTTTTATTGAAGAAGGAGTTCTTTTACAGAATTAGAAAACCATTCATGTAAAAAAAATATCAAAGGATAGAAAATATTGAAACAAAATATAATTACACATGGTGTCCACGATTTCTTGCTGATGTTTTAATAATAACACTTTTTTTTAAGAAAGTTGGGAATAAATTCTATAAAGGAATGAGTTATACTTTAATTAGAATTTATTAAAATTAAAAAGTTATATATCCAGACATTATTGTTATTAAAAAAATAACATTCCAGTCTTAAAACATTAAGTAGCTTCAAATGCCATGAATAGCTTGTACAATAAATCATGATTCATCTCTTCATGAATAGACTCCTGCCTATTTTTACACAAAGAAAAATCTAAACCATTTGACATATATATACATATGCACCCATATATATATATCTAGATTGCAGCATTACCACAGAGATTGAAATTATTGATATAAATAAGCTTAAATAAAACTCTTTAAACAGGTAAATACAATCTATTCTTAATGTAGAATAATAAACAATCAATTATACTATTACAAACTGTAATTATAATTCTCAAATTGCACCCAAAGTATTACTTAAATAATAAGTGTAATAATGCTCAATACTAAATGGGTTTGTAAGTAATCTTTAAAAGCCAGTCAACACTTAGACAATTCCAATATCAATAACAATCAACAATTTCAAACTGTTGTCAAGACAACCTCCTTTTAACATCCCACCTTTATTAATAGTCTAATATAATTATATAGACACTAAAGATTGCAGCTTGACAATAGAGATTGAAATTATTGATACATATGTAAACCAAGTATACCAATTCAAAATAAAATCATATTTAAAAAATTCACTACCAATGATCTCTCCGCTAAAGTTGACTTCTCAAACAAAACTTTGAAATAGTTATACTTAATTTATTATAGTGAGTAGTTCATCTTTTGGCATTTGACAATTCACACACATATATATATATACATTGACACATTCTTACAAAATACTTACAAAATCTTGGTTTGGCTATTACTGGTTTAGTGGGATCACTTGGTTCACTAGGACCAGCTTTATTAACAGCTCGAACTCTGAATTCATATTCTTCCCCTTCCATCAAATTTGGAACTGTCCCTTGAGTTTTATTTGCTGGAACCTCAACAGCTTTTTCCCAAAATGGACTAAATTTGCTCTTTTTCTCAATAATATAACCAGTAATTGGAGCACCCCCATCTCTCTTAGGTGGCTCCCAACTAATGTCAACATGATCTTTATCCCAATCCAAAACTTCTGGAGTACTGGGTTTATCAGGTTCATCTAAATAGAGAATAAAATAATTACAGAGATAGATGATTTAAATAGATGTTTTAAATATTAAATAATTATTAATCATTTAAAAGATTTTTTAATTATATATATACTTACAACTAAAGCAATCATTTAAGACAGAAAATCTGTTGATGTATTCATGTGTAACTCATAACTGAATAATATTTTAAAAAATTTTATATGGAATTTGAATAATAGAAAGCAACCTAAGATTTATATAATCCAAGTAGAATTAAATAATAACAAAAATACTAGCAAAATCAAAATTTACAAAAAATTTTGTCATGACCATGATTTCACTTATTACATCAATGGATTTTATCTAATTAATTACAAACAAAAATAAAAAATGTATGCGCACATACAATTAACCACAATTCAAAGGCATTATCAATTATCGTTAATGTTAAAGAAAGTTCTCTTAAGATTGATGGCCTCAAACCTAAAATGATTAAATGAAATTGTCATTTTTCTTTTCTTATGATTTTGTTATATTCATATTGTAATGGGCATACATCCCGTTACATTCTAATAAATATAAATAAAATTAAAAATTAATATTAAAATATAAACAAGATAAATTGTGTTCCTCAATTTTTAAATATTTATATATGTGTCAATAAATCTTTTTGTGTGTGTTATTTCTGACAGCAACTTATTTATTTATTTTATGGAAATCTTTTTTTTATTAAAATATTTCTTTTAAGCAAGTTTTATATTTAAATCTCTGCATCTCCATGAGCTAGTGGCATGGGATGACATCGGAATAATAATATAATATAAATAATATTTATTTTTATAAAGCGCAGACGGTATTGAAATTAAACTGAGAGAGATTTAAGTACTTTAGACTGGCTTGGATATATAGAAAGACAAGTAAAGAAGAAGGTGGAACCACCTTTTTCTTGTGAAATTCTCTCTCAGTGCTTGATCTGATTGGCTGGTGATAGTCATAAGCGCTTGAGAGATTTGCACACTCTCAGTTTAATATCAATACCGTCTGCGCTTTATAAAAATAAATATTATTTACATACATTGCTGCAAGTTATAACATCAATAAACTACTGCGTAGTAAATCGAAAGATTTCACACTGTATGTTTGTAATTTGAACTCAGTGTGTTGAGTGTGAAGATATTTAACATTCATGCTTTCAGATTTAAGAACTTTAGACTGGCTTGGATATATAGAAAGACAAGTAAAAAAGAAGGTGGAACCACCTTTTTCTTGTGAAATTCTCTGTCTCAGTGCTTGAGAGATTTGCACTCTCTCAGTTTAATTTCAATACCATCTGCGATTTATAAAAATAAATATTATTTACATACGTTGCTGCAAGTTATAACATCGATAAATTACTACGTAGTAAATCGAAAGATTTCACACTGTATGTTTGTAATTTGAACTCAGTGTGTTGAGTGTGAAGATATTTAAGATTCATGCTTTCAGATTTAAGTATTTTAGATTGGCTAGGTTATATAGAAAGACAAGTAAAAAAGAAGGTGGAACCACCTTTTCTTGTGAAATTCTCTGTCTCAGTGCTTGATCTGATTGGCTGGTGATAGTCATAAGTGCTTGAGATATTGGCACTCTCTCAGTTTAATTTCAATATAATATAATATAAAATTGGATCTTTAACTTACGTATCTGCCTGCTATATAAATTTTCCAGGTTCAAATAGCCTGGTGGCGCCCTGTACAGCAGATATGGTAAGGCTCTAGCTTCCCCGACTGTTATAATTGGTGCCCAATGTTTTATAAAAAAATTAAAATAAACATACTAAAATAATAATGCTAAATTTTATATATGTTTAATAAATGTTTGTGTGTTTTATTACTGGCAATGGCTTCTTTTATTTATTTTTTTATATTGAAAATAATTTAAGAAAGTATACATTATCTTTGCTGCTCCGCAAGCTAGTGACTGGGGTTAATGGTCAAAATATAAAATAAAGTGGGATCTTAACTTACGTATCTGCCTACTATATAAATTTTCCGGGTTCAAATAGCTTGGTGGCACCCAGTATGGAAGATACGGTAAGATTTCAACTTCTTATTCACCCTGACCATTATAATTGGACTCCCAACGTGGGCTGATGTATAATAAACCACAAGTACCCGGAGTAAATTTTTTTTAAATGAGAATATTATCTAATTAGTTAAGGCTGTATACTTTAAATCTTATAAAAACACTGCCAGAAAGAAATAGCACATATATTACACAAAAGAAAGAAAATATATTAATAATTTTAAATTGTATTTTTTTAAAAAAGAAAAAGTCAAAAAGTTGCAATTAATATGTTTTTTGTTTTTTTTAATATATATTATGCTTTAAGGTGTATAGGCGTGCATGGCCATGTAAGTTTATGATTGTAAATGTGACACCTTACGTTGAGTGTCCTTTGGGAATTTACTTCAGTGTAATCCTATTTAAGCATTTCAATTAATCATAAATAAGTTCGTGGTATATATAATTGTGCTGCAAATATGCACGTATAAACCCATTATTTCTTGGGAAAACGTATTTACTTCAATGCAACCTTTCTAAATAAATAATTTGCTTGTCATACCGTGTGTTTAAAAATGAAATGGAAAAAAGGAACTCTTGGGGGGAGGAGGTGTAAATGTAGATGGTTCATAGAAAAACGATAGTCAACATTTTTTTTGTATGTAATCTCTGCTGTGTCCTGGGCTGTAGCTGAACGATTGCAAATGTAAATACTTAATTTTAAATAAGAATTACCGACTAATTTACACTAGATCTTTATTGGTACATAATAATTCACACTAAACAACAGTTATGGGTAATTGGTTAACATACATATATATATATACATAATCTGACTGCATTAAAATTCAAATCCCCCTCTCCGTCTACAGTAATACAAAACGCACAGAACCTTGACTAGGTGACGAAAATAAACCCTCGTAAAAGCCACTTAGGGAGTTTAAAAATTATATTAAAACCAGTGCGATCTGCTTTTATTCTAATCAGCCGGATTCACCTACAGGCACCGAAAACCTGGGATCGCAGTCCGAAAGGAAGCAGCACTCATGAAGAACCAAAGTGACAAGAGCGCGATATATATTTTTCCTGCTCTTTTTTATATTGCTACATTTTGAAATCCCACTCTCGTCACTTCTTTTCTGGAGTATTAATACATTTTTTTGCGTGTGTGCAAACAGCTTCATTTGGTTATTAATTCCCTTGATAATCCCATCTGTTAAACAATGCCTCTGTAATTACTTTATTTAGTTAATGCAGCCCGATCTAATTACTTTTATTTGACTTAATTAAATGTGTGCCTTTACTGGCTCTATTTACATATGTATACAACACCTCCCCTTATTCCAGAAAAGATAGTTGCATAATGGCACTATATATAGTCTTTTAGTTTGTCCGATCTCCGGATTTTCCATTTTGGTCTGGCTGTATTGCTTTGTGTTTCATCTGGTTTTGAGCTCGATGCTGTATCATTCTCACTATCTGTTGGTGCTGTCTCTGTCTCCATTGGTCGCTGTCATTTCATTTCTGAGGTTTGCTGTTCATTCAACAATAACTCGCTTGTAATGTCAGGTAACGTTTGTATTTCCTCTACAACTCGCTGACGGACGTGGTTTACGTGTCTTCTATAGCTAGTACCATTCTGTAGCTGCACGATTACTATTTGTTGAGACAACAGTTTCATAATTATTCCCTTTACCCATTTCTTTTGCAACACATCCCGGACCCAAACTTTATCCCCGATTACGAACTTGTTTAAATTTTTGTCGCTGTTGTCATTTTCGACAGGATCTGGCCGTAATAAGTCTAATTTAATACGCAGTTTCCTGCCCATTAACAGTTCTGTGGGTGATTTCCCGGTGGCTGTTGATGGCTTTGCGTGTTGCCACAGCATCGCGTTATCAATTGCTTGTCGTAAATCCCTATTACTTGATTTCTTTAATGCCTTTTTGATTATTTGGACAGCCTTCTCTGCCAGACCATTCGACTCCGGGTAATATGGTAGTGTACGTATGTGTCTGATGCCATTATCATGAAAATAGATTTCTATTTCCCTAGCTATGAACGCAGTTCCGTTATCAGACACGATGGTTTCCGGTAAACCACAACATGTAAACACAGCATTTAACATCTTAACTGTTTCAGTAGCAGTTAAATCTTTTACAATTCGGCATTCTGTCCACTTTGAGAATGCATCTATCACTACGAGCAAGAGTTTTCCATTCACCGGCCCAGCATGGTCTATGTGGACCCTTTGTCATACTTTTGTGGCAGCTGGCCACGAATTGTATATCTTAGCTCTCAGGTTCATTTCTGTTTGACATGCTGAACATTTTTTGATATTTTGCTCTATGTCGACAGTAATTTTTGGCCACCAGATGTTGCTGCGAGCCAGTGCTTTAGCTCGCACAACTCCAGGGTGGCCTCGTGAAGTATATTCAATACTTGATGTCGGCCTTCCATTGGTATCATGACCTGATCACCCATTAATATGTATCCTTTGCATATAGATAGTTTATTATAATTTGCCCAGAACCCTGGGTCAATGTGCTGAGGCTTTGAAGGTGGCCATCCATTTTTGATCCATCCCATAAGTATCTGATAGCTCTGATCGGAGCTCGTCTAATTGGTTATGTGTTTGCTATTCAGTATTTCTGAATTTAGGGTGTCAATATAATTTATTTCTGCCTCCATCGTTGATTGTTCTTGCTTGTCCGGCATTCTTGATAATGCATTGGTGTGTGCAATCTCTTTTCCTTTTTTGTATTCTAATATGTAGTCATATGCTGACATTATGTTTCTCCAGCGCATCATGCGTGGGCTTAAATGTTCGGGAGCTAAACGATCATGGCCCAAAATACCCAGTAGTGGCTTCCTATCGAACAGGAATTGATGGAAATTTTTTAAGGCGAACATTATAGCCAAAGCCTCCTTGTCAATTTGGCTATAGTTTTTCTCAGATTTTGAGAGAGTTCTCCATGCGTAAGCAACAGGGCGTTCCCCTTTGTGTCATGGGTGAGATAGCACTGCCCCCACTCACCACTCTGATGCGTCAGTTGTTAAGCGTACTTCTAAACTATTATTATAATGCACCAATAGTTTCTCGGTCGACAATAAAGTTTTTGTCCGACAGAACACTTCTTCGTGAATTCTAGACCAATGCCCTTTCTGATCTTTTTTTTAATAGTTCGTATAATGGCTTAGCTATGTGAGCTTTACCTTCCAAGAAAGGCTCAAAAAAGTTTATGAGACCTAAGAAAGCCTGTAACTGTTTAATATTAGTAGGTGGCGATGCATTTTTCACTGCATTTACTTTCTCCGGGGATGGTCTCTTCCCTTTATCAGAAATCTAATGGCCTAGAAACGTCAATTCTTTTGCCATCCATACGCTCTTGCTGGCGTTTAATTTAACCCCAGATTTATTAAGTTTTTCGCATACAATAAATAGATTGTTGGGCAACATTTCTTGTGACGTAGCCATGATAAGTATGTCATCATAATAGGGAATGACCCCTTCTAGACCCTGTAGTAAAACATTTATCTTTGACTGAAATATATTTGGGGCTGTGTATACGCCAAAAGGTAAACGATTGCACCTAAATAGACTCATATGGGTTGTTAAAACCAAGATTTCCGTTGATTTTTCGGTAACCTGAATCTGGTGGAAAGTGGAATTAAGGTCTAGCTTCACAAAATAGGAAGCATTTTGCAGACCGGCCAAAACTTCCCTTACATTTGGGACAGGATAAGCTCCCCTGTTTAAAAATTTATTTACAGTTATTCGGTAATCTCTGCATAATCTAATTTCCCCATTAGGCTTAGTTATTACTACTAAAGGCATGGCCCAATCAGATGTTTCGATGGGCATCAATACTCCTTTATCCACCAATGACTTTAACTTGTCTTCGACATTAATTTTTTGCACAAACGAAATCTTACGCGGTTTACAAACAACCGGTTGCGCATTTTCCGATAATTCTATTTCTACTGGTTTTGATGCGATCAATCCAGTTTTTCATTGAACAGATCTGGACATTTATTAACTAGTTCATCTTCCAAAGAGATTTTCTTTATACTAATTTGTATCCCGATCTCGCGAAACCATTCCCTCCCTACAATGGGGCCAATTTTACCATTTACAATATATAGGGGTAGATTCGCTTTTTTGCCATTGTATTTAATTGGCGCTTTAACCTGATGAATTATTTTGAGGGCATTACAATTTACGTCTCTCGCTTTAATATTTGTTTTTTCTAAAATAATGTTTGCCTTATCGTATAATTTTTTCCAATCTGACCGTGAAATTATGGTAATTGCCAATCCGCTATCAATTTCCATTTCTATTTCTTTACCGTAAATTTTAAGTTTAATCATAAACTGGCATATACTTTTAACATTTAGATTTTTAATCATGTGGGTGGTTTGCAAATTTCCCTCCCCTATCATGAGGCATGTTCTTTTATTTTTCCTTTGTTGTCTTGTCTACAGACGCGTGACAAATAGCCTTTTTTGCTGCATTTAAAACATGCTTCTTTCTGCCATTTGCATTCTCTTGCCATTTTGCCACAACAGAAACATATTATTTTAGCGTTACTAGTATTTGACTTCATTGGGCTTTGATTTCCTCCTACATTTTGAATACCCCCATTTTTGTGGTTTCATCCGATTTACATCTAAAAGCTTGTGCCTGCTCCAATATCAACTCATACGCTATACCCTTTTTGATTGCCATTTCATAAGTTAACTCCATTTCTACTAGCAATTGCTGTCTGAGCCTATCATCGACCATGCCCCAAAGTAGCTGGTCCATTAAAATTTTGTCAATGAAATCACCATAGTTATAATCTTTAGCCAATTCTCTTAAAGCTAGATTATAATCATTAATTTCTTGCCGCTAAATTGTTTCCTATTTCGGAGAGTTATACCTGGCGAGAGGAACAGGGACTAAACTGATCATTTAACTTCTTGATCACTTCTTCGTACTTGACCTTCTCAGGCAAAAGCACTTCAAAATTTTTATGAATAACCTCAATTACTCTTTTCCCACCATAACACATTAGAGCCGCTATTTTTCTCTTGTTATCATCAATCATGTTCAAAGTAAAGAAATTTTCAATCTGTGTTCCATATAACGGCCATTCGGATGCGTTACTGGTATCGAATTCAACTCTGCTGTTCTGCCCTAATGACATAATTTAAGGTTGTTTGAAACTGCGCCAGAAATTTGCAGTGTCCTGGGCTGTAGCTGAATGATCGCAAATATAAATACTTAATTTTAAATAAGAATTATCGACGAATTTACACTAGATCTTTATTGGTACATAATAATTCACACTAAACAACAGTTATGGATAAATGGTTAACATGCATATATATATACATAATCTGACTGCATTAAAATTCAAATCCCCCTCTCCGTCTACAGTAATACAAAACGCACAGAACCTTGACTAGGTGACGAAAATAAACCCTCGTAAAAGCCACTTAGGGCGTTTAAAAATTATATTAAAACCAGTGCAGTCTGCTTTTACTCTAATCGGCCGGATTCACCTACAGGCGCCGAGAACCTGGGATCACAGTCTGAAAGGAAGCCGCACTCATGGAGTACCAAAGTGACGAGCGCGATATATATTTTTCCCGCTCTTTTTTATATTGCTATGTTTTGAAATCCCACTCTCGTCACTTCTTTTCTGGAGTATTAATACATTTTTTCGCGTGTGTGCAAACAGCTTCATTTGGTTATTAATTCCCTTGATAATCCCATCTGTTAAACAATGCCTCTGTAATTACTTTATTTAGTTAATGCAGCCCGATCTAATTACTTTTATTTCACTTAATTAAATGTGTGCCTTTACTGGCTCTATTTACATATGTATACAACAATCTCTTTTTGTAAAAGTACTAACCGAATGTCTTTGTAAATTTGCGTTAATCGTGTACCGTAATTACTAACCCTAAGTAAAATATTTTTATTTTTATTTTTTTAAGCAAGTTTACTGATATGTAACGGGCATACATGCCGATACATTCTAATAAATATAAATAAAATTAAAAATTAATATTAAAATATATATATGCATCAATAAATATTTTTGAGTGTGTTATTTCTGGCAGCAGCCTATTTATTTATTTTATGGAAATCTTTTTTTTATTAAAATATTTCTTTTAAGCAAGTTTTATATTTAAATCTCTGTGTCTCCATGAGCTAGTGGCATGGGATGATGGTCGAAATAATAATATAATATAAAATAAAATTGGATCTTTAACTTACGTATCTGCCTGCTATATAAATTTTCCAGGTTCAAATAGCCTGGTGGCGCCCTGTACAGCAGATACGGTAAGGCTCTATCTTCCCCGACCGTTATAATATATAGACAACCTTGTACCACTGAATAATATTTTATCATCAATATTATATTCGTGAATATATAAGGCTGAGCTAAAGCACCCATTTTTAATTCTATTATTTTTAACTCTTTTCACTAAAAAGTCTATTTGTTCACCCCTATATAGATCTTAAAACAACTGCACATAATTTTATAAGTTATTCTTAGAATGTTTTTACTATCAGTTAACTCTTTAAACTTATTTGATAAGAAATTTAAAGCAAGACCTTCTCTTCAAGCAAATTTATTACCCCACCTCCCAAGAAATGATTTTTTTTATTAAGTACTCTATAAAGTGATGATTTAAAAGGTAAAAAAAAAAAAACTTTTTATTGGTATTATCAATTACTGTCTTTTTTATAAATAAAACTTTTTTAATAAACATATCAGAATAATAACCTAAACTAATATAATTACAAAACTGTGTTTTTTAAATTAACACAGTATTTTCAAAATTGTATTATCTTTTATTCCTATAACAGAAATTAATTAATGTAATCTTCTTATGAATGAACAACTGATATTAGGTCCAAATGATTATGCTGCACTTATAGTTTTCTTTAATCTTAATTCTCAAAAGAATCTTTTTTTTTTAAGATGAACTTTGGATTTCATGGGAGGGGTAACTTTAGAGAATTTCTAAATTTATGATGATTTTACAATATATTGATTTAAATGAATATTGTTTCATCTTCTATTGAAACATTTAGCAGAATTGATAATTTCAATATCAATAAGAATTGTGTATTTGACAGCCTTAATATTGAAAATATATATCATTCTGTAGACAGAGTACAAAGCATTGATGTACTTATTTCTGTTTTAAATAGGGGATAACATTTTTCTGCTGTTAAAATTGGTGTTATTTGTAATTTGCTTTATGAGGATCCAAAGTATATTAGATATAATGATATTTTATAAGATTAAAGAGATGATTTATGTTATTTCTCCAATAATATGCTTCACTATATGCTTAGTCATAATTGTATTTTTTAAATTATTTCTTAATATGTAAATGTCTATTTGATTGATATAAACTAGAAAAAAAATTTTTTTGACTGTATGGCTTTATTCTATTATTAAATTTACTACTGAGAGAGATACTTTGGATTGTAATAAAGTGTAATGCAATGAAGTTAATGATATTTTATATTCTAATCATGTTATTAAAAAAATTTTTTTAATGAGATTAGCTCTGACAATTATCAGCTACTTGTTCATAAAAAGGCTGCAGTAATGAGTTTTTGTTATTTAAAAAAAAAAGATTAAATAATTTTGAAAATAATACACTGAAATAAAAAACAACTATTTTGTAATGATAGTTTAGATTATTATGATAAGTTTATTAAAGGCATTTTATTTTTAAAAAAACAATCAAAATTTTGATAATAAAGATAGTAGTAGATAGTTCTGATTTTGAAAAAATATTTTTTTGCCTTTTAAAAAAAAATCAACAATTTGTAATTTGTAAATTGAATAATAAAAACAGCTATTTGATGGGAAGAAGTTTTAGAAAATTTCTTAGATGAAATGCTTATTTTAAATTCATTATTAAATAATGCTAAAGATTTGATAGATAGTAAAAACATTCCAGAAATGATTTATCAAATTCTGTACAGCTGTTTTAAAATCTATATAGAAAGTAGCGAATTGAGTCTTGTGAAAAATAAAGTTAAAAATAGATATCTTAGCTCAGCTTTATATAGTCTCTAACTTTATACAAAATCATAAAATACTATTCAGTGATGAAGTTTTCTTTTTTGAACATAAAAAAATCAAAAGATAAGTCAAAAAGACTCTTTTAATTAATCATTTTGGTTTTGAATACCTCAATTTCCATTAATGTTAAGGGTAATTCACATTTTCTTTTGATTGTGGGTAGATGGTATATGAATATATATTATTAGTTTTTATTTGTAGTTTTTACTTGAGAAGGTTTACTTTTCTAATAGGCAAAAGTACAATCATCAAGAGTTAAGAAACTTTGTAAATTTTGATTTTTCTAGTATTTTCATTGCTATTTAATTCTATTTTGAATATATATGCAAATTATATATATATTGGAATGATAAATTTTCGGAACACTGTTAATGTCAATGTCCAATTTCTTTGTTATCTTGCCTAGCAAACGTTTATGTAAGAAATGAGCAGGCAGACATAGATGATCATTTTATTTTTGCTAGGCAATCTGACAAAAAATTGACATATTGATATCAAACAGCATTTGAAAACAACATTATCATTTATTTCTTTAATTCTATAATTTTATTGAAAGGACAAGAATTTTTTTATCTAATTATGATATACTCCTACTACGACAGGATCCAATAAAAAGGAAGTACAAATCTCCAAGAATATTACTTGCTCTATCATTCTTTAAATTCTGTGACTCAAAATCTAATTTCCAATTTTTGTGGAGAACATGAAAAAAAGTTGTAATTAACTAATCCAACATGTAAAAAAATAATAATAATTAAATGTTTTATATTCTTCACGTCTGACAGTTTGATATCATAATTATTATTTTCAAATTATTGAAACAAAGTTTTTCTAAATTTAATTTTGTTTTTCCACAATTCTTAGATTCTTTTCTTTCTATATTATTCAAGCAAACAAATTTATCTTATTCATCGATCTCATATATGATCAATTACAATGTTATTCACATATTGTCATCTTTTTTAGCAATATATTCACCTAGATACATTTCAGTATGTTCTTTCTATAATCCATGTATTTTGCTTTTAATTTCCACTTGTTAATTACATTATATATACTTCAACATTTTTCTAGATGGTCTGTAGTCTCAATTTTGACCTCTAAGTTTTGGTAGAAAACTTTTGTTAAAAATCTTTTTCAGGCACATAATTATACTTCTTTTCAATATTAAATTATTTCTACAAAAACACTTTAAAATTAATTATATGATTTTATTCAAGAAGCTTTATACATACTAATAATCTGATTAAAGCATTTATAGTTGCTAACTCTGTTTAATTTTTTATTATTTTCTTTTTCTTTTCTTAAAAATCATTGATACACTATTTTAATATTTTTACAAATATTGTTAATTCTATTTTATTGCTTTCATATGATCATTCTTGAAACATTTCTTGAAATTCTGAAGCATTATTTATGAAAAAACTATATTATCTAAAAAAATTAAATGATATAAAGAATTTGACAAACTGTCATATATTTTTACCAATGTTAATTTTTTTAAAGTCATTGTGTGCTTCAACCATTTCTTCTATATGCTCCAATGAAAGCACAAAAAAATTATAAAATTAGATGTCTTTTTATAATCTATAAATCCAATGCAAAATAGCAATTGATAATCACAAATCCTTTCTATAACATCTTTCAATATTTGATTGTGATCTATAAGTCCTTTATATCCAGCATGTCATTTTATTTGGAGTAAAGCTAAGATTTTTTTGTAAAGAAAATATAAAACTATAATAATTAATATTCTGTTTTTCACCTTCTTTATATTTTTTTTCTTTAAATGCCTATAATAATTTCTTCATTTCTTAAAGCTTTTTTACTCTTCAATAATTTAATTGCATATCTAACTTTTGCCAATTATCTCAAATAATCCATGTAAAGGAACAAAACTGAAAATTCTAAATTGAATATAAATAAAAGCTACATTTTTACAGATTTGTTTTACAAAAGCAATTTTTAAGTAAAATATTGTTGTACAATTTCCAAGATTATCTTGATAATTCTAATATTTCATTATCAAACATGTATTATTTCAAACCCGAATCAACATATTTTAAATTAGTGATATGATCAAATAGCTCTTTTATGGTTACAATTTCTTCAGTAGAATAATTGCTGTTCATAAAGTCACATATTTTAGTATTATTAAGTGATATGGCTTTATTCTGATTAACATTTTTTTTTTAATGACAGAAATTTTTGCATGACATTTAAATCATAATTTTATTCATCACTTTCAGACTGTGGTATGCGAAAGAAGATTTTGTTCATCTTACCGATTTTAATAACTTTAAAACTTTTCAGAATGTTTTCTCTCCATCATTGCATTTTCTGAAGTTGTTGAAAAATCCCAGAAGTGCAACATATATAACTTATGTAAACTTTAATATTTTGTATATGTTTTCAAAAGAATTTTTTTTTCAATCTATTCCGGAACCATCTATTATAAAATTGAATAATCAATAAACATTAAGTATGGTTAGTGTAGGCCGGAAATGGTATTTGATATTTGTTGATATAGTTCCATATCTATTGATTGACTTCAGCATCATTTTCCTGGTATTACTATGATGAAGATGAATTTGAGTCCTTTTATGGCATTTTATAAAATGTTATCTTAATTATATGAACTATTTTATTTTGCTCATTTCCCACATACTTCATGATACAATTCTTGATTTTAATAATCATGGTAACTTGTCTTCCTATTGCTGAAAAACCTTTCTTTCCAATGTCAAATTATTATTTTATATTCCCATATATCATTAATTATTTTTTGTATTATTTTACACAATTCTATTCAGTTCATTTAAATGAAGCATTTTAAATTATATTTATATTTCATCTTTTCTATATACAATTTTAAGTATTTGCAGAATATTTTTTGATGAATAGACACTTTTTTTTATTCCTATTATCTTCATTTTATTAAATGATGAAATCTATGAATAAATTTAACATGAAAGCATTCTACAAAAGTTATTAAAAATATCTTACCAAATGGATTTTTTGCAACAATTTCATGTCTTGTAGTGAGTGGCTCAGATTCTCCTTGTTTATTGACAGCTTTGACTCTGAATTTATATTCATGATTTGGTGTCAATTTACCAACTTTCATAGATTTTCCTGTAGTATCCCCAACTTCTTCCCACCGTCCTGTTGCAGTATCAAATTTTTCAACAACATACTTAGATATATCAGAACCACCAGTGTCTTTGGGCTCATTCCAGTGAAGTACACAACCTTCCTTTGTAATATCACTCACTTCAAGAGGGCCTTCTGGTGCTAAAGGCACATCTTAAGTAAAAAAAAAACTACTTTCAAATACTATCATATTAATAAAGAAGTTATATAAAATTATATTAACTGTTAAAAGATAATTATTTAAAATATTCTAAAATCAGAATAACAATATTTACCTAATACAATAACTTTAACTGTTGCACTATCAGTTCCATTTTTATTTGATACTGTGAGGGTATATGTACCTGCATCATATCTATCAGAAGAACGAACCTGTAATTTTGTATTATAATCTGCATTCGTAATTTTTATCCTATCAGTGTTTTCAACAGATTTTTCATTTAACTGCCATTTTTTTACAGGTGGAGGTTCACCAATAACAGGAACATCAAAGTCAAATGGTTGTCCAGCTTTTACACGGATGTCTCGAAGAGCAGTTCTATCAATTCTTGGAGCCACTAAATTAAAATAAAATTTATATAAATATAGATATTTCTAAGTTGATTATATCAATGGATAGAATTTTTTTATTTTAAAAAGTACATTAGGGTATTTACAATAAAAATATTAAAGGTTTTGTGGCTATATCTGCACACAATTAGTGTAGATATTAGTAATATTTAATTTAAATAACAGTAGTAATAAACATTTCAAAATTAACAAAAATAATAAAAAAAATTAAAAAAGAAATTGAAATTATTAGATCCAAGCTAAAAGAAAATAAAGTATATCAAATTAAATTTCAAATTATTCATTACAACATTTATTTGTCAAAAACTTCCAACAAATGACAAAGACTTTAATCAATAAATAAGTTCTTCATTAAATAATGATAAATTGCTAAATAAAATATATAATTATGTCTCATAATCTTATATAAAGGACTAGGGGAACGCAGCCACCTCTCATCTTTGACATCCATCTCCTCCACCACTCACCCACACCCTTTCAGTGGAGCTTATGGAAAAATATTTATTTTCAACACTTATTTCAACACAATATATATTTTGTGTTCTTAAAATTCCAAAGTACTACATTAAAATTGGATAAAATTAGAAAAGAATGAGATCAATTACATCATAACTTATGATTTGTTGAAAAACATCTTAGGGTAGACATGTATTTCTAAAGCAGAATGCCTGTTGCCAAAAAAAAAAAAAAAAAAAAATTGAAAGAATGCAATAACAAAAAGTTTATTATCAATGCTTTCAAAATATTATTTTCTAAAAATTAAAACAAAAAAAAAAATGTGGAAAGATTCAAATATTTGAAGCATTTTCCAACTTTCACCACAATATATGTTACATAAAATCATCACTTCTGTTAAACTTTATAAGTTACATACTTTAACAATGACTAGCAAATTATTTACAAAATTAATTTCTATTTTTCACATGTTAAATAAATCACATTAACTATTTCATAAAATGCAACTTCATTATTTTTTTTTCTTTAACATATATTTAAATGATCCAGAGCAAGTTTATGGTTAAATTTAAATAATTATTAATATTTTTTCAAAATACAGTTAGGTTTTTAACAACAGTTTGTTCTTTATTTTAAGATTCATCAGCTAGGAGAAATTTATCTCCAGAATTTTTAGCAAACTGTGTCATATTGGTTCTATTTCCATTTCAGTTACCATTTATTTATATATATATAGAGAGAGAGAGGATAGATATCTGGCACAAAGACCAGTCTGTTTAAATAATATCTAAAACAAAGAGGCAGATTTGATGAAATTATGATTAAAGTAGATCTTTAACTCATAGAGGGTTCCTACAATCTTAGTGAAATGAAGTGAGTCTTGTGCATTAGTGTCAGATAAATGAAACATATCAAATTCCGATAATTATTTAACAGAACTTTTCAGTTATGCTTCTATATGAAGATTCAACTTTGGTGAAAAATATACAACAGAGTTAATAATTCTTATCTGTTCACATTGAACATAATCACATAGCTATGTGTTAAGTCTTTATAATTCATTATATTAAGTTTTTAATGTTTTTTTTTTTATTAATTGAAAAAAACAAAGGAATTTCATTTCAATTCCTAACAAGAATAGAAGAGCTCATTAACCTTGAACAACTTCAATTTTACTTCAACACTTAAAAATTGAACAGTATCATTCTAAATTTGTCAAGTTATTTTATCAGAAAAAAAAATATACGGACAAATTAAATAACTATAAATAGTCATCTCTGACAGATTTCTTATCATATGAGAGAGTTACTTTTCATTCTTGAACATGTTCTATAAACTTCAGAACAAAATATCATAATTTATATCCACTGACATGCCAAAAAAAAATCCAGCAAAACATGCTAAAAAATGATGATATTTTTCATACAACTAAATCAAGTTAAATATTTTCTCATAAATAAAGTAATTCCTTTTTACATACATCACACTTGGAATTTCAATGTTACTATTATTGCAGATAAATAATAGCATACACATCACATGAAAAATATATTAATGTAAGAATTTCAAAAATTATAACAAATAATTATTAGGAAGAATGCATAATCAATTACATATCAAGCCACTCATAAGCAAATGTGGCCATTCCAAGTCCAAAAAAAAAAAAGATTAAAAAAATAATAATGCACAGAGTTGAGTTTTGTGATGACTATATAAACCCATCTGTGAATAACAATATATATCAACATAAAGAACATGTTGGCGGATTATTTTGTTTATGCAATATTTTGTAGTACTGTCTTTTAACTTCTGCAGTAATCTTTTTTTTCTAAAACATTTCAATATCATGTCAAATTGTGGCTCTCCAACAATATTCTATCATGTGACATGTCTTCCCAATGAAAACAATCAACACTACACATCTTTGGAATGACACTGAAATAATCTTTATAACATCAATGGAGTCTGCTTTTCCTATGAAAACTATGCTCAAAATAGACCATAAAATACTCTTTTAGAAAATCTTGAATTATTCCTTCAAACATGTTCAATCAAATGAATTTAAAGTATCACATTCAGCAATGTGAAGACCATGTTGATTGATCTAATGATCTTGATATTGTTTTTTAAAAAATTTTCAGAGTATATTTAAATGAAATTTTTCTAATGTCCTTATGTTATTTTGATAGTGTGACCAAGTTTCACTTCTATATAATAAATTAGGTAACAACTCTACATTCAGTAAATCCAGTAAGAAAAGTCCAAATATACAGGTTTTTTTGTAAATTTAATAAAAAGCAAATATTATAAACATGTTTAATAAGTAAAGAAGACATTTGTATGTGTTTGTTGTTGTTTAAAAAAGTTTGATTTTCTTTCTTCTGTCCGAGTACGCTTACGATTTTGAATTTCTTTATTTTAGCATTACAAACAAACAGAACACTAACCTTAAAACTAACCCTAACCCTAAAACTAACCCTAAACTAACCCTAAAACTAACCCTAAACTAACCCTAAAACCAACCCTAAACCTAACCCTAAAACTAACCGTAACAACTTTTACTTTTATTACGATTATTATTTTTTAGTTAAACAACAACAAAAAAAGTCGTAACACAAATAAAAAAATATCCGATAGAAAATTGATAAAAAAAAAGCCGAAACACAAGTAAAAAAATATCCGATAGAAAATGTATAAAAAAAAGCCGTAACACAATTAAAAAAATATACGATAGAAAAACACGAATCAAATTTTAATTTGTTGATTTTATTTTACATTTATTATTATCATTTAAATTGTATACGTTAATAAAAAATAATATTTATAAAAGACGATTTTGTTTAGTTTTTATTTTCGCATTACAAAAAAGCACAGAAAAATTATTAAAATCAATGGCCCGTGAATGTTCATATTTTATAGTTTTAGCATGAAAACGGCGCCATCCAACGGGATCTTTATCTATAATACAAGCACCTTTAGTTGCAACAGTTATTTCATTGTGATAAGGTATTCTTTTAACTTCTATGCTAAATCCATTTTTCTATGTAGAATAATTAAAAAAATTATTGTCTAATTAATAATTTTCCAGATGCAGAATCTAAGAAATTCATTTAAATTGATATCATTGCTTTGAGTTCATAAAAAAAAAAAAACTTTTCTATTAAAAAAATAAATATCTTAATAATGATACAAAAAGTTTGTAATCTTTTCCAAAGACTTATGACTTATTCCTAATACCACAATGAAAATATGTTCAATTTTCAATCTACAAAAAAGGAAATATCTATGAACTTAAATTACTTGTAAGAAGATTATGATAAGTTATTATCAAATATTTAACATTTATTCATTTAACACATAAAATAAAATTCCAAAAATCATTCAAATTTAAAATATTTACATTATCTAATGATCTCAAATAATTTATTCAATATTGTTATAAATTCAACTGTACAAATTTAAATGTATAACATTTATGTAAGATTGTTTATATATGTTTCTTTAAAATTAATAATTTATTTGTTTGAAAGATAAAAATATATACTCCTGTAATTATTAATAATAAATAAACCCATATAAAAATTTTATATTATTATCAAAACAAAATTTAGTATGCAAACCTGATATATTTAAATCATAATAATAACTAAAAAGTACTTTAAAGTTATAAATAGTAATAAATAACTCAAATACTATATTTCCATATCCCAAAAGTTATTAAATTTAAAACAGTTTATATCTAAATTTATACAGATTAAATTCTCAGAACGTATGCTCAATGGAGACGTCATTATTAGATACTCTAATGTTAATTTAAATAATCTTGTAATTATTAGTAGAAACATTCCTGGATTATTTATTTTAAAGCTCTAATATTTCCTGCTTGTTGACAATGAATCCTTTTTATTCCTGATTGAATATTTAAACTTCATTTAAAACATTTGCTGCTGCCAATCGCTTTGCATGTAATTCTATTGGCATATTAATTAAGTTGCTATAGAAGGTGAGAATTCCTGATATTTTATTTTAATTTATCTTGGAGATATTCGAATAAGATTTGTTTACATATCTAGGCAAAAATGTTAATATTTTAACTTACCATTGAAGTAAAATTTACCTGAAAGATTTTAGTTATAACAATTTTTACTGCCAAACTGTAAATAAATCTCTTTCAATTTTTAAAATACAACAACTATATAATTCCCAAATGTGGTTTTCTAAGTTATTTATTTTAGACAATAATAGCAGTGGGTGTATCAAATTAACAAACTTTTAACCAAATGCTTTATAAAATATTAACAAACATTATCATTACTTTTCCAATAATTTAAATTACTCTAACCATTTTTAAAAATTAACTAATAAAATATTTTAAATAATCATTAAAATATATATTTTTATAATAATAAGTATACACATATCCATGTATATAATATAGCACATGTTTATCTATTAGTATTATGAGTCAATTATCCCTAAATAGATATGTTTTATTTTATTATGTTTAAATGACTCTATTCCTCTTTTGCTTTACTTAATTTATCTCCAAAAAATAAACACCTATTCTGCTGTATATCCTTCTCTTTTTTTTCACTATTAAACAATAAATGATACAATCATTTTACACTATTACATTCTTTCAATATTAATATATAAATTATTCCTTATTGCTTTTATAAACTTCTTATATTCATTTAAATTAAGGAATAAAAGTTTAAAAGTTTTTGGATGTTAATAAATTATTAACTTTCTTTCACATAATTTTGTGAGTGTGTGCGCATAATTTTTAAGTATTTAATAAAATTTGATTTTTACCATATCAGAAGATAAAATACTCCCCCTCCCTTTTCTTTTTTTAACTTCTCCATTAATTTTAAAAATAACAAATACATCTAAAACTGCTAACTATAAACATAGAATTTACATTTTTTTAAATCTAAACAATGTTTTTCATAATAGTTTATACATATATCACTAATATGAAAACGCACATACCAATAGAAAATATAAAATAATAATGGGATATTTTATTATTTAACATCATAAAGCAATTCTAAAATATATGCACATCAGTAATTTGAATTTTATTAATGTCTTTTTTTTTCTTCTTCATTTATAATATTGCAACAAAAAAAAAAAGATTATTATTATAAATTACTTACAGTTTTTGGGTTTGACAATAAATGGCTTTGTTGAATCACTGGGGGCACCCGGTCCTCCTTTATTAACAGCTTTTACTCTAAACTCATATTGTTGTCCTTCAACAAGATTTGGCACCTTTGCTTTAAGTTGATCTGCTGGAACTTCTAGTGTTTTCTCCCAATTGGGATTATATTTATCTTTAACTTCAATAACATAACCTGTCACTGGCGAACCACCATCATTTGTAGGAGGAGTCCATTGTAAAACTACATGATCTTTATCATAATCAACAATCTCAGGTGTGCCTGGTTTATCAGGATCATCTAAAATTAATTTTTAAAAAAACACATTAAAATTATTTATCAATATTATCAAAATAAAACAATTAAAATTTATCCATATCTACCTTTAAGAGAAAACTTAAAATAGATTCAAAATAACATTAAATACTAAAGAAAACAAAAATTCCAACGCAATTGATAATTACATTCACCTGAAATTGCCTAAGTAAATAAAAAAGTTTAAAATATAATTATCTTTCAAAATACAAATTTAAATAATAATTCAAATAATAACTATAAGATTTAACTGGCAATATCTTCAAAGAACTGAATATCTCATAATAATAAAAAAAAACCTTTTTAAACTTTTTCATTGCAACATTATATAACATTTGTAATACAAGTTTATTAAATTAAATCATGTGATGTATGACTTTATTTCCTTGCAATCCTTGCAACATTATAAACTGCTATTTTTTCCATAATTATCCAATTTTACAATTTATATATAAATTTAAAATATAAAAAAATTTAATTTATATTCTATTAAAATGTTTTTTTTTACAAGGGTATTGTAAACTAATGGTAGAGTATCTACAGATCTAGACCAAGAGAACTTGAAATTTTTTTTCAAATGGTTTACGATTTTGCTTTCATAGAGCTGGCTCATAGTCATCTAATACTGATCAGTAAATGAGTACCTAGCTATTTTTAGCTAGACTGTAAAACAAAGATCAAAAATACTCAATTCTTCACCATCTGGTAATCATCAATTCTGATAAATATAGTCTTCTCTTGCATTTTTCTATGAAGGATTGTTTGAAATTTTTTTACCCTGCAAGAAAACAGCAACAGCTTTTTTAGTTGTCATTAAAATTATATTTTATATAAAACTGCCCTTCTTTTTTTTTTTGTTAACATCAATTTTGAAAAATTCCTAATAATTATTTTATGATGAAAATAAATATCTTAATTCCAATTTTAGTTAAAAAAATTTAACAATTATATAACATTTTCCATACCTATAGGGTGTTTTTCTTTTTAAACTTGCTATTTTTAATATAAAGACAATATTAGTGTAAAAATTATATATTTAATGTAAACATCATCGTCATCAACCATTATCAATCCACTACAGGATGAAGGTCTCTCCAAGTTCAATCCATCTTCTCTGATCTTTAGCTTCTATTCACTACATCATTCCTGCACACTTTCTTATTTCATCCACCCATCTCACATGTGGTCTCTTTCTGGGTCTTTTATAATCTCTTAGAATCCAGTTTAAGATTTCAATTGTCCATCTATTATCATTTCTTCTAGCAATATGTCCAGTCCAACTCCACTTCAGTCTTTTAATTTTTTCAATGAGATCAGTAACACTTGCTTGTTCTCTTATCCATATATTGCGTTTTCGATCTCTTCTTGTTATTCCTAACACGCATCTCTTCATAATTATTTGAGTGGTTGGAAGTCTCTGTACTGCTCTTCTACTAAGTGTCCAAGTCTCAGATCCATAAGTAAGAACTATAAAACATTTATTAAAAACCTTCCTTTTCAAACACGTAGGCATATTTCCTTTTAGTATCAAGTTATTTCAAACCAAAAGCATTCCAACCAAGTTTAATTCTATGATTAATTTCATCCATTATGTTTCCATCTTTATTAATAATCTGACCAAGGTATTTGTAGCTGTTATCAATCTTTATTTTCATATTTTGAGAAAATACATTGAACATTACTTTAGTCTTTTTAACATTTATCTTTAGTCCTACTTCCATCTGATAACTCTTACAACATTTCCTGAAGCTTTAAAGCATTATTTGAAAAAACAACTACATCATCTGCAAAATCTAAATGACTTAAATAATCCCCATTTACTTTCACTCCTTTAGCTTCCCATTTTAAGCCACAAAATACTTCTTGTAGCACGGCTGTAAAAAGTTTTGAAGATTTGGAGACACCTTTTTTGTGTTTTTATATTGGACTATTTCCATCATCTAATATATGTATTGAATGTCTTTAGAAAAATTTAACTTTATTTACATATTTCAAATACATTCAACTGTTAGTAATAGCACATCAAATAGGTTAGTATATGCACAATGTTTCAAGAGGTATTAGTCTCCTCTCTTCTTCAGGTGTTGCTGGCCTGATGAGTGACAATATTAGCATGGGATTCGAACCTGGGTCCTTAGATTCTTGAATTTTGAACATTAAGGTAACACTCTAACCAACTGACCATCCTGCCAAAGACAACAGTCTGTAGTAATTTCATATACTTATCTATGAGGTTCCTCCTGATTTCTCCACTTTTTCCTAAGAGCAAAGTTGATTAGTGGTTTCCATACATTATGTATAGTCACATTAGGTTGATTTATGGTATTTTTTTTGCCATTGTCATGTGAGCAGCTTCTTTAAATTTTATTCTTTGTACCTTTTCTTCTCTATCCAATATTTTTTGTATTTTCCCAATTGAACATATATTCATTGGCACATATATGTTCTGCTACCTTAGACACATCTGTTTTTTCTCTTCTAATCATCAATAAAACAGATGTGTCTAAGGTAGCAAAACATGTATGTGCCAATGAACATATGTTTATAAATGTTTATAGAATCAAATGCCTTTTAATAATCTACAAATCCAAAGCATAATGTCAACTCATATTCACTTTCAATTGAAGGAAGATTGCAAGAATTAGCAGAACTGTCTTATATTAAATGAGACATTATTGGACTTTGCAAAGTTGGAAGAAAAAGTGAGGAGACAATTGATTTAAAAAGTGGACATGTACTCTACTAGAAAGGCACAAATAATGAAAATACAAGTGGAGTAGGATTCATTATAAATAAAAAGTGGAAGAACAACATTGTGGAGATTGATGGTGTATCAGACAGAGTGGCAAGATTAGTTATATAACTTAATAACAGATACAAAATGCAAATAATTCAGGTTTATGCCCCAACAAGTTCTCGTAGTGATGAAGTAGTAGAAGATTTTTATATGGATGTACAAAAAGCTTTTGATAAGAGTAAACAACTTTTTAAAATTGTTATGGGAGGCTTTAATGCTAGAATTGGTAAACAAATAAAAAATGAAAGTGTTGTAGGTAATTTTGGTTATTAGTAATAAAAATGAGAGAGAACATAGACTTGTGGAGATTGCAGAAAAAAAAAACCTTTATTATGAATTATTTTTTGAGAAAAATGTTAAAAGGAAATGGACATGGAAGCATCCAAATGAAGGTACAGAATTATCTATCACCATGTTTAAGGAAGTTTGTGTGCAATTTGGAAACTATGACAGATATATCAAAGATATACCGACTGAAGTTAAATGCATCTAAGACTATTCTTATTTCATTTGATTCTATATATGGTCTGAGTAAGTTGAGTATAAAACTTGAAAATTGTGATTTATCTATCATTCATTTCAGATTATAAAAACTATATATTATAAAAGGAATGTTTGTACTAAATCTGCATAAGTTTATCATGCATTATATTGATATTATATCAGGATTAGCCTTAATCACAGAATAATGATAATGCTAAAATCAGATATCATTATTTTGAAAGTATTCTGCAAATAAATTTTTTAATGGTAATTATTATATTTTCAGAATTAATAAACCAATTTTACACTGGTCAACTAAAAGAATTATCTGATAAAAACAGATTTATTTATAAATAAATAGAATAAATCTATTTCAGAGAATGCCATCTACTTAACTGCAGACCTATTCTTACCTTATATATCTATATCATTAAAAATTGATTTCTTTTCATAAGTTGAAATAACCAAAACTGATCCAAATCTTTGTTAAAGTATTCAAAAGATCCTAATGAAGTTTATTCATTAAAATGTAGGAAGGTTGGTCCATAATTATGCCAAAGCCAATATATTAGGCAGTCATAGTGGTATTAGACTATTATTTTAAAATTTTTTCCAGGTCTTACAGCTCCAAGGAATTATATATGAGAGCAAGGAATGACAATTTAAAAGTCCTTTGGAAGATTATATCAGAGATAATAATGATATAAATGATAGTTATCATAACTTAAGAAATATACTTTTAAGTATTTTTACCCATTGGTATATTACTTTTCTCCATGGAACTTAATCATAAGCATCCCCTATTGTCATAATCTGTGACAAATTCTGATCCCTTGGCTTTTAATAGTCTGGAACCACTCTCTATTGCAGAATTCTCCTTGTTTTCTAAGTATTGTCTGGAATATTGAATAATTCACAGTTAGTAATGGACCGAATAAAAATACTTTCATGCCTCTTATACAAAAATAAGTTATCTACTGATCAAATAATATGTTTTCCCAAAGTTCAATAGCCAATCTTTCCATCTAATCAAAGTTATTTCACACAAGGATACCCAGCCTATGTAAAGGCCATCTTTTTTTTAACTAGTTGCTTTAACAATTTTTTTTTAAGATTTAATGTAAATTCAACAAAAGATTTTAATATTATAAAAATATTTTTTTTTTTTTGCTTTGTGGAATTACTTGCTTTGAATAAAATGCTCATAATCAAATTAAGCTTCTAAAGTAAAATTTAAATTTTTAAATATACCTGTTATATTTAATATGTGAATTTGACATTATTGCGGACAACTATTAAAGGGGAATTAGTGTGAATTATGTGATATAAAACTACCTGACTTCAATTATATGCTAACCAAAACTAAATGTAAATATGGTACTATAGCATCTATTTTTTCCCCTCACTAAATATCATACTTCAAACATAAATTTATATGCTGTAATCACATTTTTAATTATTTTTTTTTGCATTTTAAATATTACACCTATTCAGTTCTGTACTGACCATTTTCTTTTGTGATTTAAATACTATATTTATTCAGTTCTAAACGATAATTAAAAGCACATATACTGATTTTTTACTGTGCATTTTTATTAATGATGGAATTACTTCCTTTGCATAAAATGCTAGTAATTATAAATTACTATTTAATTAGTTATAGTTTTTTTTTTTTTTTTCATTGTCAAATTCATCATTTTTATAGTTTGTTAAAGCAACCAATTAAAAAAGATAATTTATTAAAGCAACCAACTAAACTGTGTTGTGACCAACATTCAGACAACAGACAAAATAGGGATTTTATATAAGAGGTAGCATTTATGCACTGTAATTATTTTTGTATATATCTGTGTTAGGTGTTTCAAAGATTAAAATGATCTATCTTTGTATTAATTATAGTAAATATATTTGTTTAGTAGCAGTTTAATATTATTGCTTAACTGAATTTCAAGTTTTTTTGTTTGAATTAGTTCATGTTTTAATATTTAAGATCTATTAGCATACAGTTTCAAAGAGGTGCTTTTTTGAACTGTCTATTTTGAAATAAGGACTCTAATATATTTATGTATTTATTTTACAGACAAAGGTGTTGAATTATTCAACGATGGTGGTGATTTGATATTTTATATTCAATGTATGTATTATATAATTTTTGTCAATTTTGTTCATATTATTATTTAACAGAAGTTAAGCAATGGTGAACCATGCATTTGCTATATTTAAAAAATATATATACCCTTTTTTTTCTTGGTAATAAAAACAATTATCTATCTATAATGTATAAGAATGAATATAATTAATTCATAAAATATATTTGCACTGTCACACAAAAAGATTTCATGATCATAACTATCTTAACATTTTTTTGTGTCATATTGCAATTGTCAAAATACTGTAAATAATGGTAAAAATTGTATAAAGTACATAATATTTTATAACATAATATTAATCATTGTTTAAAACAGGCAATAAATTTGTAAAGTAATGCTTATTTAGATTATTAAAAAAAATGAATAAAATCCTTATGTTTTAAAAATAAATAAACTTTTAGCAAAAGTTTGTTAGATATTTTTTTAAAATAAAAATTCAAATAAACAAAACATTTCAAATAATTAAAAATATATTGTAATGATAAAAACTTCTGCAGTAGAGTTTATTTATATTAAAATAAAGATGATATGAACATGGATATGAAGTATATACAATCAAAGATAAACTTATATATATAATGCAATAATTATGTAATGGTAACTTTCCTTCAACGGTATATTTGCATAACAGTAGATGGATTTTTTATATAATATAAATAGATTTGATCCTAGAAACCAAAGATATATAATGATGTAATCATAGATATCAATATATAATGAGATCTTCCAGATATGTACTGTAAATATTGTAATTACATCTTAGTTCAAATAAATATAAAATGGTAATAATTAATAAAATTCAACTTAAAAAAATGATTAAATTATAAAATAATATTAATCAATGTGATGATGATAATGATGATCTATAATTTAAAAGTACAAGTATTCCCTAAAGTATTTTATTTGTTTTTCAGTTTCAGTAAAAAAGAAACTCAAAGGTGCCAAACCAAAGTTTACTCTTGGAAAACTTTTAAAGAAACAATCATCATCAATTATTACTGATATCCCAACATGTATCCCAGTAGACTGCATGCTTTCTCAGGGTTGTGGATATTAACTAACATATCTGTGTATATTTAACAATTTATTAATAATGAATAAATAAAACTATTGCATATTAATTGTGTCTATCCACACATTCGTTAAAAAAAATTAAATGTTAGAGCAACAGAAGGTATTTTAAGTTTAAACTAAGTTTAACGCTTTATAGTATTTATAATGATAAGATCTTACCATCTTAAATATTGAAACAGTCACAAACAAAACATGGTTTTTTCATATATGTTCTTTTAATATTTTACTGTTGTCTTTCATAGGTTTTCTGATAATCGATTTCTCCTTTTTTCACTAGTGATGTAAGAGAGGGTAAATACAACAGTAATGGTGACATTAAACGAAGTATAAAGTCCATAGGTCTTTATTCTATCCAGTACTTCATTCACAGCATTAAAGAGGTGTTGCACAAGCTGGTTTTCAAACTTCAGTGCTAATTTTTGGATCCAACTGCATTTTCTAAGCATTTTAACTAGTGTGGTTTTTGGTTACATAGCCACACATGGTAGATGTCTTCTACATAAAATCATCATATGGAATGTTATTACTGGCATACATAAAAATACTTTAGAAACAATCAGCAAAACATAGCTATCCAAATCATGGTTGAAAACACTTTTAACTAGTGGTTGTTTCTTTCTTCAGCATGAATCATTGACACACTACTTCAAAAGTAGACTGTGCTAGCAAGCAAAGCAAGATGAAATCAAACTGCTACACTTCAGAAATTAGAATACTAATAATAAATCTATAACTGCTTTGTGCATAGACAATGAAGCTTTAAATTTAATTTCATATTAAGCTAAGCCGCTTTCAGGAGATACATACTCCCATATTCATAGCTAGACATATAATGAGAAAATATCTATAATGCAGATGATCTGCAGATATATGTAAATTTGAGTGCATCATTTACAACATCTATTTTCTTGATATGAAGAAGCAAGCTTCTTTTCTGTTAATTGCTGCAGGATCACTTCCTATGTAGCATACTTCCTTAACCATGCATTTTGCATCATTTCTCTCTGTACAACCAATCTGTGGTTGCTTATTTAAAACCTATTTATATCTATTAGGTATTGTTCAAACAACATATAATGTCATTAGCTAGAGAAAATATGACTTTTGTGTCATTACAACAACATATTTTTTAAAAAACACATCTTTACTCTCTTTCAAAACATGTCATTGATACAAATTTTACATACATTATATTCCGATTTTGTATACATAAATGCTGTGTCTTTTTTTACTCTCTCTTTATTTATATTTGTTAACATAGAAAGAAGGAAACTTCATTGCTGACTTTCAAATTTTAAATTATAACTTCTAAAATATTATTAATTCCCAAATTTTTATTTTATATTTAGATTTGTCATCTAGTTTTACTATAAAATGGACAAGTTGTTTAATTAAAACTTCCATTTAAACAAACAAACTAAACAAGGTTCAAATTTAGATATATTTTTTTTAAAAATATGCTATTCAAATTCTTTCACATATCAAAAGCATTTTTTCCTTCTTCCTTTACAATGTAATTAATCATTCGGTTTCTCATATACTGTATTACAAAGTAATATTTAGTAATCTTTAATAATGTGCATGAATTAATTTTTCTTTTAATCTTTACACAGTTTACACTTTTATTACTCAAGTGACATGTATACACTTGCACATACACAAATGGTAGTTTGTATACTTATTAGTCAGTCACTGAGTTTTTATTAAACATACTTTTTTTTCCCAGCATTTTACTATAATCATTGTTATTGCTACAATATATTAAATCAAATTTAAATAAATATCTAATATAATTTAGTATTCATTTAAATGGTAGATACCTGGATAAAGATTTGAGACCAAGCATTATTAAGTTTAGAATTTAAATTTTTTTATTATTTAAAGTAGTTTGTAAATAAATATCCCTCCCCCCTCCCTCTCATATATGTAGTTTCTAAAATTATTTAAAATTTTCACCTACAACTAATAAGGAGTTTTTTTTTTTTGATAATTAAAATAATTTATACTTACCAAATGGATTTTTAGCAAGTGTTGGTTTATCAGTTTTTAGTGGTTCTGATTCTCCTTGTCTATTGACAGCTTTAACTCGGAATTTGTAATTATGATCTGGAATTAAGTCAGGAACATCCATTTCAGTGCCAGAAGTTTCTCCAACAGGTTGCCAACGACCAGTTGCAACATCTTGCTTTTCAACTACATAATGGTCAATAGGTATTCCTCCATCATCCTCAGGTGGTTTCCATTTTAATTTGCAACTTTCTTTAGTTACATCTGATACTGCCAATGGACCTTCTGGAGATCCTGGTTTGTCTATTAATAAATGCATAAAATAATGAATTATAAAAAGTAATACATGTGTGTGTATATATTTAATATAGATCTATCAGATTAATGAATTATGAAAATATTTGATTATGAATAAAGAATTTTATATCCTTCCTTAATCAAAATAAATCATTGATTTTTTTCTAGACTATCAGGTGTGTTATTACCTTTGTCAATTTTACCAGATAATCAGATTTTAGTCATATAAAATGTTATTTAATTAATATTCCAAAATTTGTTAATTTCAATGTTACTATTTTCTTACGAAAGGAAAGTAATAATGTCCTTCACTATATTAGTAGATCTATTGTTGTATATATATCTTTAGTATTTATATAAATATATTGGACCATAAATAAATATGGGATTCCACTTTATTTTGGGGATTCTACCTTTATTGTTAAAATGAGGTTGACTTGACAACAAATTGTTGATTTGTTTTTTTCTCTGGGAAGAGAAGTGGACCGTTCCTAGAAATACTGCAATACCAGGTCAACCCATGGTGGAGGGAGAGCAAGCCCCTAACTCTCCACCTAATTCCAAAAATCAGTATTAACTCTCCACCTACTATACTTTGATCTTAGCCAAAATGCCAAGAAGCTATAAAAAAGGCATATGTTTTTTTTTATAAATAAAACAGAGTTTCAATTTTAATAAAAACCCAACAAAAGAGCTATTATTGGTTAACGGAGAAAACTTGTTTAGCTTCAGAATTGTCAGTTAGTACTAATCGATAGTTTCTTACAATATTAAAAGATAAAAGTTATCTCTGTTAATATAGATATAATCTCCTTACATCTATTCTTTATTATAACAATCTATGACAACAGTTTGAAATTCTTGATTGTTATCTACATTGGGATTGTCTAAGTGTTGACTAGTTTCTAATGGTTCTTATAAACCCATTTAGCTTTGAGCATTATTACACTTATTATTTAAGTAATACTTTGAGTGCAATTTGAACATTATAATTGCAATTTGTAATGTTATAATTGATTATCTATTAGTCTGCATGCAGAACAGGTTATATTTACCTGTTTAAGGAGGTTTATTTAAACTTCTTCCAATCCATAATTTCAATCTCTGTAGTCAAGTTGCAATCTTTAGTGTTTTTATAAATATATGAGACTATTAATGGAGGTGGAATTCCACCTCTACTGCTAAAAGAAGGTTGCTTTGATAACAGTTTGAAATTCTCGATTGTTATCTATATTGGGATTGTCTAAGTATTGACTGTTTTCTAATGGTTATGTATTTATATATATGACTACATGTAAAAAATATTGCTTCAAACAAGCAAATCAATTCAACAATTATATATACCAAAATGAATAAAAAATAAATAATATACTAATAAAATTAACATCATGTATATATGTATTGATTTGATCATTTCATGCTATTACTTTATCTTAAGGTAGGATAGCATTAGGATCTCTATATAGAGCTAGATGATAAAATTCATATAAATATATTGGTATATTGTACATCAATTAACAATTAAATCACTAACAAAAACAAATTACAAATCCACTATCAATAACTTCTTTACTTCTACTTCTCAAGTAGTAATTTTATTGTAAATCAGTGCACTTAGTTAATTATATTGACTATCATGACTTTTGATATATATATATATAAATTGTATACAAAATAATTTTAAAGAAAAAGATAAAAAAATAAAATAGATTTAATATATTTCATAATATTAAATAATTTACTTAGCTTTAAATTTGCAATGGTTTGCTTTAAAATTAATGTGTTTGCATATGTAAGTATTTGCTTGTATAAAAATTGTAGCACATTCACAACAAATTTCAGTTTTCAAATGAAAATTTACTTAATTTCTTTCTTAAAAGCATTTTAATTCAGCAGTGATCATAAGATATAAAAGATTATTATTCAAATAAACAAAAATTGTCAAAAATAAATTTATTACAAAAGGTATTTGCCTTCAAGTTGTAAAAGGATTATGAAATACTGAAAGTATTCTATGAAATCTGAAATTTATTATTTCAATTGACATAATTAACTAAAATTTATCAATGGATTTGGTTTTTGCTGCATTTCATTAGCGAGTTACTAATACATTGCCACTATCCTTCATTTAGTTTGCAATATGTCAACAGAATGTACAAGTAGAGAGAATTATTATTATTCTTTTTCCTCAAAATTTTAATTATTGCACTGCATTGTTCAATTCTTTATAATCAAGGCAGGTTTAAATGCAATTAGTATATTTTGAAATTTTAATTAAGTAAAACTACATAATGTATGAATAAAAACTTCATAGAAATCTCTCTGCTTAACTATCATTGAAGTTCTATGTTGACTATAAGTCTCTATACCTTAATTCCACAAGAAAGTCCAATAATACATCTAAGATTATGAACTGACAGACACAACAAAAATATAATAATGTTTAATTTCAAATCCACTAAATACTATAAGCGATTGCATCATTTTTATATTTTAAAAAATATATATATTATTTACTCGAAAAAACTCAACAAAAATGCTAATCTATAATCTCAATTTAAACAATACCATTAACAGCAAACTTAATTCAACTAAAAAGTGTTGCATATGTATATAATTTAATCTATGAATATATTTTCCATTTCTATTAATCAACTATAAGTCAATGTTAAAAGAAATAATGAGTTAATAGACTTTGGACTTTACCATTTTCATAAGAGGGAAAAGATTTTAGCTAATCTTAAATTTTTTATCTCTTATTATGAAATGTTGTTTTCAGATTTGATTATTAAAATAAGGGAATAAACCAAAAAGTACATGTTAATTAACTAACAAGAGCCAATAGGAAATATTCTTGTTTGCTAGATAAAATTATATTTCTTGTATGGATTATATTAGATTTGGTATTGCTATAATTTTCAATTTTTTTTATTTCTTATTCATTTAGTAAATTAAACAGCTATAATAGATAAAAAGAATTTCAGAAACTATTTTTTTATGTTCTTATTCCTTCAGTTATGTGTTCTGTGAATTGGCATTGTGTGTGACCAGATTTCATTATAGCATTGTGCTTTAAGAGATTTGTATGTGATCTCAATAAGGCTATTGAAATTAAGGTAGATCAAGTTCATACATTTATATTTTGTCTGTTCGAAGTCACAGTTCTTAGAGTCCTTATAACCCTGAGCTAGCTCTAGCACAATATGGTTAATTGATCTATATATAGGGATATATGTTTGTATTTGTATATCCAGATGGTTCTCTGGATTGTGCAAAGGTCAAAATCTTCTTTAAAGTTCATTCACAACACTTTATATTTACAGATTAGAAATTAATAGTTGTCCTGTACACATAAGGGACAATTGTTGTTTATTCATGTTTTATGCTGGTAATGCTTATTTTATCCTATACTGATTCTCACATGCTCATTTTATATTTGTTGATGACTATTAATTGGCAATGTTAATTCACTGACTGTAAATATAAAGTGGGGATGATAATGATTTCCCATCTCACCACTACACTCTATGTCAACCCCTCCCCTCTCCTCCCCAAGAGACTTAAACTATATAAATTTAATTCATAAGAACATGACATATTTTTACTAATATATTTATAGGTGTCAGTATAAAAAAATCATCTTTGGTATGCGTTTGTATACATATTTTTTATTTTTAATATTTTAACTTAGTCAGAGATAGTAAGAAATTTTATTATCTTGTTTCTAATTATCCTTCCAATGTATTTTTATAAAAACATAATAAAAGAACTTAAATAGAAATTGAAAATAATCTTCAGTTTTCAATTTTATTTTATTAGTTTTTAAAGTAAAAGTATAAATTCTATAAGCCTGTTGTTATTTTAATTTTCATCATTTATATAAAATGCTCTTATCTGAATGTTCTGACTTTTTGTCATTAAGAGATTATTATGTATTAGTTTTGAAAAATAGATAAAAATAAAAACAAATTTGAAATAGGAATTGCATGTTGAAATTCTGCATTATGTTAAGAGGAACCAGTGCAATCTTGTTACTAGAAATTACAGCTGTGAGAAATTCACATTTAGCTTAACCAACATTCAATAGTATAAAAATTTGTGTGAATTCTAAAAATATAGTTTCTAAGAAACCATTAAGGATCACCATTCACCATTACTTTTTCCAATTATAAAATGTACACCAGATGTCAATAAGAACTGCATTTTAATTAATATGCTTGATTTTTGTCATTCAAGTTTACTATGATAGAAGTTATAATGTTAATTTATTTCAGTGTTCCGGGATTACTGTCCAATGTAATATAATATCTGAAACGTTTTTCAACAAGATATTCACTTGAATCAATAGTTTTAAATCATAATTTAAAGTTAATCTTTTCTATTAATTTTATTAGATCACTTTTAAGAACTACCTGTATTTGTTCAATGATGCTTTCCAGAAGCTAGGAATGAACATAGTTAGTAAATACCAACATTTATTTATATAAAGAAAGAGGGAAAAAGAAATTAAATTTATTGTAGTAACAAAAAAAAAAAAAAACCCCTCCAATAACAATTTTAAAAAAATTCACAAATATTAAATTTTATAGAATTAATAGATATTGGTAATTTTGTTTAATTTCTTATATATTTCATTTAAAATAACAAGAAATACACAAATGATTATTGCTTAAATAAGTGCTAAAATAATACTATTAGTAATTATTCTTAATGTTAATGATTACTAATATAAACCTTTCATGTATATACAAAATAATTTAATTTATTTTGTGAATATTATATTAAATGTATACATGTATAGATTTATGATTATCTGAAATACAGCAATAAAAATTAATGTAATGAATTTGAATAGCTAAGCAAGTTAAAAATTACTGTTTTTACAACAATGACATTATATTGTATTTTCCTACTGTATAATTTCATATTAATATGCATTTACTATATCTGTTTTTAAGCATTTATAACTTCTTTGCTAATTAAATATTATTTTAATTATATATCTTTTTTGTTTCTGTCCTTTTAATATAATATTTTCCTGATGTCTTGTTAATCATTTGGGTTTTGATAGCTATTCTGAGCTGGAATATCAGTGAATGAATGGTATCCCTGAATATATGGCCTATTATTTCATCATACACTAACAAATACATCAAATTGATATATACAATAAATAACACTAATGTTGATGATGATAATGGACAATGTTGGCCAATAGATTTTTTTCATAAACCTAGAATTACTAATGCGAAGATTATTAAGTGTGTATACTGACATAACTAATAATAAATTCCAAAATCCCTTTAACAAATTTTGGTATACCAATGGTAGCTAGAGTTGAATCTTGATAAATACAAAAAAGGGGGGAATAATGTTGGAATCAAAATAATTATGGAATGGGAAAAAAAAATTAAAACATCTCATTCTGATTTTATAAATCGTAGTATTAAATGTTATTCAAAATATTTAAATAAATTTTACAATTAAATATATGCAAAAGAATTTAAACAATTAACAATATATAGAGATTAGTTTTTAATATCATTATCCATAGACAAAAAAATATATTAGTAATATTAACAATAAAAAAATTAAAAAAAGGAATTTCTTTTCATAAAAAACCACTCAAATCTGACTCCTAGACCTGTGGAGCCATTTTAAATTTTATTTCACTACAAATTAAATAATCATTATTTTTTATAATTAGTACATATTTAAAACATAATATAAATCTACTAAAGGTTTTACCTAATATAATGACTTCTACTTCAGCAGTATCTGTTCCTGACGTATTAGTAGCAGTTAGAACGTATGTTCCACTGTGTTCTCTTTCTGCTTTTTTTACTAACAATTTAGTATTATAATCCACATTATCAATTTTAATTTTTTCACTTGTTTCAAGCTTCTTCTTTTTCAAAGTCCAAATACATTCAGGTGGTGGTTCACCAATGACATTAACATCAAAGTTGAATGACTGTCCAGCTTTAATGCGAATAGGTTCCAAATTCTTACGATCAATTTTTGGAGCAACTAATTTAAAAAAATAATAATACAAATCTTAATCTATGTAAATACAAAAATTTATTTTTAAGTTAATTTTAAGAATAAACAAACTATCATTTTTCTATCAAACTTAATCTTATATTACAAAAAAAATTCACGATATCATTAAATATATGCATATGTAAATGTTAATGGTACTAGGTTTAATGACTTCAAACAGTCCCATGATGAAGCATAAAATCTTTAATCATCAACATCATTTGATAGATAGTGGTAACCTCTATAATCAATCACAACTGTTTTCATATTAGAATTATAAAGAATTCCAATCAATTCTCATGATCAGTTTCTGATTATGCCTTTGACTTTTATTCAAATAGAGATATTATCACAAATTTGACATAACTTTTGTATTTAAAAATCTTAAAATTTTTGGATCGAAACAACTTCTAAACCAGATAAAATTTATATCATGTCAAATTTTAAAACTTCTTCATAATTAACTATAGGTTTCTAAAATAATCAATAAATCAACTACATATTAATTACTAATTTTGAATGTAATATTATTGTAAACTTGATATTATTACTCCCCTAACTTGAAAAGAATATCTTTTTATTTCTGTAGTTAAAAGCCACTAATTTCTCCAACAGAAGCAAATCAGAAAACAGTACTCATCAGGCTTAAAAATCGCCAGCTGATAAGTGTTTGAGTGTTTTCTCCATTTTTGATTTTGCACACTAGCTAAAAATTCATTTTTCAATATTGATTAGTTAGTGACCAATATTAAAATGGCTACGACAAGCTATTTGAAAGATAAATCTCAAGTTTATTCAACCTGGATTCAAACTAAGGTTATAGCATCATTGCATCATATAACCTAATGGAAAAAGCTCATCTTAAAAAACATCAGTGAAACTGAAAAAATGACAAAAGTGATTGATTTTTAAAAAAATAGTCAGCTAGAATTTGACTTGCTATTAAGCAAGGTCAATAAAGTAAATCAAATTATTGAAACGAAGCCTGCTGCAAAATATTTTAAAATGTCACATATCTTAATATAATGCAAATTTTATTAAAATCAAATTGTTGAACTGAAGTTGCTGACTGTTGCAAAATATATTATTATATCACATATCTTAAAATAATGCAAATTTTATGAAATCAAAGTTAATGGTATTTATTAACTATTTTCTAGCAGTATTATAATTTTTTTATTATTAAATATTAATGTATTTTAAATGTACATTAACATTAAATAATAAAGACTATGAAAATGATTAAGACCCATAGTTTCAATACATTTATATATAAATAGTGCAAGATAAATTTATCAAGATCAGCTATTAAAGTCGACACAAGTTAATCAAATGTTGTCACAAAACAGTGTACTAAATTTTAAATATCAATGTAAAATATTTATTAAATAACCACTTATGAGATATTTTATTTTTAATATTATAAATATAATACTGAAACTATTCTTTATAATATATCCTTTTACTAGTAACATATTACTTGTAAACCTGATCTTCATTCTTTATGCTTACACAAGCTGTTTACACAGAGCCTAAACTCTCCATATAGATGTGCCATTCCGTGCAAGCCAGAACAATCAATGGGTGCAAGAAGGTTTGAGCATAAAATTCCCATCTTGTGCCCACTCATCCAATATTCCCAGACCAGTTTCTAGCTTGTGACTTTCATTAGTGAAGAGCTTTAGATTTGAGAACACTGCGCTTAGATCTTAGGATCTAATGCAACCCTCCAGCAGCCAAAGCTTTATAGTTAGATACAAAGATAAAAGATAAAATAGATAAAAAGTATAAAAATATTTATTTCAATTTAAAAATGCTTTTAGAAAGTTAGTCTGATCAATGATTTGCTTTAAAAATTTATTTTATAAAATGAAGAAAGGTTTTTCTTGAACAAAAAATGTTTATAATATTAATTTAAATATTAACATTTAATTTTATTAAAGGAAAGTGATGAAAAAGTTTGATAATAGAAGAATAATTTGGAATATTATGTAAATAAAGGATTTAGCTATTAATATGTGCAATGTTAATGTATATAAAGATTAAAGAAGTAAATTTAATTTTAAAAAAAGAGAAGTAAATTGATATTGTCAAGAGCAAAAGCTATTAATTAGATCACATTGCACTGGGTAGTTCTAGAACAAAGGTAAGAATTGTATATAGAAAAAGTAGTCTGATTAAAAGACTAATCACATTATGATTCACATGACTTTTGAATCTGAAAGTAAATAGAAGGTTAGTGAGAATAGAAAATTACATGTAAGAAGTACGCACATTATGACTCGCACGACATTTGAATCTGATAGTAAATTATAAATACAAGGTTAGCAAGAATAGCAAAAAAATCACTTGTAAGAAGTACGCACAAGATGCAGAAGCTGTAACTATGTCATACACAGAAGTCAGGCATAGAGACTTATAAGAAGTATATGGCTTATCATAGTAAAGTCGGGCATTATAAAAAAGAATCATAACAAGAGCAAGCATGGATGTACAGCAATCAACCATCACTGCCAGTAATCTTCAAGATAGCAACTTCAATAACTCTTTAATGCACCACAATAATTGCTACAGATATACAAAGTGAGAAGGCAGACAAGGGTTGAGTCATGAACAACATCAAAGCACATGCCTTAAAAGACTAACCTGGCCTTTGGAGTAAGTGAACATAGAATTCAAAGCAGCATATGTGTAAGGTAAATCCATACATACATATACATTAATATTACAAGGGTATATTAATGTTTTGGATATCATCAATAACCAAGCAGCCGAGATGTTGACCAGAGCAGCCAACCCTAGCACGAAATATTAAAGATCAACAAGAATCAGCATATCTGAGAAGATGCAACAATATTGAATTATATCCAGACTACAATGAATAATGAATCCTGATATTCACTGTAGTATGAATCCAAGATCCTGGCAGTAACATTAAAGAGAATGAACCAGTTAATTAATGTTTTCATATCAGTACTGTAACCATGAATATATGTATAGAGTATTAATAAATTGTTAAACATATTTTGGAGTTTGCAATTGCAGATCACGATTGTACACCCAGGTTAAACCATTAAGCATCACATTGATTACTCTGGTTGGCACAGGGTGGCTCTATGGTACGGAGAGTTTTGCCTTGTTTACGCCCAGGTTAAAGATAACAGATTTGGTGGAATCGACAGCATCCCTAAGTATACAGGATATCTAAAGACAGTCTAGATGATCAAGAAGAAAACCATAATAGTAATTTTATTATTAATTAGATTAAACATTAGATAAGGAATTAAATATGATTAGCAAAATTAATTTTGATGAATTTGATATCAATCAACCTGAATTGTTGGGGTTATATACTCATAGGTTTAAGTTCTTTACTGTGGTAAACAATATTAAAACCAAGATAAGGCTAACAACAATTAGTGCATAAGAAGCAGTACATATAAAATATTAGCATCCCAGGCAGCATCGATGGGATCATTCGATTTGAGAAGTTGGGTCGAAATCTTAAATGAGTATTTCTCACCTAACCCAATTATCATTATGTTATCATTACGGAAAAGTATAAATTCTATGCCTACAGCCAATTACATTGGGAGAAGGCAGCAGAGTATATGGCAGAATTGAGAAAGCAAATAAATGTGAGTTTAAAAGTTTTTTAAGAGGCGTTAATTTATGGTGTGGCAAACTATATGTCTAACATTATTGATGGACAATTCATCAACGTTCAAAACAGCTGCAGCATTAGCTAAAATAAATGAGGAAGTGACAAAACAGGCTGTAGTTTTATTCGATAGAGATCAGATAGTAAAGCCTATGCTACAAAGTCAGCTAAAATGAGAAATAAATGATAAATAAGCACTTTAGTAATTACAGGTACTGTAGATGTAATAAGAATAGTAATTATAGTCCAAGTAAATTAATGAATAGTATTTATTTTTATTGCAATAAACAGGGACTCATAACAGCAAAATGCCAGTCATTTAAAAGGTATATTAATTCAATGGATGCATCATAAGATTCAGGTCAAAGCAAAATGAGTCAAAAGAAAGAAGACTAGATAAAAATAAAGAGTGTAATGTAAGAAAGAAATCTAATATCAAAACAATTAAAAATAGATGTACAGCAGCAATATTTATGGAGTTAGTAAAAATAAATGATGTGTGTGTGTGCATGTCAAGGTAACAATAGATTTGGTGTCAGCCATAGTAATAGTAACCAGAAACTACTAAACGAGATAATAAAACATAAAAAGATAAACGTTAATACCCATAATGAGAAAGATATACGATTACCAAGAGAAAATAATAAATGTGCTTGGACATGCAAAAGTAAATGTAAATAGGGATAAAATTATAAGGCAGTAACCACTATTAGTAATCTATTAGGTAGAGATTGGTTTAAATCAATGGGTTGTGCAGTATTTCACACAAATTAATGTATAAAAGAGATTATCCAGAGATATTTCAGGCAGATATAGACAAATACACTGCCCTTTCAATTAGTTTATGCATAGATAAGTTGGTTCAATCCATTGCATGTAAAATGACAAATACCTTTCATGCTAAAACGGTAGTGTAGGAGCGGAAATATAACAGAGGGAAAAGATAATTGAACAGATTCTGTCATTAGAATGGGCAACTTCCATCATAAAAAGTCATTAAAAAATGGTGACATCAGAATTTGCAGAGATTATAAATGTAATAGAAATAAGACTACTATTGGATGATTACTCACTCCCATCTATTAAGCAAATTTTAGAATCATTAACTAAAGAGAAAATATTGTCAAAAATTGACCTCAGACAAGCATACTTACCTGAAATAATGAAACCACACAACAGTTAACATGGATTACATGTAAGTAGCTCTATAAGGTCAAAAGACCTTCATTTGGAATAACAGCTGTTCTGAGAATTTTTAAAGGGTTGTAGATCAGTTAACTGTAGAAATTGAAGGGGCAATCAGTTGTAGTATGAAATATGAAACATTTAATGAAGGCACAAGGAAATTATTGTCTTCGTTTATCAAAGCAAGCATTAGAATAAGTTCTGATAAGTATCATTTCAGTGTCAAAGAATTCAAATTTTTAAGGTTTGAAAATAACAAGGAATGGGATATTTCCTTTAGAACTCAAAGCAATTGTAACCACACACCATCAGGCAAATAAAAAAGAAATTACGGGCTTTTTAAGCTTTAATAAACTAATCACTTTTTTGGTGATAAGGGTGCTAGATAAAAGAGCACAATGCAATTGAAAAAAAGAATACCCAATGACTTTCAAGACTCTAAAAGTTAATTATGGAATTTAAAGGTTTAACTCATTGCAATCTAGATAGGGATATTGAAACTCATATGCAACAATGTTACAAATGCAGTATGACATTAATTATGTCACCAAAAGCAAGAAAACATCACGGCCCAAATCTATATAACCATGGGAGCAGATTCACATAGATCATGCAGACCCTTGGAAAGACAAACAATTTTTTGTAATAAGTGACACGTATACTAAATGGTTGGAAGTTTATATTGATGAACTAAGATTCAATGATATTTCATTTGCAATGCCTATTTGCCAAATTCAGCATTCTAAAGACAATGTCAAGTCAGTTTAAAATGTTTTGTGAGAAAAAATTCTATACAGCACATAGGTGAAAAAAATACTATGAAAGCCGATGAAGATGATTGGCAAAGAGTGATATCTAGATTATTGTTCCACCAGCATATTATGCTAACAAATGAATTGATCAGAAGAAAAATAGGTAATCATTTGTCAGATGTAATAGGTCATCATGCATCCATTAAGGACACCTGAACTGAAGTATCAATTAAACAATAAAATGTTATGTTGGACCAGTTAACTAAGAGGACCTATATACAAAGTATAAAAAACCATATCTACTACACACCGTCATGGAAAAAAAAACCCAGAGTAGGCTGAAAACTAGGAATCCAGATACAGCATTAAGGCAATCCAATCGAAGGCCAAAAAGAACTCAAAGACTACCTACCTATTTCAGAAATTTTTATCTATCTTCCCTACATAATAAGTATGAAAGAAATTAAAAGAATAGTTCTTACATAAGGAGGGAGAAGTATTGTGTAGATAGATGGTTTAGTAATGTACAATGTGTGTGTTAATATATATATAAAGATTAAAGTAAATGGATATTATCAAAAACAAAAGCTATTAATTACATCACATTGTTTTGGAATGCAGTTCTAGAACAAAGATAAGAATTTTATAAGATATTTATTTTATATAACGCGAGATGTTTTTGAATTGTAATAAACTAATAATCAGCTTTTCATTCAGACATAGTAAAAGTAATTTAAAGTGATTGTTAATATCTTCACGCTCTCATTTCCAGTACTTAAGACTTGCCCATACTTAAACATTTGGGTTGAAAGAATAGGTGGATTCATTCTATTCTTTCACAAAGACTTTTATGTTGTATTGGAAAATGAGAGTATTCATTTATTGTTAATATCCACAAAGCGCATTGTGCATTAGCTTAAAAAGCTGATTATTAGTTTATAAGAATTTTATATAAAAGTGAAAAGATTAAAAAACTGTTCACATTATGGTTTGTCTGTCTTTTGACTATGATATAAGATATATATATATATAAAACTAGCAATATCACATGTAAGAAATAGACATAAGATGCAGAAACCATAATTATGTCAAGGAGTGTATGAAGCTAACCATGGCAAGGATGGGCACTGAAAGAAAAGGTTGATACAAGAATAAATGTGGACATGTAACAGTTGAACCATCACTGCTAGTAGTCTTCAAAGTCTTCAAAAAGATATGGAAGATAAGAGTTGAGCCACAAGCAATGTCAAAACAAACTTCTGAAGAGACTAACTGGGTCTATGTTGAAGTTATTGAACAAAAAATATAAACAGCATATGCATAAACTAAAAACAAATATTTAGTCTTAATATTATAGGCACATATCAATGTTTTGAGAGAAAAAGCAGCAAAGATGTTAGTCAGAGCTAACCAGAATTAATAAGAATGAACAGCTAGTCCCAGCACTGAAGATGTAAAATTAAGTATCAAGAATCAACAAGGACCAGCACTCACCAGATATTGAACCATATCCAGACTAGAATGAGCAATGAAATCCGATACTCACTAATGGTAACCCCACAGTCTTAAACAGTTAACTTCACTAACAAACTTTATTAATGACTCGCGTTCTCTAACATCAGAGTGATGTCGCGCACTTGCTAATCTCAGTTGTCACCGCTCGGCGTCAGTCCACAATTATAGTACTAGCCATAACATGACAACTCTCTTTTTTTTTTAAATTTTATTTACAAACATAATCTTTTAAATGCACTGAAGGTCTTCTTCTTCGGTTTGATTTTTCTCTCTTCACAGAACGTTCAACTGGTATTCTCCTTATTGCTGTGCCATTATCACTTGATGTTGATGGTGGTGATTTCTCTCTTTCAGGTACAGGCAACTGTGTCTCCTCATCCGGTTCTAGTGACTGTGGAGTTGTTGTGAATCTTTCAGCTGTGTTCATTTTGATAAAATCAGCTTTGACAACTTTCAGTTCATTTGTTAATAAATCAATAGAAGATTTTAATTTGCTGTTTTGTAATCGCAAATCCTGATGAACAACTGATAAACTGTGAAAATTGCCTTTAAGCTGTTGAATCTGTTGATATAATTCAGAATTCAAACTTTTTTCTTTCTCTAATTCTTCTACACTAGATTGATGTTTGTGAACTTTGATTCTTAGCACATTACATTCCTTTCAAGTAATTCTTTATTGTGAATTGCTAGCCTGGCATTATCTTCAGTTTTTTTAACATCTACTTGCTTTTGATTACTTTCATCAATTTTGTATCTTTCCAACTCTTGAATTTTATTTTCTAATTCTAACATTTCAGCTTCTATATTAGTGATTTTATGCCATTCCTCTTCCTTTGCTAATTGAAATTTTTGCTGTATTTCTCTCTCCTTTTAAATTAATTGTTGGGACTGTTCTTCACCCAATTTCTTTAATATTTTATGTTGTAAATGAATATCTTCCATTTTTTTTAATTCCTCATGTAATTGTTCATGTATACTTAGTGGAATTAATCTCGGTGCATGGACAACTGGTTTAAATGTTGGGTCTACTGTGAGGTGGTGTTCGCCTTCATAACAACCTACACCTTGAAAAACATCTTTGTTTGTCTCATATATAGGCTTAAAGTTTTCATTTTTTTTTTACTTCCTGTGTTTTAATACTTTTATTATCTTTTCTACTCTTTGTTATTTTATCTTTATTGTTAGATATATTTTGATCATTTTTACTTTTATTTTTCATAGTTACTTCTTGAACTGTAATTTTGTTGCGTTTAATTAAACCTAATAATTCACAATCACGGCCACTAAGAAGTGTTGGTTCGTTTTCTTTTATTATTATAAAACGTAAATTACGCTGGTCTTTGTTTGTTTTGCATTGAAGTTTTGCTTTTCCTATTGAGGTAAGAAATGATCCTCCAAAAGCGCGTAATTTTTTCTTTGTTTTGTATATTATTGGTTGTGGATGAATACTATTAAGTACTTTTTTAGACGTAATGTTTACATCAGCTCCTGTGTCTATTTTTATTTTTACTTTATTGTTATCTAATAAAATCTGTTCATACCAGCCATTACATGAATGAGTTGAGTCTACACGTCTGACGTATCCAATTGTGTTTTCAACATCACTGGTATATGATGAATCCGATGTAGTATCATGTACTTCGTTCACAAAACGTCCACTTCTATTAATATTTTTATGATACCTTATGTTTGAGCGTTTTTGTATTAAAATTTTATGGTCGTAGCTTCTCGTATGGCAATTATTGGCAAAGTGATTTAACTTTCCACAATTATAGCATTTTTTTCCAAATGTGGGACACTCACGTTTTGAATGAGTATGGTTGCACTTTTGACAATTGCGTATGTTTGTTGTATTTTTCGCTATTACATTAATACATAGCTCAGACTTTCCCGGTAATTCATTTTTGAGTCTTCTAGTTTCATGTCCACGTATTATTTCCAGTGCTTTTTCTAATGTAATATTTCCTTTTTCCAATAATCTGTCTTTTAGTCCTTCTTTTTGTACCATTGTAATTCTATTGTGGAGATTTTGTTTTTGATCCCCGAAGTCAGCTTTTTCAACTACTACTTTCATGCGAGTAAGAAAATGATCAATCGATTCTCCCTCGTGTGGCTTCATTTGTAAATGCTTTTATTCTGTCATATAATGTTGTTTTCATGGTGTTAAAATACATATCCATTTGGTTTAAAACGGGTAGCAATTTTGTTTTATCTTCTGCGTTCGTGTGGTCTAATGTTTTTATTACATCTCTCCCTTCTTTTCCAATGACATGATGTAATATTCCCAATTTTACTTTATCAGATTTCATATCGTTTTCTGTTGCTTCTAGGAAATTTAGGAAAATTTCTTTCCAATCAGTCCATTTGATTGACATATTTCCTTCCATAGATAGCGGTTCGATATTGTAAAAACGATCGAATTGTGACGCCATTTTGTATTTCGGCAAATACGATATGAAAAAAAAATTGTTATAAAAACTATTTTTATCAATCTTTAAATACTCACTGTTTTATACTTTAGAAATATTTTTTTTACTAATATTTC